>CAMZMU010000052.1:119674538-120330558 GCA_947311845.1 Poa pratensis
TTCGAGAACTTATTAAGGAGAGAGGAACAATAATCTTTTATTACTACATTTTTTCCCTCTTGTTCTCCAACTATGGGCCAGCGGCTTCTTCACCCGTAGAGTGGCGCTTAGGGCATCTTCAGTCGTCCCCCTAGCGTCCCCCAGGGCTCAAAATAGCGCCGTTTGGACCAAATAGCGCCGTTTTTCTACCAGTCGCCCCAGGAGTCCAAATAGCGCATTTTCGGCGTTATTTAGCGCCGGCGCTACCAGGCCAAACCCAGCCCGTTGGGTTCCGCTTGGGGGCGAAATGGCGGGAAAACAAGGCGGGCCGGCACTGTCAGCGAGTTGGGAGTAATGGCACGAAACAGAAACGCCCGTGAGCGACCGCGTCCTCATCCTCTCGTCTCCCGCACCGGTCAAACGCTGCCGGAGTAATGGCGTGGCCAGCGCCCAGTGACCGGCCGTCGCCTCGACGCCCAATCGTGGAGCACGCAGCGCAGTAATGGCGCGCCACCGCCCCTCCGCCTGGCCTCCACCGCGCTATATAATCCCCCCCCCCCCCCCTCCTCGCCGTACACAGCCACACCATCTCTCACCGTCTTCCCCTCTCTCGCACGCGGCTACCCCAAGCCGTCCGACATGCGCGTCGCTGGCCGCCAGAGTTTGTTGCATTTAAGCGCGGGCGGCGTGCCCGTGCCTCCTGTGCTAGAAGGGGCGGAACGAGAGCACGCCATCGAGCAGATCGCCGCCCTCACCCCAGCGCAAGCGGCGGATCCCCGCTGGCGGCCGGACAATAACGACGTCTTTTGGACGGATTACTTCCGCCGGCGCCACGAGCAGGAGCTCGCCGACAGAGGCGGCAACGGCCCGGTGGAAGGCCGCTGCAACTCCATACTTGATTGTCTTCGATCTGTTCTAAATTTGTCGTCCGGCCGGCGGCCGTCCACGGCCCGGTCCTGCCCTCAGCGCTAAACCTACGCCGACGGCAAACCGGGCTGAGCCGAGGGCCTACAACGTCGAGGGCTGCTGTGGCGTATCTAAAGCCGTCGGCGTATCTCCCGGTTCTTGTAGTGTGCTCTGCTCATATCTGGTTTTCAAACACAGCCGCGCACACGGTTTTCGAACATCTATGTACATGTCAACATGGGCACGCGTTTCAGATCGAGCACAGAGGGATGGTCGAAAAGGAATCTTATATTTCAATTATGCTGCTGGAGTAGTAGAGAACAAATCGAGATAAGGTGTAGAACATGTATCATCCCAACATACATCAGACTGTAACTACCACTAGGCACTAGCCAAAGATCGATGGCAGGCAGGCACACCATGCACCCTCATGGCCTCATGCTCATGCATGCACCGCAAGATCTGTCAGTGTATACTATGGGACGGGACAACGACGATGCGTATACTCCAACGGACGGGATTATCGAGCGAAAGAGTGTTTCTGTACAGAGTTCAGATTTGGGATAAACCCATTACAAGACTAGTTTCCCCTTGAACCGTCTCCCGGATCATGGTTGTGTGCGTAGGCTCGCTACACAATCTCCTCCCGCGCAAGCACCACCTCCATCGACAAGATTTTAACGTTGCGGAAGATACTCCTATTTATTTCCTTTCACATCCAGAACATCAAGTCGATGATTACCCGGTTGGCTTCGCGCCTCATGTCTTTCAGAATAGTCATGTTTGTGTCGTCCCACCAAGAATCAAAGTCCAAAGTCCAAAGGAGGTAAGGTGGCCCCAAAACGACAATCGAAAAGAAGGTTCTCGCCCGCATAGTGAAGGTGCGCTCCTGAAGCAGGTGATGCACCGACTCCGGCCTCGTCCTGTAGAGATTGCATATCGGGTCATGCATGGGGCCATTGCCAAGTTGTCTGCCACGTGAAGCGCGAGTCATGTGAAATAGCGGCACTTCATCTCGGCCCACGCCTTCCACAATTTGCCCGAGCTAAAAGGAGCACATGCGCCGGGAAACTGGTAGTGGTAGGCTCACACTGTCAAGTAAAAAAACCCAGGACGATTATGTCCAAGGTCGGTATCAGCATCAACTTTTGAATTTGAGCCCAAAGGTTAGAGAACGGAGACATTTGCGCACTTTCAAGCCTTGTTTGTTTCTAGAGTATTTTTGGGGATTGGTGGGGATTATCCCGGTCAAACCCCGAAATCCCCACATATTTCAAACCATCGTTTGTTTCTAGTGTATTAGACAGGTTTTATCCCCACCTATCCCCACAAATCCCCAAACTCTATTCATTTTTTCTCAATCCCCTAGGGGATTCAATACACTACCCCTACGTAATGGATTGATCTCCAATCCCTAGTGGATTGGGTGAAGTCTGGGGTTTCACTCAATCCACTAGAGGATTATCCCCATCAATCCCCACAAAAACTCTACAAATAAACAAGCCATCAGGTGGCAATGCCAAAAAGCTTCGAGAACTGAAAACTTTAGGGCGCCTCCTGGTAACCAGCGGCCATGCCAGAAGATGTAGTTGGCGTCATCCCCCACCACAATAATGATGGGGGCACAGAAGAGCTCCATGTCTGCTCCGTCACAAAGGCAGGTCCATGTCGTGCCAAAACCTCGGTTTGTGCATTACGGTTTGTGCTTGCCAATATCTCGGTGCGGCCTAGTGAACCAAACATGCTGGCGATGTGGTGCCACCCGAGGAACAAGTATCCGCCCAACGACGTCACTGACTGAGACGTGGGCTACATCGTCGACTTGGAGGAGTGTGTCAAGGCCACAACAACATTATGGTGGTGCTTCGCCGCTACCCCGAAGTGGTTCAGGCGAGAGTAGGTTCATCCCGTTGAGGCCTTGTTTGTTTCTAGAGTATTTTTGGGGATTGGTGGGGATTATTCCGATCAAACCCCGAAATCCGCACATATTTCAAACCATCGTTTGTTTCTAGTGTATTAGACAGGTTTTATCCCCACAAATCCCCAAACTCTAGTTCATTTTTTCTCAATCCCCTAGGGGATTCAATACACTACTCCTACCTAGTGGATTGATCCCCAATCCCCTAGTGGATTGGGTGAAGTCTGGGGTTTCACCCAATCCACTAGAGGATTATCCCCACCAATCCCCACAAAAACTCTACAAACAAACAAGCTCTGACGAAGGTCCCAAGGCCATCGCGGATGAGGTGAAGGAGGAGGGACGTCAGACGGTTTAGGTTGTGAACCCGCATGAGGAGAGGCTTGCTACAGCTTGTAATTCTCGTTCTTAATACTAAACCCAGTAGCTAGCTTTGAAATCTTTGCATGAACGGAATCGATCGACCGTATTGGTGGATTGACTAGTTAGTGCCAGAGTTAATTTCTTACATACTCAACTTTGCGACCAAACAAGTTTTTTCTTCCTCTTTTATTTTTTATAATCTTTAGTTTAGCTAGCTTAGAAATCTTTGCTCATTTCAGTTGGACATCAAAGTGATACACCCACTGATGTACTCTTCGGAGGTGGCGCTTTCTGTGCTCTTCTGGCTCTGTCTAGTTAGTAGCTTCTCTAGAAGGTATGTCCCAACAAATCCAGCATCAGTTTAGCCGGATGTATCCTTGGTGTCTTAGTGATCGCCTTTGACTAAGCAGACACATAACCGTTTGCAAAAGAAGATCTCGACAGCCAAGAGATTCACCAACACAAGACGAGTTGACATAGCCTGGAATTCTGATCTAATCATCTAAAATAGTGATCCTTTCTAATGTAATCACTCATCTAGCTGTTCTGCATTTCAGTACTAAAAACAGATAACGATTTTCGTTACAAATATAAATCTCCTTGACGGTTAAAAGCGTATGCTGTACATTCTATATGTAGCCGGCGGATAACAAAACCACAAGATTGTCTCTAGTGAAGCCACGAGATATTCAAACAAGTAGATAGACGACAAAGATAACAATAGCTTCGGCACATCTGAAGAGTTTAGCGTGAAGAGGATCGATCGGTTGACCATCAGAGGTGACAATTCTGCAAAACAAGAACGAATAAAGCAACGCCATCAGGCACAGCAGCCGGATAGCCTTGCCAACGCGGTATTGCTTCATCTTGTTTTGCAGCTTTCCCTATAACACCAGTTTCATCGCCTTGCTGAGAAAAGAGACCGGTTGTTGCATCTTCGAACTTGGCTGTTCCTCCTTCTGCATCTTCATGCTCGACTCCTCTTTCGAGTCCTCCTTTTGCATCTCTGACGGCAGCAGCTTCGCGTCGTGTTCATGGCCGGCGACCTCTACGAGCTCCACCATGATGAGTCCTGGTATCCCGATCTCGCCTCCAGGCTTCGTGATCTTCTAGTTCTGTTTGCTTTGTACTGCTTGTTCTGCGAGTTGAGGCCCTCGCTTCCTACAAGCTGTGATATTTATTGGACGAATCGGCGAGGCTACCGCCCGGACTCCAATCGAAGTCGGTTTCCGAGTTCGGATCGATAAAGAGAAAACAGCTTATTGGACGTCTCCCAGATAAATAAAACGTAGAAAGAAAAAAATCTTTCCAGAAACGATTATATGATTTGACAAACTTGGTAAGTCCAGAAATGCTGTTGTAACGGCGGTCACTCTTGGTTTCTTTCCACCATGGCACCTTTTCAGGTTGCGACTTGGGGTTACTGCCAACAAGTGATCAGAAATGGCCAATACAATGCAGTAGTTTTTTGGTTTGCAAACATTTTCGTGACAACCTGAACTGGACCATCAATAATCTAGTCTAGACTAATTTAGAAGTATACTTCCTGTTCTAATAACCGCTGACAGGATATCAATAGTTGGGTAATCTGCATCGTGGATTTTTTTAGATAAAGAATCTGCATCATCGATGGTAACGTTAATCGATGGTGGTATCCTATTGGCGTCTTTTCAAATTTGGTAGACCTGTAGTTGGTGTATCGCCTTCCATGCGTACCAGTATTTTCAGGAAAACCATTCTCATTAATCAGGAGCTAGTTGTTTTTATTCTATGTCTTTCTTTTCGAACAATACAGACTTTTTTCACGTCCCTCCCGGGTCGCTTCCCTCCAGGGCGACTCCGGAGGCGCCCCTGCCCTCAAACCCTAGCCGCCACCGTCCCCGGCCCATGCCGCCGCTGCTGCCGACTCCGGCGGTGGTGGCGGCGCCCATCCCGACAAGGACAGTGGGCAGGAGAGGTGCCCTGCGGCAGCGGCTCACGGAGGCGGTGGGTCGCAGGCGGCGAGCACGGGGCGGCGCGGTCGGAGACCGGCGCTTGAGTCCCGGCGGAGTGGCGACGTGGAGGTGGTGGGGCGTCGCCGGCGCCGGCCTTCCTTGGCGTACGAATCGGGTGCCGGTGGGGAGGATTCTTTGGCTCGATCTGGACCCTAAGGTTCAATCTGTGCCGGATGCATCCAGCTAGCACCGGTGTTAAGCTGTGCGCTGGTATCCCCTCTTTGTTGCCGCCGTTCCCGCTGGTTGTGGTCTCGCGGCGTCAGGGCCTGCGAGACTCGAGAATAATGGCGGTGGTCATATGGTTCCAAATCGCGCCAAGACAAAGATCTGCTTGATGCATGTACCTTTATCTGGCAAGAGTGTCGAGTTTCGGAAGGCTCGCCGGTGATCTATCATGGGCTAATGCCTAAAATTTGCTGGATCAGGGGGATTCGGTCGCGCCGGAGGTAGCGGCGTGAAGCTCTGCTTCTGTGTCATCATGGGCAAATCCATGGTGTAGTCAGAGGAGGGGAATGTCATGAAAGCTGAGATTAAAGGACTAGCAAATGGTGATTGGAGGCTTTGCGACGATGAGGAACTTGCTTGGAGTTGCAGGAGTCGGAGCAGCGGTATGTTAGTGGGGGCAGCAACACAGGCGAAGTTCAAAGTCCTACCTCGCAGGGTGAAAATCTAAGATCTGAACTTAATCGGTTGTGCCTGGCAATGGCCTTGATGAAGGCATTGTTTTGTGAGGGGGACTATCTTCAGGGTGAAAACCCATGACCTCGATCGGGTGACGACGGCGTTTGTGCACTGTTTCCTTCTTGAAGGCGTTGCTTCTGGAGTGTTTGGACATCAGGTGTTGTCTTGGTGGTGGTTGTGCTGCTGCTGCAAGGACTGCTAACTCTATAGCGGGGATTTTCTTTTTTGTTTCTTCTTCTTATTGTTTTTCAGCTGTTTGCATCCGTAATACATTTGGTTATTGCGTTGTTGTAGAGGCTGGTGTAATTGGTATCGGCTTGATATTAATATATACTATTTATCTAAAAAAATCTTTCTTTTTGGTGTTATAATTGGTACGAGCTAAATTAACTGCCCTTGAATTGAAATTACACCTGATTTTGCAACTCACATATGTTGTGTTG
The DNA here is from genome assembly GCA_947311845.1 of Poa pratensis. Taxonomy (NCBI): domain Eukaryota; kingdom Viridiplantae; phylum Streptophyta; class Magnoliopsida; order Poales; family Poaceae; genus Poa; species Poa pratensis. Next base: position 119,680,823 of record CAMZMU010000052.1, read on the forward strand.
ATCTTATGAAGCATGAAATGTAACCTGGATTGGAAAGTCCACTGTTTTTTTGAAGCTTTTCTACTGTGGAGGAGCCTTCAGCTAAAGCAGGGTTTGCAATCGGTGCAGGTGGCATTTCTTCATCGTCACTGTCATCGATCAGGATTATAGGATTCTTCTCGCTACCCATGGTGACTGCTAAGAATACAACAATGAGATCAATTAGTGAGAGACAACGTTGTAAAACACATTTTAGTTATAATGCCTTGACTGAAAAGAGGTAATAACAAGTGAGCTTTCTACTATATGTCTTGAAGAAAAATATTGATTGTTTGAAATAAAAGCAAAAAAACTTAAATCTCAACCAATATTTGGCTAACACGTGCATCCGTTAAGCATACTACGGTCCATACTAATGAGCAGATCTGATGTAATCCTCACGAATGAGAGCATTAAGAATAAAAAAGTGGTGAACTAAAAAAATGGAAAATGCGTCATGCGCATCCGTCGGTCTAGCAAAAAATTGCTAACTTTCATGTGGCAGTTTCACAGTGGGGGTAGATCCAGCATGAGTGTTAGAAAACGAGTGAATCGAAACCCAACAAGATAACACGAATCAAAGCAAGAACCATTGTTGCTACGGGGTGAATACTTCTAACCTTTGCAACCGATTCGCCTGTGTTCAGAGGTGACGGCCTCTGAAAGTACGGATCCGGGGCGACGGCGGGAGTTCTTGCGATGAACACAGACCTGGAGGAGAGATATGGGAGGTGAAAGTGAGACGGAGCGTGAGAGCGGAAGGATAAAGACGGGTGTGAGGGAAAAAAAACAAGCAGTTATTGCTCCTTGCTTTAACTGTAATGGAGATTCTGCCTTCTCTGCATCTTCTCTGCATATAGAAAAAATATCAGAGAAAATGTGCTGGACACAGCAAAAAATATGCGTGCAGGGTGTAGACATGAAGATGCTGGCGCTAATCCCGTTTTTTTGGGGTGATGGTTGGTAGATTGCACCATCTCAAGTACAGCTATGTGCTGCTTGTCCATGTCTGGAACTAACAGGTGCAAATGCACCCACTGAAACTACTTGGTGCATGTACATCTTATAACTAGAATAAAGGCTGAAAATCGATTTCGAATATATTGTATGATGTCAACACATACTGTGAACCCGTGGAGTTGATTATCACAATCGCTGCATATGTTTTTATATTTTAGATGGCATGAAACCATCGCGGAATGGACGAATATCTTACATAGATTAGGATGTCACATTGGTTCCAGACCACATAAACTTGTACTCATTACAACTACAACTACCTGGTTCACTAATACATAGAAGCAATATCCCTTGCTATTACACATAGCACAAGCATTGTTGGTTCAAAGAATCATCAGCCTCAAATCGACGATGTCATGCGCATTTGGGTGGAAACAGAAGACAACTTTCTTTCCTGCTTCAAGTGATAAGCAGTTGCGACATCTGCCCACCCTTTACCTAACATCGCCTTGTTCTTCTTTGAGCCACAACCCATCTTCAAAGTAATGCGGAAAGTTGGTACATCCGTACATGGCTGAAATACGAAACCAAGATGACACAAGGCTCCTTCAGATATCCCCTCAGACTAGAACCTGAGAATTCAGCGCTAAAATCCTGCCACGACAGAAAAGGAAGTTAAAAAAGGGCAACACTAGTAGGAAAACCCCTACAGCCGCCAGCCTACCATTGGCGAACACAGATTCGTGTTCGCCAGTGTTAATACCGCTGGCGATCCAGGAACGCTGGTCGCCAGCGCTTCCTCAACTACCGCTGGCGGCCAAGGAGCGGAGATGGCCAGTGCTACGAGCGGGCGGGTGGGGGGAGCAGGCCAGACTAGCGCTGGCGACTACGTTCCTAGGCTCGCCAGCGGCGTAAGCAGTAGCCCTGGCGAACATACGTTGTTCGACAGCGGTACCTACATAGCACTGGCGACATGGGGTTGTCGCCAGCGGTTAACCATGTGCGCGACCGCGCGCCGCGCAGGCAGCAGGTTAGCGCTGGCGAATCCGGGTGTTTGTTCGCCACTGCTAACCTGGGAAGAGCAATAAGTGATCCGCCAGCCACCTACCACCCCACCTACCACCTCACTCACTTATTTCTCTTTACTAACTCAAACTTTCCCATTTCTTGCCAATTTTCCCCATCAAATACTCTCATTTTAGCCAATAAAAAGTAGTGTATTTAATAGATCCAACCAAATCTTCCACCCAAATTCACTTCTACCAAGTAGTTTTCCCTTTTATCTCCCTAGATCTACATCTCACACTCTAGATCTACATCTCACATTCTAGATCTACATCGCGGCTTCGACAAGTTTACAATTAACACAGGTAGTTGGCTACCTAAAATAAAAATATTCTTATGATTATGTGTCATGAGAATGATGAAATTGAGTATAAATATGAAGTATTGTGTGATTGTGTTGTGAGATGATAAAAGGAGTATAATGTGAGACTTTTATGTTTATGATGTCGGAATGCGATCTACATTTGTCGATGAATTTGCAGGTACCCCATGAGGCCCTTGAGATTACCGGAACGTCAATTAACTTCCGTTCCGGTAAATTCGGGTACTCCATATATGTCCTATTTTTAGCAAAGGCATGCCGAATTTTTTCGTGAATTTTGGCATGACTTGCTAAAAATAGGAGGTGTGTCGTGTCAATTGCGAAATATCTATATATATATAATAGTATTATTTACATTATGCAGGCGACAAAATGGTCATGATGAGTGAAAGTGTCGTGAATAAATACTTGAGACACGCGACATAAGACATGCTAGAAAGTGGCCGCCAAACAATAAGATGTCCTTGTCGGCAATGCAAACTTGTGGGTGTCCTCAACCCCTTTACCGGAGATTTGATGAATCACCTGCTAATGCGTGGTTTCATGGATGGCCACACTAAGTGGATAGATGATGAGGATGATGAAATCCCGGGGGGAAATGATCAGGATGATCATCAAGGGCATGAAAACAATAATAACGACGTGTTGCAAGAAGGCGAAGAGTTTCATGATCATGTGCATGGTGAAGGAGATGCGGAAGAACATGTGACCGAAGACAAGGAGACGCAAACGCTAACTGAAATCCTGCAGGACCCTCACCTGAAAGAACTGCTTCTCAGAAACTCTCAGCAATCTAAGCTAGCGGAACTGGAGATAAACTCGAATACTCAGTTGTACCCATGTTGCGGGGATAAGGCGTCCCGCTTGAAAGTAGCGCTCGATATTCTGCAGATGAAGTCAAGACACAAATGGAGTGACAAAAGCATCAACGCTTTGTTGGATTACTGGCACGGTATCCTTCCGGACGGCAACACTTGTCCTAAGAGTTGTGACGAGGCCAAGAAAATCGTGTGCCCCTTTGATTTACCGCACCAGAAATTCCATGTGTGCATCAACGACTGTTACATCTATCGAGAAGATGATAAGGATAAAACGAAATGTCCAGTGTGCGACGCTGATCGATACAAGCAAGGGACGAAGAAAGCTCCTCGAAAAGTGGTATGGTACTTTCCGCTCATTCCACGTCTGCAGCGGTATTTCGCTGACCTAAAGGAAGCAAAGCTCATGCGCTGGCATGCGGAGAGGAAGAACAAATTGCTGAAGAGGCAAAAAAAAAAGATCCAAAGTGGAGTGAAAAGGTAAAGCTGACACACCCTTCAGACGCTTGCCAGTGGAAAGCATTAGACGCTGAAGATAGAAATTTTGCGGCAGATGCAAGGAACATCAGTTTGGGTGCAAGCACCGACGGACTCAATCCGTTTGGTAACCAGAGCAACACACATAGCACATGGAAGATTTGGGTACCACTCTACCACCAAAGGAGGATCCCGTGTTTGATTTAAAACCTTTACCTGATAATCTTAAATATGCTTATATTGATGATAAGAAAATATATCCATTATTAGTTCTAAGCTTTCAGGTGGAGAAGAGGAAAGATTATTGGAGGTATTGAAGAAACACCGTGGAGCTATGGGCTATACTCTTGATGATTTGAAAGGGATTTCCCCTGCTATTTGTCAACATGCTATTAATATGGAACTGATGCAAAGCCAGTTGTCGAACATCAACGTCGTTTAATACCCAAGATGAAGGAAGTGGTAAGAAATGAGGTGAAACTTTTGAAGCTGGTATCATTTATCCTATTGCTGATAGTAGATGGGTAAGTCCTGTGCATTGTGTTCCTAAGAAAGGAGGAATTACTGTTGTGCCTAATGAAAATGATGAACTTATTCCTCAAAGAGTAGTAGTTGGTTATAGAATGTGCATTGATTTTAGAAAGGTTAACAAAGTTACTAAGAAGGATCATTATCCTTTACCTTTTATTGATCAAATGTTAGAGAGGTTGTCTAAGAAGACTCATTTTTGTTTCCTTGATGGTTATTCTGGGTTTTCTCAAATTGCTGTGAGAAAAAACAAGAGAAAACTACTTTTACTTGTCCTTATGGAACCTATGCTTATAGACGTATGCCTTTTGGTTTGTGTAATGCTCCTGCTACTTTTCAAAGATGCATGTCTGCTATTTTTCATGGTTTTTGTGAGGAAATTGTGGAAGTCTTCATGGACGATTTTTCCGTCTATGGAACTTCTTTTGATAATTGTTTGCACAATCTTGATAAAGTTTTGCAGAGATGTGAAGAAACTAATCTTGTTCTTAATTGGGAGAAATGCCACTTTATGGTCAATGAAGGAATTGTTCTTGGACATAAAATCTCTGAAAGAGGCATTGAAGTTGATCGAGCTAAAGTTGAGGCAATAGAGAAAATGCCTTGCCCAGAGATGTCAAAGGTATTCGTAGTATTCTTGGTCATGCTGGTTTCTATAGGAGGTTTATTAAAGATTTCTCTAAAATTTCAAAGCCCTTACTAATCTTCTCCAAAAAGATGTACCTTTTGTTTTTGATGATGATTGTAAGGAAGCTTTTGAAACTCTGAAGAAGGCTTTAATTACTGCTCCTATTGTTCAACCACCTGATTGGACGTTACCTTTTGAAATTATGTGTGATGCTAGTGATTTTGCTGTTGGTGCTGTTCTTGGACAGCGGTAGATAAGAAGTTGAATGTTATTCATTATGCTAGTAAGACTCTTGATTCTGCTCAAAAGAATTATGCAACTACTGAAAAAGAGTTCCTAGCTGTAGTATTTGCTTGTGACAAATTTAGACCTTATATTGTTGATTCAAAAGTCATTATTCATACTGATCATGCTGCTATTAGGTACCTTATGGAAAAGAAAGATGCTAAGCCTAGGCTTATTAGATGGGTGCTTCTTTTGCAAGAGTTTGATTTACATATTGTAGATAGGAAAGGTGCTGAAAATCCTGTTGCTGATAATTTGTCTAGATTGGAAAACATTGCTTATGATCCTATTCCTGTTAATGATAGTTTTCCAAATGAACAGTTGGCTGCAATAAGGGTAAGTTCGCGAGATAGTCCTTGGTATGCTGATTATGCTAACTTTATTGTTTCCAAGTACTTGCCTCCAACCTTTTCAGCTCAGCAAAGAAGGAAATTCTTTTATGACTTGAGGCATTATTTTTGGGATGACCCACATTTATATAAAGAAGGAGTAGATGGCATTATGCGAAGATGTGTTCCAGAACATGAACAACGAGAATATTGAGAAAGTGCCATGGTAGTGCTTATGGAGGACATCATGCTGGAGATAGAACTGCACAAAAGGTTCTACAATCAGGTTTTTATTGGCCTACCCTCTTTAAAGATGCAAGAAAGTTTATTTTATCTTGTGATGAATGTCAAAGAGTTGGTAATATCTCTAGACGTAATGAAATGCCTATGAGTTATTCTCTTGTTATTGAACCATTTGACTGTTGGGGATTCGACTTTATGGGTCCTTTCCTCCTTCAGAAGGTAATACTCATATACTTGTTGCTGTTGATTATGTTACTAAATGGGTAGAAGCTATACCTACAAAAAGTGCTGATGGTGAGACCTCTTTAAAAATGCTTCAAGATGTTATTTTTCCTAGGTTTGGTGTGCCTAGATATCTTATGACTGATGGAGGTTCTCATTTTATTCATGGTGGTTTTAGAAAGACCCTTGCTAAATATGGTGTTAATCATAGAATTGCTTCAGCTTATCATCCCCAAACTAGTGGGCAAGTAGAATTATCAAATAGAGAGATTAAATCTATCTTGCAAAAGACTGTTAATAAATCTAGAAAGAATTGGGCTAGTAAGTTGAATGATGCTTTATGGGCTTATAGAACTGCTTATAAAAACCCTATGGGTATGTCTCCTTATAAAATGGTTTATGGTAAAGCTTGTCACTTGCCTCTAGAATTAGAACACAAAGCTTATTGGGCAGTGAGGAACTTAATAGAGACTTTAAGCTAGGGTGAAAAAGGTTGCTTCATTTGAGTTCTTTAGATGAATGGAGAAGTGAAGCTTATGAAAATGCTAGACTTTTTAAAGAGAAAGTTAAGAAATGGCATGATAGGAGAATTATTAAAAGAGAGTTTAATGTTGGTGAGAAAGTTCTATTGTATAGGTCTCGTCTCAGATTTTTTGCAGGAAAATTACTCTCAAAATGGGAAGGACCTTTTGTTATTGTGGAGGTATATCGTTCAGGTGCAATAAAGATTGCTTCACTTAAAGACAACTCTACACAAGTGGTGAATGGACAAAGACTCAAACATTATATTTCTGGAGATCCTTATGATGAAGATGTTGATACTATTCAAGTGGTGACTCCGGAAGTTTTCATTGAAAAGCAAATTCAGGGACTGCAGAGTCTGTTTTCGAATAGGTAACAGTTTTGGTAAGAAAAAGTTCGCGTTTAACCTTCCAATAGATATTTTTGTCGTATATATTAAATATGGAAAAATAAGAGACCAAACCGGGTAGGAGAAGGTGCCCGAGGGCACCTCACCATGCCGTGGCGCGGGCCCACCCCTGGCCGCGCCCACGTGGTGAGGGCGCCTCGGAGCCCGTCTCCGACCAGGTTTTCTCTGTACCTTCCTTTTGTTGTGAAACTTTTTGCTATATAATCCCCGGAACCCCGAGGTCCGTATATCGCCTTTTCGTGTTTTTGTTTCGAGCTGTTTCTGCCAGATTCCACCTTCAAGTTTTAGAAGCACCATGGTCTCCAACAACAACAACAAGGGCAAGGAGCCTTTGGAAGATGATCCCCAAGACCCTATGCTGAAGGAGGAGATCGAGAGCGAAGATGAAGGAGAAGTGGAGGAAGATCCGCGTCAATACCCTCGCGCCACCATTGCAAGCATTGGAGTGGTGGCAAACCCTTTCAACCTCAAGAGAGGCGCGAGGATGAGCACCAGGGAAGGTTCCACGTCGCTTCTTGGCTCCAAGGACATCTTCTCCAGGCATCAATAACCCCTTCCATACTCTTATCCATAAGCATCAAATTGAGAGGATCCCTGAGGCAGAATTGCCCAATAGCTGGAATATAGATCGTTCTAACAGTGCAGGAAAAAGAGTTCTAAGTCCGATGAGAAGTGGGGAGGCAACTCCAAGAGCTGGGATTCACAGTCCGATAAATTCATGAACCGTATCGAGCACAACACGGAGCTGATCCGTATCCTCACCCACAAGATTGATGAACTGAAGGAGCTGGTTGATAAGCTTATTAAGGATTCACCACCACCGCCGAAGGAGTAATTCATCATTGGTATTGGCATCCCCTTGGCTTGTTCCAAGCTTGGGGGAGTGCGCGGTATCACACCATTATCTTTACCTTTTACCTTTCAATAGTCATATCGTGAGTAGGGAAGTTATCTTATAGGATGGTTTGCAGTGTGGAAGTATCTCTCTTTTAGTTGGTTATCTATGTATCCCTTGGTGTGAGTTGCCGTTATGGAATATTAATGAGAAGTTTCATCATTTACTTTCTGCATACTTTATTTTAGTTTGCAATTTCTTTCATGTTGATAATCTTGTCATTAGTATTGGTACCACTTTGGGAGCATCAAGTATCTTTTTGGTTTTGGCAAACTTAGCATTGGTCAGTAGTTACAATACTTTGAGGCTTAAGTAGAGAGAGGGAAGTGCATGTTGATAAATTATTCCATGATCTTTCTTTCTTGTTGGCTCATAAGCTTAGTATTCTCAAGTTAAAATTATTTGTGCTTCCAAGGAAGATTGCATGATTGTTCTTACTACATATATATTTGTTTGTATCCCTCAACTCTTATGCTTGCTACATAACCTTGCTAGCCAAAAACCTGTATTGAGAGGGAATGCTTCTCATACATCCAAACCTTGAGCCAAACCATTGCCATTTGTGTCCACCATAACTACCTATTATGTGGTATTTCCTGCCACTCCAAGTAAATACTTCATGTGCTACCTTTAATTATTCAAAAACTATTATCTCTCATTTGTGTCACTGTTTATTAGCTCATGAGGAAGTATGTGGGTTGTTCTCTATTTAACTTGTCAGACAGACTTTCACCAATGGACTAGTGGCATATACATCCGCTTATCCAATAACTTTGCAAAAAGAGCTGGCAAATGGGGTGCCCAGTCCCAATTAATTACAACTATAACTTTAATTCTCTTCACATGTTTGCCAATGATTTATCAAAAGCAAATTTCAAATGTTAAACTTTATCAAATAGGCACTCCTCCATGGTATGTGATTGTTGGAAGGCACCCGAGGATTCGGTTAGCCATGGCTTGTGTAAGCAAAGGTTGGGAGGAGTGTCATACCAATTTATAAATATGCATGTGTAAACAAAAGAAAGAGGGATGATCTACCCTTGGGTAGAAATAACGTCCTTCATGGGAGCCGCTCTTGAAAGTCTGGTTGACAAGGGGGATAGAGTACCTACTGCCATTCGTTGACAACGACATACATAGCTTAAAACTTATTTTATACTCTCTATATGATTTCAAAACTTAAAAGCTCTAGCACATGATTTCATCCCTGCCTCCCTCTCCGAAGGGCCTATCTTTTACTTTCATGTTGAGTCAGCAAACCTATTCCCTTCTATCTCAAGCAAGCATTTGAGTTGTTGTGATTCAACCATCTATATCTTGATATTTTCAATCATGTCTTTTATGTTTCCTTGTTAGCACAAAGCTTTTATTTGAATGAATATAACTTTGAAAGTTATCGATGACTGTAAAGGAGATTGTTATGATTGAGCATGTAAGTTCTGCAATATAAGCTCTAGTATAAAGACTCTACTCGAAAGATAAGTACATATGTTAATTGTTCTCTGACCAAGGACAAAGTTTGCCATCACCAATTATGATTTTCTCTATGCACCTTATTGTGACTCCCTTTACTTGTTTCAAGTTATGTTATATGAAGGGAAGTTGCAGTCTAGAATGACTTGTGTATTAATGAATGTGATGCTTCTTGTCCGTATTTTGTTTATCGACACTTCGCTCCATAAACCTGTGGTCTTGTTTCCCGAGCTCAGCTTTCGCTTGTGGGCAAGCGAGGTCTAAGCTTGGGGGAGTTGATACGTCCATTTTATATCACTATTTTATATCATAATTTACTGTTATTCATTGATATATTTCATATTTAGAGATGATACTTATGTTATTTCATCTATTTTGCATGTTTGGTGATTATCGGAGAATTAAACACCGGAGTAAGATTTCTGCTGGAAAAAGGGCCGTCAAGATACTATTTCTGAAGATCAATAATTCGAGGAAAACATCCAGAAGCTCCTATTTTATCAGATGCCGGAGGTAGCCAAAAGGGGAGGCCAAGATGGGCCACCATGGGCCCTCACCATGTGGTGGCGTGGCCTACCTTGCCCCCGCGCCGCCACGTGGTGAGGAGCCCCTGGCCCACCTCAGCCAGCCCCCTTTCGCGAACATCATCTCCCAGAAACCCTAAGCCTAGGGGGACATCGAGGAAATATTCTGCCACCTCCACGAGGCGGAAAACACCAGAGAGAAAAGCTCTCCGGCAGGGAGAAATCTGCCGGGGAAATTCCTTCCCGGAGGGGGGAAATCGTCGCCATCGTCACCGTCATTAAGCTGGACTTCATTGGGATCATCATCATCATCATCTCCACCGCCAGCACCATCATCTCCGCCACCGTTCCGCTGTAACATCTAGGGTGGAATCTTGTCTAGTTCATAGGGGAAGCTTTCCCGGTGTTAATTACTCCTTGTGGTTGATGCTATTGAGTGAAACCGTTGAATTAAGGTTTATGTCCAGATTGTTATTCATCATTATATCACCTCTGATCATGTTCCATATGATGTCTTGTGAGTAGTTCGTTTAGTTCTTGAGGACATGGGAGAAGTCTTGATGTTAGTAGTAAATTATGTTGAGTAATATTTAATGGTTTGATATTTAAGTTGTGGTGTTATTCTTCTAGTGGTGTCATGTGAACGTTGACTACATGACACTTCACCTTTATGGGCCCAGGGGAATGCATTGTGTATTCGGTTGCCAATTATGGGGTTGCCGGAGTGACAGAAACCTAAACCCCCGTTGGTATATCGATGCATGAGGGATAGCAGGATCTCAGAATTTAAGGTTGTGGTTAGATTTATCTTAATTACTTTCTTGTATTTGCGGATGCTGATGCATGTAAAATGCATACATGAACTTTGCACTATATCACTCATATTCCAATCATATTTGCATCATATAAGGGTTATACCACTGTTATTTAATGATTTTAGGAAATAAAATAAGTGTTTCCTATTTTTATGGAATTAACCCTGCGCAGGCAGAAACCCCTATTTTTTTCCTTTTATGTTTCAGGGACCAAAACGTCGTCATAAAATTCTGGAAAAATTCAGAGGTCATTATTTTGGAAGGAGGAAGACCTCGGAGCGAAGGAATCAAGCAAACGGAGCCCGCAAGGCAAAAGGGGGTGGCCCACGCGGCCCCTGTACCTGGCCGCGTGGGGCCCACCCTTTTGGCCCTCGAAGCTCCGCAGCCGTCGATCCTTTCTCCACCGCCTTCGTCTTGACCTAAAAACGCCTATAAAAAAGTCCCCTGGCGTTCCCGTACAGAAGCGCCGCCATATCACAGAAACACGAAAACGAAGATCTGGAGCTGCAGATTGGAGGGGGAAAACTCCGGCGGGGCGCTGCCGGCATGGTCTCCTTCATCTCCATCGACATCTCCATCATCTCCACCATGAAGAGGGAGTAGTCCACCTCTGGACTATGGGTTTGTGGAAGTAACATATGTATCTCTCCTCTCTCTTGAGCTTCACTAATGAGTACCGTATGAGCTGCTGAACATGATTACGATCATATTTGTATTACCTATGTGGTGGATCTTTTTGTGAGTTAATATATGTTGAGATTGCAAATGTTTGTTTCAGTTATGAGTACAGATGCATATTATGTACCCGTTCTTATCTACTTGTTATGATCAAGCATGTTTATGAGGGCGTGTGTGGGGTGATGTATGCATTAGTTGGAGTAACGGAGGGGTGGCTAGTGCAGTGAACGTGAGAGATAGTTCTGCGATCCACTTGGATATTTCTACCTTACTTTGTTGCCTCACAAGGGATAAACAAAAATACCATGCTACCGGAGATGTGGGTGTGACCATTGCCACTACTCCATGACTAGATCTAGCATGTTCTTATTTTCACTTCATGTCATGATACTTAAAGCTATACTCTGATTAATCTTAATTGCTAAGGTGTTATGATTTAGTTCGCATCTTGGTGGAGTATAAGAGAGGTTTATAACCAGAAGATCTCTATGTTAGGACGTGATGCCCATATAAGTAGTAACTTGATATCAAACTTTGTGTTGCAATCTCATATGTCAACTCTATGTGTCCATTATCTACCACAACATTAAAAGAGAGAGTGCATTTGTGAAACCATGAACCCGGTCTATTTTTAATCATAAGAAACACCTTTCCAACCACTTTTATCACTTTGCCATTTTCTGCCATTATTAAATCTGAAAATACAAAAACACTTTTCCATCTTGCATTCATCATAAAAAAAACTAAAAATATCATTTACCATTGTTATCATCATCCTTGCACATTCATCCACCACCATTGCATATTTATTTCTTGCTTGCATTGCATATTTATCTTGATATCATTCTACACCTTGTGCTTGACAACCACAGGTGAGGTTGAGGACCAAAACAATTAACCTTTGTTTTGTAGGTGACCAAAAGAAGGATAAGGAGATAAACCTTTCACTACTGATTCCCCGAGAGTTCGACATTAAACCCTCGAGTCACCCTCGTGGGGAAAACACGTCTTCCACTTACTACACACTCTGCACTTGGAGTCTCAACCTAACCCATTTACTTTTCACGCAGTTAACTTCGTGAAGGGCCATCAAGACTGTTTTCTGGCGCCATTGCCGGGGAATCATAGCTGAAAAGATTTGTCCAAGGAAGCTCCTGCACTAGTCCTGTTTTCTAGCGCCGGATTCATCACAACAAAGTCAACATCACCAACTTGTGCTAACACCTAAGCTTGGGGAGGTTGCACCTATGTGAGCTTTCATCTTATCCATCTTTACCTTCAAAGCAAAATTATTTGTTTTGTCATTGTCATTGCATTGTCTTGCTTTTGTAATTCGGTTTGCATTTGTGAGACACATTTTATTTTCAGTTTTGCATATAAAACTAAAAAATACAAAAAAAAACTTGCTAAAATGGGAGAAAGAATTAAATTGTGTGACTACACAAACACTCCTAATGATCAATTTATCTCTAAACCTATTGCCACACTGAGATTACAGCTGATAGTTATGAAGTGAGTCCTAGTTTGTTAAACTTGATAATTAGGGAGCAATTTGGTGGTAGTGCTATGGAGGATGCCTCTATGCATCTTCATGATTTTGTTGAAATATGTGACATGCAAAAGTTTAAGAATGTTGAAAGTGATATCCTAAAATTGAAACTATTTCCTTTTTCACTTAGAGGGAAAGCTAAAGAATGGTTGCATTCATTGCCATCCGGTAGCATTAATTTATGGGGTGATCTAAAAGAAGCTTTTATTAAGAAATACTATCCTCCTGTTAAAATTTTGCAAAATAGAAACAACATCCTTTCTTTTAGGCAAAATGAAAATGAACATGTTGCTATGGCTTGGGATAGGATTAAACTTATGCTTCGAACTTGTCCATCACATGGGGTTAATGAATGGACCATATTACACTCTTTCTACAATGGTTTAAACTGCATGTCTAGAAACATACTTGATTCTGCTGCTGGAGGTGCTTTCATGAGTAAAACTATAGTTGAAGCTAAAAATATATTGGAAAGCATTTTGCAAAACTATAGTCAATGGCATACTGATAGGGCATCGAATCCTTCTAAGAAAGTGAACTCAATTGAAGAAACTAATGATTTGTCATCTAAGATGGATACTATTCTTGCTTTGCTTAATAAACCTAATGTTGAAAATATGTCTTTGCAAGAACTAGTTGGTAATAATCCTGAAAACATTGATGTCAACTTTATTAGGAACTATGGTAACAATGGGTATGAGAACAACAATTACAACTCTTATAATAAACCCACATTTGTGCCAAATAAATATGCTTCTAGCGGTAGTGTTTCTAGTGATTTAGAAAATACCATTAGATCTTTTATATCTACTCAAAAGGAGCTTAATAAGGAACTAGCTGGTTGGCCCGCGCATTTGCGCGTCTAGATTCAATATTATTAGTGCAGTTCCATTTCATGTATTCTTTACTATGAGTTATTTATTGGTGTTTGCAACCAGATAATCCACGTCATACAACGTATACCAGGTTTCCCTTGTTCATCCCAATACCGTTGACTCTTTCCAATGTACATATTATTAGTTGTTTTAAGTCTCCAAAATATTTTATTTATGTTCTAAAATATTTAAATTATGAAATCTGTGAATAAGTGGTCGGCTCACAATTTCGTTTAAGTGTACCATTTTTCCGGTGACCTAATTTCTTTGCAAAATATTTACTTATTTTCTATAATATCTAAATTATGAAATCTGTAGATAAGACCCGCTCACAATTTTGCTCAAGTCATTTTGACCCGTGTACCTCCGCATCTATTTAGGGATTCTGAAAACATAGAAGCTCAAATTTATTTGTGTCAAACTTCGTAAAAAACAATTGAGCATAGAAAATTTATAGATACACGCTGCATTGGTTGCCAACTAATTAGAACTTGATGTCCATACGATTTGTGATGTACTGTCACCGGAAATTTCTCTTTGATAAATTCATAAACAATAATGCACTATTACTGAGAACCATCCACACTCTCTGTGATACGTATAGAAGTATATGCATGTATGATTAAAGATTGGTGTTCGTCTGCATACATATGTGGTTGTAGCTTATTGCATCTTGATTCTGGACTACTAATTACAAAAGTAATTCAGTTCGTCTGCATACATATGTGGTTGTAGCTTATTGCATCTTGATTCTTGCACTATCAAATATATACTCTACAAATAAAATTGGGCATATCAGATAATTACATACCTCAGCCTCGACATGCACGTTATCCTGATTTCCTGGCCGGCCAGTACGAAGTGGAATGAGGCAGATTTTAGCCTAAGGCTTTGTCTCGCGGCGGCCGGCCGCCTGCATGTTTTTTTGTCTGTTATCCTTCATGTAGCAACTTCTCCGTTTCTAAGATCCAATGGTGGAATCATTACTCCAAGGCAGGCAAAATGGATATGACTAGAAGGGTAAGGCGCGCTTTGCCGCGCCGTATGTAAATTTGTAGCAATATATTTTATTCTCAAATCGTATATTATTCTTTTTTTGCAAGGCTAGTTATAGATTCTTAAACTGGTGTCATGTTAGGAACACTGATAAGTTCTATTGACCATAAAGCATCAAAGATAACAGCGGCCTTAATTATTTTTGGAACCTGCAAATGAAGTTAGCTGTAAGGGTGAAATAATTGTGATTCGTCATTGTTTCAGGAAACGAAATGTTAAGTGTGCACGAAAAGGAAAAACAATCTGATTTTTTCATCAGAACACTGTTATTTGCATAGAGAAAGGGCAGAGAAAAGAAAGGTTGGAAGGAATCATCTTACATGTAAAAGGCACACACAACATAAACTTTCCAGCAATTATGGTAGGTAGGAAAAATTAAATGTGTACACCAGTAGCCAGAATCTCATGTATTCTGTCATATGAACTGAGAGCAAATCAGGCAAACTTGCTGGTCACTGAATATCGATTCACAGTTCAAGAGGCAGCCTTGACAACATGCAGAACATGAAAAGAAAATTTTGAACTTCAAAATTCTCTAAATGAGATAGCACAAAATTTTACCCAATGTTTAAAGAGCTTATAGTAGGTACGGTTAGAACCTGCCTGAACGACAGGGCAGAAGCTATTCAGTGAAGTTCAACAACTCCACTGTTGGGAAGTTGCAGAATTCAGTTCAGCAGGCCATGACATAACGAAAATACTGCAATTACTCACGATAATAGAAATAAACTAATTCGTACTTCAATTCCCCGTAACCTATCAACAGCTAAATCAAAACCGAGAGACACACATTCAACTGCATTTTATTTTACATATTACGCCAAGGAGCTCACATCCAAAGCTAGTGAATCGCTGGTTAAACGTGTCCAAACCATGAACAAGGAGTGATAGATTCCTAGTATGGAGAATTGCCATTTACTAACATCTGAAACACCAGGGATAAATTAGTTACAAAATTAGCCATGAACATTTTGGCAAACAACATGAAAGTATACTTCATGCATTGTGCCATCAGAGTGCACGAGCAAAATAGCTTATCCATTTAGCCTTACACCACTCTAGTCCAGGCTTCTTTTGAGATGATCACCCTGAAATGGACAAAAAGATGGTAACCAATTTCCATGTACTATCACTGGTAACACCATTAGGGCACAGTTAACATGAAAAAAAATCAATCTCTAGAATGCAATGTTGTCGGTTTGACATTCATGTTCGTCCTTAGAGCATGGACGGCGAATGAATTCCAACTGAAATGGATACTATCATTGTGGGTCAAATAGTACTATGGTAGTCATCGTCGGATAAGCACAGGCAGGTAGCACAAAGAAGAAAGTTCTCCTTGCAAACAGGATAAGCAAAACCAAACCAGTAGAGTAGCACTTACATAACTCTGTTATATTTTCCAAATATATGCAGTGGGCTTTTCATTAACTGAATTATTAGGCATATTGGATATTCTCACCTCATTCAACGAAATAATTGGTTTTTAACTCCAAAAAAGTACTGCCGCGAGAACTTTGTGTTTGGAAACCAAATATGCTAAGCTTGTTAGAAATGAGGTCTCATATGATAAATCCAAAAGTGCTTTCCTCATCCATATCATTACTAAAACATAAATTGGAGCAGATAAGGCTTACATATATGAACTTGTGGAATTTTGATTGAGCAGCTAGAGCCCGGAGAGCCTTGTCCAGGTCCCCAATGCTGCAGTGCGTACGTAAAGCAGTAATGTGATCATAAATTAATCAGCAAACAGAACAATCATAACGGGTTCAATAAGTATATTTCTTAGACAAAATAACAGCCATGTAATACTTATGTGTTTACATGAAAACTATTATCACTTCAAAGTTTCTCATAGACCCATATAGGCTATTGTATCATCATCTGCATCACATCGGTAGATGAGATCACATTTTGGCAAATAACATAATCTATTGGATGTTCCTAGCTATTGACAAACTTCAGAGTGGGGACACAGGCATTGACTTTCTCAAGGTAAAATCAATAACATAGAGATTATAATTCATTTTACTTACGTAGTTTTTTTAGGATGATAAAAGGAGTGGGACCTGTTACACATTAGTAAATTACCATGTGGGCACACAAAGATACGAAATTCTAACTGAAATGGATAGAAGTGCGCATGTTGGAAACTTACTCCCATACAAAATGGCCAGGTTTTCTTTTTACAAAACTAATGCCAGTATAGCTCACACTAAAGACGCCAAGGGGCAGGCATTACAATCAGAATATTACGAAATAGGTTAGGCAAATCTTTTTGCTCAAGTTTATCAGTAAAATTGACGGAGAAGTTTAACTTAACAAATTGGTATATCTGGATGGTTTTCTCAAATTATCTATCAATAGGATACCATCCCTGATCCTCGCTTCACTGGATCTTCACCCAAAACTACCTAGAAGCTTCACTTAAAATATTATGGAGCAGGCAAATCTACATCCCCATGACAAAGTAATAAAGTATCGCTAGTCAGACAACATATGAAATCATATCCTAAATAGGAAAATGTTGCCATGTACTCATTTGATCCTCGTAAGAAGATTCAACAGCTTTTTTCAAGGATGGTGTCCTTTCATGACTCAGGTGTGAACTCAAGAGCAAGCTTTTTGACTTTTTCGTAAAAAAAAAAGCAATATTATGTACCAGATGAACATGTAAATATGCCAGAGCTGTTGCATAGATGTATTAGCGGAATTATTTGTGATATCACTTGCAGGGAAGTGTGCTTACCTAGGTTGGAGTTCTGAAATTTTAACAAGTAATGACCGTTCTTTCTCAGTATTAGTTGTTTCAACCTGCCAAACAATAGGAAGGATTAAGGTTCAAAAAAAAACAATAGGAAGGACAGTTTCAGTGATAAGTAAGGGTAATCTTATGAACATGATAAATCATACACAAGATTAGCTGTGCTGGCAAGTTAAAATGCGATCACAAAACATGGGCCATTGATGCTCATCAGGAGACCATAAAACAACATAAGGACTGATGTATCCAAATCTTTTAAATCGATAATCACATATTCACATAGCTGAACCAAGAGACACGCATCCTACATCAACTTATATTATAATATCAAATGTCTCCTAATGGCAGAAAGCATGAAGTGCTCCAACTATAAGATGACCTCCATGGCTCCATCCCATTGAAGGAAAGCACGAAGTGCTCCGTCTCGAAGCTAACCTCCTCTGATTGGCAGAAAGCACGGAGTGCTGCGATTCTAAGCTGACCTCAAAGCAGAGAGAGAAAGAAATACCAGAGATATGAGATAACATGAGACTGGCCGAGCGCCCGATCCACGATGGCCAGCACCATGGGCGCACGCCGTCGCCGAGGACAACTCTGGTTTTACCGATCCCTAGAAATCCTTGCGGCGGCTGCATCCGGACGGAGTTGTGGATCTCTAGGCTAATGGCGGCACAGTCGAATCGCCGGTGTTCCTCAAGCTCGGCATAGAGTTGCATGGGGATCGAAAAAAAAAGGAGGAGGCAAGCGAGAGCAGCACCACGCCCAGCCTTCAGGGCCGTCTTATCCACGGCCTGCTAGCGGAGGAGGCCGGCAAGCAGCGGCCGCCGGAATGGACGGCCGAGCCGGAGAAACGCCAAACACCGCCGTCCCCTCTTCCAAGGAGAGACGACGGCTTCCAAGGCTCACGCCGACGCCGTCGCCGGCTTGTAGCACCGCGACCCCAAATCTTAGGCCACGCGCGCCGCGGTCTGGCCAGCTCGACGAAGCGCCGCGCATCGATGCGCGCGCGCTCCGGCGAGCAAGCCAGCCGTGACGCCGTAGCTCCTTGGTGTCGGAGCCTCTCTCGCAGGCGAGCGCGGTCGATCAGATGCGCGAGGACAAGCGGGAGCAGCTTGATGAAGAGTGGAGTGGCGGCGGAAGGAAGGGGGCGGCGATGGGAGTGGAGGCGACGGCGGTGGTTCGGTTGAATCTAGGAGAGAGAATGAGAGGGGATCGAGAGGGAGGAGCTGGTCGTGGATGGACCGAGATCCAGTGCCTCGCCTATGGCAAGGCACGCTGTGCCTCGAGGCCACAGATCCACCGTCCATTCCCCATCGAACGCACAGGAGCTGTCAACAGCAAATTAGACCCAGTTCGCTTGTGCTCTTCCTCTGTTTCTGTCCCTGTTACTCAGGCGCGAGGCAAAATTACCGGGGAAAAGGAAAAGCTTCGCGGGCGGGAACTCCCGTGCAGAGCTCGCTGCGGTCGTCGCCGTGGGCAAGGGAGCCATGGGATCTCCGGCGGCCTCTCCTGCCTGCGTCGCCACGTCGCCGAACTCCTCGTCCAGCTCCTCCCTGTCCGGGGCCTCTGCCATGGACGCGTGAACGCACGGGTGCGGCGCCGAGGGCCTGAGGCGCGCGGCCTGCGCCGGTACTTACTTCCATACGCCGACGGCAGCGGCGTGGACCGCACCAACCTCGGCGGCGACGGCGAGTCGAGCCTGCGGCGTAGGAGGAGGCGCAGGGCGGCGATGAGCTCGTCTCCCGGCGATGGGCGGCCGGACACGCAACGCAACCGCAAAAATTCTTTTTGCAAAGATCAGCTAGCTAGCATCGTTTGCAAAGATCAGCTAGCTAGACACGGCAAAACCCAGGGACGCGTAGTACTGGTACTAGCAGCATGAATGAGGCCCTCGAGTCATGTACTAGTACACAAGGAGCTCATCTGCTATTTGTAACGGTGTACATCGCGGAGAGGCACGAACCACGGAGGATTGCGTCGCCGCGGAGGACGGCCGCGTCCTACCACCGCCACGTCGAGCAGAGAGTGGGGGACGCTGCAGGAGTTCCTGGCTTCCGCGCACACCGCCGACGCCAAGGTCGGCCGCGGCGACCGCCCGACGAGCTCCCCACGCCGATCCAGCCGGGCCATCGTGCGTGCTCCAGTTGCCGGCCAGGACGCGGAGAGCAGCAGGGGCGGAGATAGTGCGCGTAGGGTGGCGCACTCGCTGGCCCGGCTATCCCGCTCGCCTACGGCGCCGCCCTGACGGGAGCTGGCCTCTTTTCCTGCATCTCGGCGACAGACCAGCAGCAGCGAGGCTCGGCGACAGGACTAGCAGCTCGCCTCGCGCTGTCCCGCGTGACGAACAGAGGAAGGGGATGGACCGAGGGGAGCGGACTGGGTCTAACTTACTGTTGACCGCTCCTGTGCGTTGGATGGAGAATGAACGGTGGATCTGTGGTCTCGAGGCACAGCGTGCCTTGCCATAGACAAGGCACTGGATCTCGGTCCGTCGTGGATAAGCTGGACACGGGATTGGACGGGAGACTTACAGAGGCAACGTCAATTTGATGAAACCGACATTCAGGCGAACGAATCAACGCAGTACACGTGGACGCTCTCATAGGCTGAGAATCCCTGGGAGCTGATGTTGTACTGATGTGTTCGTGTGTGGTTGATTGTCCACTGGTCGCATCGTCAGTTAGCATCAATTCATAGTGATTATTTCCAGCTCAGGCGCGCGGGCGGTGGTGGTGCACCGGCGCCGGCGAATCATCAAAAATCAGGTGCGCCAGCGGTCATGCACACGCGCAGGCGGAACAACCGTGTCCTCTTCGTTGTTGAATAGAAGGCGGAGAGAGTCCCGGTATGGGTATGGCACAGATTAGCCGACGCTGGCCATCTTCCGTCCTTGCTGTTGCGCTAGGCTTGGCCGGTGATTGCAGGCGTCCGCGGACGACCACGAAGGATGACCTGCTGGCCACGACCCAGGATGTTGCTCTTTTTGATTTTTTTTGATTTTCAGGATGTTGCTCTTTGTCCATGAGGAACGATCTGCAGATCACATAAACATAACGTATCAATTTAGTCATGGATGTCTCGGTAAAAAACTGTCTTTTGTAGATTAGAGTACATCGCCTAGCCGGCCGGCTGACATGTCTCGAGGCACCATCAGCTCCTCTTCCGGGCTTTTCTGCAGCATCTCAGCGAGGGACATGTATAGGCTCGCCGGCCCTGGACCCGCAGGGTGATGATGTCTTCTCCGATCGTAACTACGGCGACTCCTGATTCGGCCGCCGTTTCCGTCGTGGTCGTTAATTAGTTCCGATTCGCTGCGCGTCCATGCTTGTAGGGTTCTTTCGATCAGACTCATGATTCCGGCCGCCGTCTCCGTCGAGGTCGTTGATTGGTTCCGATTCGCTGCGCGTCCATGCGTGTAGGGTTTTCTCGATCTCATGTGCTATTTGTCCAACGATTGCTGCGTCCACGTTAAGCCATGAAGCCGATCAGTTTGCACGTTCTGTTGTGGCAAAACATCGAGACGTGTGTTTGGAAATTGGAATCATGCGTGTTGTCGCCGGACATCTGGACGTGTACTATCAAAACTTCTTGCTTTCCTCGCCAGACATCAGGACGGAAACTTCTCGCTTTCCTCCGATTACTTCTTAGTTTATGTAAAATCGTACGGATCGGTAGCCATTGCCTTCGATAAATCTGTACCGTCTAATCGTCTTAATTAAAAGGTCGTAAATCTCCACCGTCAATTGTTTGTTCTTTTAATAATATAATAGATTTATCTCAAAGTTTGAAAAACAAGATGCTTTGTTTGAAAGAGTAGATCAACTTGCTAAAGAAGTCTCATCATTAAAAGGTATCATTACAGCCCAAAAACATGAGGAAACAATTAAGTATTGCCAAGAAGTTATCAATAGGTCTTGGGAACACATTCATGAGCAAGAGAGAGTTGCTAAAGAATCTATTGGGGTAATGAAAGAGAAGAAGTTGAGGAAGTTAAAATGCTTAGTGAAGTCAAGGATCCTTTGCTTGACTTAGAAAATTGTAGCTTGCATGAACTAATCTCTATCTTACAAAAGTTTGCAAGTGATCCTTCCATCAACACTAATCAAGCTGGCTTTGGTTCCTATATTGCTAATCATGTCTTGAAAGAGAAAATTGCTAGGTACAACCAAGAGGCCATGATACCACCTAAGCTTGGGGATATATGGATTCCAAGGTACTAGTAACTATTGGAAAAGAGACACATCATGCCATACTTGATCTAGGATCTAGTGTCTCTGTCATGTCTAAAGAACTATATGAAGTACTTGAATTGAAAAATCTTGAAAAATGCTCTATTGAACTTGCACTTGCTGATGATTCCATTAAACATGCTTTAGGGAAAGTAAGTGATGTTATGGTAGAGTTACATATGACTTTTGTGCCTGTGGATTTTCTAATCATGGACATGGGGAATAAAACCTCTAGTCCTATTATTCTTGGAAGACCTTTTCTTCGTACCACAGGTGCTATCATTGATTCAAAAGAGGGGAATGTGAAGTTTCAGTTCCCACACAAGAAGTGCATGGAACACTTCCCAAGGAAGAGGGAACATCAAAGTTCAAGCTCCCTCATGAGCTTCATCTTCAATAAACAACAAGTAAGAAGCCTAGCTATATGGCTATAAAGAAAGCGCTTTGCGGGAGGCAACCCGGTTATTTTTATGTGTGATTTTCTTTGTGTCCTCTTGCTGTATCAAGAGATTTTGTTTAGTTTAGTTCTGGAGTTTTTAATAAAGTGCCAAGTTTTACCCATTTTGGTTTGAAAAGTTGCTTATAGCGTTCGGAGATTTTATTCCTGCACGAATCTGTGCACGGTATGATTTTTAATTCTTATTCTGTAACTCCGAATGAGCTCATATTTGAACTGTAGTTGCAACTTTTCATCCTCTGTATGCATGAATTTTTCAGAATTTTTCGGCAAAGTTTGGTAGGGTAGAAAAATACGTTTTGCTGCTGTTTTTCTGGACAGATTCTGTCCCATTTTGTTTTATGCATGTTTTGAACTTTATCTTGAATCTTTTTGATTCAATGAGTTTATGAGTAGGCATACAACATTATAACTTTCTGGACATTCATATGATGTTTTGTTTAAGGATTATATGCAGCAAGAAACCTATTTGTTTATCACTACTAATGCACCCCACAGAAAAGAAATGGGAGAAACGGTGTTTTGAAGTTTTTTCACAGGGATTGGAGGAGATGCACCAAGAGTTATCCAAGGATGGTGAAGACCATAAGCTTGGGGATGTGAAGACAACCCCACTGGACCTACACACTCTCGGTTTGCACACGTCTAACTTCTGTTTTTCGATCGAAACACTTTATCGCATAAACTTGGAGCGTCTTTTTGTTTGTTTTTGTTTGTTTGTTATTTTGTGAGACCACCACATTATCATTTATATGAGAGAGCTACTGGAAATATGGGTTGAAATATGTTGGATGCTTTTATATATTGGGAAAAGGGATGTTTGAGTTGATTTTTAATGATACATATAGTTGCATGATTCATGAGCTTGTTTATGAGTAATAATTTGCAAATGCTTTATCAAGAGCTATCACTTATTCATGTTTTGATGCTGAATGTTATTTTACTTGTTTAACATGGATTAGTTAG
Source organism: Poa pratensis (assembly GCA_947311845.1). Lineage (NCBI taxonomy): Eukaryota > Viridiplantae > Streptophyta > Magnoliopsida > Poales > Poaceae > Poa > Poa pratensis. The sequence goes on from CAMZMU010000052.1 coordinate 119,703,933, forward strand.
TTCTATGGACACTCATGCATGCATCTAGATGGTCAACTTTCTCCCTCTTGCTAGCCCAAACATTCCAACAAGCAAAAACTTGTTTCCAACACCTTCAACCAAAGTTATTCCAGTGAGTTATCTACCTATTAGCTTTATGCTATTCCGAGTATGTATATCATGATATTTGTGTTATCTATACCTCTGAATGAAAATGTTTATGTTATTGATTGTTATGGGAAAAGTTGGTTATATAGCTCTCACGAACTTGATGCACAACTTTATTTTTATTGCATAAATAAAACATGACCCATTGTGATTAAATATGATGCTAGTGGCTTGATAAATGTCCGAGGTTGGGAGTTAGCCCATATGTGCTGTCACATGCAAAGCTTTCAACATGCTCCTTCATTCATTTAGTTGATATCATGTACTTTTGTTTATGGATGCCTATCATGGTGAAATGAGGTGGAAATGAAGTAGTTTAAATGAGTTTGTATAAATGGTTAGAGAGACGCCTGGGCCGCTAATCTAAGCCATGCATCATTCATGGTGGAAATTTACTTACATGCTATGGTGAACCGTCTATGATGCACCTTATAATAAAAAGCTATTCCAATGGTAAATAAAAAGGGTGTTGAGGTTGTTCATCTTGTTTGTTTGTCTTGTCATTTTGATATGGGCTTGTTCCATATCCTGGGACAAGAGGTACCCCAGTTGACGCTCTTGATGATACTATTATTACTTACAATGATATAACTTGAACTTGCTTTGTTTCCTAAGTTGAGTAATCATGGTGTAGGTACTTGTATTCAAGGGGCATGAGACACCTAACCTTTACTTTATCAAGCACACTACTCATATTTGCTTTCACATTAAACTTAATCATTCAAGATGCTATGATAGGGGTAATGAGAGCTTGACACCAAGAATTCCACATTGCAATCATTAACTTAAGTAGAAGAGTTTGGAAGTTAGATGAAACTTATGCATGCTTTACCTCTACTCACATATACATCTTTCCAAAGTGTCCACCTTTTATATTCAGATTTTCATCTACACTCTATGACCAATGTAGGATGTTCTTACTTATCATTATGCATACATGTGGTCCATATTACTATCTTCTATGTTACACTTTGTGAACTATCATTGAACATCCTTGCTTGAATACTTGATATCACTTCATAAACTATTTTGCATATTGCTACTCCTTTGAAGAATGAATCATTTGACTCTATGTAGCAGTAGCAATCATCTTTGATATCCATTGTTAGTGCTATATTGCAAAGCCCATGTTAGTTTTATCACCTTCATACTCGAGGACGAGTATTGGTTAAGCTTGGGGATGTTGATGCATGTAAAATGCATACATGAACTTTGCACTATATCACTCATATTCCAATCATATTTGCATCATATAAGGGTTATACCACTGTTATTTAATGATTTTAGGAAATAAAATAATTGTTTCCTATTTTTATGGAATTAACCCTGCGCAGGCAGAAAACCCTATTTTTTCCTTTTATGTTTCAGGGACCCAAACGTCGTCAAAAATCTGGAAAAATACAGAGGTCATTATTTTGGAAGGAGGAAGACTAGGAGCGAAGGAATCAAGCAAACGGAGCCGAAGGCCAAAAGGGGTGGCCCACGCGGCCCTGTACCTGGCCGCGTGGGGCCCACCCTTTGGCCCTCGAGCTCCGCAGCCGTCGATCTTTCTCCACCGCCTTCGTCTTGACCTAAAAACGCCTATAAAAAAGTCCCAGCGTTCGAACAAGCGCCGCCATATCACAGAAACACGAAAACGAAGATCTGGAGCTGCAGATTGGAGGGGGAAAACTCCGGCGGGGCGCTGCCGGCGTGGTCTCCTCTCTCCATCGACATCTCCATCTCCACCATGAAGAGGGAGTAGTCCACCTCTGGACTATGGGTTTGTGGAAGTAACTTATGTATCTCTCCTCTCTCTTGAGCTTCACTAATTAGTACCGTATGAGCTGCTGAACATGATTACGGTCATATTTGTAATTACCTATGTGGTGGATCTTTTTGTGAGTTAATATATGTTGAGATTGCAATGTTTGTTTCAGTTATGAGTATAGATGCATATTATGTACCCCGTTCTTATCTACTTGTTATGATCAAGCATGTTTATGAGGGCGTGTGTGGGGTGATGTGCATTAGTTGGAGTAACGGAGGGGTGGCTAGTGCAGTGAACGTGAGAGATAGTTCTGCGATCCACTTGGGTATTTCTACCTTACTTTGTTGCCTCACAAGGGATAAACAAAAACACTTTTCCATCTTGCATTCATCATAAAAAACCCAAAAATATCATTTACCATTGTTATCATCATCCTTGCACATTCATCCACCACCATTGCATATTTATTTCTTGTTTGCATTGCATATTTATCTTGATATCATTCTACACCTTGTGCTTGACAACCACAGGTGAGGTTGAGGACCAAAACAATTAACCTTTGTTTTGTAGGTGACCAAAAGAAGGATAAGGAGATAAACCTTTCATTACTGATTTCCCGAGAGTTCGATATTAAACCCTCGAGTCACCCTCGTGGGGAAAACACGTCTTCCACTTACTACACACTCTGCACTTGGAGTCTCAACCTAACCCATTTACTTTTCACGCAGGTAATTTTGTGAAGGGCCATCAGATGCTTGCAAGGGGTTTAATCACAAGTATGTATTAGTCCTAGGAAGGGCGGTGCATTAGCATAGGTTCACCCACACAACACTTATCGAAACAATGAAAATTAATCAACTATATGAAGCGAAAGCACTTGACGTAATTCCCGTGTGTCCTCAAGAACGTTTGGTCATCATAAGTAAACCTACCGGCTTGTCCTTTGTTGTAGAAAGGATTGGGCCACTCGCTGCAATTATTATTACTGCATTTTATTTACTTGTACTTTATTTATCTGCTATATCAAAAACCGCTAAAAACTTGTCTGCTAGTATTTACAGTGAATTCCATATCGAAACTGCTTGTCAACACCTTCTACTCCTCGTTGGGTTCGACACTCTTATTTATCGAACGTACTACGATACACCCCCCCTATACTTGTGGGTCATCAGTTATGCATGAAGAAGAAATATATTCACATGAGCATGCTAATTCAAGGTCCGAAACAACCTGGCAACGACATCAATCTGTATCTATAGCTATTAAAAGATGAGCTAAACACATTATGAGCTGATGAAGGCGTTAGGACATGGGACGCCTACACAGAAGAATATTTTGATATGAGAGCTACCTTGCTCTGTACGGTGCATGACTTACTCGGCTACGGATACGTCGCAGGCCAGGTGTGCCACGGACATAATGGATGCGTCAGGTGCATGGATGACCCGACGTTCCACCAGCTTCAAAGAGATCCAGGGTCTTGAAAACCGTGTTTATAGGCCATCGAAGGTGGCTACATAGTGCAGACCCGTGGAGAAGACGTGGAGATCTTTTCAACGGTAAAGATGAGCTCCGGGGACCTCCTCGTAAGAAGAGCGGCGAAGAAATCGATGAGTTGCTGAAAAATGGGAAGAGTGCCCTGAGCCAGGGAAGAAGAGAAAGTGAAAGGACACGGATGTCGCCTAGAGGGGGGGTGAATAGGCGATTAAAATTCTTTGCGGTTTAGGCTTGAATAAATGCGGAATAAAACTAACGTTTAATTTATCAAGCACGAAACCAAAACAAGCTAGGTTAACCTATGTGCACCAATAACTTATGCTAAACAAGATAAGCAAATATGTGATAGCAAGATATATTACTTCAAGCTCGATGGCTATCACAAAGTAAATAGCATAAGTAAGAAGCTCGGGTATAGAAATACCGAGGCACTTGGAGACGATGATTTATCCCGAAGTTCACTTCCCAATGGAAGCTACGTTCGTTGGAGTAGTGCGGAGTCACAAAGTGATCCCCGAATAGCCGTCAAATGGCACACCGTAATCTCCTTCGTGCCTCCACCAATGCGGAGTGTCACGAACCACTATGGGACACTTGAGGGTGGTCACCGAACCCGTACAAGGATGAGGCACACTCCACAACTTAATTGGAGGCTCTCACCGAATTCCCGCGGCTCCCAAAGCCACAAGAATCACAAGGTTGGGGCGCGACTCCACAACTTAATTGGAGGCTCCCAACTATCCCGCGAGCCACCAAAACTCCGAGATCAACAAGGACCGCCTAGAGCACTCCAAGTACCAAGAGGACAAGCTCTAGGGCACCCAAGTACCAAGAGTAACAAGCTTCTCAACTTCGATTTCCACGTATCACCGTGGAGAACTCAAACCGATGCAACCGATGCAAGAAGACAAGACCACTAGAAGTGGTCAAATCCTTCACTCCCAAATCCCACCAAAAGCAACTAATGCTTGTGGGGGGGAGAAGAGAGGAAGAACAAGGAAGAACTCAACAAATGGAACTTCAAGATCACGATCTACTAGGTTCCCCTCACTTAGAGGAGGAATGGATTGGATGAATATGTAGATCTTGATCTCCTTTCAAATTCCCTCAAAGATATGCAAGAATCATGGGAGGGATTGAGAGGAAGGCAAGCTTTTCCAAAGGTCAACAATGGAGAGAGAGAGGGGAAAAGCTAGCTCAAGGGATGAGAGAACCGTTGGGGAAGAAACCCCTTTAAAAAGGTCCTCTCAAAAATCTGCCCGTTGCAGACGAAAAAGGCCGCAGCGGTAGTACCGGGCCTCGCCGGTAGTACCGGCTGACAGGGAATGGACGGCCTGGCGACAGACTGGTCAATGCCTCCTCCATGCACGCATCGGTAGTACCGGACGCCTGGTCCGGTAGTGCTCCCCACCGGTAGTACCGCGCTACTACCGGGGCTACTACCGGATTAATCGAGCGAGTCCAGAGAGCATTTGGAGATCCGGTACTGGGCCGGTACTGGCCGCGGTAGTTCCACAAGGTGTCACCGGTAGTACCAGGCTAAGGTCGGTACTACCGGCCTAAGAAGAAACTGCAGAACCAGAAAAAGAGAACCGCAATAACTTTTGCAAGGAAGCTCCAACGAGATGAATCCAATTCTGTTGGAAAGGTAGCGACAAGAGCTTTACTACAAATATAGAGGGGATACCACACATGGGAAGGTGTGGACCCTATCTCGAAGGTGGACCGATAATATTTCCAACCAGAAAACGCAACAAGGTTTCCATACGAAATCCGTTTTCGGAGAACTTGGGCTTGTCATGAAGATCACAACAAGCACCAAAACCCAACAAGGAGACAACCAAATAAGAACCAAGAAAGATGATGAAGGCAAGTATGCAAAGGTTTGAGCTCTCTCAACTGATACGCTAAAGCTCAATCGAGAGCCCCTCTTGATAGTACGATATCTATCCTATAACCCGGTCTCCCAACTAGTACCATGAGACCGGTAAAATTGAAACCCTATCATACCTTGCCTTGCGCATTCCATTGAGCTGGATGACGTCGATCTTGATCTCTTCAAGTGGACCACCTTTCTTGATTGCGCTTCGCTTGGTGAAGACCCAAACATTGCTCCCCACACTCCACTATGGGAGAGCCTCTCTTAGGCACATCTTCACATGAACATTATCTCTAAATGGGTGGCAAGCTTCAAGCCTAGGATTTCTTCGAGATGCTCCTCTTGAACTTGCGCTTCTCAACATTGATGACGATCACCACTTTACGTCATCGATCATGGGCCATATGAAATTTCATTTGATGCAAGCCCATAGAAAGATACTAACCACTCATAGAAATGCTACACACATATCATGGGTTAGTTCACAAAGCTATATGGACAATTGCTTACCATACCAAGAGATACATGATCAATTGGTACATCTTGTAGCTTTGTGTGTTGATCAATACTTGATCAACCTTGTATCTTTTCTTCTCTTTTCAATAGATGATGTCTTGAAGATAACCATGAATGATCACATAATTCTTTTCTTCAAGACATACTTGCAATATGCTCAACTCTATGATCTTGATGCCAAATACTTCATTATATCAATATACTCATGGCATCATCCTTGAATCCAACATATGGAGTTCAAGCATGGTCTATGGACAAACACTACAAGTAAAACTCAATGCAACCATTAGTCCATAGGGATTGTCATTAATTACCAAAACCACACATAGGGGCGCCATGCCCTTTCAGAAAGGCGCCGGATCCACTCCTAGGTGTATGGAAGACGAGGTCCGTGTTTTGGGACTTGCCGTACTGGAAAATCCTCGGTACGCCGAATTGTCTTGATCTAATGCTTATCACTAAGAATGTGTTCGAGAGTTTGTTTGGCACTGTGTTTAACATGGCGGAGAGGACGAAAGATGGGACGAAAGCAAGAAACGACCTGATACATCTCGGTATAAGGACAAACCTTCATGGTGGCCGCCCGGACAATGATCAATCGACGGATGAGGAGACAGACGGCCGCAAGGCTAAAAAAGTTAAGAAGAATGACTATTACTGCCACCCTCCTGCTTCACTCTAAGTTCGAAGGAGGTTGAACAACTAATGAAGTGCCTTCTAGGAGTCAAAGTGCCTTTTGGTTACTCAGGTCTGATAAGCAGATGGCTAGACCCACAGAAACAAAAGTTCACGGTATGAAGTCTCATGACTGTTATGTGATGATGACTCAGATATTCCCAGTCGTGATCCGAGGGATAATGGACAAGCACGTCCGTGAAACCCTTTTTCCCTCTGTAATTTCTTCGACGTGATCTCTAAAAAGTCAATCACCGTGAAGAAATCTCAAGGCTACAGGATGATATCATTGTGATACTATGTGAGATTGAGATGTACTTCCCGCCTGCATTCTTCGACATATGTGTGCATCTGTTGGTCCATATCGTGGAGGATATCATCCATCTCGGTCCATTATGTTCCAGCACAACATGATGGCATTCAAAAGGATGAATGGAGTCATCAAAGGATACGTTCGCAACAGGGCCCATCCGGATGGAAGTATCATTCAGGGCTTTCTCACGAAGAGTGCATATCTTTCTGCACAAACTATCTAGACCTTGAGAACCTGTTGGTTTGCCCGTAAACAAACCATTGGTAGACTAGATGGAGTAGGTCACAGAAATGGCAAGAGGGATATGCATGTGGATGACGCTCGTCGACGTACCGACTTTAACAGGGCAAACTTAGTAGCTCTCCAACACATTCAAATCGTCGATACTTGGGTGCAACGACACAAAAACATGATCGAAAAGAAGTACACTGACCAGGGAAGACAATGAACCGATGGAGAAATAATCAGAGAGCACAACTCCTCTTTCTTGCGTTGGTTCAAAGACGAGCTTGCCGTTCCACCAGTTGGTGAACTTGGTCCAGTCTTATACGCCTTGTCATGTGGCCCTGCCCCAACCTCGCGACGTTTCAATCATATGATATCAACGGGTTCACTTTCTGCACAGAGGAAAAGGACAAAACTTCTGATTATCAAAACTCGGGGGTAACAATGGAATCCTACACCGGTGACCAAAATTTCAGATACTACGGAAGTATCGAGGATATTTGGGAGCTTAATACTCTGGAGAAAAGGTGTCGATGTTTCGCGTCAGATGGGCTAGGTTATCGACGTTAAAAAAAGAAGACAAGTATTTCACTACCATGGTTTTACCGAAGCGGCACTTCAACCGCCAACGTCACCGCGCAAAATGAGCCATGGGTATTGGCTAAGCACGTGTCTCAATGCTTCTTCATAGTCGACCGTCAAAACCTAGCCGTGTTGTCGTGAGGAGAGGCAAAAGAAACATCATCGGAATGGATGGAGTCGCCTCTGAGGACGAGTTCGACAACTACGGCGACCCAAATATTGACGATGATGAAGACGACGATGATAAGCCATACACGGCAAGAAGAGGCGCCTGATACGTCTCCACCGTATCCATAATTTCTGATGATCCATGCTTATATTATACCAATTGCTACATGTTTTGTATACACTATATCATTTTTATGCATTTTCTGGGACTAACCTATTAACAAGATGCCACAGTGCCAGTTCCTGTTTTCTGCTGTTTTTGGTTTCAGAAAAGCTGTTCTGGAAATATTCTCGGAATTGCACGAAACAGGAGTCAAAGTCCTATTTTTCCAACACGTACATGAAGTCCGAAGGAGAGACGAAGGGGGGCTGTGGGCCGCCCTCACCACGTGGCGGCGCGGCCCACCTTCTGCCGCGTCGTGACGTGGTGAGGGGCCCACAGACCTCCACCGACGCCGCCCTTCGCCTATATATTCATCTTTTCGGGAAAACCCTAGACACCCGAGCCAATATTCCAGAAAACATCCGCCGCCGCCGCCATTGTCAACCCTAACTCGGGAGGGTTCTGAAGCTCTCCTCGGCACCCTGCCGGAGAGGGGAATCATCACCGGAGGGCTCTACATCGCCATGCCAGCCTCCGGAGTGATGTGTGAGTAGTTCATCTTTGGACTATGGGTCCATAGCAGTAGCTAGATGGTTGTCTTCTCCTCTTGTGCCATCATGTTTAGATCTTGTGAGCTGCCTATCATGATCAAGATCATCTTATTATAATGCTACATGTTGTGTTTGCTAGGATCCGATGAATATTGATACTATGTCAAGTTGAATATTGAATTATCATGTCTATGTCTTTTATGATCTTGCATGCTCTCCGTTACTTGTTGAAGCTTTGGCCAAGTGAATGCTTGTGACTCCAAGAGGGAGTATTTATGCTAGATAGTTGGGTTCGGCCTCTATTTAATCTGGGGGAGTGACAGCAACCCTAAGGTTGTAGATGTGCTGTTGCACTAGGGGTAAAACAGCAATGCTTTGTCTAAGGATGAATGTGTTGTTTACATTATGCACTTTACTTAATGCAATTGTCTGTTGCTTGCAACTTAATACTGGAAGGGGTGCGGACGCTAACCTGATGGTGGACTATTTAGGCACAGATGAATGCTGGATAGCGGTATGTGTACTTTGTCGTAATGCCCAAATGAATCACATAGTAGACACTACAACTTGCACATGCATATTATGCACTTTTCAATATTGTCAATTGCCCAGCTGTAATTTGTTTACCCAGCATGTTAGTTATCTTTATGGAGAGACACCACTAGTGAACTATGGACCCCGGTCCATTCTTTTACATCTGAAATATAACCTACTGCAATCATTGTTTTCTTTCATTCTCTGCAAACAAACATCATTTTCCATACAACACTTTTAATCCTTTGTTTTCAGCAAGCCGGTGAGATTGACACCCTCACTGTTTCGTTGGGGCAAACTAGTTTGATTGTCTTGTGTGCAGGTTCCAAGTCAACTGTCAAGACTTTGCGCCAAGTTTTCCGATGCCGTTGACACCTTCGAAGTATCGCTGACTTCCTACTGGATTGATAACCTCGGTTTCGTACTGAGGGAAGACTTGCTGCCATACTCATCAAACCTTACACTTGAGGTCTCCTGACGAACGTGTGCTTTACACGCATCAGCGCCACCACATTACCCAGACATGGTCTTCCATTCAACAGAAGAAGTCACAATGTGGGGCTAAATTATTCGACCGCGACCAAAAAAGGCTAGAAGTTGAGCAAAAAACGCTGAGAAAGATAGAGACAATGTATCACTTTTGTATTTAATTAACTAGGGGCACACTAAGATCTTGTAATATTGATGATGTATATATATGTACCTCTCTTTTATTTCTCAGCTTTATAAATGTAAAAATAGAAACGAATAAAAGAAAACAGGAAAAAAACAAATAAACCAAGTCGCCCCCGCGCCCGCGCCTCTCTCTCTCCCCAAAATTCCCCAACTCGCCCCCGCGTCCGGCCGCGCTCGATCCAAATCGCCGCCCCAAATCGCCGCCGGCGACCTCCCGCACCCATCCCTGCGCGCGGCCGGCGACCTCCCCTGCGTGGTGCCCCGCCCCATCTCCTCGCCGGCGACCTCCCCCGCGTGGTGCCCGCCCCATCTCCTCACCGACGACCTCCGCGGCGTGGTGCCCATCCCTGCGCGTGGCCGGCGACCTCCCATGCGTGGTGCCCCGCCCCATCTCCTCACCGGCGACCTCCGCGGCGTGGTGCCCATCCCTGCGCGCGGCCGGCGACCTCCGCGGCGTGGTGCCCCGCCCCATCTCCACGCCGGCAACCTCCGCGGCGCAGCGCGTCCCGCCTTCGCCTCCTCCTCCTCCACTGCCTGGCCCCGAGCGCCACCGCCTCCTCCTCCACACGGTACCTCCCCTTGCCCGAGGTATACATTTTAGGGTTAGGTTAGATTTTAGTCTTGAAGATGCATTTTTTGTTGGAATGTTGTGCTACAACGACCATCGTGTTGTGGTTGTATGTGCTCCGACCATCGTGTCGTGGAGATGCCGGCTGGAGATTGTTATGGATATTTGTGTCGATGAATTTGCAGGTACCCCATGAGGCCCTTGAGATTGCCGGAACGTCGATTAACTTCCGTTCCGGCAAATTCGGGTACTCCATATGTCCTTTTTTAGCAAAGGTCATGCCGAAATTTTTCGTGAATTTTGGCATGACTTTGCTTAAAAGGGACATATGGATTACCCGAATTTGCCGGAACGGACATTCCGGCAAAGTTAGACTCATGGGTATCTTAGTACTTAATTAAGTGAATTTTTTCTGTTATACTAAGTTCCACTTTTCTCGCTAGTTTTAACATGGCTGACAACGACGAGGCCGGGGGTTCTCATATAGAAGGCGATTATCTGATGAAGGCGTTCATCAAGAACGAACTCACAAATACCTTCAAATCCATGTTTCCTACCGTCTGTGAGTTTGTTGGGACTTGGATGAAGGGAGGCCAAGTAGGGCCTGCCCCCATGATCGGCTACGGGTGCGGCGACTCTATCACCAATTTGGTGTCTATCTTGCCAAATCATGATACGCCAGAAGATGCACCGGTGAACAAGCCTAAGAAGGCACGAAAAAGATACAACAAGAAACAAAAATTGGAGGACTTCGCCAACCGACCAGAGAAGGGGATTGATTCCCGGTTTGTGGACAGGATACCCATCAAGAACTAAGATGCATCACTTGGGTAAATCGATCCTGCCGGCAGATTGTGTCGAAAAGTTGAGAGGACGTTTGTTGGACCTACATGAGGTTGTTGTTGTTATCGAGACGAAACTTCTCGAGCAACCAACTCCAACATATCCCCTTTTCACTGCAAAGGTACCAGACCAGTTGGGCTTTGTCAGGGAAGATGGCGCAAACCTGCTCTTTGTGAGATTTGATGATATCTTCTCAACGTTCCATATGCTTCTGCTCCACCCATCTATAGTCCGTCTTGTTGCGCTCGAAATGGCGCACCAAATCAAAATGGAGGATACCCCCGGCATCTTGATGGTTGACCCCTACTACATGCAAGAAATGTTCGTGAACAACCTTGAGGGTAAGAAATCCGCGACGCGTTATCTCCAAAAGCTCTTCCTCGACAATGCTTCGAGGAAGTGCTCATTTCTCTTGCCATATTTTCCCGAGTAAGTCATGCCTACCTGTCATAACATGCTTCCATAGATTTCCATCGCTGAATTTGCGTCTACAATGGTGATTTTTTGCGCAGAAACAAACACGGCACCCTAATCCACTTGGACATGGAACGCTTCGCTGCCTTGTATCTCGATAGCGGGGATCGTCATGAAGAAAGGGCGGCGTCTAAGCGGGACTACACCAACATCAAGATTGTTCTGAATAATGCTCTCAACAGCTACGCCATGAAGGGTGGCCCGATTTTACTAACAAGAAAGATAGATGATGGAAGGTTTAGATTCGCGCATAGAACGTATTTCCCCTGCATCAAGCAGGATTCAAGTAGTTGCATGGAGTCATGGTACTCCTCTATCAAATGAGGTGATTTTTAAAGTATCAACGACGAGGCTAATTTATTCGTCGTGATTTCAATGCATGGGTCGACAGACTAAAGGACTCCGTTGATTATGTTATCAGAGCTGAGTTCCGATACATTCAGAACATGATCGTGCGAATCATCATGTGTGACGTCCTAAATGAAGATGGACAATTCTACTACGGCTTACAACCACCAGATAATGCCGATATAGAAAGGCGCTTAAGCCGTGCGGGTGATCACAGGCCATTCAACTCGTTAAATGGTTGTGAACCATTTCCGTAGATATCGGAGAGAAGGTGATCACAGACCATTCTGTCATATGTACACAACTCGTTAGATGCATGCATTCTTAGTTAACTTTTTGTTTGCTTTAATCTTTCTTCTCTCTTATGTACACAAATCTTTTTTCTTACAACTCTTATTTGACTTATACTTTTATATGCGTCTTGTGTACAGAGAAATGGGGAAGTGGTATGTGGTGTACAAAGGTCATGTTCCTGGAGTCTATAAAGAGTGGGAAGACTGTAAAAAGCAAGTGAACGAGTTCAAAGACAACAGCCACACAAGCTACAAGACTAAAGCCGAGGCGGGAGATAGGTATTCCAACCATCTACTTGAGGAAGAAAAGAAGAACCGGATGAAGTCCAACATCATCGTGAACAACCACAACATTTACGACAGTAAAGCGGAGACCGAAGCTAGATACTTGCATCACCTGCTTGCGGAAGAGAGGAAGAACCGGATGAAGTCCAACTTCATCGTGATCCCCTTCTTACTCATCATTATTGTCATTCTCTTGTATAAGATTGTGGTTTAGATGACACTAGCTAAACTAGCGACTCTCGTGTATGAAGCATTTGGGTACTTTGTCTAAATTTAGATACTTTGTCTAAGTGTTCCGTTTGTAATGCATATGTGTGATGAATCTACTATTTAATTTGGTCTTTTATCTATTATTTGTGCTTCTCAATGTTCTATTTGAGTTGTTATACTTCTTGTATCTGTATATACTGCTCATATACCTGTATATACGGCATATATATACTGCTGCAATAAAAAATAAAAATAAATAGCGTTGGCGAACCTGTAAGCTACCGCTGGCGGTCAAGGTCCTCCCACGCATCTGTACCGCTGGCGAGCGGAGGACGTACTACTGGCGGTCGTGCGCACCGCCAGCGTTGCACGAACTACCTCTGGCGGTCGGGGCCGTGTTCGCCAACGGTACAGTTTCGTACCGCTGGCGACGCGGGAACGGCCAGCGGTAGAAACTACCACTGGCCATTTTATACTGGCGAACCCGAATTTGCCAGCGGTAGGCTAAAAAAGTCGCCAGCGGTAGGGGTTTCCCTACTAGTCCAAGCTTGAATGATGCATTAGTCCCATTCTATGCAAAAACACACCATCCAAATTTAGGCCTCATACATCATAGCCGTAGGTGGAAAAAAGAGTGCATATAAGAACGAAGGGGGTAATGCCACACATTGTCCTTACATTGACCACTTGGTTCTATATGCAATCTTCTTTCAGCCATCATGGCCTATAGTTTAATCATCGGCCGTATTAGAGTGCCAAATTTGTATGGTCCATGAACCTCACTAAGGGGTAACTACATACTTGGCCAGAAAAGAATTACTTAGGGGTAACTTTTGAAAAGTCTACAAGATAATAGACCATAATGCAAAACATACTTGTATCACTTAACCTCCTGAGTGGAAAACACATGGCGCTGCCGAAACATGTCACTTGCGCAACATGTACAAATAGGGCAATATGTTGTGGCTGTGTACATAATCATTGACCAGAGGAAAAAAATATGGTTAACAACATGAATGGGATGCACATGTTAATGAATGTGCATTGCCAAACCAAGTTCCTCATAACAATGGCCATCAAGAGTAATTCGAATACAGTTAACTGGAAATGGGCCTCATAAAGTCACATGTCAATTACAATAAACACAGTTGCCATGAAATGTCTCCACCGTATCAAGAACGTGGCGCTAGCGAAAACATGTGCTTGCGCAATGTGCCAGATACAAGGGAGACTCTCACGGCACTGTCTTGTGACTATACACATTTCATTGGCCAGAAAAAATAGGGCAAGAAATCAAGTAGAAACTGAAATAGGGCAGAAGAACAGAAGATTGCCTCATAATAAAATAGCAAGCACATGTCACAGAGAGACGACTCTGTGCAGGGACCTAGAGGTATGCACAACACTTGAAGTTGTGCATCATTCAAGGTGCCTACACAAGTCGCCTCCCTGAGCACATGCTATGCCGCATTGTAATCACCGGCTTCGTTCGCCTCAGGTATGCACCAGATGACAACCAACAAAATGAAGCACAAAACACAAATGACTTATGTCTAGTTCTTAATTTTGGTGGCTGACAGGTGGTCGATACCCATCATCATTGGCAGCACATATGAAAAAGTTCCCTTCTATGCAAAACACACCATCCAGATTCAGGCCTCATACACCATAGCCGTAGGTGGAAAAAAGAGTGCATATAAGAACGAAGGGGGTAATGCCACACATTGTCCCTACATTGACCACTTAGTTCTATATGCAATCTTCTTTCAACTATCGTGGCCTATAGTTTAATCATCGGCCGTATTAGAGTGCCACATTTGTATGGTCCATGAACTTGTCTAAGGGGTAACTCCATACTTGGCTAGGAAGAAATTACTCCGGGGTAACTTTTGAAAAGTCTACAAAATAATAGACCATAATGCAAAACATACTTGTATCTCTTAACATCATGAGTGGAAATCACATGGCGCTGCCGGAACATGTCACTTGCGCCACATGTCAAATGTACAAAGAGGGCAATATGTTGTGGCCGTGCACATGATCATTGTCCGAAGGGGGAAAATATGGTTAACAATATGAATGGGATGCACATGTTAATTAATGTGAATTGCCAAACAAAGTTCCTCGTAACAATGGCCATCAAAAGAAATTCGAATACAATTGACTAGAAAATGGGCCTCATAAAGTCACATATCAATTACAATAAACACAATTGCCATGAAATGTCTCCACCGTATCATGAACGTGGCGCTAACGAAAACATGTGCTTGCGCAACGTGCCAGTTACAATGGAGACTCTCACGGCGCTGCTTGTGACTGTACACATTTCATTGGCCGGAAAAAATAGCGCAAGAAATTAAGTAGAAAATGAAAATAGGGCAGAAGAACAGAAGATTGCCTCATAATAATATAGCAAGCACATGTCACAGAGAGACGACTCTGTGCAGGGACCTAGAGGTATGCACAACACTTGAAGTTGTGCATCATTCAAGGTGCCTACACAAGTCGCCTCCTTGAGCACATGCTATGCCGCATTGTAATCATTGGCTTCGTTCGCCTCAGGTATGCACCAGATGACAACCAACAAAATGAAGCACAAGACACAAATGACTTGTGTCTAGTTCTTAATTTTGGTGGCTGCCAGGTGGTCGATACCCATCATCATTGGCAGCACATATGAAAAAAGTTCCATTCTATGCAAAACACACCATCCAGATTCAGTCCTCATACATCATAGTCGTAGGTGGAAAAAAGAGTGCTGATAAGAACGAAGGGGGTAATGCCACACATTGTCCCTACATTGACCACTTGGTTCTATATGCAATCTTCTTTCAACTATCGTGGCGTATAGTTTAATCATCGGCCGTATTAGAGTGCCACATTTGTATGGCCAGATAAAAAAATAGCAGACTACCATCACAGAAAAAATGATTGATATGATAACCAACAGATATGCAAGCACCAGATTGTGATGCTAATCCAGAGGTTTGTTGCAGAGGAGTTAAAAAATAAATGCAATAGTTGAGTGCCAATGTTATCGCTAGTGGAAAACACATATGATTTTGTAGTTGTGTAATATAAAAACAAACGAATGATGTCTGCTACATGGTACAAAAATGAAAATTGAATTATAAAAAACTTACCAACTTGCATTTCTTCTTAATGATAGAAGATTTGCTCAACATGTAAACGTAGTGCTTGATAGGGGCTCCAGGGATGTCACGGATGAAATCGAGCAGAGCATTGCACTGGATGAAATTTAGCGTCATTTCATTGACAAATATGAAATGCTTGTCAAATGACAAATCTCTGGATTAGCCAGGACCTGCGTGTGTAAAATAATTAGAGCGCGCTTCAATTGTGGCGTGCGAGGGGTACTGTTCGGATATGTGACAGGTTGATTACAAACCTCTCGTTATAATAGGTGCCAAATCTGATGGATGTGGTTGGACTGAAGGGGGTACAACTTCTGCTGGCTGAGGTTGTACTGGAGGGGGTGCAAATCCTGCTGGTTGAGGTTGGGCTGGAGGGGGTGCCAACACTGCTGGTTGAGGATGGTTTTGAGCGTGTGCCTGACATGATGGTTGCCCTTGAATTGCAGCAAGATTGAAAAATGGAAGTGGGTGTTGGTTCTCATCATCGCTGTCGTGGAGAACGATGAGGACCTTCTTCTTGTTGGACATCTTCTGCCACACACAACACATGCATAGCGAAATTAGCATGGATCAGAAAAGAAAGAAATAGATACACAACCCTAAAAAAAATATTGCTCCTACTAATTTCCCTTCTTGAAAGGTGTAGATGATCCGTACTGGATACATATTCCATATGTGTGTGCTATATTGCTTTTCCAAAGCATTCATCTTATATACATGTTAACCCTTTTGGGGGACACGAACATGCAGCGGGTCTACATGGAATAGTAAACTTTTACCATACATAAATGAGCCACCAGGAATGGACGGATGAACGTGAAGTGCTAACATAAAGCACTGATGAATGCGGAGGGGCAACACAAAATAGTGCAACTACAGATCCAAAAAAGGGAAAGAAACCGCAAACAAGAACGAAAATGATGAGAAGGAGCAACACGCTAATCTGGTACACCGAACGAAGAACTCGCTGTCGATGGCGGCTTTTCAACACAGTCCAACGATGGTTGCGGCGGCTGTTCCAAACCGAGATGAACCCTAGAAGAGTGAGGGGAAAGTGGGAGGACACAGTGCGCGGTTGGTAGGAGTTGCTCTTTGCTATGGAACGGCTAAGACAATGACTGCCGCCGGTGGTGGTTAAATGCTGCTTACGTTGCTCGAGTTTTTTTTAAGTGGCATCATTATCTATACCACTGCGTACGAAAATAACTGAAACAATATAAAAATGGTTGATACGTCTCCAACGTACCTATAATTTCTTATGTTCCATGTTTGTTTTATACCAATAGCTACATGTTTTATTCACACTTCATGGCATTTTTATGCATTTTTTGTGACTAACCTATTAACAAGATGCCACAGTTCCAGCTCCTGTTTTCTGCTATTTTTGGTTTTAGAAAAGTTGTTCTACAAATATCCTCGGAATTGGACGAAACAAAATGCCATGTTCCTATTTTTCCGACACATACACGAAGTCCGAAGGGGAGACGAAGGGGGCACTGAGGCTCCCTCCCCACCCCATGGCGCGGGTGGGCCCACAGGCGCACCGCCATGTGGGGAGGAGCCCTCGGGCCTCCACCGACCATCGTCCCTTCGCCTATTTATTCCCAGATGCGAAAACCCTAGAATAATCAGTCATATTCCACCAAGGGTTCCGCAGCGCCGCCGCCATCGACGACAAGTTTCGGGGACAGAAGTCTCTGTTCCGGTACCTTGCCGGGACGGGGAAGTGCCCCCGGAGCCATCTCCATCGACTCCACCGCCATCTTCATCGCTGTTTCTGCCTCTCATGATGAGGAGGGAGTAGTTCTCCCCCGAGGCTGAGGGCTCTACCGGTAGCTATGTGGTTTATCTCTCTCTCCCATGGTGTGATCTTTATGTGATCATGAGCTTTGTAATCTAGTTGAATAAGTAGATGTTACTCTTTATCTATTATGCCACTCTAGAGGTTACTTTAATATGAACTCCGGGTCACTCTCCACGGTGTGAAGGTGACAGTGTGCGCATCGTGTGTGACTCCTTTATGACGTTGTGCGTTTGTTTACTCTGACTTGAGGTGTGCTTTTGCAGCCCTACACAATGAATGGTGTTCGTTATCCAACAAGAGAGTGTTTGAGAGTAGCATTTATTTATTCAATTATGTTGTCATTGTTGAGAGTGTCCACTAGTGAAAGTATGATCCCTAGGCCTTGTTTCTAAGCATTGAAACACCGTTTACAACAAGTTCTGCTACATGTTTGCTTGCTGCCATTTTTATTTCAGATTGCAATTACTACTTATAATCATCCATATTACTTGTATTTCACTATCTCTTCGCCGAACTAGTGCACCTATACATCTGACAAGTGTATTAGGTGTGTTGGGGACACAAGAGACTTCTTGTATCTTAATTGCAGGGTTGCTTGAGAGGGATATCTTTGACCTCTACCTCCCTGAGTTCGATAAACCTTGGGTGATTCACTTAAGGGAAACTTGCTGCTTTCTACAAACCTCTGCTCTTGGAGGCCCAACACTGTCTACAAGAATAGAAGCGTGCGTAGACATCAAGCTATTTTCTGGCGCCGTTGCCGGGGAGGTAAGTGTTGGAAGGTATCTCCTTTAGATTCTGCAATTATTTCTTTTTGTCTTGTTTTTATTTTCACTAGTTAGGCTTAATGGAAAACAACAAAAAATTAGAGATCTTTATGAACTTTATATTGAATTAGGACATGATGCTTTTGAAGAGAAAATTAAAAAACCTATGGAGGCTTGTTTGCATATGGTAGCAATGTATTAGCATGAATTCTTTGAACACCATTATTGCTAATGCTATGGAAAAGTCTAAGCTTGGGGAAGCTGGTTGTGATGAATATGATATTTTTAGTCCCCCAAGCTTTAAGGAGGAAATTTGCTTTGATGATACTTTGCCTCCAATATATGATGATTATAATCATTGTGATATTTTCAGCCCACCTACTATTGAGGATATAGTTTATGTTGATTATGATATGCCTCCTATATATGATGTTTACAATGATGGATATGATATTTTCAGTCCATCTACTATTGAGGATAAAAATCATTTTGATTATTCTATGCCTCCTATTTATGATGATTACAATGATGGATGTGATACTTTTACTCTCACTATTACTAATGATATGTTTATGCTTATGTGGAGAGTAATGATACTTTTATGCATGTGGATCATGATAAGAATGCTCTATGTGATAGCTATATTGTTGATTTTTCATGATGCTACTGAAATTTTTTGAGAGAGGAAATGGTTATATATTCAATAAATTTTCCTCTCTTTTGTTGAAATTTTGAAGTTGCAATTGTTTTTCTTCTATGCTAGTACTTTTGCTTCATATTTGTTTTCTACAAGATTCCTTTGCATAGGAAGTGGGTTAGACTTAAATGTGTTTGATATTTGCTTTTTGATGCTCTCTTATATTCAACTCTTATACATATGAGAGCATCATCAAAATTTCATGCCTAGCTAAAAGGCTTTAAAGAAAACGCTTGTGGGAGACAACCCATGTTTTATTTCTGTATTTTTTCTTTTTTTGAGTCAAGGAGCTTGCTTACTTCTGTAACAACTCCTTTGTATCTTTATTTTATTGCATTGTTGTGCCAAGTAAAGTCTCTAGTTGAAAGTTGATGCTAGATTTGGATTTCTGCGCAGTGACAGATTTTTGCTGTCCACCGTTTTGAGCTGTATTCACTCAGAAAAATTGAAAAATTCTGAAAAAAATCACGCATGATCCTTTATATGTACGCAACTTTCATTAGTTTTGATTTTTCGCATCTGAGCAAGTTAAGTGCCTCGAAAAAATTCGTCTTTCCAGACTGTTCTGTTTTTGACAGATTCTGCCTTTTATTTTGCATTGCCTCTTTTACTATGTTTGATTGGATTTCTTTGCTCCATAAAACATCAGTGGCTGTAGTTAATGTCCAGAAGCATTGGTAATGATTGTGTCACAGTAGAACATGTGAATTTTTGATTATGCACTAACCCTCTAATGAGAATTACTTTGAGTTTGGTGTGGCGGAAGTTTTCAAGGATCAAGAGAGAAGGATGATATGATGTGATCAAGAAGAGTGAAAAGCCTAAGCTTGGGGATGCCCCCGTGGGTCACCCCAGCAATATTCAAGAAGACTCAAGCGTCTAAGCTTGGGGATGCCCAAGGCATCCCCTTCTTCATCAACAACTTATCAGGTCATCTCTAGTGAAACTATATTTTAATTCTTCCACATCTTATGTATTTTACTTGGAGCGTCTGTGTGCTTTTATTTTTGCTTTGTTGTTTTTATTTTCTGAATAAGTTGGATCCTAGCATTCTTGTGTGGGAGAGAGACACGCTCCGCTTTTTCATGTGAATACTCATATTCTTCACTTATATCTTTTGAGTATTCTTATCTAGCTACTGCTATGCTTTTAGCTCCTGTTTTTCATGCATCTCTTTTAGAGCTGTTAATTCTTGTGGAGAGTACTCTCTTGTTTCATTTGTAAATTACTTGGAGAGTTTTTGTGTTGATTGTGTTGGTTCAGAAAATGCTGCATGTGGTAGTGGTATAATAACTTGCATAATCTTGTAGATCATTGAACTTTGATAACTTGATTCTTTGCAAATGTTTTGAGATATTTAGATGGTAAAGCTTGCTGGTTAATTAAGTTAAAATCATTAGTGGATTGTTGTCTTTAAGCTTGTACCGTACTACAAACTCTACTAAAATTGTTGAAGGTGTAGTTGGACTTGATAGCTTTCCATGTCTAAAGTGATTCGTAATAACTAAGTTGTGCTGAAGGTCGAGGGATCTAGCGGGGTACTTGTGCCGCCGTGAACGGCCCTTCTTGGAGTGAATTTTAATCATGCTCTTAATGTTGAACCTGCTAGTTGTTTGCAATAAGCTTGTGAGTTCTTTTTGACTAATGTTAAGCTACGGTTTTTGGCACTTCCACCATCCAAATTTGCTAGCCTCTTCGGTGCTGTGCATTGCCTTCTGCTCACATTGAGAGTTGTGCATACTTCGCCAGTACATCCAAACCCGTGGGAGACTTTCTCTTGTTCTCCTACACATAAACCCATACATCTTCCTCAAAACAGCCACCATACCTACCTACCACAGCATTTCCATAGCTGTTCCGAGATATATTGCCATGCAACTTCCATCTTACATTACATGACTTGTTGTCATTCATCATATATATTGCTTTGCATGATTCTATACAGCTGATGTGCGGTTTACCCATGTTACGCTAGATCATTGCATATCCTGCTACACTGGCAGAGGCATACAGTTTCATACATCATGTTTTGTTCATTGTGAGTTATTTGTACCAAAAAGTGTGTTGTCATATTAGAGTGTTGCCCCTAAAGTGAAAAGAGCCATGGAGGCCATCGAAAAGAGAAACAGAAAAGAAAAAAAAGAAAAAAGAGAAAAAGAAAAAAAAAAAAAAGGGGGCAACATTACTATCCTTTATCCACACTTGTGCTCATGTTTCAGCACCTGCAGTATTCATAGTCATCATTTGTGCTCATGTTTAGCACCTATACTCCATGTGAGAGAGTTTTCATGTTTTACTAGTATAACTATGTGGGGAATTTACACTATAGAACTTGGGTTGTATATTCCAATGATGAGCTTCCTCAAAAGTGCTCTAGGTCTTCATGAGCAACCAAGTTGGATGCACCCCCACTAGTTCCATTGGAGAGCTTTCATACACATATAGCTCTATGTGCATCCGTTGCATGGCAATCACTACTCCTTACATAGCTTCGATTATAAGACTTCCTCTTGTCTAATGATCACTTATAGCTTTGTGAGACTTTCTTCCTTTGGCCTTCCAAACCCCCATTAATGTTCTCTTAGCCATAACATCCTGGTGCCAATACCAAATGCTTACGCTCACCGGTTGAGTAGGCTTCGAAACAGTTGATTCATGACGTTCATGTTTATTTTACTTGGCTGAATCCTTCTATGTTATGAAAAATTGCTTGATGCTTGGAATTGAAGGATAGAACTCCTACATTGGATACTTAAACATCTTTAATGAACCTTGTACGGTTTCATGTCTTTAAAGCAATCATTCATGAAAACTTTTAGCTTGTTTAACTAACTTGTTTTGTTGTCTCTTATTGAATATCAATTATAGACTTTTGCTTTGAATGATTTGATCTCAGCTCACATGCTTTACAATATTATTTGATCAAGTTTATGTTGGTAGCATGTCACTTCAGAAATTATTTGTTGTTATCGTTTTACCTACTCGAGGACGAGTAGAACTAAGCTTGGGGATGCTTGATACGTCTCCAACGTATCTATAATTTCTTATGTTCCATGCTTGTTTTATACCAATAGCTACATGTTTTATTCACACTTCATGGCATTTTTATGCATTTTCTGGGACTAACCTATTAACAAGATGCCACAGTGCCAGTTCCTGTTTTCTGCTGTTTTTGGTTTCAGAAAAGCTGTTCTGCAAATATCCTCGGAATTGGACGAAACAAAATGCCATGTTCCTATTTTTCTGACACGTACACGAAGTCGAAGGGAGACGAAGGGGGCACTGAGGCTCCCTCCCCACCCCATGGTGCGGGTGGGCCCACAGCGCGCCGCCATGTGGGAAGGAGCCCTCGGGCCTCCACCAACTATCGTCCATTCGCCTATTTATTCCCCAACGCGAAAACCCTAGAATAATCAGTCATATTCCACCAAGGGTTCCGCAGCGCCGCCGCCATCGACGACAAGTTTCGAGGGACAGAAGTCTCTGTTCCGGTACCTTGCCGGGATGGGGAAGTGCCCCCGGAGCCATCTCCATCGACTCCACCGCCATCTTCATCGATGTTGCTTCCTCTCATGATGAGGAGGGAGTAGTTCTCCCCCGAGGCTGAGGGCTCTACCGGTATCTATGTGGTTTATCTCTCTCTCCTATGGTGTGATCTTTATATGATCATGAGCTTTGTAATCTAGTTGAATAAGTAGATGTTACTTTTTATCTATTATGCCACTCTAGAGGTTACTTTAATATGAACTCTGGGTCACTCTCCACGGTGTGAAGGTGACGGTGTGCGCATCGTGTGTGACTCCTTTATGATGTTGTCGCGTTTGTTTACTCCGACTTGAGGTATGCTTTTGCAGCCCTACGCAATGAATGGTGTTCATTATCCAACAAGAGAGTGTTTGAGAGTAGCATTTATTTATTCAATTATGTTGTCATTGTTGAGAGTGTCCACTAGTGAAAGAATGATCCTTAGGCCTTGTTTCTAAGCATTGAAACACCGTTTACAACAAGTTCTGCTACATGTTTGCTTGCTGCCATTTTTATTTCAGATTGCAATTACTACTTATAATCATCCATATTACTTGTATTTCACTATCTCTTCGCCGAACTAGTGCACCAATACATCTGACAAGTGTATTAGGTGTGTTGGGGACACAAGAGACTTCTTGTATCTTAATTGCAGGGTTGCTTGAGAGGGATATTTTTGACCTCTACCTCCCTGAGTTCGATAAACCTTGGGTGATTCACTTAAGGGAAACTTGCTGCTGTTCTACAAACCTCTGCTCTTGGAGGCCCAACACTGTCTACAAGAATAGAAGCGTGCGTAGACATCAATGGTCCAAAACGATCGAACGCGCGAAAATAGTTATTCTTATTTGGGTGCAAGTGGACACGGTAGACCCAGTCTACCACTGCTAAGGCATCGGGTGCAAATGCACCCAAAAAAAGTTGAGAAATAAAGATGCATCCATTCTGCAAACTCATACATAGCTGACTATCAGCTGAATGATCTGCGAGATAATAAAGAACAAACAGAAAACAACAATCCTCATAGTGATGCGTGCCATTGAGACCATGGAACATATACGATATGTTCCACACATGCAGTGCGTCGGACGATAGTTGTAAGCTTCAAGCAACAAGCCGATCCCCACTCCAGTGATGAAAAATGCATACTCGTCCTCCGTTTGCAGAAATCTGCAACACTGAGGGCGGGAATCAATCGTAGCTTGCTACAAAAACAAGTGACAACTTGGGATCACTGAAAGAGCCGAGTGGTACAGATAAATATAAACCCTACATAAGTAAACTGCTTGCTTACCGTCACATAGACGCATTTGTAGATCCTAACGCGGCTGCAGTCATCTGCGAGGTAGATGAAGTTGACGATCCTGGCCATGCGGCAGAACGGGCAAATGATCAACAGAAGGCGGGCTGAGACATCGAAGTCGACTAAGATGAACTCGACGAACAGATATGAACAGCAAAAGAGGATGAAAGGGGGTAAAATAGAAATAGGTACCCTCCGTTCGTTCCTGTTTTCACCTTGTATAGCTGTGCGCAATTACGAAGAATGCAGGCATTTACATTCGTGTGACGTCACTTGTGGGCCAGCGGAGCTCGTATACGGCCCCTAATATGAAACGATGGCCGCGAATAAACATAGAAATACAATTTCTGGGTCCATCCTGACCAAACGCTCTTAACAAAGGGGACGGTGAGATATCAGGGGGCGTGGTCGCCGGATGCTCCTCTGTATTTTCGACTATGGGAGTACATATTTTATGTGAGATGTGTGCTATCGCATCCCAGATCCAGAGGTTTAAGTTTCACCATGTTGGCCGTAATCAGGCAGCCCATATATGCGCTAGAAGAAATGTTACATGGTTGAGTTATTTCAATCAGATAAGCTCTTGCCTAAGAGCATCTCCAACAGGCGCCCAATTTGAACCGCGCGCGCCAAATAACGGATTTTTAGCGCACGCGGAGCGAAATCCAGTGCTCCAGCGGCAGCGGTAAAATCCCGCGCGCCCTAAAAACCGTCCAGCGCGCGCTGCCAAGCGGTAGATTTTGCCCCAAATTTGGGGCGGCGACTAAAGCGCGCGGGACGACAGCAAATTCTGGCGCGACCTAGCAACCGCCAGATCTGAAGAATCCCACTGCTCGCGCCGTCGCTCGCATCTCTTCCCCCAACTTGGCCGGCGCCACTGCGGCCGATTTACCTGTCGCCGGCGCTGGCTCCGCTACTCCACAGCGCGCCGCCGCTATATATGGCTGCGCGGACCTCACCGCGGCGCTAAATCGACCCGGGCGAGCCGGGCCTTCACCGACGCCGCCGGCGCTTCCGGCAGCAGCAGTTTCGCTGAACAGTCGCCGCTACCTCGCCGCTGCTTCGCCGACCCGTAGCCGCTGCCACCTCGTGGGCGCACATCTCCACACGCGCAAGGTATTTGACAAAACACCTCGAAGGTAACAATGACATGTGAACTTAAACTTTCGTGAATTTAGTGCATATTTATTTTTAGAATTTAAATTAGAGTGCATTGATGCATGTAGATGAGTTATTTGTACGATTCTTCCGATGAAGAATTTGATCTTCAAGAGGAGGAAGAGGTTGCAATGATCCTAGCTATTCGCGCGAAGAGAAAACGGAAGCATGGTGGTTCCGTTGTTGGTCGTATGAAGTTGTGGAGGGATAGAATCGAGGCTCATGAAAGATTGATGAGGTACTATTTTGTGGAGCATCCAACATATCCCGAGTCTTATTTTCGGCGCCGTTTTAGAATGAGGATCGACTTGTTCAAGCGCATCGCCGAGAAGTTAGCGAGGCATGATCGGTTCTTTCGGCAAAGGAGGAACGCCGTCGGTGAGCTAGGGCATAGCACCTATCAAAAGGTGACCGCCGCTTTGCGTATGGTGGCATATGGGGATTCCGGCGGATCTAGTTGATGACCACTTGGCCATGGGTGAGAGCCAAGCCATCATGTGTGTCAAGCGTTTTGCCGTTGGAATTGTGCAAATATTTGGGAAGGAATATTTGAGAGCTCCCAATGCTGCAGACACGGCTAGGCTTTTGGAGTTCAACGCCGCTAGGGGGTTTCCCGGTATGCTTGGTTCTATTGATTGCATGCATTGGAGTTGGAAAAATTGTCCTAAGGCATGGCATGGACAATTCCAAGGCCACCACAAGGATTCAACTATAATTCTTGAAGCGGTGGCCGATCATGAGACTTGAATTTGGCATGTTTTTTTTGGCATGCCCGGAGCTCTATATGATATCAATGTTCTTCACCGGTCACCACTCATGAATAAGATTGCAAAAGGTAAAACTTGCCCGGTGGAGTTTGTAGCAAATGGCCATACATACAACTATGGCTACTATCTTGCGGACGGGATCTACCCAAGGTGGCAAACATTTGTGAAGCCGGTTAAGAATCCACAAGGTAAGAAAGTGCTTGATTTCCACAATGCTCAAGCGGTGGCTAGGAAAGATGTGGAGAGAGCATTTGGGATTTTGCAAGCCCAATTTGCTATCGTGAGAGGGCTAGCTAGATTTTGGGATCAAGACATGATTTGGTACATCATGACCGCTTGTGTGATCATGCATAATATGATCGTCGAGGATGAGCGTGGAGAAGAGTTTGACTACACTCACTATGAGTTGATGGCCATCCCGTGCAAGTGCGGAGGAGATCGGAGAGGACAGCTCTGTTGGAAATCGAGGTAGGCTACGCTAGCACAAATCAAAATTTCTACCGCAATTATCCCAAGGAACCCCTGCAAGTAATCGATCACGGAGCACAAATTACCTCTCGACGCGCAGTGCAGCGGAAGACTGTCGATGTAGCGCGCCGATGCCGTGTAGTCGTACTACTCCTTCTCCTTGCGATCCCATGAACAACACCTCGCGGATCCCATGAACGGATCGTCCAAGCGCCCCAAGTGTGACGCCTCTATCGGTATCCACACATACAGGGATGGAACACCGCGGTCGGCGTGCTAGCTCCGATGGCGCGATCTGGTGGAGAGAGTGCGGCGGCTAGGGTTTCCACTGGCGTGCCTTTTGCTGCCCACTCCTCTCTTATATATAGTCCTCCTAATGGGCTTCTATATTAGAGGCCCATTAGCACTATAAACCCAATAAGAGATGGATCATATCCAAACTCTGTTCCATACCCCTTAAGTGTGTGACCCTATAGGTTCACGTATAGATGGACATGGCGCGAGTACACTGCTCGACCAATAATCGGTAGCGGCCTCTAGCAAGACGTGCCGACTCCCAAATACACGTAAAGATCATATCGGACGAACCTTCCACAATATTGTACACTTGTTCCTTTTGCCTCACGATATTGATTAAGCTCAAGGTGAGAACTTGTCATCCTTGTAATAGCTCGATCATCTTTCTCGATATCCATGACGCGGAATCCCTGAAACACGGTTAACACTTAACCGAGAGTACGGCCATACATTTTCTGGATCCGGTCATTCGAGTGGCCAAGATATATCTCTCCGTTGGACGGAGGGCAAATCCCATCTTGATCAACCATGACTTGCAGCATGTTTCGTGACAAAACCGAAGCTACCTTTATGGCTACCCTTTCACGGTGTAGCGTTGGATAGCCCCAAAGTAAAGCCCTTACACATCCCAAGCTCACGCGAAGATCTCAGGTCTAAGGAATCAGCATACACATTGTATGAGATCAGCTGATGACATGAAAGAACAGATATTCTCACAGTGTCTCATGGTGGGTCAGTCCAACTCCATGTTCGTAGCATGAGTCCACATTATTGATCGACATCTCCATGTCAATGATCCGTGAAACATGATCATCCATCAATACATGTGCTAGTCACTAAATCATATGCCTCCCTCATATGATTGTTGACCAGGAACCTATTTAGAATAACATCATAGAGATAATGGGTTTCACAAATGAATCACGTATTCATTAACCAATATCATGATAGTTTATTCAAGGGACGGAATGACAATTATTCTTTTGTCAGAGATTCATAAACATGTGGAAATATCATCATCAATATGATTGCCTCTAGGGCATATTTCCAACAGTCTCCCACTTGCACTAGAGTCAATCATGTATCACTATACAAGAATCGAGTAACACTTACTCATCTGTGCATCTAACACTTAGATTGTGGTTTACGCTTTGCTGCGGCGCAATAACATTTGTTGCCCGTGCATAAATTGCATATAACGAAATTCGGCCTCTCGCATGGAACAATTCCAGCTTACCGTCTTTTCAAAACATAATATGAACGATTATGAACTTGGTAATGAGCAGTAACGTAACTCTTTACGAACAGCTCCACTAACCATTTGGACAATCCTTTTGTGCTTCTGAAGCACCCGAGGATTTATACCATAGTCGAGTGACTTTCACTCAGATTTGACTGATATTTGTTCATGACACTCAGAACAAATTATACATCCTTTGGTATTCATCATGAAAATCATGCTGACATACTAATTGATGAACACTTCAACAATCATTACTTCACCAAGAAACTCTTTTCTTATGAAGATTATAAGGATTCAATTATTAGAATATTATCCCGATCTACATGTCTCCACATGCATGATCAATACGAGTGTACTCCCACTAATCTTGTTGCGAAACAAGACTTCTTATTGCATTGGCAAAGTCAAACATTTTGACTATGTCAAACAATAACGTTCACTCACAAAAGATTAGCATCACAATAGACTAGAAGATTTCATTATGTTCAACAATTTGAACTGCAGAAAATACTTCACGACTACTTGTGTCAGCCAGGTTCATAACCTTAATGACATGCATAATCTATTATGAGTGTAATGGTTCAAAACCATTTTCTTGAGTTAGGGTCCATCACGCTTCTTCATGTACAAGTCGCATTACTGACGAGTACATGACCTGCGCTCTCTGGGTAGGCGCATCTCAAACAAATTTGAGTCGCGTCGTGCTCCCACTAATTCTATTAGAGAAACAATTTCTCTTAGAAAGATATTTCAGAACGACAAACATTTTGCCCTCTTCATAACGCTATGATGACCTCACGAAACGACAACTCAGGACGCCTCCTGGTCAATATCATATGGTGTCTTTCATATGGTCTCAAATAGCAGAACCCAATTCTTCATTAGAACAACTCATTCTTCCGTGCAACAGAAAAGAAAACTTCGGACAAAAAAGTTTACCATTGATCTAACCATGTCCTACAAGGTTTGATCATATATACCACCCGAAAGGTCCAACATTTGGATACTTCGGTGGTTACAGCAATAGTAGAACAATTCCACATTGCTACACATGGTAACCGTGTATAGCTCAAATATATATGTCTATAATCAAATCATAGAATATAATTATCTTGCAATACCTTTAACTATTGTTGTGAAATTATGCGACTTTGTCAAACTGAGACAAGTAGTCCATTCGCCAATGGAGTACTCCCACTCAACACATCATTCATAATATTGAACAACTTTTGTTCTCTATTTAGAATTTACAACCTTCTGTCAAACGACATAAGTTATTCATGTGGTGAGGGTAGAAACATAATAACATTTATCTAGTTCCTTTTACAGGTTGACAATAGCAACAATTGCAGCATATAAACAGCCAATGTAGAAACTACTTCCGCATTGCTATTACGAAGACCATCTTCGATCACTGCTTAACCTTTCGTCAAAACAGCTCAAGTATCGAATTGCCCGAAGCAATCGATTAAGTATCAAATACTAAAGAGCTTGTTGACGATCAACAATGAAATATTCACAACAAACATTATGTACAATGAAGTCACACTTCCCTTGCCCACTTTCTAGTCCTCAGAATTCATGCACCTCTTTCCTTCAATAACTGCAACGACTAAGTGCCACTCATCGTCATGAGTTAGAACAGTGATCGGATCATTGGGAATAAGCTCATGCTCAGGATCATATCCTAAGACATGCTTTAGCCCTAACCATCATTTTCAAACACTTGTCTCGGCATAATCATCACATGATCAATGCCTATTCTTAATGCTCAACTCATCTATCACCTGCATCTAATGCACTTTGGTCCACTATTTATTCACGACAATCATTTGACAATCAAATGAATGAGGGAATCAAACATTAGTCAACACTTGACAAACGGAAACATTTTCCAAATTCTCAATGTAACTAAACAATTTTATTACATGGAGATCGACCAATTTTCCTTCCGCTATCTTGCATCAACAATATCCCCAAGATGTCAACATCTCGTTTTTGTTTATTTCTCATATATGCCTTTTAGTCTACAATCATATTGTAGACGTACAAATTCTCATCTTGCTTCAAAAGCTCAGAGTGGTTTGCAGCAATTAATAGAACGCAAGTAACAAGGAAAGTTTGATGCTTCACAAGCATTTCTTGAGCAGCATCAAGACACAGCTAAATGAATAAGTACACTCCTAAACATATTCCATTTTACATTCTACTTGAGAACAATTCTACAAATAAAATTTCAGCCAACTTATAGTTCAACGATAATCGAACACACATAAAACTATAAAACTGAATGTAGCCATATCAAAATAAATCTACAACAGTAATGTTCATGCAAAGCCGAGATGTATGTTTATGAGAAGTATCTTGCATTAAACTATTTAATAAAAGATACTCCCACTAAATTCCGTATCCCTCATACGACATTTAGTGATTCAAGATCCACATCGAACAAGTCTACTAGTGAGCCGGACGCTTCACCGCTAGAAGACAAGGTAGATCGGTAAGCAACACTTGCTAATCATATCATCATATGACTCTTGTTGTTGGGTGACATCTCTATGTCTAAATGCCCAACCTTTATGCCCCAAGGCGCTTAACCGTTAAGATTACCTCGATAAGTTTACCAACCCTTATGCGTGTAAGTATCCGATACAAACCATCTAGTCAACGAAAAATGATGGCACCCTACTGTCATAGACCCACCATCAAATGTAGAAGACATGGGATGGTGCAAGGTTTGGTTGGGAGGGCATATGTTTAACTTAACATTTGTGAGGGAATCTACTCTATTAAGTAGCAAGCATGGCAAGCAACAAAACAATAATAGAAGTAGAACTAGTAAAGGGACATAAAGAATTTGCAGATAATCAAATTAACTGTAAATATGTGCACCTTTGCAATGACGTCTCTGTCACCATATTTTTCTTTGCTTGCCATATCTTCACGATACATCATATGTATCCGAGTGAGAATACCATGCCATAACAATTTATAGCGGTATGCTCCCAATGCACATCATATGTGCACATCATAAATAACTCTATCCAATTAACCGCAATACACTATTGCATAGAATCAAATTCTATAATAACGTGAATTGGTAACACATACATTGCTACAGGAATTACACTCGAAAACTATTTTCGACAACCATGCCCAATCGCATCAGGATGCTAGAAGAAAATCATCAGCCAAAGTACGAAAAGCAACTGACGATTAATCAAATTAATCAATAAGCTTTATATGTTTACTAACTGCGCTATAACACTTTATAACCAGTCTATCAACGAGTAACATTTTACTCGAAATTCAGAAACACCTTTCTAATTAATACTGTCAACGGCCACACTAAAATACTGCCGCACACTATCAGTAGAACAATTCTACTGATCAACCTGATTAGCCTGATAAAATACTCGCGTTTAAGACCGGCCGATCTGTACATTACAAATCTAGTCGGAAACTTCAGGCACACGAACGTGCGGTCATTTGCATGCATCACAATGCAGCACTGACCATAACTAGTTTCAGCCATTTGCTAGTACGTGAAGTAGCAAGTTTATTTACCCATCAGATGAATAAAATAATAATTACTGCATCACCGTACTACTAGTAAACTAGGAAGAAATACAACTGGGACACTAGATCGTATCTAGTACTAGTAGTGCTAATTTCTGTATCCATCTAATGCATACAAATTAACTAGCACTATGATCGTTCCAGTTGTCGTACTGCCGATAACTAGAATATGATGGCATGCATAACTTGTCGATCCGATCGACTAGCTATCTTTCTGGTGCATGAGAACCAACGAGTTACAACTAGATATAATTCATCAAATGAATAATAAACTAGAAGCCAAAACAGATATAAGATCATATCGATATGTTGGTAGAAATTACACCTGAACCGATCAGCATCATCATGCTGAATCAAGTAGTGTCGAACAGCCAGAAGTTGCCATGGAAGTAGATTGTATCCGCTACCAACTAGCAGCCTAAAATACTGAGAATAACCAACCAGATCCATATCTATCAGTGGTAATTTTCAATCCATCGTATGAACTGATCTCAGTAAGTATCTGAAAATTTCTGTCGTCCGGCCGGAAAACACATGTCAGTAGATCAAAATCTACTGATCAAACGAGCTGATATATTCCAATAGCAGACCAATTCATCAAATGAATCAACCCATTAAACCATGCAACAGCAAGTTCTGCTCGTTGCCTTAGATAGCTTAATGGCCAGAGGATCTCAGCTGAATTACCAGCTCGTATCTATGAGTATCAGCCGGCAAAAATACCTCTGAATCGCTTCAGCCAAGCGGCCGGCCGGCAAGGAGATGAACACTTCAAATCCAATCAGCCAACCATTAGCCATATTTTCTTTGACCTGTCAATCATATTAACTGGTCATCCAATCCATCAGCCATGGACTGGCTAGCAACTCCCTATAAACTCACGCATCACATGCGTATATGCAGAGCAGCAAATCCAATTTGATAACCTGATTGCAAACGAGTCGTACCTTTCCATGGATCGATTTTCATCTGATGACAAACTTCACAAGTCTGCTCAACTGTGATGCTAGATGCAAACGCATATACATTACAGCCACGGAGGCACGCTACCGAACCTGATCAGATCAAGGGCGTTTGGTGCCGCCGCGCGATCGCCGATCCATGTACGCAGTGGGAAATCCGATCAGGAATTATCGTCTAGTCAATCAAATTGACCACAACCCACCAGTACGCATGGACCCCATCGCTGTGACCGCCCGAACAGAAAACATGGATCAAATCCAGAACATTAACAGCGGATCGCATCTGCCGTCACGGACGCTGAATCGAGACGGGAAAACGCAGATCACACCTGCAGCCAGCGGATCAAATCCGTCGCGATGCAACTCCTTGCGGGCAAATCGCATCTGCCAATCTTGCGGATCAAATCCACCACGGGCGCAACTCCTTGCGCCGCCGCTCCAAATAGAAGACTAAACATGATGGCTCTGATACCACTGTTGGAAATCGAGATAGGCTACGCTAGCACAAATTAAAATTTCTACCACGATTATCCCAAGGAACCCCTGCAAGTAATCGATCACGGAGCACGAATTACCTCTCGACGCGCAGTGCAGCGGAAGACTGTCGATGTAGCGCGCCGATGCCGTGTAGTCGTACTACTCCTTCTCCTTGCGATCCCACGAACATCACCTCGCGAATCCCATGAACGGATCGTCCAAGCGCCCCAAGTGTGACGCCTCTATCGGTATCCACACATACAGGGATGGAACACCGCGGTCGGCGTGCTAGCTCCGATGACGCGATCTGGTGGAGAGAGTGCGGCGGCAAGGGTTTCCACTGGCGTGCCTTTTGCTGCCCACTCCTCTCTTATATATAGTCCTCCTAATGGGGTTCTATATTAGAGGCCCATTAGCACTATAAATCCAATAAGAGATGGATCATATCCAAACTCTGTTCCATGCCCCTTAAGTGTGTGACCCTATAGGTTCACGTATAGATGGGCATGGCGCGAGTACACTGCTCGACCAATAATCGGTAGCGGCCTCTAGCAAGACGTGCCGACTCCCAAATACACGTAAAGATCATATCGGACGAACCTTCCACAATATTGTACACTTGTTCCTTTTGCCTCACGATATTGATTAAGCTCAAGGTGAGAACTTGTCATCCTTGTAATTGCTCGATCATCTTTCTCGATATCCATGACGCGGAATCCCTGGAACACGGTTAACACTTAACCGAGAGTACGGCCATACATTTTCTATATCCGGTCATTCGAGTGGCCAAGATATATCTCTCCATTGGACGGAGGGCAAATCCCATCTTGATCAACCATGACTTGCAGCATGTTTCATGACAAAACCGAAGCTACCTTTATGGCAGCCCTTTCACGGTGTAGCGTTGGATAGCCCCAAAGTAAAGCCCTTACGCATCACAAGCTCACGTGAAGATCTCAGGTCTAAGGAATCAGCATACACATTGTATGAGATCAGCTGATGACATGAAAGAACAGATATTCTCACAGTGTCTCATGGTGGGTCAGTCCAACTCCATGTTCATAGCATGAGTCCACATTATTGATCGACATCTCCATGTCAATGATCCGTGAAACATGATCATCCATCAATACATGTGCTAGTCACTAAATCATATGCCTCCCTCATATGATTGTTGACCAGGAACCTATTTAGAATAATATCATAGAGATAATGGGTTTCACAAATGAATCACGTATTCAATAACCAATATCATGATAGTTTATTCAAGGGACGGAATGACAATTATTCTTTTGTCAGAGATTCATAAACATGTGGAAATATCATCATCAATATGATTGCCTCTAGGGCATATTTCCAACAAGCTCGCTTTGTGGCATCTTATCATACCATTCGACGCAACGAGGTACATGATGAGCTTCAAAAGGATCTAATCGAGGAGTGGTGGAAGTGGAATGGGCAACAATGAAATTCATTCAATTGCTTGTTATATTTGTATTGAATTATTTATTTGATTGAACTATTCATTCTATTGTTTGCTGAACTATTTGTATTTGACAAAAACAATTTGTTTGTGTTGTAATAATAATTATACTATTTATTGTTCATTGATTTGGTCTTTGTTTGATCTTCACGGTTGTATGTTGAAGTGCAATTGTTGTTTCCGCTGAGCTCGCGCGCTGCATTCTAGCGCGCATGGTGAAGCGCGGCAGCGACGCGCTAAATTATAGCGCGACTACTAAACCAAAACCTGGGCGCGGCGCGCCAAACGTCAATTTCGGCACTGCAAAACATTTATACAGCGCCGGTGCGTTGGGCGCCTGTTGGAGATGCTCTAATGAACAAAGAGCAGAAAGACAAAGTTGTCAAGAAAAAACCATAACCAATCCACATCATGAATCATATATCAGAGATACCAACTTTTGTTACAGATATAAATCTCCTCAACCACAAAAGGGCTTATGATGTACATAACTATGTTGGATAACAAAACCGCAAGATCGTCTCTAGTGAAGCCACATGATATTCAAATAAGTAGATAGATGATGAAGATAAAAACTGCCTGGGCACATCTGAAGAGTTTCGCGTGAAGAGGATCGATCGGTTGACCATCAGAGGTGACAATTCTGCAAAACAAGAAGTAATAAAGCATCACCATCATGCACGTCACCCTAATAGCCCAGCCAACGCCGTACTGCTTCATCTTGTCTCGCAGCTCTCCGTGTAACACCAGTTTCATCGCCTTGTTGAGAAAAAAGACCGGCTTCGAATTTGGCTTTTCCTCCTTTTGCATCTTCATGCTCGACTCCTCTTTTGAGTCGTCCTTTTGCATCTCTGACGGGACGGCGACCTCTGCGAACTCCATGACGAGTCCTGGTATCTCGATCTCGCCTCGAAACTTTTAGACCGTGATCTGCGAGTTCTGCTTCTTTGTACTGCTTGTTATGCGAGTTGAGGCCCTCGCTTCCTACAAGCTGCGATATTTATTTACAGATCGGTAGATACTCGAGGATAAGTTACGAGACCCGAATCGGCTAGGGCAAAAAGCTACCACCCGGACTCCAATCAAAGTCGGCTTCCGAGTTCCGATCGACAAAGAAAAAACTGCCAATTGCACGTCTCCCAGATACCGTAGAATTTCTCAAAAAAAAAGATACCCGTAGAAATCTCAAAAAAAAAAAATACCCGTAGAAAGGAAAAAAATTAATTATGAGAAATCATATGTGAAAAGCAAAAAACTCGTCAAAAGTGCTGGCCGTGGGGTTCGAACCCACGCGCACTTATGTGCAGAAGATCTTAAGTCTTCCCCCTTAACCACTCGAGCAAACCAGCTTCACATGTCAATTCTGTTGTTCAAGATCTATTTGATATATGTCTTCTTCAGCCGCCGCGTGCTGCTGCCGGACCTCGCGTCCCACCGGTTCCGCCGCCCAGCGCCTTCGCACGAACCGGCAAGGCGAAGCATCCCATCCACCCCAGGGGGCGCCGTCCTACTCCCACCCGGCCACGCCATGTCGCCATGCATTGCCCCAAGTCCCCAAGCCGGTCAGCATCCGACGCTTACCCACCCAGCCGCTTGATCCCCCCTACCAGCTGCTCTCGTGCCGCCATGGTCCATGGCAGCGGGCTCACCTTTTTTTTTTTGCGAAGATACAGCCAGAGTATTACAGCAAGATTACAGAAAGGACCTCCTCGAAGCACAAAATTACAACCAAGTCCTTCACCTGCAACACAACGCCACCGACGAAACGCAGAACGCACCGACAGCGCGCCGCCGCCGCATCGCCACACTGACCTTGGATCGGCGGATGTCCCCAGGCGGACGGGAAGTCGTCGGAACTCGGTCTCCGGAGAGCCTCCATCCTACTCCACCAGTCACGTCGCCGTCTTGCTTCCACTCGAGCTGCATCAAGATCTCCAAAAGCCGAAGTCGTCGTCTTCGATCTCCGGCACGGGGACGTCGCCCACGGCAGCTGCCCAGAGCTGCGAGGGAGACGAAGGTAGCAGATCCACTCCGGAGCTCCACCGGAGCGCCGTCGTCGAAGGGGAAGATCTCCACCTACAAAACAACACCACACCACCGACAGCGCCACCGCCCTCCCAACGCCACCGGCAGACATCCTAGCAAACCCTACACTATGTACACACCGGGATCCGGCGTTTCCCCACCCTCCCGCTGCCGAAGCAGCCGGCGGAGGGGAGGAAACGGCCGGATCCGCGGCGGCGAGGTGGGTTGACGGGGAAGAGCTCAGAAAATCGCCTCTCTCCTTTTAGACGAGGGGGAGGGGACGGCCAAGGTTCCGTCTGCAGCGGGCTCACCTTTGGCCCCGCAGTCCACGGCGGTCGCCGCACGACCACACCACGGCCGCGCTCGCCGCGTCGCTGCCGTGCGTGAACGGCGCAGCCTTTTCTAAGGCGACCAAACGCCCTGTGCTAGCTCGGCGAGAGGGAATGGGAGCTCCCCTCCTAAATTTATCCTCGGGAGCACGAGGTTTCCGGACCCCAGCGAGGATGGCAGCCTGCCCCGTCTCCCCGGGGCGAGGGCGCTGCCATTCGCGGTCCAGCGCCAGCGCCATTTCGCGTCTCCCCGTGTTGTCCTCCTCCGGTCCTCCCACCTCTCCGTCCCGCTCCAAGTTAGGCGCCTCTCGAACAATTTGGAGGAGGGTTGGTGTTTGGGGGGAAAAGTCTGGAAGAGAGCAATCGATGAAGTTGCTCTGCAATGGGGAGATTCAGGGATTGCTCCTTCGTCACCCTGTATCCGTCCGTCAGGTATGGATGATTTCGTTAACCAGCGTTGGACTTGTATGGTGATGCCAATCTGGAGTAAGGGGAATGTAGCTTACTTTGCAGTTTGTGGACAGTCGTTGCGTAATTATGAACATGGAATTCATGTGGCTTAAATTTCACCATCTTATTTCTTCAGTGTGGACATGTTGGTTTGCTTGGGGATCGAAATTAATAGTTTGATGCAGCTGTGACATTTTGTACAAATGTACGGAGTTTCCTTGTGACCATCCAGAATCTATAGCTTGTCTCTACATTCTTGTGGTGCACAAACAACTTGTATCCAAGTTTAGCTCTTTGGTCCATGATATATGCTCCATATTTAGCTGTCCGAACAGGCAAATTTCCCTTTTTAGACAAAACGCATCCTTATATCTAAGTATGTACGCATAACAAGTTTGGGCGGAGTTTACGTCTTACAACTTTGATGGCATAACCATGGAAGCTAGACATCCAATCCTTATTCTGTGTGTAAATTGGTTTGATTTATTTTCTAGTTTTGTGCCAATTGTGCGAATCAGAAGATTAGTTGTTGTTTCTTTGCACCGTGTGAAAAAATATTGTCCTCAGAATAGATGAACCTTTTGCTTTCTTCCTTTTCCGGTGTTATATTTTCGTATTGTTAGGTTACAATAACATACTGCATACTTAATCGATGACATGATTTCTATCAAGTATGTGATCGATGCCATTTATATAAGCTATATTCATCTTCATGTGTACTTCTTTTAATATAAGTTGATATTTATTTTGCATTAAGTCAGTTATACTGACTCATGTTGAGAGATTTGAGTTTTCTTGTTAAATATTGGACAATGCAATTAATTTGCAAACATCGAGTACGCTTCCGCTGATTACTTATCACATGTATGTGCTGAGGACTAAGATCAATATCATATTCAATACATTGCTCTTTTTGCAGA
Source organism: Poa pratensis (assembly GCA_947311845.1). Taxonomy (NCBI): domain Eukaryota; kingdom Viridiplantae; phylum Streptophyta; class Magnoliopsida; order Poales; family Poaceae; genus Poa; species Poa pratensis. The sequence continues at coordinate 119,741,978 of CAMZMU010000052.1, forward strand.
TGAAATTTGACTAACAAAGGCACCATGGAGAGGGCTGAGGTTGACGCAGACTTTATTATTGCTGGCAATTGGAAGGTAATCCAGTTTATTTCCTCATTTCACCAAAACCTATCAATTTAGCAATGGATAGTGCTATTTTTTGTGTCTGCCTTTAGATGTAGGAAGACACTTAACCAAGGTTCGGTTAAGCGCTAGGTGCTGATTGAGCGTTTTGCCTTTGCCACTCCCTTTTATGAAGGATTAAAGTCCGCGTCAACCTCGTGTTAGAAACAATATTGCATCCAGTAAATACCCATCACTAGTTTGTATTATATATGATAAGACTCTCTCTGTGAGAACATTCAAATGCTACCAAACCGTAAGTTAGTAAACTGTGATGTAACACTGCAGTTTCTCTCTCTTGTTTTTTGTCTTTTATTGCCATCGTAATCCGTAACTTTGCTTACTCTGTAATATGGCTTATTAAATTGTAGAGTCATTTGTTCTAGAAACATCGTAGATTCATTTGGATTGAATTTGCCTATTTGTGCAGCTGCATGGAGAACTATGTAAGAAACTTTACACTGTAGTCCATGAAGTTTCGAATGCCATCCCTGCTCTTGAGGCTACAAGACCTGGAAGTAGCTCTGGACTTCTGGCATTGAGTTCCTTGCGCATAGCTGTTGATAAGGCCAAGAATCTACTTCAGTATTGCTCAGAGTGTAGCAAACTTTACTTGGTATGTAGTTTATCAATTTTCATATGCGTCAATATGCTTGCAGTTTCCAAGTTTGAGAAGTGAAAGCTTAGCATACCATATACGCCGAGTTTTCTTGGTAGTTGGTACTACACTACTACAGTATAATATTGTTGATGGTAGTTGGATAATCTTTGTCATCAAACTTGCTGTCTGTGTTTGATGTTAGAGAACAAGTATTCCGATATTGTCACATTCTGCTTTTTGTTACAGCAATACAATGTTTGTACTTAACATGGTTACCGTATTGCAGGCTCTAACATCAGAAAGTGTTCTTACAAAATTTGAGAAAGCAAGATACGCTCTTTTAGAAAGTCTTCACCAGTTGGAAGAAACACTTCCAGAAGCATTTAATTCTCAGGTTTTCACTGGTCATGTACAAACATATTTGTAGAATTTCTTCTACAGAATATAACGTATCCTCATGGCTATATTTACCATATAATATCTGTTTATCATATAATCAATTCTTCTTCACTACCTTCATGGATGAGTTTTCCGCACTGCAACCTTTGGCCACTAACTGTTTTCTCATGATTTATTTCCTTCTTATTTGCAAGCCTTTATTCCTGGGATAATTATTTTCTCGAGAAACCCTCATATAATTATCTGTTATTGGAAACTTTCAGATCCCAGAGATTGCACATGAGCTGGAGAACTCAATTTTTGCTTTGGATCAGGCTGAAAAACAAGCTGGTGATGAAGTGAAACAAATAATTCAGAATGAGAAGAAATCCAATGGATTCCTTGATGACAATGAACTTGAATTCTTTCGGCGAACTGTTTTCAGAGTTGGCATCACATCATCATCTGCAGCTCTTACTGAGAGAAGAGAGCTTAGAAGGCTTCTTGAGAGGGCCCATGCAGAAGAAGACACGAAGAAAGAATCAATAGCAGCCTATCTGCTGCATCTCATGAGGAAATACTCAAGTCATTTTAGGAGCGAAACAATGGATTCCATCAACTCTCAGTGCTCAAGTCCTTCATGCTCCTTCAGCTCAATATCTAGCTCAGTTGATCTTCACGGAAATGTCCCTGCTCTTGAAAAGCTCCTACCTAGGTCTGGCTCCTTTAATTTCAAGCAGATTAAAGGGTTATCAGGGAGCATGCCATTGCCACCTGAGGAACTAAGGTGTCCAATCTCCCTGCAGCTCATGTATGACCCTGTTGTCATCGCATCTGGTCAGACATACGAGCGAGCCTGCATTGAGAAATGGTTTAACAGTGGCAACACAAGCTGCCCAAAAACTCGGAAACAGCTGTCCCAGCTTACCATGACACCTAATTACTGCATCAAGGGTCTGATAGCATCCTGGTGTGAAAAAAACGCGGTTCAAGTTCCATCTGCCCCGCCGGAGTCTCCAAAGCTCAAATATTTGCGGATAACATCTCTAAAAAGTAGCAAATGCCTGGTGACAAATGGTGTTAGCACGATTTTGTTTGAAGAAACAGGCGCAAAAGATGACAAGTGCAACAACACTGATGCTGCTTCGGACAAGTGCTCTAGACAGAACTCCAGAGAGGTGATATCTGAGGGATGCGAAGAAGAAGAGGAGGTCTCTGTGGAGAAGGGATCTTATGAGAATAACCCTGTAGAGGCTGCACCCGAGAGATGCGAACGTTGGCTACGTGTGCTGAACAAGAGTGGCGAGTGTATCGATGAGCAGCGTGAGGTGGTCGAGCAGATCAGGTTCATGTTGAAGGATGATGATGAACTCAGGGACTATGTGGGCGCTAATGGTATAACCGAGCCACTGACCTACTTCCTGGCGACGGCTGTCCTCAAAGAGGACGTGCAATCTCAGGAGGTTGGGACAATGGCTCTTTTCAATCTCGCTGTCAGCAATAACAGGTAAAATATGGATTACACCTTTTCTTTCTCCGCTAACCATGCTGTCAGAGAAAGGCCTCATCGTTACAGGAACAAGAATATGTAAGATGATTTTAGCAGAGTTGGCCTGATCATTTCACCTGTCTCTGTGCCTGCGTTTCAGGAACAAGAAACAGCTGCTGTCAGCTGGAGTGATCCCCCTGATGGAGCAGATGATACAGAAACCGGAGACCTGCGAGGCTGCCGTGGCGATGTACCTCAACCTGTCTTGCCTGGAGGAGGCGCAGGCGATCATCGGTTTGAGCGAAGCCATCCCTTTCCTGCTCAGCAGCCTACGAGAAGAAGGCTCCCGGAGCAGCACCTGCCGCCTGGACGCGCTCCTGACGCTGTACAACCTGTCCCTGCACGCGCCCAACATCCCGCCTCTCCTCTCCTCGGGCATCATCCACAGCATCCACGCTGTCCTGACGCCGTCGTCCTCGTGGACGGACAAGGCCCTGGCCGTGCTGATCAACTTGGCGATGACCTGGGCGGGGAAGAAGGAGATCGCTGCGAACCAGGCCATCGTGGGCGACATCGTGCTCATCCTGGACAACGGGGAGGCAGCGGAGCAGGAGAGGGCCGTGTCGTGCCTGTGGATCATCTGCAACGGCGACGAGGGGTGCAGCCAGACGGTGCTCCAGGAAGGCGTGATCCCGGCGCTGGTGTCCCTGACGGCGAACGGCACGGGCAGGGCCAAGGACAAGGCGCAGAAGCTGCTGCGGCTGTTCCGGGAGCAGCGGCAGCGCGAGCTGGAGCAGCAGCAGCCGCGGGTGCAGCTGCACGAGGTGGCCAGCCAGGCGGTGGCGCAGCAGGAGCAGGAGCAGCAGATGCAGCTGCAAGAGGAGCAGGAGGAGGAGGAGGAGGCTGCTGCGGCGGCGGAAATGGCCGATGCCGCCGCGGCGGCGACGACGGCCGAGCAGAGCGGCGAGAGCAGGAGGGCGCCGCGGCTGAGCAGGTCCAGGTCCAAGCGGTTCGCCAGGGCATTCACCTGCCTTCTCAAGAAGTGGACGATGCAAGGCGGCGGCGACAGGTGTAAACTGTAACACCGGCGGCTCGCCGTCATGTTGTGCTATCGTGCTATCGTGCACATTCACTAATGTGTGTGTTCGTTAAGCTCTGTGACTAATTACCACTAGCGGAATGGTACAGATATAATTCTACCATTTACTACTGATGATCACTAACCAAGAGAAGAGTAAAAAAGATTAAGAAAGTTTACTAGTAGCATCGTGAAGACGATGATGTAAAGCACGTCGAGACGCCGCCCCGGTTTTTGACCTGACTGACTAGTCTGCCCCCTCCACCGGATCCGCGACTCCGATCGGCGACAGCAACGAAGGGAGGAAAGCGACGAGCGACTCCGGCTCTCCCCATCCAAATCCCAAATCAAATGCTCACTTCCGCCACCACCCCCTCCTCCTCCGCCGCCGCTTCGTCTACCCGCTTCGCCCCCTCGTCCCGTCCTCGTCGCGCCGCCTCCGCGCGCGGGCGCCGGCGCCGCCCCGTGCTCGCCATGGCCGCCTCCGACGACCCGCGCGCCAGGTCGGTCGCCGTCGTCGGCGCCGGCGTCAGGTACGAAATTGCCACCCGAATTCTGATTGTTTCGTGCTCGTGCGGGCGAGGTGTTTGATGGAATGGCGGTGTTCGGTTCTGCTGGTCTGTGCAGCGGGCTCGTGGCGGCGTACAGGCTGAGGAAGAGCGGCGTGCGGGTCACGGTGTTCGAGGCGGACGACCGGGCCGGAGGGAAGATACGGACCAACTCCGACAGCGGGTTCCTCTGGGACGAAGGGGCAAACACCATGGTGAGCCCATTTTCGGTCCTTAACTGCGGTAGTGTGCCTCGCTGCTTCTGTGTTGCTTATAATTTTGGTGGCACTAGTCAAAGGCTCGAGCGAACTGAGTAGCTTGTGTGCGTTATCGTGCCGTGCTCGATGTCACAATTGCTAAGGAGCGCATGTTTAAGTGTCATACCGGTCTCTTGGTAGGGAATGGAAGGGTGGTAGGACGTGGAGCTGACTCTCTTCTTGTTCGAATTCGAAATTGAACCTCAGGATATAATAGATTAGTTGATGACATAACTTGATTCTTTTACCTGCAGACAGAAAGTGCACTGGAGGCGAGCAGACTAATCGATGATCTTGGCTTCGAGGACAGGCTGCAGTATGTATGTGCCAATGATATCTTGGTTCTCGTTAATCAATTATGTTTGCATGATGTTGCGTTGTTATCTGACAGTTGCTCCAGTTTGTAACTTGATAAGTTCAATGAATGTTTCAGCCTAACTCCCAGCACAAGCGTTACACTGTTAAAGATGGAGCTCCAGCACTGGTAAATAAACAAGTTCAATGTCTGCATCTCATACTAATTTTTTTTCTTATGGTGCCTCACTTCTGAAGATTCTCCTTCTTTATTCTTATAAGATCCCCTCAGATCCCATTGCGCTGATGAAAAGCAGTCTTCTTTCTACGAAATCAAAGGTGTGTTCTGCTATTCAGTAACTGCTAGCTACAGCCAGCCTACAGCAGGTTCCACACAATGAATAACTAACCCTTTCGAGTTGAGTGTTTATTATCAGTGTCACTGTTAGATTCACATGCATAACAAAGTAGTCAAATGCTTATGTCAATGCCTATCACCATGACCTGAATTAGCTGGCTTCACTTAACTACTTGACACATTTGTGCATTCTCCAGAACTCTGTCCCTTTTAAAGATTTTTGTCCATCAAATTTGATTGCCTGCATCATGTTATGTTTATTTTCATTGAATTATTTCTTACACTTGCAGTTCAAGCTATTTTTGGAACCATTTACCTACGAGAAGTCTAGCACAAAGAGCTCCAAGAAAGTGTCTGATGAGCATATAAGTGAGAGGTGAACCTTCATACTTGATGTTTTGCATCGGTGTGCACGTCAAGTGCTAACCATATATTAAACTATTGCCTTTGGTAAGAAAATCTTGAGGATTTGAGACTTGAGAGGCTAGTGCTTCCATAATATTAGCTGCCTGTTACTTTATGTACATAAAAGGCATATATGCATTGTGCACCATACTTATTTGAAGTGTGCAATATTTTGTTAGTGGAGATAAGATAATTTAATTTCCTGTTCTTACACCTTTTCAGTGTTGGGAGCTTCTTTGAACGCCATTTTGGAAAAGAAGTGAGTTTTCCTTGACAAATCGTACTTAATTAAAAGCTCCACAGTTCACATCATAATCAGCCATGTCTTGGAATTTCCATGTTGATTACAGGTTGTTGACTATCTTATTGATCCATTTGTAGCTGGAACAAGTGCAGGAGATCCCGAGTCATTATCTGTAAGTTATTATTGTGTCATGTCCCACTGTTTGCATTGGTTAGATATATATCTTGATTTTTATCTGCATAGTAAACATAGTTTATTTTATGTGTACATACAGCACATGCGTTCCTCCATGTGATGTGTGTTTAGTGTTGATAATCTAATGATTATCAGTCGAGACCATATCACCTTCTTAATGCAACTGGTAACTGCACTGGCTTTGAATAATAGGTGTCTTTTGCAGATCCGTCATGCATTTCCAGCGTTATGGAATTTAGAAAAGAAGTAAGTCTATACTTTTTTTGTTGCATTCTGTGTCCACCTTTACGTTTTCATTATTTTTCCTGTCCACATTCTTGCTTATGCTATCTACTGTTAATTTTGTAAGTATCTCCATGTATTCACATTCACTACACAGTAATGTAGTGTACTGTATCAGTTTAAGCAGTGTCAGTTCTACAAGTATGATTGCATTTACATGACATTTCCGATATCTTTTTCTTGCATCGCGTTCATAGTTGCTGCTGTTATCCTGTTAATGCACCATCTTCTTTCCTTGTTGAATCTCGTGAATTTGCATTGACAGAATGTCACCCTTCAAGACTGCTTATGTATGCACTATCTATTGTCTTTTCTTTCCCTCGTTATCTGATATTCAGGCGAGTTTCTTTAAAATTATTACTTCCTTCTCCTCTTTGTAACAACTGAGTCTGATTAATTGGCTCTGCAGTAGAACTGGCTTTTTGAGAGACATTTCTTAATCAGCCCAATCATATAAATCTTCTTGAAGTTGTATCTATATTGTAATTTTCATTTTATACTGATGATGCTATGAAACTTATCTTTGCCACTACAAAGTGCCAACCTAAATTATTGTAATATAGGCTATGACACCATTATTCAGAAAATGCCTATATTTTTTTTGGATCTGATCTGAGAAAGAATGGCCACTAAGTGTAGTGAGTACCTACCCGAATAATGAACCGTGCGCAGGTGCTAACCTATCAACTTGCTGGAGCTTTTTAGGATCTTCTTAAGTTAGGATATTTTTCTGATACTTAGACTTCCTGGTAGATAATTATGTTATCATCTGTTGAAGTTTCAAAAGGCATTTAAAGGGGTGCAGTGGCACTTCTAGCCATTTAGTATATCATTTAAAGAGGTGCACTGGTAGACCACTGGAACTACTTTGGTCAAACGTTTGTTATCTGCATGGGTCACGATAATAAACTTTGGACTCATCTTGTCTAAATAGGCCTAATTATTTTTGCACTTTCAACTTGACATTTACAATGCAGCATTTTGTTGTTATAAATGAGGATAGCAACATTTATTGTTCCCAGTTTTTTTAATCATTTCTTTTCTTTCCTTCTGAATCTGTTGTTCATGCTCCTTCAATGCTCCCAGGTATGGTTCTATCATTGTTGGTGCCATCTTGTCTAAACTAACAGCTAAAGGTGATAAGAAAGGAAGCGCTGTATCAGGAAAGGGAAGGAATAAGCGGGCGTCATTTTCGTTTCATGGTGGTATGCAGGTATTCCTTCGATGACATCCTGTCATTTTCTTTACTTATTAGTGTCAAAGATTTCAAGAGCAAACCCTATTAACTTTGTTTGTGCCAATTTAAAATTGATATCTTCTAACTTTGTAGCCAAATGAATGGTTATTTGCATGCCACTCAAGGATGTATATTCATTCACCGAACTAGCATCATGGCTTTAAGGCCTCTCACAAGTCAGGAAACTGCAGTGATTTGTATCAGTTGTCCAGCTTAGCCATTACCCTGTCATCATCTATTTTGAATTCTTATTGACTGGCCACAAGCTTATTAGGTTGAGGATATTGAGTTCTTAGCTATGTCAAAGAAAAGACCAATCATGTTCCAAGTGAATCTCTTGATTATTTTTAACATCATAGCAGCCAAGAAATAAGAAATCTGACATAAAGAATGGGCCAAAGGCAACCACAATAAAAGAAACAGTTAAATATAGTAATGATGAAACACGCATCACTCATGGTCAATCGGATGTGTGATACTTATCTTCCTTTAAGCAACCTTGTAATGCAATGCCCCACTGCATGGTGGCATGCTATATGTCTTGTACTTACTCCGTTCCGAAATATAAGATGTTTTACTTCTTTGCTAAATCACATGTATCCAGACACATTTTAGTTTGTAGATTCACTCAATTTAGTCTGTATCTAGTCCATATTGAAATATCCAAACATCTTATAATTCGGAACGGAGTGAGTACTATTTAACATCTTGTTTGTTAAAGTTCTATGTTCACTGATTTTCAGACACTAGTAAATGCACTTCACAGAGAAGTTGGAGACGGTAATGTGAAACTTGGAACACAAGTGTTGTCATTGGCATATAGCTGTGATGGTCTTTCTGCATCAGATGGATGGTCAATTTTTGTCGATTCAAAAGATGCTGGTAACAAGGAGCTAACAAAGAACCAACCCTTTGATGCTATTATTATGACAGTAAGATACACTCATCTGCCCTCCTCTTAAGTTCATTTGATGTGCAATCTGGCAAATTAACTTCCTGCCGATGTAAATTTTGATACTTCAGTACTCGCTCAGGACAGGCTATTATGACCGTTGAACATATGTCTTAAACCAAACTATTTACCCCTTGCATGTTCTCCTCTTCAGGCTCCACTGTCTAATGTCCAGAGGATGAAGTTTACAAAAGGTGGAGCTCCCTTTGTGCTAGACTTTCTTCCTAAGGTCAGGTTAGGAACTCACAGTGTAACTTGACAAACGCAATAATTTATATGGTTGCTCTCGCACACAAATTGGTGCTGGGTGAAATTCCTCTTATCGGTTTTGATGGCATTTTTGTTTTCATGCCCACAATGTAGGATTGGTTGGTTTCCTTCTATGTTTCTGCCACAACACACTTAATTTTCTTGAGCTATCGAAGTAGTAGTTAGTTAGGGATCTGGTGTGTTTCAGAAGGCAGCCAGATTTATTGGTTCCCAAAATTACAAGTTTGAATTTTCTATGCGGTGTTCATAATGCATATAAAGGTGCTTGCACTTTAAATAACGTTTCTTGTACGGAAAAAATGAGTAACATATATGTACCATACTTTATTTTACTGACATGGGTAGAGAATTGGAGTGAAGATAGTTGTATCCTTCTCCATTTCAAAAGAGGTCCTTGCTTGTTGAATTTTGATTCCCATGATGGAATCATAAGTTCATATGATGCTTTGTTGTACTAATTTCCCTTCTGTTTCATAATTTGCATGACATTATCAAATAAGTTCATTTGGAGAATTCTTTTAAATCATATAAAGCACCATACTACTATACTAGTGGTTACTTGTTAGAGCCTACAAGCTATTGTATCACAAGTTTACAGCTCTGACTTATGAGATGCGTGACTCTGATTTCATGTCATAAAAGACATGGATGTTTCACAACTCTACATGTATACCAGAACCTTTGTCTTAATTATTATTTATTATGCAGGTGGATTATCTGCCGTTGTCTCTCATGGTTACAGCTTTTAAGAAGGAAGATGTCAAAAGACCTTTGGAAGGATTTGGGGTGTTGATACCCTATAAGGAACAGCAAAAACATGGCCTGAAAACCCTTGGTAGGTTAGCTCAGCTTTATGTTTGAACTGTTTTCAGCTTGCAGTAATTATATTTGAGCTATGAATTGCCATTATATTTAGTTTACTTGTACTGGTGTTTTTGTTAAATCTAATTTATAGGATTTACCTCCACATCTTCTTTTTCCGAGAACATAGCATTGACATTGCTACACATGTGACTGTTTCTTGTATAGGAACTCTCTTCTCCTCTATGATGTTTCCAGATCGAGCTCCTAATGACCAACACTTATTTACAACATTCGTTGGGGGAAGCCACAATAGGGATCTCGCTGGAGCTTCAACGTATGAAATTCTTATATGTTGTACTTTATGCTTCTTTTTTTAGGTAGGTCATTCTTATTTTATACTTCTGCAGGGCTATCTTGAAACAACTTGTGACCTCTGACCTTAAAAAGCTCCTGGGTGTAGAGGGGCAGCCTACTTTTGTGAAGTAAGTATTCAAACACATTATCTTAATTGTAGCAGTCATCTCTATACGTCCCTTGTGTGCTTGTGTTATCGTTTGCTATCTTTCTAGGGTGTTCTGAATTTTTCACAAAAAATTTACTACCACATGCTCACGTAATTTAACACGGTCATTCTTTTGTTACTCAGACATATACATTGGAGAAATGCGTTTCCTTTGTATGGCCATGATTATGATTCGGCATTGGAAGCTATAGGAAAGATGGAGAGTGATCTTCCAGGGTTCTTCTATGCAGGCAAGTCGATAAAGGAACCATTGTTAGTTTGTTATTGTTTCCCATGAAAATGTATGGTACTCCTTGGTCTGCCGAAAATGATGCTTTATTAAAAGAAAACCTGCATAACATAAAATTAAACAGTGTTGTTGAAGTTATCTGGAGCAAACCAGCAATAGTAATCCCACCAAGTAACACTTCAATCTGTTTAAATTTAACTTTGGTTATGTCTTATAGGAAATAACAAAGATGGATTGGCTGTTGGAAATGTTATAGCTTCAGGAAGTAAGACTGCTGATCTGGTGATCTCGTACCTTGAGTCAGGCATCAAGCAAGATATTTAAAATCCAAGGTATCTGATATGTCTTTCCGATAATACATGGCATGTATACTTTGACAAGTTGAGATTTTAGCAATAAGGCCTCCCAAATTGCTTGGAGCTCAAAAGTTTTTTTGGCGCTCACACAGTTACATACCTGGTGCAACATGGTTTGTGGTGAACCTGACGTCAGTTTTTATATTTTGGGACTTAAAAAAACTGAAAAGATAGTGTGCATAGAAGCAACATGTATACAACACTAAAATTTCACATCCAAGTTCAAAATACAGCTCGAGAAACAATTTAACAAATCCTTCATCTAGAATTCTAAGAGCTTGTTTGTTTGTAGAGTTTTTGTGGGGATTGGTGGGGATAATCCTCTAGTGGATTGGGTGAAACCCCAGACTTCACCCAATCCACTAGGGGATTGGGGATCAATCCACTAGGTAGGGGTAGTGTATTGAATCCCCTAGGGGATTGAGAAAAAATGAACTAGAGTTTGGGGATTTGTGGGGATAAAACCTGTCTAATACACTAGAAACAAACGATGGTTTGAAATATGTGGGGATTTCGGGGTTTGACCGGGATAATCCCCACCAATCCCCAAAAATACTCTAGAAACAAACAAGGCCTAATGGGATGAATTCTTAGCCAAATTTGACTATACCATTCGGAGACATGTGTGTTTATTGTTTAGAGTCCTGCAATTTATATTGACCTGTAATTTTGCAGCATGGTAGATACATGTTGTGCCTATGTGCTGACTTTTTTCAACTTCTCGATAGTTCCTAAACGAGTTTACTGAGGCTGGGTGCAACAATAATGATCCATGTGTGGCAGAATTATTTCGAGTGAACTGCTATTTATGTGTTATTTGTGGAGTAAAACGTACATCTTCTACCTCTGATAGACATCAACAACCATTTCTGATAGACACTTCGGTGTGTCTGGTCAATCACTCAATCATCTGAGAGTAGGTTTTCCTAAAAATATCATTATGCGGTATGGAAGAGATGTCCTTATAGTGAGGCATCTTTAGTACTTGGAGACACAGTTTAACATCCCAAGTGACCAATGGTCAGTAGACCAGGTCAGGTTGAAGCCAAACTGACAGCCTTGTGAGAACCCAGGCAAAGGTATGCTCGGACGGTGTGCGTGCTGCACTTCCGATGTGCATAATTATGTTCCTGTCCTTTACCTTTGGCCTGTCTAGGGTACTCCGTAGTTACCATGATCTGCGGGTTTATGTATGACGCTTGTTTTAAGTAATAAATCCTTTTATCGAAAAAAATGTATGACGCTTGAAGCTTAGGTTTGGTTCTTATATGGTACATGTATTAATGTATGCACTACTGATACATCATTATTCTCCTTTTAAAAGGTATATGTTCATCTATGTGGACATGCAAGACGAGGTTGTGACTTGTGTAGTAATGCAACTACCTAAAGTTGAGGATGCATCAGTGCTAGAAGATAGAGATGAGTCGGAAAAGAAGGATACACTAGTGACAAGATTTTGCTTCTTCTGAGGTTATATTTGATTGTGCTTGGTTAAGATAAATAAAACGGGGGTTGCTTCCTTTGGAACTTTTAGGGCACATACAAGCATGAGTAGGCCACTCCTTGGAGACTTTGTGTCCGTCATTACACTTTTCTTTTTGGGCACATTACCCCTTATTGTATGAGCATGGCGGCCACTGACCATAAAGGAGATATTAATATATACAGAAAAAAGCAAAGGTTAGGGCATGCCCTAATTTGTCCCTCCCATGTCTGGAGGAGTGGATAGCATGACCACCTTATCCAGGAAGCTTGCTTCTGGTGTTTTATGTTGCCTGTGTAAAATGGAGGTAGTGCGTTTTACTCCTTGCATCATTGCATGCATTCGTCTTGGCTGGGACCTTTCAGTGACATGGTTTCCCTGCCCGTGACATGAAGAGACTGATGAATTCAAGCAGCCTTTTCTTTCGTTTCTGTCGTTGCGACAACAACTCTCTCTTCTCTCTGAAACTCTCGAACTCACAAGAACGAAAGGTAGAAGAAGAAGATGACACCAGGGATTTGTGCTGCGTGCAACTGATGCAGCTTTTCGTGGGTTTTCTGTTATTTAACGAGTACAGAACATGGGGCTAACCAACTAGCCGTAAAACTAGCTACTACGAGCAGCTACCGATCGTGCCATCCCACAACCCGCTCATGGTGCTAGTGCTCCTAACAATGGGGAAGGAAATAGTCTACCCTATCTATCTGCGCGCAATCACAGGCGATCGGCGACGCAGTCCTTATTTTTGAACTTTGAACGACAACGGCTAGATATGCTACAGTACCTGAACTTGCAAGTTTAACTGGATCCATCATTTCACCCCCTAAACTTGCAATCACTTGATCTCCATGACGCTGAGCTTCTGCCTCATCTCGATGAACTTGACTTTGCCCAGTGCCTTGGTCAGTATATCTGCTAACTGTCCATTTGTTCCAATGTGATCGACTTCCAGCTTTCCCTCTTCGATGCACTCTCGGATGTAATGGAATCTTGTGTCAATGTGCTTGCTCCGATCATGGAAGACCGGATTCTTGCAGAGAGCAATGACTGACTTGTTGTCCACCAGTAGCCTGAACTTTGCTGGTGTCTTCCCCATCAGTTCTCCAATCAGACGACTGAGCCACACACCCTGACAGGCGGCGGCTGCTGCAGCAATGTACTCAGCCTCGCAGGACGACAGAGCCACGATCTTCTGTTTCTGCGAGGTCCAGGTGATGATGTTGTCTCCGAGGAAGAAAGCCACTCCAGAAGTGCTCTTGCGATCATCTACATCTCCGGCGAGATCGCTGTCACTGGACCCTGTCAGCTTCAGCTCGCCGTTGCATGCTTTGTAGCAGCATCCGTGCCCAAGTGTGCCACTGATGTAGCGAAGAATTTGCTTCATCGCCGCCTTGTGCTGTACACTTGGAGCCTCCATGAACCGGCTGACAATCCCCACTGCGTGAGCGATGTCAGGCCGAGTGTTGACGAGGTAGCGCAGGCAGCCTATCAGGCTGCGGAACTCAGTGGCGTCTGCCTCGCCGCTGCCGTCGTCCTTGCAGAGCTTCAGCCTGTTCTCCATGGGCGTGTGACAGGGATTGCAGCTCCCCATCCCTGCTCGCTCGAGTATCTTCATGGCGTAGCTTCTCTGGTTCAGAGTGATCTCGCCGTTCTTCTGCACCACCTCGATCCCGAGGTAGTAGGCCAGCAAGCCGAGGTCGCTCATCTTGAACAGACGATGCATCTCGGCCTTGAACTCCTGAATCTCCTTGTCGCTGGTGCCCGTGATGATCATATCATCCACGTACACCCCCAAAGAGCAGGAAATTGACGATGTCCCTCGCCTGTACACTGCATGCTCCAATGGACTACGTACGAAGCCCAATTCAGAAAGAGAGGCGTCCAATTTTGCATACCATGCGCATGGTGCCTGTCGCAGTCCGTACAGGGCTTTGCTGAGCTTGAGGACATGTCGTGGATGTCCTTCGTCGATGAAGCCGGGAGGCTGATGCACGTACACCTCCTCTGCGAGCTCGCCGTTCAGGAAGGCGGACTTCACGTCCATGTGATGAACGCGCCAGCCCGCGTGAGCTGCCAGTCCGAGCAGCGTGCACACCGTCTCCATCCTCGTGACAGGGACGAAGACCTCGTCGAAGTCCACCCCCTGGCGTTGTGCATACCCCTTGGCGACGAGCCTGGCCTTGTGCTTGACGATGTTGCCATCTGGGTCGCGCTTGACCTTGAACACCCACTTCAGCCCAATGGCGCGATGGCCACCAGGGAGCGCAGTGAGCTGCCAGGTCTGATTCTCGACGATGCACCGCAGCTCCTCTTGCATCGCTTCCCGCCAAGACGCATCCGCAAGTGCCGCATCGACGCTCGCAGGTTCCTCTGCAGTCACAAGACCAAGAGCCTCGGATTCGTCAGTGTCGGAGTCGTGCTCCTCCTCTGGGGCCGTGCGTGCGGCGTTGCCGGCGTAGCGCGGGTGCGGCTTGAAGATGCCGTGATGCGCTCTTGTCACCATCGTGTGCGTGGGCTGTGCCACGGCAGGTTGTGGCGCAGTTGGTGCCGCGCTGTTGGAGCTGGGCGTCGTTGATGCAGGTGTACTCGCGGACCGCGTAGATGATGCAGGGGACGCTCTGGGCGTAGTGCTGGTCGACGGTGAGCTCGAGTGCGTGGTGGCGTGGCCGTACGTGCCGTCGCCCTCGTCCATCACCGTTGCGCCCTTGTTGATGGAGTACTCGACAGTGATGTTCGACGACGTCGTGTCGCCGTGCGCCGCGTCCTGCTTGTGCCAGTTCCAGCTCCTGCGTTCCTCGAATGCGACGTCACGGGTGACGTACACCTTCTTCTCGATCGGGTCGTAAGCCCGATAGGCCTTGGCTCCTTCCTCGTACCCTACAAACACGCAGAGCACGGAGCGATCGGAGAGCTTGGTGATGCCTGGCCCCGTCCTCTTCACATGTGCGACACACCCGAAGGTACGCAGGTGTTCGACAGTGGGCTTGCGGCCTTTCCACGCCTCATATGGTGTGATCCGCTGAGGCTATGCGTCGGTGCACGGTTGAGGACGTATACGGCGCTCTTGACGGCCTCTCCCCAGAAGATGGCTGGCATGGCCATGCCCTTGAGCATGCACCGTGCCATTTCCACCACCGTCTGTTCCGGCGTTCCACGACGCCGTTTTGCTGCGGTGAGTACGGTGCCGTGGTGAAGTGCTCGATGCCGTTCTTGTCGCAGTACGTCTTGAACTCGCCTGAGTTGAACTCCCCGCCTCTGTCAGAGCGGAAAGCTCGCAGCTTGCATTGCTGCTTCGCCTCAGCACGAGCCTGCACCTTCTTGAAGAGCGCGAACGCCTCGTCCTTGTGCTTCAGCAGCTCCAGCCACATGTACCTGCTATGGTCATCGACCACGAGCAGAAAGTACTGGTTCCCGCCTGCTGTTGCAGGCTTGATTGGCCCACACAGATCGGTGTGCACCAGGTCGAGGCCGTGTTCGGAGCGGTGCTTGCTTGCCTGCGGGAACGCCATGCGGTGCTGCTTCCCGATGGTGCACCCGTCGCAGATCTCGTCGATGTGCGCCACCTGAGGCATCCCGCGCACCATGCACCGCTTGGACATGGTGTTGACGGCGCGGAAGTGCAGATGACCCAGCCTCGCGTGCCAGATCCATGCCGCGTCGTCCATCTTTGCCAGCAGACAGACATGTGGACAGACGTTCAGGTTCAGAACATACAGGCGATTACCTGAGCGCTTGACTCGCACCAGCAGGCGTCTCTGCTGATCGAAGACAGAGAGGTGTCCATCCTCGATCACAGACTTGCAGCCGTTCTCGTCCAGCTGCCCGATGGAGATGATGTTCGAGCGCAGCTTGGGGATGAAGAAGACGTCCGACAGGATGCGCTGGTTGCCGTCGTTGCAGCGGAACAAGACATTTCCTTTGCCGCAGATCTCGACCATCGATCCGTCCCCGAAGCGCACTCTCCCTTTGATCTTCTCGTCAAGCGTGATGAAGGTCGTGATTGCGCCAGTCATGTGACTGCTGGCGCCGGTGTCCAGGTGCCAGACGCCCCACGCCATGGGGACGGGCACCACTTGTTCCTTGTTCACGAACACCACCTGCTTCTCCTGCCGCGACAGAGAAACGAGGTGATTTTCTGCCACGGTGGGTGCCATGGCAGCCAGCCGTGTCAGAGAAACGGCGTGGGTTTCTGCCGCGACAGGGGCCACGACAGCAGCGGCAGCAGGTTCGTCGATGACGTTCTCCACCGTGGCGAGGTAGAGGGCCGGCTTTTCTGCTTCTTCCTCGATGAGGTTTGCAACCTGCCCCTTCTTCTCGCGATCTTTCTGCGCCTTGCGGCACTCCTTGGCCCAGTGGCCTGCCTTGCCACAGTACCTGCAGTTTCCAGGTTTGCGTGAGGAGGAGGAGCCGCCGGCGTTGCCGTTGCCCGTGCCCGCGGGCTTGTCCCCGCCTTGGGTCTTTGGCTTGCCGCTCCACTTTGCTGCAGGTGATGAAGTTTGCTCGTGCTGCTGACGGGCGTTCCACTCCTCAGCGGTGAGAAGCAGCTTACCGCCTGTCTCCGCTTCAGCACCGTCGCCGCCGCGTCCATCTGACGCCGACAGGCACCCGCTGAGTTCCTCGATCGACATGCCGTTCAGGTCCAGCAATGTCTCGATGGAGCAGGCCATCTGCGCGTACCTGGGTGGGACGACGCGCAGGAACTTCTGTACCGCGGCGAGCTCTGTCACCGCGTCGCCAAGTGACTGCAATTCAGTCACGATCCCGGCGAGACGAAGCGAGAAATCCTCGTTCGCCTCGTTGGCCTTGAAGCCGAGATTCTCGAAATCTCGGCGCAGCTTCTGGCGCCGTGCCTCGCGGACGCGATCGACGCCCACGCGCATCACCTTGACCGCGTTCCACGCCTCCTGCGCGTTGTCCTTGGCGGCGAGCACCGGTATCATCTCCGATGGAACCGCGCGAAGGATGGCGCCCAGCGCCAAGCGCTCCTGCCGCTCGTCGCCCAGAGGCACGCCGGGATCGATTGCCTCCCAGAGACATGCCCCCTGGAGCTGTACGCGCATGAGGATGGCCCACTCGGTGTAGTTCGTCCGAGTCAGCATGGGCAGGTGCATCGACCCGCCGCCGCCTCCGCCTTCCCGCACCACCTCGCGCACGACGATCTCGCGTGTGTCGGCGCCCAGCCTGCCACGCCGTGACAGGCTGCGTCCGCGACAGTGCTCACCATTCTTCGCCGATGCCGATGCCGATGGGGTCCTGGACTTTGCAGGTGGGGACTGGCTCATCTCCGATCCAGTCATGGCGTCGAGCTTACCAGGCTCTGATACCAAATGTCGTTGCGACAACAACTCTCTCTTCTCTCTGAAACTCTCGAACTCACAAGAACGAAAGGTAGAAGAAGATGAACACCAGGGATTTGTGCTGCGTGCAACTGATGCAGCTTTTCGTGGGTTTTCTGTTATTTAACGAGTACAGAACATGGGGCTAACCAACTAGCCGTAAAACTAGCTACTACGAGCAGCTACCGATCGTGCCATCCCACGACCCGCTCATGGTGCTAGTGCTCCTAACAATGGGAAAGGAAATAGTCTACCCTATCTATCTGCGCGCAATCACAGGCGATCGGCGACGCAGTCCTTATTTCTGAACTTTGAACAACAACGGCTAGATATGCTACAGTAACCTGAACTTGCAAGTTTAACTGAATCCATCAGTTTCTAAGAAGTATACTCAGTCTCAACCAATGCCGTTCACAGCCTGAATTTTCATCGGGTGCCAAATGGTTTCTTTTGGCTGATTATTTATACTGTACTCAAAAGCTGGAAGCGTCATCATTCATAGGTGGAAATGGGTTCAGGTACAATCATTCATCAAGGACTACAAGTAATCTTGCCTAGCAAGCCTACGTTTATTTAGTCCAAACCTTTGATTTGTTCAATGCATGCCATGGACCAAGACTCCGAGAGCTGCTTAAGCCAAAGGCTAAGGACATCGACCAAAAGGATCTTGACAGGAGTTGAGCTTGTTTGCTCGCCGTTTCGAACATGGCAAGTGGGAGAGGACAGATGCCCGATTAGCTATGTAGTACTTACAAAATAGCAATGCACCATGATTGGTTTTTGGATGTGTGATTGTGTGGGTGGAATTGTGGAGCCACATGGATATGGCTAATCTAGCCCCAGAAATACACAGCACCGCCCTAGCTATACCAAGCGCCGATGGTTATATTAGAGCCTAGCAACAGCTAGCTCAAGACAAGAGGATAATGCCCTTGAACTGTCACTTACACATATATTTGGCTATGTGCTCGAGGACTAACAGTTCCTGTTTCGTATATGCACGCGAGCCATTTGTTTGTACATGCGTGGCCCGGTAGTTCTTGGATGGAAGCATTCTCGTATAGATTTTACTATTTTCTCATCTAGCTCTTGTCTTGTGCGCCATATTATGGCTTGCATGCACCAGTTGGCTGCATGTGTGCTGCAGATCATTTCTGACCAAGTCCTTTTCTCACGAGAAATTTCTGACCAAGTCTAATACAAGACTTAAAACACAACATTCTCATACATGAGGTGAAGAGGAACAGGTCACCAGCAAAAAAATTTGCACCGGCACGATCTGGGCTCTCTCTTGATTCACAATCGCCCGGTGTTTTAGTGTTTTGGACATTGGTATAGTAAAAAGATTAAAACTTCAACTAGCTAGATATTTTAAATGGTTTTTATGCCTCAAACTGATGTGTAGATTTCTCACCAAGTTCTTTGGTGACATCTCAATTCTCTATTGGGTCAACGGAACGATATGATTGCGAATAATGTTCATATCCAAAGAGTACTCTTTTTTGTGAATTGAGTGAGTATTTGAAAGGAAGGTCAAAATCAATGAAAATGGAGATGTGTGGTTTAGTACTACCCTTTTGAGGATTGTTTGGTTAATTAACATATTATATTCCTTCTCTCCAAGCCGTTTCTTATGTTTCATTATTTTTTATCTGCAGCTGCTTAATTAGTACAATTATCTTTTGTTATAAAAAAATCACCCACTATGATGTGTCCGAATAGCGGAATAAAAGGCGTTAATTCCAATTTTTACCCGACATTTTAATGTGTATTTTGACACGTATTACCCCATTTAGAGAGAATTGTACCGAAATACCTCATCAAGGAACTTTTAACACAATTTAACCCATCTTAGTATTTGGCATTTTTTATATGAGATTGGCATTTTAGATCGATATGGCGCGTCAACACGTGTAAAGATTCAAGGGCCTCATCGACGATCATGTCTAGTTTTACCTTCTCCCTCTATTCCATTGCTAGTCGTCTTTGTGAAATTTTGTAGGCTCAGTTATCACCATACACTTGCCTAACGAACATGCATCAGATATCAGGGCACAAAGTTGTTAAATGGGTAACTTAGATGATATTTTTACGAGATGTGATAAGTAGTGTCACAAATAACTAATGAGGGGATGAAAAGTGGAATTCACTCCGAGAAAGAAAAAAAAATAGGGATGACAAGGTATATATGGCTAAGAAAATGGTGACGTAGGAGACACAACGTGGCTATGAGCAAACACCACCGTGGACAGTAACTTGAGCGTGGCAAGTGAACATTGTCACCACAAGAAACGGAGGAATAAAGTAAGCAAGCATTGTGGCGGTAGTAGTAGTAGTAGTACAAAATCTCGTCAGCATAAATGGTGGATCTCACACTCAGCGGGGGTACACGATCGATACGGTCATCCCTTCTTCCTGATTCCCATTAGGTAAGATCGAGCTAGCGTCAACAGTGTTATAGCGTGGCACTTGAGGCCTATCTGTACCTAGCTGCTAGCTTAGGCCGGTCGAAAGGAGCAAAGCACGTAGTTAAAGGTAAACTAATCCACTGAGTTGACCTCACGTGGTTGTTGCTACCTCGAGAGACACTAGAATCAAAGCGGATCTTAAACCGATCCATGCGTCCCCCAGCACGAGTTGCCGGTTTTCTGACCAACCAGCACAGCTCCCGCCACTTCGCTGCACTGCCCCGCAGAGATCACCATCCTTTTGTTACGTCGTCAGTTATCTGTTCTTCCTCTTTTTCTTTCACTTTCTACGACTGACTGACGCCCGTGCTTATATACTTGATCGAGCTAGGTTAATTAATAATCGCATGCATGACGACGTACGTACTAAAATAGTATATACAAGTCGGGGACCCCATCAGAATACTACTCCTACATACATACAGGCTACAAGTTTTATTTCGCTTCCGCAAGCAGGCATGTGGGCCGCCTCCGAATCTTGGCGTCGCGCGCATTGGTGTATGCATATACACTTGCGAGCGTATACGTGACAATTGACAAGTGCATGCTATGCCACGGGACGCAAGTTGCCCTAGTTTTCCGTCGAAAGGACGTACGTCCAGACGTCCTCCTGCAACATTGATACCGTCTAGCTAAGATAGGCGTGTAGTGGCTCGTGGGCTATACACATCCGTCGCAGAAGTACAACATCTCACGTGATCCAGCTAGCGATCACAGAGACGGCAAAATATCATCTATATATATTCAGATCGAAATCACGTTAAAAAACATGTCATCGAAGACCTCGTCTGTCGTCTGAGTCTCGTGGCTCCGCTCCGCTCGTGCCGTGCGCGGCTGGGTCGACCTACCTATCGGAGCCGAGCCGAGCCCCATTTTTTAGCCAAACACTGCTCGTTTGCTCTTGCCTCCGCGTGCAATGCGCCGTCCAAGTTTTACCTAGAGCAGACGTACTTGATGCTAGTAACACAGTACACCGCGATCTGTTTGATGTTTTGCAAATAAATGGATTTTGGCCCAGTTCAGCGGAGCCAGAAGAATCATTTGCGTTTGCGTGTGAGGTTATTGCCTGTTTGAGGCCCTACGTGTTTGTTTGTTTTTGTTGCTCACCAAAGTACAGAGCCAACGAAACATGATAGCTGAGCTAAGCCAGGAAACTCGCGGACGCACCGTTGCCTGGTCGTTTACCTATCGACGACAAAGATCCATCCATGTCCGAAAAGGCAAGAACCTTAATTTCTGGTTCGTTCGACCAACTACGTAGCTAACATGGCAATGCATTTTCCTGCATCATGAACGAAAATTGTGCAACACACCGGAATATATAGTCCATGCAAATTTTTTTTTTTGAAAAACACAGTACAACGCAGACGCTCACATACACGCGCATACAATCATCCCTATGAACGTACACACGCACATCCTACCCCTATGAGCACCTCCGAAAGACTGAGCCGACGGTTAGGTCTTGAGATTAACGAATCCATCCATCGAGTATGTACGTTACGTACGTACGTACGTATGCTACGGAGCACGTTCTTTATACGGTTGGATTGCAGAGTAGTCGAATTACTACTCGTCACCGATCAGTTCCTATACGTACGTACACGGTACACCCGGCATAGTTACTTTGCGTCCCCCTAGCTGGCTATATATACAACCTGTGTTTTCTGCTCGTCGATCGTATATATACAGCGAAGCACGGTACTTGTGTACAATATACTGGATGATCAGAGCTAGATGACGGTATACTGCGTAGGAGGGCCTGCGCCTACGCTAGCTGTGTGGTAATGTTCCAATGGTTCAATCCGAGTTGGAATGGACCTCACGCCCATCACTGCCGCGGGCCTGCAGCAGAACAGACTAGCACTAGCTAACAGTAATACATGGACGTACGAGACCTTGTCCGACTTGGTTTTCAGCCCTCTTTGCTGACACCTCACCCTTTATCTTTCGTGAAGAGAAGGAAGGTCACCATATTCATGTTGGCCTATGTGATGATATTGTCATTGATCTCCTACTTGGTGCACTTTCACGCACGTTTACAAAGATTTAGATCGTTTGAGTTATTTCCTCGGTATTAAGGGTTAAGTTGTGGCTATTGGGGAGAAATATAACGATAACCCACGCAGTACCGAATGATAAACACATGAAATTTGAAATTGACTACATAAATATACTACCCAAAAAGTTGGCAAGAAGGCGTGAGTTTATCATTCGAATGGCAAAAACGAATGACACACGGACAATTTAATTCCTAAAAGAAAAATGGCGTAGATACTGGAATCCCAAGTGTAAGCTACGATGTGCAGTAGAAAATTTCACTCAATTAAGAACCAAGATTTATTAAACCAGCACGAGTGTAGAGCTAAGCTAAAATAAATTGGACCTACAAGTACGAAATAAAATCTCCTTATCTCAAACGTTCCAGCAAGGTTGTCAATCTTTCCGTCACGCTAAACATAAAGTTAAAGATACGGTGTGAAAGATAATTTTAATAACCAAACATGTTTTCGTAAAAAAGGAACCATCAAGCAAGTGATAGTGAAAAATGTGTAATTGAAGTTGTAAATGATGTAGAAAGAAGGATCGAGGGGCATGATTCATTAGTGACATCTCTCCTTAAAATTAGCAATTATTTGATGAACAGATTACATCCAGTTAATTGATAAAATTATGATCATGATGATTGTGACAAAGTGTGTACGGCAAATTGTTATGTAGCCATCACGTCAATATATAAAGACCGTTATTGAACCACATCTTTAACTAATGCTCCACTTCAAGTGGGCTTTGTGCTTGCCACGGTGGGAATTAAGTTACCGAAGTACTGAGTATCGCCTTATATTCAATACATGATTCAAGAAATTTTCATATCAATATGGGGAGTAGATATTGAAGCCAATGTTTCACCCTTAGAGCATCTCCAGTCGGGGCGCCCAAATGGCCGCCCAAAGGCCTTTGGGGCGTGCCGGACACTTTTTTCTCCCCACTCGCGCCGCCCAAATCCGATTTCGGTCCGGCGCGGCCCAGTTTTGTGTCCGGCACGCCCACACCACGCCCTCAACTTGGGCAGGGTTGAGGCGGCCCCGAACACTACGAAACGGCCGCCCCCGACGCGTGGGCCACGCCTGGCAGTGAGACAAAGAGTCGTCGTTTTCTCCTCGTCGCCCTCCCACTTCTCCTCTCCACCCCGCGTCGATCTGCAACCGTCGCCGCCCGGCCATTGCCTCCACCCCTCGGCGCCGCTGTTTGATTTTCCTCCTCTCCTCGCCGCGCCGCCGCCAGTTCGACGACTCGAGCCGCAACCGGCGCCTCTCCTCTCCACCCCGCCTGGAAGGTGTTCGGCGGAATTACTGGTACGCCTAGTTTTGTACAAAATTTAATCCGCCGGCTCCGACGACTCCAGCCGGCACCATTGTTACATTTGCAGATGGACAGCGACGACGATTTGATGGCCGTGATGCTGCTGGAAGAAGAAGTGCCATTGCCGAGGAGGAAGATGAGAACATAGTGATTCTCACATGTCTTCTCCAAGTTCAAGCCGTCGAGGACGCCAAAGCCGCACCAAAACGAGGAGGCTCGGCGTTCGGAAGGAGGAAGAGCAAGCCGAGGAAGAGAATGGAAGGCCACTGCATGTTAGTCTCTGACTATTTTGCGGACGTTCCTGTCGCCACCGCCAAGGATTTTCGTCGACGCTTTCAGATGAACCGTGGATTGTTCAACGAGATCGTGCAAGGTGTGAGGACGTATGATCCATGGTTCAAGTTGAAGAAGGACGCCGTGGGAACTATTGGTTTCTCTTCACTCCAGAAGTGCACTGCGGCCATACGAATGTTTGCATATGGAGCACCTGCTGATGCTGTAGATGAGTATCTACAGATGTCAGAGTCGACAATTATCAAGACGATGTACAAGTTCTGCAGGGCAGTGGTTGGTGCGTTTGGCCCACGGTATTTGAGAGGACCAAATGAAGAAGAAACAACCCGGATTCTGGAACAAAATGCTGCAAGAGGATGGCTTGGGATGCTTGGAAGCATAGACTGCATGCATTGGAGCTGGAAGAACTGCCCTTTTGGTTGGCAAGGATTGTACAAGGGAGGCCACAAAGGATACTGCAGTGTGGTTCTTGAAGCTGTGGCCGATCATGATCTATGGATTTGGCACGCATTTTTCGGCATGGCAGGATCAAACAACGACATCAATGTGTTGCAGCGCTCTCCTGTGTTCGCGAAGCTAGTTGAAGGTCATGCCCCGCCTGTGAACTATGAGATCAATGGCCACCAATACAACAAAGGATACTACCTTGCCGACGGCATCTATCCAAGGTGGGCAACATTTGTGAAGAGCATCACCAATCCTCGGGGAACAAAGCTTCTAACTTCGCAAGTGAGCAAGAGAGTGCCAGGAAGGATGTCGAGCGGACATTTGGAGTGCTGCAGCAAAGGTTTGCTATCGTTCGGTACCCTGCTCTGACATGGTCGAATGAGCATATGTGGGAGGTGATGAACTGCTGTGTGATTTTGCACAACATGATCATCGAGAGTGAGCGCAACAATCCAGTGCAGGATCATCACCCTTATGACTTTGAGGGTCCTCATGCACATATTGATCACAACGTGCCGGCAGATTTTGCTGATTATCTGGCAATGCATTTGAAAATCCGTGATGAAACTACTCATAATGAACTCCAAGCTGATCTAGCGAACCATTTGTGGGCGCGACTGGGCATGGTGGCGGCAGAGGAAGATGTTTGAGTTGTAATTTGTTTTTCGATAACGTGTAAAACTTAATTTTATGTGTTTGAACTATTAAATATTCATGTCTGTTTGATTTGCCAACTTTAAAATATTTGAATTCATATTAGAAAAAAACTATTGGGCGGCGTGAGTGGGGAGACAGGGCGCCCAAATGCGCCAGGCCTTCCGGACAGCGCCCATAGGGCCTGTCTGGAAGGCCTTTGGGCGACCATTTGGACGCCCCGACTGGAGATGCTCTTAGTAGTACACCTTCTCACCCTTAGTCATTTCTGTCACTAGTGCCTAGCTATAAAAGGAGGCATGGACTTGTTATCGAACATATACTCTCTTACAATTATATATAAATCAGACATCACGTAGGAACGTAAAATATATAAGATAACATGAACAATCTAAACATGAAGTCATAATTTTCATATTCCAACAAATTTAACAATAGCAATTACTCCTTCCATTCTAAATATGAAATGTTTTATATGTTACACGTATTGTACAGATGCATACTAAAATGAGTGAACATGTATATGAAATGTGTTTACATATATTTGTGTATATCTGAATGTGGACAAAGTCTAAATATCTTATATTTAGAAACGGAGCGGGTATATCGGATTGATTTCGATCATGTAGTGCAACAATCAAACAAAATATTTGCCGTAAGGACCGTGGGATGTACCATGTACGTACACGGTACATAACCGTTTTCTGCATGCGTTGCTTGCCGTATTTCCGGACCACTGGTCGTATATCCTCCTATACAACGAAGCACGGTACTACTTCTGTACCATGTACCAGATCAGAGCTAGACGACGGTACCGCGTAGGGGAGCCTGCGCCTACGGTGTGGTAATGTTCCAATGGTTCCATCGGAGTTGGAAGGGACCTCACGCCCATCACTGCTGCAGCAGAACTAGCTAAGATTAGTAATACTAGAGGCGTACCAGACCTAGTCCGACTTGTCTCACGACTCTGTAACATGTACAAGGACAGATCGAGCCAGCGTCTCCTGGTATGGGCCGGCACCGTCCACTAAGTACTGTGTACGCACCAGTGTACCATGTACTGCAACCTCTTTTGGACTATAGGCCAGTACGTTCTAGTATTGTACATGTACTACCACTACACGTCTAGTTCTTTTTTTACTACTCCACCCGTCCGGAAAACAATGTCACAAAATGGATATATAGCACTGAAATATGTCTACATACATTTATTTTATCGATATCTTTTTCTGAACGGAGTGAGTATATATTACATAAGATTATCTACAGTCGCGGCCCAACAGAAACTTTAGAAAAGTAAACACATATTTCCTATTATTTTGACACAAGTGGCACACTTTGTGTCATGATACCCTAAATGCACCTTGTGTCATTTTGTCAAAAGCTTTATCTAGTGGATGTTTGTCTTTGAAGACATCTCTGCAGGCACTCTGGTGAGGGTTGGGGTCTGATCTGGTGGCGCCTTATGCTCTTCATTTTGCAGAGAATTTTGACATCAAGCCTTGGACTTGATTTCATTAGTTTCTTGCTTGTTGTGGTTTTTATCTGTAGATGATTGCGTGTTGTTGTGTTTCTTTGAGTGTGTATCGTAATCTGGTATCCCCAACAATGACCCTTCGTTGCAATGTGTTGTAGTCCTTGCCGGTTGAGGGCTTTGTTACTTCAAAATCGTGCTCGTCGAGCCTTTTATCCGAAAACAAATATTAGATACAGAAAAATGAGTTTCTCTCTTCCAAAAACTAATAACACTTCTAGTCCAAAATTATTAAGAATGGGAAAATATTTATTAGCAATGTGTCATTGAAATTCAAATTCAAATTAAATAGGTATGTTTATGATTTATCAACGACGGTGGACACCTTGTTCGTCGACATCCAACAAAGCTAGTGTGAAATTTTGATGCGGAGCTCCCAACATGAGTCACCTTGTCTGATTCAACCACTATCTCTCTATTGATTTCTGGAGCTTGGACAAGGAAAAACCATTACTTTTGTAGTCGTCGTGGGGGAATTGTTGATCACATGGATTAAATTGCAAGCCAAACGAAGTTGTAGTAACCACTTGGCTCTTGAATTAGGAAAATGATAAGAGCCTCCTTAATTCGTAAAAATATTATAGTAATTTGTAAGAGCGGGAATACTTAAGAATTATTTGTTTGTATGGCGTTCGAACATATTCTTTGTTGATCGATTGCATAGTGCAATTGATTTCTATATGAGTTTTCCCCCCAAAAGGTTCAATGTGTACCACATTTTACAGAAAAAATTAACATCTGCTAAGACCTCTGATTTTGGTTTAGAAAAACCGTGAAGCATTCAGATAAACCAAGCAAATATTATGAATTTCTAAATTAAGTGAATCTGTTCGAAAAACATTTGAGCCACGCGAAGATGCAAGCGGCTGCTGAGCCGAAGCCGGTGTCGAGCCGCAGACGAGCCTGCTCATACCCAGTCACCGGCTCTCTGATTCTTACACGTAGACCCCACAAGCCAGTTCACCGCGCTGTAACTTTAGCCCCCATCACCGGCCGTGTCGCAGAGCCCGCTATATATGCCGCCTCGCCGAGTTCCCGGCGCGCCTTCCCCTTTCAAGTCTCCACCACCACCCCACAGCACAGACACATCGGAGAGATCGAAGAGAAGTAGAGGAGCTCGGTACGCCGTTGCTAAGAGCACATCGAGCTTGTAGCCGGAATGGCGGTGCTGCTGCGCCCGGCGGCGATCGCCGGCGGCCGGCAGGTGTGGCCGGTGGCGGAGGAGCAGGACGACGAGGTGGCGTCGCAGCGGCTCGTGGAGGCGGTGGCGCGCGGCGACGCGAGGGAGGCGGGGGAGCTGCTGGCGTCCGGGCGCGCGGACGTGAACTACGCCGGGGTGGTGTGGCTGGACGCGCGGCGGGTGTCCGAGGCGGCGCTCCGGGAGGGCGCGGCGGCCGAGCTGTGCGCCTCGCGCGAGGAGATCCGCGCCGACGTCTCGCCGCTCTTCCTCGCCGCCGGCAACGGGGACGTCGCGCTCGTCCGCGCGCTGCTGGTGAGTTGCTCATCTGACATCTCCGTGCTCCGTTCGTGCTGTTTTCGGGCACTTGCTCTGCTCCGTTTTTTGCGTGTTTGGAATGAATGCCCGACGCTCCCCGTTCGCGGCGCGGTTTGGAAAAACGTACTCATTCGTCGAGTAATACGCTTTTAGCCAGTAATTGGAGCCCAGATTTAGCCTTATTCGTCCGAATTTGCATCCATTCGGGCCGCTAGAGCCTAGAGCACATGTTTTTCTTCCAGTTCACGAAAGTAAAACATTGAGAGCTCGCGCGCACTTAAATTCGAAGCGCAATGCTATGGGGCGTAGGCTGGCCGTAGCTCCATAGCGTTCGCTTTACCTTTCCCGAGCGAGTTGGTGATGATTTTCCGCCACATTTTTGAATTTTCTCAGCGGTTCGCTGCCAACTCCAAAAGTATACTGGTAGATATAGAAGATAGGCCATCTCCACTTCCATGCGTAATGAGAAGTATCACGGTTCCTGGTACCCCCCTTTAACTTTAGCAATACCTATAATCTTTGCTCCCATCATAGTTCAGTGTACTGTATAAATGCACGCGCTAGACAAATGTCGTCCTCATTTGGTTACTGGGGCGAATGCATCCCCTCTCAACACGGCGCACCTGGCCGGCCCCTCCGTTGTGCTAACCAATCCATATGATCATCTAGTCACCTCCTCCATAACACAAGGATTAGACGACCCAATAATGGGGTATTTTCCGTCCAGTTCGAGACCAAATCATGCGTTCCCTCACTCCAGAAAACACCCCCAAATTTTGTTTCTGGAAGAGGGGGGCCTACCAACACGCATGGACCATGCATGCTTTGCGTTTGCAGTTCTTTTCTCTTTAATGCGTGTTTGTACGGACATATTTTTGTTCTCTAGCCATGATGGTAATTGTGGTAGTGGTAATGGGGACATGGAGCTTACGCGGGGAAGCTTCCTCGGCACGCCTTCACTGTCCTAGATATACGTGTAAGCATCAACCAATCGAGGTATTGTACATCCTGTACATACATACATAATGGCATGGTACAACAGTACGTTGCGCCACCAAGGAGTAGTATTCAGGAGTAGTAAAAATTGTTTGTTGGTAGCAGTAAATTCTCTCTGATGAAGTGATGATCCACAAGGCTTTGCGTTTGTGTAGGAGTACGCTCACAGTACTGTAATGTAGGAGTATATACTGCTGCCTACTACTCTAGGGAGGGGGTTTAAGGGGACAGGGGTAGATGGGTTTGACTTTAACCCTGATTTATTTACTGCTGCCGAGTTAGTAGAAAGCGCTAGTACTAGTACTCATAATTAAGCTGTACTTGTACCGAGTACTACGACGACTCGTAACAAGGCAACAGCTCAACGCTTTGGTAAAAACCAATATATTCCCCCTCGTGAGCGCGGTCGGGGGTGGGATCACGTGACCTCCTCTCAAACCAGGAGGGTCCCGTCCCCTGGATCTCCCAGACCATGAGTAGAGTCCCTCCTACGTCCGTGTCTGTCTTGTGTAGTGCACACTCCAGTAATCCCCAGATTTGGTGGATCCTATGGCACTTTTGCCTCCGCAGTTGGTTGCCACCTGGGCCTAATCACTTATCACGTGCTCTCCTCTACGAAATAAACCGTGCTCAAGGTTGTGTGCTAGTGCCACGCGCTCGCAGCAGGAGCTAGCGTTGATGTGATGAGATCCGTCTCACTCTGCGCCGTCGGTGGCGTGGCGTGGTGTGGCTTTGCCGGATCGCCATTGCCTGCAGCGTCCGGGTGATCCGCCGGCGTCATGGGGCGGCCGATGCTCCATGCCATTGAATGGCACTGCCAATGGCAGAGCGAGTAGGTTGCGCAGGCGCCGGGACCGAGCCCGAGCATGCACCCGGCCATGTCGTAGTAGTGGTGGTGGGTTTTGCCTCGCAGGCAAAGCCGCACGGGGCACTTTCCCTGATCTCTGCCAACAAGGCCAATAAATGTACATGTCCATGACCAGGTACCCGTGGCCGTGCCCCTTGTCCCGGAACGCATGCTTTCCCCCGCAGCATCTCCGGTGGTTTGGAGTTCTGCGTTTGGCTCTTGCTAGCATGGAACGGGATACGGCAGTGCACGATGTACCTTTCGTTTGGCTACCCTGATGATATCGGACCCCGAACTTGGAAACCAGTCTGCAGAATCGCCCATCCAGGCAATGGCGACAGTAGCCGATTCCATGATCGGAGAGCATGGAATGGTGGTGGTGGTGCTAGGTATTGGCGCATTGCTCTTGCTCGGCGGAACCACATGATCCGCACATCACACGCAGGTCTGAGTGACGAAGCCAGTGGCCCCACATGCATTTGATCACGCCATGAAACTACCTCGAGGAGCCGGCCGGCAAGTAGGCCTAGTAGGCGATCCTTCGCCATGGAAGGAGACGCCAAGGGCCTGGAACTCCATACCAACGCATGTGTCACGGAACCGTCCCAGTGCAATGCATCAC
This sequence comes from Poa pratensis, assembly GCA_947311845.1. Classification (NCBI taxonomy): domain Eukaryota; kingdom Viridiplantae; phylum Streptophyta; class Magnoliopsida; order Poales; family Poaceae; genus Poa; species Poa pratensis. Next base: position 119,772,122 of record CAMZMU010000052.1, read on the forward strand.
ATGCACGATCGCATCGACCTGAGCCGTAGACGGGACGACCGGAGCCGTAGTACGGAGCTCACCCACTTATCCTGTCGTCTTCGTTGTCTCGTAGCCACGACCTGCCCCCTCTGCCACCGGCCAGCTGTACCCCTTCCCTCCCAGGCTCGCACTCATCGACAGTAGCTTGGCAAGCCAGCTACGCGCACTCGGCGCCCACGCATACCCGTGCCGCATAGCCGCCGCGGGCACGTCGTCCTTCCCCGTCCTGTCGCGCGCTCGGCGTCTGCCTATCATCGTGTTTCCTGGTCAGGCCTCCCTCGGCTTCACTGTGCGCCATTCATGGTGACATGGGGAGACCGTCTACTGTTTAGAACATCACCTCGACTCAGTGCAGCAGACCAGCAGTGTTAACGTACTTACTGCTCGATCACAAGCACGTTTTGTCTCTGAGTAAAACATTTGAGCAGAGCAAATACGCGAGCTGAAATCTTTAAAGGAAATCAAATGGAGATGTCGGATATTTTCAGTAGCTGTGGCCATCTTTAAAGCTACCGCTATACTATGCAGCAACGTTGATAGCGATGTCATAGCATCACCTGCAGATGACCATGGACACTGAGGTCAAGCCAGACATAAAAAGATTTCATAATCTCGATGGATAGCGATGGCATCACCTGCAGAATTTTGACCAGATTCCTTCTTCCAGCGGGAGGCCCCCTTCTGCCAACGCCACAGTACCTGCGCAGGCTCACCGGCCAGGACAGGCCAGGCCAATCCATTGGTCACCGGCATCGATCACCGACGCGATCAGACATACTAGTAACAGCGACATTTCCTACTCGGCCAGCTATGGTTCCCAGTCCCCGTGGTGCCTTGTTCTGCCTCTGTGTAGTGAAAACGAAATTAAGTACCTTTTCTCTGCAATGAGTTAGACTAGTCACAATGGGAGTAACTTAGCTAGTAACATCACACATCTCAAGATCATTTTGCTTATGTGACATGTAGTTAATGAGGAGAGGTGTTTGGAGTAACTTAGCTAGTTACCGTAACATCACACTTATCAAGACAAAATAAGTCTATAGTGCAATAAATAAGATCTTATATGACACCACAATGATGTTACTCCCCACTGTGAAGGTGATAACATATACTAGTAACATCACCATGTTACTACTGTATGTTACTCCCCATTGTGACTAGTCTTATATGACAAGACATTAAGATAGTAACTTCTGTGTTTATCATATGCCGCAGTCTGTGTCTAAATACAAGAAATGTTTGTCACGAAATTTGATTCACCACTGTTGACTGATGGTTCATCTGTTGCACGTGCAGGCGAAGGGGGCGGACGTGAACGGCAAGGTGTTCCGCGGGTACCCGACGACGGCCGCGGCGCGGGAAGGTTGTGCAGAGGTGGCAGAGCTGTTGGTGCGCGCGGGGGCGTCGCAGCCCGCGTGCGAGGAGGCTATCGTGGAGGCGGCCCTGCAGGGTCAGGCAGCCCTGGCGGCTATCTTCATGCGTTCCGACCTCGTCCGCCCGTGCATTGCCGTGCACGCGCTCGTCTCCTCAGCTGCTCGCGGCTTCGTCGACGTGGTTGACACGCTCGTCAAGGTATGTCAATGTTTTACATTCTTTTACTTCGTTTCTTGCTCTTCTTTTCAACTGTTACAAAGACATTAAGATGTTGTATTGTTGACGCTGATTAGATGAGCCCAATAGTTACATGGGCTTTTCGCAATACTTTTTAGTACCAGCCTAAGTGGAGCAAGTATGGGCCTGGCCTGAGAATGTTGGCAATGGTGTTGTTGTGGAACGATAAGCGTGGGTGTCCGAGCTGCAGTAGAGAGCGTCCCTTTAGTCCCACCCCGCTACTTTACTAATGTTCTGACCTGTTTATAAGCACAAAGAGTACCACTCACCACTGTGTTCGTAAAAAGGAGAGACGGTTGGCGTCTCCCCTGACAGGGACGGGAACGGTCTTCGGACTTTCATCTAGCACACTGCGGTTAAGGCTACCCGCTTCGGCGGATCTTACCCAATTTTTTTGCAGAATCTGCTAATGCCAATTTGCTCCCTACAAGTGTTCTCGGTTACATAATGTGTACTCTGTTTTTCAATCTTATTTTAGAATTTGTTAATGACAATTTGCTTCCCTATCTGGGTTACATAGTGTGTACTTGGACAACATATCATGTTACTCAAAAAAAATCCACCTTGCAGTGTGGGGCTGACCCAAACACAACCTCCCGGGTGCTTCTTCTGTCTCTGAAGCCATCTCTGCATATCAATGTCGACTGCACAGCGCTCTTCGCCGCGATCGTCAGCCGGCAGGTCGCCGTAGTTCGTCAGCTTCTTCAGGTATGCAACGTTACAAACAATGACACAAGCATATACACTTTTGGAAATCGAAGCTCTTGACACACCACTTTGTGCCTGCTGTCCAGGTTGGTGTGAAGAGGGACACCAAGGTGAGGCTAGGAGCTTGGTCCTGGGACGCGGCGACCGGCGAGGAGCTGCGCGTCGGCGCCGGCCTCGCGGAGCCCTACGACGCGGCCTGGTGTGCCGTGGAGTACTATGAAACCACCGGCTCCATCCTCCGCATTCTCCTGCAGCACGGGTACTCGTCCGGCGCCACGCACCTTGGACGGACGCTGCTACACCACGCCATCCTCTGCGGGAGTGTCGGCGCCGTCGAGACGCTGCTGTTGTCTGGTGCGGACTGTGAAGCACCAGTGAAGATGTCACGGAGCACAAGGTTCAGGTCGGTTCACATGGCGGCGCGCCTCGGGCAGCCGGAGATCTTACAGACGCTGATGGACAAGGGCTGCGACGTCAACGCAAGGGCAGAGGGTGGCGACGTCGCCGTCATCCTGGCCGTGCGCCACAAGCGTGAGGACTGCCTCAGAGTTCTCGTGTCCGGCGGAGCGGACGTAGCGCTGCTGAACTTGGCTGGCGAGTCCGCGGCCTCCGTTGCATCTTCTGCTGGCTGGAAGGCGGGCTTTGAACGTGCGGTCCTTGGTGCGATTCGGTCAGGGACCGTCCCTCTGTCCAGCGACCGGAGCGTGTTCTCGCCGATGATGTTCGTGGCGCGCTGCGGCGATGCCGCTGCGTTGGAGGTCCTGCTCGCTCAGCCGGACGTGGACTTGGACGAGCAGGACGCAGACGGGTGCTCGCCCATAATGGCCGCCGCCAAGGAGGGCAACGTTGACGCCTTCCGCATCCTCGTCTTCGCCGGCGCCAACGTGAAGCTGTGCAACAAGCGTGGCGAGACGGCCATCAGGCTCGCTCAGCAGAGCAAGAAGAGGGACCTTTTCGAGCAGGTCATGCTCGATTTCGCGCTCGAGAAGGGCATGCCGGCCGGTGGGTTCTACGCCCTGCACTGCGCTTCCAGGCGTGGCGACACCGCGGCGGTGCATCATCTTGCCAGCACGGGCTACGACGTCAACATCCCGGACGGCGACGGCTACACGCCGCTCATGCTGGCCGCCAGGGAAGGCCACGCAGCCGTGTGCGAGCTGCTGATCTCTCACGGCGCCCGGTGCGACATCGTGACCCCACGGGGCGAGACGGTGCTTTCGCTCGCGCGATCGGCGCTGGCCACGGCGGCGTTCAACAAGGCTGAGGACGTGATCATGGACGAGCTGGGCCGGCAGCTCGTTCTCCAGGGCGCGCAAGTGACGAAGCACACCAAGGGAGGGCGCGGGAGGCCGCATGGCAAGATGCTGCGGATGGTTGCCGCCGCGGGCGTGCTCCGGTGGGGCGGGTCGAGCCGACGCAACGTGATGTGCGTGGAGGCCGAGGTCGGGGGAAGCTCTGTGTTCCAGGGGTATCGTCAGAGGAAGGGACGCCGCGGCGACGACGCTTATGCGCCGGGCCTGTTCCGCGTGGTGACGGCGACGGGGAAGGAGGTGCACTTCGTGTGCCAGGGCGGGGAGGAGGCTGCAGAGCTGTGGGTGCGGGGCATCAGGGCGCTGACCAGGGCGGTGTCCGGCAAGCAGGGGGACTAGCTAGCTAGTGAGTGAGATGGGCTTTGCTCTGTGTAGGCTTGGGAGTAGTTTGCAGCAAGCGTGCCTGTAAAGAGTAGGGGACGTAGTAGAGCAGTGATGCGTGGCGTGGAGTTGGCGTCTGGTCTTCAGCTTGAAGACTTTGCCAAGTTTTTTTTTCTCCTTTCGTTTGAGATGGTAGGCTTGCCAAGTTGCCAAGATGTTTTTGGTTCAGGGCCTTGAGTTTGTACAGCTTTGGTGGATGGTTTTGGCTAAGTTGCTTTAGCTATGCTGGTAATGGTTGCTTTTACTCTGGATCCTCAGTGTCGCCACTTCAACTTTTTCATTAGTTCAAGGTCTCATTTTTTCTCCTTTGTTTTGTGAAAAGAAATTACAGAAGGGGTTTCTTAGGTAGGTAAAGTATTTTCTCAACCGAGACTAGCTTGGAAGTTCAAGAAATCGTAAGAAAATCAATCTATTCGTCGAGATTAGGCAGATAATAACAAACAGGTTCAAATACAAGCACAATCACAAGTTAAACGAAAAATACAAAAAGAATCAAAGCCCGAGACGATACAAGAGTGAAGGGGAGGTGGAATCATGGACCAGAACTAAGTGAGTTCTTGGGCACCCGAGCCCTAGGTGCACCCCTTAATTATTTATTTATGCAACACGTGGCTATGTACGCATGGTGTACGCAGCCTAGTATGGAGTCTGCCCCTCAACGCTTGGCGGGCTGTAGCTGCAGATGAAAAACACGCCGACATCACCGCCACATGCGACAGCGGCGCATCCAATGGCAGTCGTGTCCCTCCACACCATCTGCTTGTATGGCTCGCAAGACTGGTCAGGAGGGGCGGAGCATGTGTTTGTGGCGTAGTCGTAGTATTGCTTCCCCGACGCCCAGAAAATCTGAGGGTCGTCCCAGTTCCACTCAGTCCCGGGCACAGTGAGGATGTTCTCTCCATATGGGCGGCCCTCCGGAGAGTGTACGGCCTGGCAATCGGCGCGGCGCTTCTCCGCCCACGCCTTCGCGAAGTCCCCCACCGTGAAGTCCCAAGTCACCGGCCCCACGCCGACTTCAGCGCGCAGCGCGTTATGCCTGTCGAGGATGTCCTCCGCCCCGTTTTGGGCGGTGGCGGTCATGGCAGCCGCGAGAGTTAGGAGCAGCGCTGCAACTAGCTTCGGCGAGTACTCCATCGCTAATACTGTCTTATGATATCGAGGAAAGAAGTGCGTGTGTGTGTGGCGATGGGTGAGACTGGCTGGCACCGTAAGTCGTGTATTTATACTAGTGGAAAAGGTTGGTGGGTGGCTTCTCTAAGCAGGTAAGGTTAGATTTACCGAGTTATTATACCAATTCAATTCAATAGGAAAATATACTGGGCAAATTTTTCCCTATTGAGTAATATTTTTGTTGTGCGTACTGGGCAAATTCCAAAAATAAGACCTCATGGTTACGAAAAGTAAGCGCAGACCTAATTACAAAAATTGAACATGTGTTGAGCCATCTCCATTGCACGAAGGGCCGCTGAAAGAGTAGAGAGGCCCCGTCCGGGTGAGGTCGACTCCTGCTCGGCTGCTGCCTTCTCTTCTCCTCCCAAGGTTGGTGCTGACTGTGAGCGCATCCTCCCGTTTCTTCTTAAGGCCCTCGTTTGATTCAAATAAATTATAAAGGATTTTTGAAGGATTTTATCCTATAGGAAATTTCTCATATTGATTGTTTGATTCATAGGATTGGTTCCTATAAGAAATTTTCCTATAGAAATCATTATACTACCTCCTATAGGAATTCTAACTTCCTTGCTCATGCTGCCTATCTTAACTTACCTGCTCCGGGTTGCAACAACTTCCTGTCAAAGAAAAACTCGGATCTCTTTGGTACGTGTATGTGAAAATCCTGGCTACCTTCCAGGTTCAAGTTGAATAGAAGAACTTAAAATGGACTCATGGTCAAGGACAGAATGACTAGAAAAAAGCCTGGTTACTTCACAATTGTAGCACAGCGGCCATAGTTGAATAGAAGAAATTAAAATGGACAATGCAAACTAGTTTTCATTCTCACAGCATCAATTCGTGACTCCCTGTATGAAACTTACACCAGAACCGTAGTTCCATCACCAGCTTGCCCTGGCTAACAAATTTCTTGAATTGCTAACAGTATAGCTACAATGACACGAGAAAAAACTTCTTATCTTCGATATGACTTCAGAACAGCAGTAACTCAACATCACTGGCATCCAAGTTGTGGAAGGTAAAAAAAACTGTCAGCTAGATGGACAGGTTCAGCTTCCAGAGATTTCCTTCTCCTTAGCTTTGCACATATCCTCTGCCGACTTAATGAACTTCTTGGTCATTTCTTCGACCTGGAGGAAATATAATATGTAAAATATTTACTACTGTGGAGCACATTTCCTTTCAGAACATCGTTCAGTTACTCACTTCCTTCTCAAGTCGCTTTATGTCATCCTTTGGCATGCCAGATGAAGATTTCTTAATCGTATCAAGTGCCTAGAAACACAAGGGAGATGCACTGAGATACGAAGGAACAAGAAAAGAATAAGCTGAACGTGATATAATAGGAAAAACGACCATCAGAGACAATTCAAATTGAATGCTAGTACTTCAGTCGTAGAAACATTTCACTCTACATTATTCCAAGGTTTTAGAGAAACATAAGTAGTGCTGGGGATCAGATGGAAAATACTGAATATTGCACATGAAGGAAACATAGATCCTCCACTAATAGAACAAAAATGATGTATACTTAGTAGTCTTCACCTCTGTTATCTGATAACTGAACCACGATCACAATGGAATGAAGGTCTGTCATAATACCGTCAGTTTTTCTAAATCTTTGAGAGAAGTCAAAGTTATATATTCTGGTTTACTAATAGACAGATGGTAAATCAAGCTTGGTGTAAGTGCATTCTCTTTGAACAGATGACAAAACGCTACTGACTTGGAGAAGTCATAGACAAATAATGTACTGGAAATGCTACATCAGAAATCACAGTTGTTTCATAAGTACAAGTTCCAAAAGAAAACATATACTCGATGACAATTGACTGACTGGACCATATAGTGATACTCCTAGTACCGAACTAAGGCTTCACAACATCAATCATCTTAAACTCTCAACTCAAGAAATGAAGTACAAATTACCTTTTGGCGTGCTCTTCTAATACTTTGCTTGAAATCCTCAGCGGATTTGGTAACAACCTTACACAGAGCCTATATTCAGGCAGCAGAAAAATTGTTAGCCTTTTCAAGAATAAAAATGAGATTAAAGCCTAGTAAATCTTACCTGCATAGTCTCTTTTGTCAATCTGCACATGCACAAAAATTAAATTAGAAGATGAAAACAAACTTGATACCGCAAAGCGCAGATAGTAAAAAGATGAAACATCTGAATGCAAGCTATCGCAAGTTTGTGGATAGTAGTTGACCTATAAAGTAACTCTTAAATCACTTACGGATAGGACAAATCTACGATAAATATAGGGGTACACTACCAATGAGTGATAATAACACTTACGGAGGGATAGGTGCAATAATCCTATTGCCGTCAGGTGTTGGGTTGATGCCCAATGGAGATGATACAATAGCATTCTCAATAGATTTCATTGTCTGTACAACGATTAATTAGAATCAGTCCCAGAAAGTTTTAAGTGGTCTACAGCAAGGTACGACATGGCATTTGTAATGCTGCATCAGGAAATAGCGGATTGGAACGCATAGGCCGCTATATCGCCACAATATTCTATCTCTAGTACAGCAAAACCAACAAACTGTCTTTTCGTAACTTGCACATCCAAGTAAACCTCATCTCGAGTTCTGTAAAAATGCAGAACATAACTTACATGTCCTAAATATTGAAAGAATAGTCAAATGTCTCATTTTGATTTTTGCCAAATATGCACGAATTCACACCTACTTGAGCATATGTCCATTTATGCTTCAAATTTATAATTGATTCAGCTGTTTTACATGTTGTACTGCATAAGTCCACAATAGTAACTAGTGATACAAATACATGATTACACAAAGTTGCCAGTGCTATTAGAATTGCAGTATTGGTAATAGCATCTGCTATCCCCTGTGCTGACTAAATCCGGTACGACCCGACTATCGGTTATTTAGTAATTTGGTCAACACTGAGTTATAAGTAAATCATTAAGGCTAAGACCAAATAAAGTATACATATTTTCTTCTCAAACACAAAAGCATGGACATTTACATGAAACTATGAGATGGAGGGCTCCTATATGGAAAGCACCAGTGATATATCAAAATGTAAGGTATAAGGGAATGAAAGTTCTTACACTAGGATCATAGGGCATCACTGAAAGAGTATGCGAATCTAAAACAGAAACAACAGCGAGGCGATTCAATCCAACTTTAGTATCCGCAGTTTCCACCATGATGTGGTCAAGCATGCCTGCAGAATACTTTGGTTACATTATTTGTGCGAAATGGACCAGTACAGACAATGTCACTACAAAGATGCAAATCATAGCTATACCTGGAGAAGCCCTTCCTGTCCGCAGTTTACTCAGCTCTCGTGATAGCGCAACGACGGCAGTCTCCATTTGCGCGGTCGTGGCCAATTTGACAGTCGGCCCAATATCAGGAGCGGCGGCTTCAACCGTATCACCTCGACTCTCATTCTCTAGAAAATCCCCAACAGAAAAATAAAACATCAAGTCTTCGATTACACCCCTATTATGATCAATCCCACAAAATAATCGCATCACCCGAATCTTTAGAAAATGCTCGACAGAACTTATAGCATCTAACAAGGGACAAGCTAACGAGAGTGGCCTCTCCTGGTCCAGGGTACCAACAGCATCGAAGGGGCGAGGTGAGTCGAGGATGGCGGGTGCGGCAACTTACTCGATTTCTTCCCCTTCGCGAAGCCTCTCCGGGTCTCGAGTAAGAAATACTGGGTGCGGGGGAGGAGCTCTCTTGGCGCTCCAAGGGATCCGGCGGCCGGTAGGCGGTGAACGGAGGTGGAAGCTGAGGAGGCGGCGGCGGCGGCGCGCAGGGAGCGGGCAGCGACTGCGGCGCCTCGCCGCAGAAGGAGAGCCATGAGGAGAGGGTGGGATTCTGAGGAGAAGGGTCTGTAGAGGTTTCGGGGTTCTACGGGCTTCGCCGGTGATGGGCGGCGGCGGCGGCGAGAAGAGGGTTTTGTCTTTCCGACGGGTTTTTACTGCTTTCACACAGGATTCGACTACTGTTCTCGTTGGGCCGTCTCAAAGCAGCCCATTTTTCTTAGTAAAGTGTGCTATGTGTCAACTGGGCCATATGTTTACTCACCAGTAACTCCAGGCCTTCTTTTTTTGGGACTGATCGTGGCTGATTATGCTACTGTAGAAAAAAAATTGATGTTCTGAATTCACTGAAAACAAAAGTTGATGTTGTGAATTCTACTGTTTGACAAATTAGTTGGTTGTCTGGCTGTAAACTACAATTTTTTGTAAATTCCCTAAGAGTATGCGTAAGTGTATTGTTTTGGTGATTTACATGTTATAAATGGGTACGTTCTAAAGATTATATAGCACAAATAATTAATAAATCGTATCCACAAGTATGACGACAAATATGTGGTTTCGAACTTAACAAAAATTTTGTAAATTATTACTTCTTGTGAATTTATTTATCATCAAGTACTAATACTAAGGATCATGGCTCCATCGGGGCAGTCTTCTTTGCAACTAACGAAACCACTCATTGTTTACGGAATAAAAAGAGGAACCCCTAATTAAAATAACACAAGGGGAAAATACCTAATTATTAAAATATAAAGCACCAAAAAACGTGCTTTTTACATCACCTAATTAAAGTGTCCAGCATGTTATATATTTTAGTGCACGGTTCTCAGTAGGTTACAATTCGTACTAAAACTTTGTATAATCATATATAATCAACATAAAATTCATATTTAAACCACAAATAAAGTGCATGACACCAACATCAAATCCACGCAAACATAGTGCATAAACGAACTTAAAGAAAATTTGGATTTGCAACATTTGTGCACTGTAAACAACTATCATCATCCAATGTACATTTTAACCATGAACCAAATTAAACATGAATTTCAAATCATATAGATTGAATAATACATATACATCAAATCATATGTAATAAAAAAAAGTTATACTCTTGCCCCAAATTGTTGAAGTTTAAACTTATCGGCGGTGTTGATGGCGGCTCCTCTTCCACGGCGGGCGGCGTGTTGGTAGGCTGAGGTGGTGTGAACTCCAAATTAGGTTAAGCAAGCGGAGGTGGAGTAGCAAAAAGTGGCGGAGGCGCCCTTTTTCTTGCCCTGATGGCGGCGGCTAGTCTTGGAGGTGCAAATCCACCTCCTCCTTTTCCACGGCCGGCGGAGGGACGGGAGGGATCACGCAGACGGCGAAGATGGGCCAGGGACTACAGACACACAGGCGGGGAGGGTCAGCAAACAGCAGCGTCGACATGGCGGTAAATCATGGTAGGTGGGTGGGGCGACATGGTCTGGAAGTTTTCCACGCGATGCTACGAGTCACACGCGAGCCGTTTCGTGTTTTCGGGCACGCTCCAAGTGATGTATATTTACATCACCGGAAGACAAAGTTTACATCTCGCGGAGAGCTGTTGCAGACCCTGCCTTCAGGTGAAGCAAGAACGGTTAAAAGCAATTTTACTGGAGATGCTCTACGTTGTAGCCTACACTGCTACACACGGGCAGGTGACCTCGGTTGTGACCGCAGCTGCCGCATGGTGTCGGCTCAGCAGTCAGCAGGGCGTTTCATGTACTACGCCATGCATCATCTGATTTTGGTCAAAACACAAATGCGGGCACGGTTGCAAGCGACCGCCGGGCGCCGGGTCACCGTAACTGAACTACCGTTGGTACGTGCCGGCCGGGAGGCGCTGACGCCGTGCGCGTGCTGCCCGCGGCATGCAGAGCGTGACAGAGCGACGCTCCGTCGTTCAAGCTCCAGGGAGGTTGGGTGTGCAGGGAGCAGCCCGTACCTGACGGATGGCACGGCAAGTCGACTGTGCTACAGTGTAGCAGCTGAGCTACGCCCGGCTCGAGTGTCTCCGGCCGGTCCAGCCGTTCAGCGGACCAAGATGAGTGCGCAACCAAGCTCACGCAACAGCGACCGCAGTCTGGTTATTCTCCCAGCTAGGCCGGAATTTGAGCCGAGCTGCCTCAACTCGTTCAACAAATGAGTTCATAAGTAGAGCTTGGTTCGGTTCGTTAAACTCGTCGAGTTTGCTCGCTTAACTCATTTAGTTATGTAAAATTATTAACATACATAATAATAGCTTTTACACATAATTGTTTTTAATTAATTGAGCATGTATGATGCAACTATTACAACAATCAATGATAATATGATATTATCAGAAGACCTTGGCCAAATACGGTATCGCTCCTCGCGTCGCCCCTCCAGCCGCCGCCTCCCCAGCTCGCCCCTCCCCTCGTCGCCCCCCAAGGCCGCCGGCGGACAAAGGGCGCTCGGCGCCGGTGAAGGGGGCAGCGGGTATTCGTTCCTCGGGGCCTCTCCTCAGCGATTTGGAGGAATCTCGTCGAAGTAGGCCGCCGCCGCCATCCGCCCTCGCCTCCTCAAGTTCGGCCACCCGCCCTCGCCTCCTCGTGCGTCCATGTCCGCCGTTGCGGCTGCGGGTGCTGCTCCTGCTGGCTCGGGCTTCTCCGGGCCCGACCTGGGCCATGGATGGTCTTGGCAGGCTGCCCGCCGCGCGTCGGCGGTCTGGCTGCTGGTCGGTGCAGCGTGATGCTGGCCCTCGGAGCTCTGCGCCTCGCTTCAGAGCTCCCTGCCCCGGTTGTCCGGCCGTTGATCCCGACCCCGGGCGGCGCTGTCGACTTCGACGGCGCTCGGCCGTACCCTCCGATGGTTGCAAGGGTTGCAACCTCTACATTCGGCCATTTTCCTGCAGCGGGCCACCGTTGGGGAGGACGGGTGCCGTGGCTTTGCAGTGGCGGGCATGACGGTGACGAGCTCCCTACGTGGGGGGCCGTCATGGCTGTGTCGAGCCACCTCTGTCTTGCCATCAGTGTCATGCTGGTGTGCTCCATGGTTCTGCAGATGGCGGCCATGGATGCGGTCTTCTCTTCGATGCGAGGTGAGCCGTGGCAGTGGTGGTGGTTGCTTCTCCTTGTCGGTTGCTAGGCCCTCGCGTCGGATCATGTCGAAGTCCTATGGCGTGGCTGGTGTGGGTGGTCTTCGTTCGGGTAATTGAACCCAGTTGGGGTTGGGGTTGCACTCAGTGGTGCTACGCCCTGTGACTACGGTGATGATCCCCCCGTGCAGGGAGGGTATCTCCGATGCCCTTCTAATTCAGCCGGCGACACACAGGCGTCGTGGCGTCATCTAGCCACGTGCGATCTTTCGGCCATGCCCCCGACACAGGTGGTGTCGGCGCGTTGTGTGGCCTCGGATGCGCGATGGTGTTCGATTACATCGATGGTGCAGTGTCGTGGCTGGGTCTCCGCTGTCATGTCCGGTGGAACCTCCTTTGTGATCGCAGTGCTTGGGTCGTGATGAGTTTCTCATCAATCAACTGTCTTCGAGATTTTCTCTTAGTGATCCTCTCTTATGTGTTGTCGGTGTGCGTTTTTTTTCTTTATTTCTCTTCTCATGTATCCCCTGTAAACTCTGATTCATTTGAACCTATCTTGTAGAGGCTGCAAAGTCTCATAGGCATTTGAGCAGTTCAGGCTGGCTCTAAGAGCCCGCCGTAGTCATAGTAAAGAGAAAAAATTATGACATTATCAAACAATATCTAGTCATTAAACTATAATAATCAGGAAAAAATGCTTACAATGACAAAAATATGTAGGTAAGGACTTTTTTACCAAGTTAAACAAGTATTAGCTCAGAACTGTCCATAATGAAAAGTTGGCTTGGTTTGTTTAGCAACGAGTTCAAGCCAAATCGAGTGGAGTTTCGATCTACTCTCGTTTAAATCGAGAGTTCCATATCCCATCAGCAAGGACTCTACGCTTCAGGTAAACAGAAAAGACCAGCGCCATCGACGCTGGCAGCTCTGCTACCTCACCGTGCGCCAACTCCCGGTCAGAGATCGGTCGATGAACTCGTGAACGGCACGATCAACTGATTTGGCCGTTGGGGTTACAACCGTCCGGAGACTTGGTCCAACGGCCCGTACTCGAACGTTCCCTGGATGGTCCCTCGCACCGCACGCGAGGAAGTCCGCGGCTAGATGTCACGACTGGTTTACAAGTCTCGCTACTTTGTCCAGTACTCCCCATGCCTGTCGCCGTAAGCTTACTTGCAGCGATATCGTCCACAATAAAAGTAGGCACGAAAGTTTGAACAACTCGATCAGTGTCCATAGATTCCTTGGGATATACAGTACTATACAAGAGCGACCTGCAACACTCTAATCAGTCTCATCTAGTAAGCCATTTCGTTCATTCGTTCAAACCTGTAGCAGCTAGCTAATCTGAGCTCCGGCCGGTGCTGCTTAGTCCGTGCCTCCGGTGATCGATGAGGTGGTGGGACGGCGTCAAGAGCTTGTTCGCCGACGGCGGCAGCCTCGGCTGCTTGCCCCGGTTCAGCAGGAAGGGGGGCGAGGATCTCTACTCCTACCCGCTGGAACAGGCCGGTGAGTGCAAGAGCCCGCCGATTTCTTCCTTGCATGCAGTCGCGAACTCGCAACTAAATTAATTAACTTTGCTTCAATTTCCAGAGCCGCTCACCGTGGAGGTACCGGCCGTGGCGCTGGGGGAGATCAACGAGATAACGGGCTCCTTCTCCGGCGAGAGGCTGGTCGGGCAGGGGTCCTACGCCACGGTGTACAGGGTCACGCTGCGGAGCGGGAGGCAGGCGGTGGTGAAGCGGCTCGAGAAGCCGTCCAAGCACGCCTCCAACGACGTCTTCCTCCGCCAGCTCTCCGTCGCGTCCAAGCTGCGGCATGAGAGCTTCGTCAGGCTGTTAGGGTACACCATCAGCGGCGACCTCCGCGTGCTCGTCTACGAGTTCGCATCCATGGGCACCCTCCACGACGCCTGCACGGTATGCATGCATGGGATCCGGCTGCAGCTAGTTACCCGCCATTGATCTCAACCTTCTCGAGTAGTTATACAGCGCTGACACGCAGCCACGTCGTGGATATATATCAACGGCAGGGCCGAAGGACGGCATCGCGGCGGCGCGCGGGGAGGAGGACGCGAGGCCGGTGCTGAGCTGGTCGCACAGGGTGCAGGTCGCGCTGGACGCGCGAGGGGGCTGGAGTACCTGCACGAGAAGGCGGTGCCGGCGGTGACGCACAAGGACGTGCGCTCCACCAACGTGCTGCTCTTCGACGGCATGAGGGCCAAGATCGCCGACTACAACATGTTCAGCCAGGCCGCCGACATGGCGCGACTCAACCGTTCCGAGCACACGCTCGGCTCTTCGGCTACCAGGCGCCAGAGTACGTCTGCATGATATCGCCGCCGGCATCCGTGTTTGATCAACGGCATCCTTCTTAGTTAGAGATCGATGAACATATTATCACTTGCTTAATTTGCTTCGTTCCTGAACTGAATGTTGATTCGAATGAGCAGGTATGCCATGACGGGTCTGATGACCGCCAAGAGCGACGTGTACAGCTTCGGCATCGTTCTTCTGGAGCTCCTCACGGGCAGGAAGCCGTTGGACCGGACGTTGCCGCAGGGGCAGCGAAGCCTGGTCAACTGGGTGAGCAATGCCATACGTTTTTTTTCCTTCTCTTTTCTAGACAGGTTGGGCATTTATTGTTTTTCTTTGAATTTTTAAACCACTATATTAGGTCAGCGAGCAGTCTCATTAAAAACCTTTCGTTCCCCCATTAGTTACCCTGATAAGGAAAAGCGAGTCAGAAACTTGCTGCCTCCAAAATTAACAATTACATCATCAGCGGTTGCAGCAGCGACGTATCGTCCGCTAACGCATGCAAAAGAAAATCCGGTGGTCATCAAGCCAAAAAGTCGACTGATTCCCCTCTGATCTACTGGCGAGCACATGAGCTGACATATTGGTTGAGCATTTCTTGTTTTTGGTTCACTATTCACCCCAAAAGGACATACAGATACTGACAGTCTAATATTATTGATGGAAGGTTTAAGAGATTCTTGATGCACACTGATCATTTTTTTAATTCTAAACGGACTGTAATTTTGGTTAAATTCAATGCCATGTAGCAACATTTTTCCCCTTTTGTTTGGTAGCTTAAAATTGGGACACTATAAACAGCCAAGTTTTGCTTTAAAAGAAATGAATAATAATATTCTCAGACAATTCAGCCAGATTTTAAATAAGACACAAATAAGTTAGCGTGCAAACAGAATTGCATTTACCATTCTCTCCCAACACAAAGGTTAATGGTCTCATGCTTCCATCGACACCAGGCATGTCCTCTGCTAACTGAAGACAGAGCTCAGGAATGCATCGACCCCAGGCTCGGCGACCGGTACCCTCCTACCGGAGCTCTCAAGGTCTGCCGTTTCCTACACCTGAATTCACCTCCGTTTTTTGCCTAATCTAACCCTGCAAAATCTGGTGCATTGCAGCTGGGGAGGATCGCGGTGCAGTGCCTCCAGTACGACCCCACCTACCGGCCGTCCATGGGCACCATCGCCCGCGTTATCAACTACGCCGTCGTGCGGGACCAGCAGGGCGTGGTCTGATGATCTCTGTGGGGAGAAGTTTTTGCCGTTGCCCGCCCTGTTGCCTGTAATTTTCTATGCTTGCAAGCCGTGTCTGTGCGGTAGTTCTTGCCACACGAGCACGTTTCTGAAGCACAAGCACATGTGTAGATGATAATGATGAAATGAACATATTTAGTTTTTTCTTCATTTTTGCGTGGAGAAACATTTATGGGCAGAATACATGAAAATCAGTTGTGTAGCTTTTTTAATGGTACAAATGGTCAGCACAGATGAATATTCTGGTGACCAAATATTCAGTAAATCAGTTTTGCCAAATGAGAAGGGAGAACTATCGTATCATATCATGAATTTGTATGGAATGAGTGACATGTCCCAGTTCTCGTTTGTCGCCCCAAGAAAGTTGGGGTGAAAAAAAAGAAAGAAAAGAATAGGATGGCCTCTTACATATAAATATGTTTCCTTTGCTTTTACAGTTTACAAGAGCCGTATGGTTCAATCTACCATGCTACATATAATGGGTGGTTCACGGCAAAAAAGATTCTGTCTTCTATATCTACCTGCAGAAGAAAAAGGAAACAAGTTCATCAAACTCTTAACAATGAGATGCCTTATGTATTGACGATTATTAGTTATATGTGTTTGAATACAGTACCAATTGATAGAACAAACAAAATGCTTCCTTTTTGTTGACAGACTAAAATACAGATCATTAGGTTGATGTAACCCTATAGGCTGTTTGGTCCAACAGAATGATGAAAGTGTTTTCTTTTTGTTGACAAACAAACAATATAGAATATTAGGTGCTGAAAACTAGTAGGACCACACTAGTTACGTTTGGTCCAATTAGTATACTTGATGTTCTAAGGTCAAGCTTGTGGCTGACCAAGTGGCAACGACACAACAATAGCTGAAGTCTGTCATGAGAGGGACACCCTTTTTTGTCCATCTTCGTTCTCAACAAGATATAATAGAGTTGTAAACTCTGACTAACATGGTTTAACTCCAGATGCAGCAAATTGGTTGTTCATTCGACATTCAATTTTACTGATGTGCCACCATAATGAACAGTTCCAAACTACTGTGTTCAAGGTTCAGAACATAATAGTTGTTAAATGCATGATTTACAAAGTAAACCAGTCAGTCCTCTCATAAGAGGTAAAGATGAGAACTGGACATCGCTCAGTTGGCTAGAGGCGGGCCTGCTCACCCAGCCCACGTGGATTGAGGCTTGGCCTCCTTGGTATCTTCTAAATAAAATGATACAGGTACTATGCCTATAGGCCGAGTTTTTTTATTGAAAAAAATCAAAAGTACGAGACTCACCTCAAGTATAATGTTAAGTTGGCAACAATGGTTTTCTATCATCAGATGAGCCAAGTTGGCTCGCCTGAAATAATAACCAGCACAGGAAATAAGTCAATACAACAACATAATGGTATTCTGAATTTGTTTAATAAAAAAATATGGTACTTACATCATCAGCACCAGCAGTCATATTTACAAAAGAAGAATCGGACAACCTGCCAAAAAGAAATGTTTTCCTCAGACTACATATCAGAAATATTAGCGTACATCACAAATTCATGCTAACACCATCACTATGCACATAAGAACTACCCTGGAGAACCAATAAACAGTTAATTAATGCATGATATACCACCATGTCGAAGAAACTAGACAAGAAATTCATCTGTAGCACTGACTCAAAGAAAATAGAAATTTTATACGGTCGTCACTTTTATACTTCACTTCATATGGCATTAACACAAAGTACAGAAAAGACGGAAAAATAGAATATTTACCTATGATTCTCCAACTCTAAAGTTCCAGATGGTTGGTCATCTTTGACTTTGGCTAGTGGGGAGAAAAACTGCACAAAAATATCGCTTACATAAGTACAGCTGAGAGTAAGAATCAACTCAGCACAAACAAGCCAAAGAATAAAAAAGAACAATCACCTGGTGCATTGAAATAAATACTATTGAGATGCCTAGGAGAAAGTTAATAGTTAAGGTATGTCCCAAAAATGCAGCAGATGCTAGACCAGTAAAAATTGTGGCCACTGTTGACGAGTACTTCAAAATCGTATCTGCAGTATGATCTCAGATAATAATTCGGAAATATGATATTATGAAAGCACATAAGAGAGTGTGTATACAGAAGTGAGATTATGAAAACAGAGCTAAGGTCGGGTTATATGTGTATATCATCCTTTACCTGCATACTTAAAGAAGAATGAAGACAGTATTCCTTGAGCAGCATTGTTACAGATCAGAAAAATTGTGGCTCTTGAATGCCCTCGAAGAATATCAAAACTCTCTGGCCCTGCAAACACATGGGAAAAACTATAACGTACATAGCTTGTGCTGCAATAGCCAATAGTTACAAGAAAACATAAGACATAGCTTGTGCTGCAATGGCAGGACATTCATGAAATGATTCATTGATGTTCAGCAAAAACAGTTTGCAAGGGCACATAGCTCAAATTATAGGGTTTCTAACTTATGATCATTTCTGTAGGATCTACGATGCTCAAACCGTAGTTCACAGCACGTACAATGATCAAATTATCAAGCAATGAACATTCATCAACTGCATTTGCTCTATAACCTCAAAGGAAAAACAGAAACCCGAACCATGCGGCTTGTAGTACCTGAAAACTACTGGGAAAATATCATACAAATCCTATTTTCCCAGCCACACCAAGAGCTTCAAGTACAATATTCATAATGCATGAAAACCTTATTTGTTGCCAAGGAAAGTAAGTTTTTATGTAAAATGCTTACCTTGAAATATGACAGTCCCTAGGATACCAAGGAAGTTAAAAATTGCACCATATCCATACAGAAACACATTCTGAAAAGTATGTAAAAGAGTTGGTGTGAATTAAGGGAGGAAAATGATGGAGGAAAAATGAAATAGGGAAGTGCATATCTGATATAGGTCCGAACTGGTAAGCATAAAACTGCATGATAAGGAACCAGCTACCAACTTATTGTTTCCAGGCAGAGGACAAATTATGGCATTATGCACATGGACTATCATTATTAGAAAGGGCACGAAAGCCAAACCTTTAGCTGAAATTACCTGCAGATAGATGCTTGTGTCGAACTGGCTTTTCAAGGCGTATTCATTGTAGACAGATGCAAACGACGGGACAGTAACCTACAATTCCACATAAATACATTTTAGACATGAACCCTGGACCTGATAATTGTTCAGTCATCTGAAGCAAAAGAAATACATATAAGTATAAAGAGCAAACAGTTCAGCCGAGACTTACAAATATCGGTGTGTATATGTATGCAATTGCGGTAACTGGAAGACCAAAAGTTTTGGCGCCCTCAGGCATTGAGCGTAGTTGATTCACACTGATTCCAATAAGCAGCAGAGCAAGGGCTTCCCACTGGAATCCATCATGAAAAAAGAGGTGATTTACAAATCGTAAGCAGCGTATGAGTGACAGCGTTTTGCAGAACACATACTTGCATGCACTACTTCGGCCTATATCTCATTTTGAACAAATTAAGCATCGCAGCTGAAATATCAACTATCATTGGTGGCAACAGATTTAGATTTAGCACTACAGAGGTCATGACAAATATAATCAGCAAATTGGGAGGACAAAACTGACACAAAATGCAACTTGCGTAATGATTTGGAGCTTCTAGCAGAGTAAAAGATTTACTCCCTCAGTGCCTAAATATATGATGTTTTGGGGGTTTCACATGTTGACTAGATCCGGACTGAAATGAGTGAACATACCCACTAAAAATGTGTATAGATACATGTAAATGCATTTGAATCTGGAAACGCCTAAACCATCTTATATTTAGGAACAGAGGGAGTAGAACTACTCTAGCTTATTCTCTATAAAAATCATGAATAGTTTTTCTTTGGAAAAAAACACCTAAATGGGATAAATCCTCAAATGAACACAGTGGCACAATCAGTATAATGACTGTAATAATTATACTTAATGAAGGTACAGAATCAATTGCAATGTCAAACTAATGCTCACCTGAATTGTAGAGAATCTTCTTCTCATTATAAATTTTAGGAGAACAGCTATGACAAGGACCTGCATTATATAGCAACAAGTATGTTATTAATAATTTTGCATTTGCCAGCACACAACGAAGCCGATGCGCAAAGGACTTGCCTCCATGGCGCTGCTGATTCCTTGGATGACATGGAAACACCGCAATGACTGTGTGTTCAACGCTGCAACCCCATCAACCAGCGCCTTGGTGAACAAGATCAAGAATGAAACTGCACTTTGGGCTAGAGCTGGTGCTTTGGGTTTGCGCGCCATTCTCCCAAACTCTTGGGATGTACACTGATTTTCTAGTTTTGGCACTGTACCTCCTAGGAGGATTTAGCAACTCTCTCTTTCCAATGTAAAGAAACGCAAATGTCATTTGCGTTTCCTCTAAAAATAATTTTGCATTTGCCAAACACAGGCAAGCACACATCCTCAGACGTCGCATGGTTAAGCATGAGAATATGGAAATACACGAAAAATGAGTACCTTCAGGTTACCTAACATCTTCACAGTCGAGGGATTGAAGTATAACTGCATGGCAAGTATAACAGGATTTTGTTAGACAATGGAAAATCATGTTCGACCTCTGCATCTAGGGATGCACACAACCAATAGAAGTAAGATACTTGTAACGAGGACCAAAAGATTTGCATGAGAACAACAACAACAGCATTCCCAAGCAAGTTGGGGTAGGCTAGAGTTGAACCCCATAAGATCTCGAAACTAAGTCATGGTTCTGGCACATGGATAGCTAACTGCCAGGCACCCCTGTCCATGGCTAGTTCTTTGGAGATATTCCGATCCTTCAGATCTCTCTTAACAGACTCTTCCCATGTCAAGTTTGGTCTACCACATCCCTCTTAACATTCTCATGTCCACGCTCAAAAAAGAAATTCCAAAAAAGAAGGTAAATGCATTCAGCTGCACTCCTAATATAATGGCTTTACTTTCTTTTTTTAAAGAATTCAATTTTTTCCTTGAATGCCAAGGAAAAGAAAGGCATCACTGATAAACGTATCAGAAAACCATGTAAAGACAGGAGTTTTGACATTCAACTAGTTTTAAAATGTTTTAATTCATTAAGAAAAACACAAGGTTTGATACTCCCAGAGGAAGGTGGACAAACGTGACAAATGATACTAAATTTGCTCATAGCGACTTGCCCGAGACTCTTCTAAGCATTAGTTTACACTGTAAGCTCATAATAATGGTGTATCAAAATGTACTGTAAGGTAAATATAAAAATTACCAAAATATTTACTGAAGAAAATTAGAAAATACAAGTACACTGAACAAAAAAATATGGGATTTCAGCTAATTCAATGAAATTTTACCTGCATGGTAAACTTTAGGTAGTTGTTGATGGCATATAGTAGAGCAGGAATAGCTAATAGTACGTTGTTAAGGGCTGCCTACACAGGAAATGTGTTGACGAAAGAATGTTTAGTTCCAATGGCTAAAGTTATAGGCATATATCAAATGAATAAGATAAATGAAAACTGAATGCAAGTCAGTTCGGCATAAATACAACAAAAGAGATGAGCAATACTTAAAGAAATATAAGCATCCAACATGTTGTTTAACATTAGCAGCATAAATTTTGTGCATGTTGAGCAACGTCAAGGCATCAACAAAAGACTGCATGATGTTCTATCTTCCACAACATAAATCACCTGCACAAAGGTCGAAAGTGACAGAAGTGGCTTCTCCCCAACCTTCTGTTTTCTAGACTGTCAAATAGAAGAGCAATAACATTAGGGGGTTCATTCGCAAAAAAAAAAAAACATTAGGGGGTAACTGTCTGTCTTATCTGTCTATGAAAATGAAATTACAGTTACACAACAGTTTGATTGACCATTGGCCAACAATGCACTAAAAATGATAGTTCATTGCAGAATGTATACATTCACAAGGGTTGCAAAAAATAGTAACTGATGAAGCATGGATCAGCAAGAACTAACCTGGATTATGAGCATTATGATAGCAAAGAAAACTTTTGCAACTTCCGTCAAAAAGTTAACGCTGATGGGACTGAACTTAAACTTCCCATCAACCTTGCACATAAAGACTAGTATAGGCTGCAGAGCAAAGTAAATAATTAGCAGCGATGCAAAGTGTCTGCAATCAGATAGATGCTACATTTTTCCTATTTGTTGTCTAGAACTCAATGCTAAAAATGTACAGGCAGTCATAAATCTATTTAGCATCTACTTCAGGTAAAAGGTTACCAGATGTGCCAATAAACATTTTTTACCATGTACTGCGTATTTTTAAAGGAAAGAATGACTTAATCTGATGGCAACACTAGTGAATCAAATACAGATGTCTGCCATGTAGAGCAAAATAGGAAAACGTTATGCACCGAATTGGGCACAAGCAAACCTAAAGTATTATATGCATCTTCTTTTAACCTAGGCGAAAACCATTACATGTTCTTGTGTTAACATTTTTCAGGCCAAAATCAATTCCATTCAAACAGGCATTGTTTTGACATAAAGTTAAACATCTGCATCGAGATTGAAATACCTGGAGGCCGACCAAGACGCAGTCCCCGGACACAAGAAGGAAGGTGAGCACGCGCTGTTTGGACGATATCTTGTTCTTGTGCTTGTCATATGCCCTTGATATGCTCCTGGGGCTCGGCGCCATCACCTTCGAGCGGCAGACGCTGCATTCCAGTGCCCCATTCGTCTGCATCTTCTCAAACCAAACAGGCCCAGCAGCACCACGAACAGCACCGGCAAGAAATATGTATTACTCTATGGCCGTGACATGTAAATGATTCCCTGCACACACCTATGTCCACGCACCTAACATTTAAAACGAAAAAAATTAATCAATGTAACTCGATTAACAGGTAGAAACACCTAGCATTCCCGTCTAATAAAACATTCCGCGGATTCATGCATAGCAGCGCAGAAAATAAAATCCAACAAAAATAGTAGCACTTATGTGAAGTTGTGACTTGTGAACATACAAAACATTTAGCAACTCTCGAAGTCCGATATAATCCCCCGACAGCAGCTAGCTAATCCATGACAGATCACAAAATCCCTATAAATCACTTAACAAAGCAAAGTCACTATTACCCGCGAAAAAAAGTCACTATCATCAAATGCAGAGCAACCGCGTGCCTGCTAACTACGGCACTGGATCACAGGACCAGGCTACCCGAAACAGCTTCCAAAGTCGCAGCAATGAGTCGAACGGACGCAGGAGATCCAACGAACGCGTGCCCGCGACTGTACCTCGAAGGAGGCGGGATCTCGCGGATCTGTTCCCCGCCTGATCGCCGGGCACGGGGCGAATCTGGCACTGCCGGCTCGGGGCGGTCGGGTTGCTTCGCCGGCGTCCCGTGGATCGGGAGCCGGGTGGCGCTGCGGGCTGCGGGATCTCGGGTCTGGGCGGGGCTGGAGGGAACAGGGAAGGGAGGTGTGAGCGCGGCGCGGAGGTGGTGCCGTGGACGGTGGGGGTGGTGGCGATGGCAAGGGGAGCGAAGTGAAGGCGGGTGCGCGGCGGATTCGTGTTTACTAGGGGACTATGCGCGGCTTCGCCGCGCCCGTGGATTTAAACTTTTTTTGAATACGTTTTTTTTTAAATCATGTTGAAATATGAGTATTATTTGAATTCGGAAAGTTTGCGATTAGAAAATTGTTGAGATTATGAAAATTTAACGTGTTGAAATATATTCATATTTGTATTATTTTAAGGTTTACGAAAAATGATCAGATTTGGAAGGTATTTGGAACTCTGGAATATGTAAATTTGAAATTTGAGTTGAAATGTTCAAATATAGATTTTAGGAACTGAATAATTTGGAATTTATTGAAATTTGAATTTTGTTTTACTGTTTACGAAATGAGCAGGTTTGGAATTCGTATGACACGTCGAAATATTTGAATTTTTAATTTGGGTGTGAATGCTCAAATATGATTGTTTTCATCGTGTCTAAATGTAGGCCAATTTGAATTTTGAAAACTTATTTGTTTTGTGCGAAAATAGCTGACAATTTTAGCATGTTGATACATTTTATATATTTTGTTTCTGTGTAATTTAAAATTTTGAAGTTTTGCAATAATTTGGAAAAGGTTGCGAAGTATATGTAATGATTATTTTGATTGCTACATATTTGAGTTTTCAAAACTTTTTTGTTTTGTGTGAAAAGTAGTTGCCGGTTTTTCCCTAGCATTTTGACATATTTTTTATATTTTGTTTGTGTGTATTTTAAAATGTTCAAGTTTTGCAATAATTTGGAAAAGGCTCCAAAGTATATGGAATGATTATTTTGCGTGAATAGACAATTACGTGAATAGACAGTGTTGTGCTTATGTTCATATTTTTGTTGCATTTGTAGACATCGTGGTGGAGGAAAATTTAATTTGGAGTTGTGTTTCTAAATATCGTGGTCCAGAAAATTGTAATTTGAAAATATCCATGTTTAAATTGTGCTCGAATTTGGATGTACGGAAATATGGAAAAGGCAACATTTATTTACAAATTGTTTGATTTCTATGAATTGTTTGATTTCGAAAAGTTTGGGATATAGTGGTATTCGAAAGAGAGCTGAAATGTTGAAATATGCAAATTCGTACAATGTTTTTCGGGGTGAAATCGAAATTCGAGAACGTCTAGATTTTCAAATTGTGCAAGTTTACAAATTATTTTGGGCTGTTTGGAAACATTTAAAATTTATTATGTAAAGAAAAGTAAAATAAAAAGATACATATATAAGTTCTTAGAAAAAGAAATGTGGAATAAAAAGAAAAGGGAAAGAAAAAAAACCACGTCCGGCTCAACCCACGGGGCGGCCCACGGGCCAGCTGACGGCCGTGGTGACGTCACCCGCGGCCGGGTCGTCGGCGGCGGCGTGGTGCTCGCCGGAGCCGCCCGACGGCGAGCTGGGAGGCGACGCGGGCCGCGAAGGACGCGCGTGGACGCGGGCCACCTATAGGTGGCGGCGCCACCCCTAAATGGTCGCCGGCGCGCGGACGCGGCGGAGAATGGCGGAGACGGCAGAAGCTATCCCGGCGACGGTGCGCCGTCTGGGCAGCCGATCCGCGGCCAGCGAGTAGAGGGCGTGGCGGCGCACCTCCCCGCTGTCTCGGATGCGTGCAGGGGGCAGCGTGGCGGCGGCGCCGGCGGCGAGCCGCGGGGACGCGCGGGGAGCGAGAGGAAGGGAGTTGTGCCGGAAATTTTGCATGGAAACCCCTGACATTTTTACATTTTACGGATAGGTCCTTCCGTGGGGGTTTCCGCAAAAGTGAGGGTCACCGGCTGGAACCGGCGCGACCGGCCGGTGACCGGGACGCATGTCGGCCGCCGATTGGCCAAAAATCGGATGAACAGTGCGCGAGCGGGAATGGGGGTGGCGTGGCTTCATCCTGGCCGTCCGTCGCGCAGATCGGACGGCCAGGAGTTGCCGACGACGTGGATGGCTAGAGAGAGCAGGGATTCTTCCCCCTTTTATATATAGTAGAATTTATTCGCAATTTGTTTTTTTGGTCGTCTTCCTCTGCGTCGTTGGAGCAAGAAATGCTAAAAAGTCCCCGGGTTTTACATCTATCTTACACTATCCCTCTGTTTTGAATTATAAGGTGTTTAGGGCTGGCTTGAATTGTTGGTTAGATTTATAGAACCGAAATATTTCCCTCGACATTCCAATCGGGGGGGCCTTAGGCTAGCCACAATGGGGAGTAACTTATACTAGTCACATGCATATGTTATTACTCTAAGTTACTACCTCCACAATGGGGAGTAATATGTGTAGTGTCATGCATAAGTTTATTTATTAGGTTGTACACACATTTTGCCTTGAAATATGTGATGATAACTAGCTATGTTACTCCAATCTCCTCTCTCCTTATTAATTACTCGTCACATCAGATTTTTGCCTACGTGGCATGCATGTTACTACTATGTTACCACCCATTGTGACTAGTCTTAGCTTTTTCTGGATCATGTGTATCTAGACTCGTTTAAATATGTTAGGTAAGGCATTTTAATACATACATAAACCACATTGAAATATGCAATACATATTATATTTTCGGAATGAGGGAGTAGTTATTAAGTGGATTTTCTCTGTCTAGTGTGTTGGCACCAATATTTTTAAATAGATTTTGTCAACATTTAAGAAATCAAAATAATAATATGCTATTTTGATCGTAAGTTTTTCCATTCTCGCTTATGCCAGATATGGTCATAATTTTATGATCGGCTTTTGCAAGCATAGTTTTTATAGTCCCTCATGTTTAACTCAAAGAATATTATGACATTCTTTCTGGACGGAGAAAACATGTATAGAGTCGAATGCACCTACTAGCGAACCACTACTACCTAAACCAGTTCATTAGATTGTGCATCTTCTGACATCTTAACCAGCTTCCCGATATGAAAATATAAGTTTTAAAAGGGTAAAATTAATGAGTAGCTTTATGGTGCGAACACCATATGAGCTTTATCTATCATCTCCCCATTTATTTGGTATCCGCAAATAATCCACTTCCATTTCACCCTCATCTGTTCATTTTAAATCTAATCGTGTTACACATGGATAGGGATGGAGACGAATATCAAAGAAAAACATATTGTGCTAGGTAAAAGATGAATCCATGCAGAATGTGTGGTAAATTTGGCAAACAGTAGTCATCAAGCATGCTAAGTGCATATCTACAGAGAGCCATTAGGAATGGAGTTAATCCTTTCATGACATAAGTAATAATCATACAAACTGCTTAAAAATCAATGGGCAAGCTGGGTAGATGAAATTATGAACGAAAAAAATCGATGCAGGGTTCATCTTTATTTCCCTATTTTGTGCCATGCTCCATGTGTAACCCGATAAGGGTTTGTGTTGGATGGCATGATCGAGAAATAGGAAAACGTAGAAGCCCAAGAGTTTCGTTGTGCAAAACAAAAGATTATAAACATGGACAAGCTACATGAAATGTATTTTAGTTCTATGTGATTGAGTCTTCGTAAGAGGTCGGAGTAGTTATACAATTTTCTATAAAACTTATTTGTGGAAAGTTTGGTTCCAGTTTACTTTTGATCCAAACACGTTACATAGGGAAAAAAGTTACTGTATATGAGTTCAAATCCTATATAAAAACAAAAATTCTAATATTAGGCATGTGCACGCACGTTACTCTAAATATGAACTATCCGAGGGAGAAAAGTGCAAAAGAGAAGCACGCACATTGGCAACGTGCGTCGTCCTAGCATTGACGTCTCTCTGGATCCAGACGAGTCGGGTACCCTGTCACCTTTCGCGTCAGGTTCCACAGAGAAGTGTAGCTGCAGGCTTCTTCTCTGACTTCTTTCCTTCTCCTACCCTCCTTTTGCAGCGCGTTGCCAGCAAATGCTGCTCCCAAGATTTTCCATGAATGTTAGGTCCGAGACCATGCACACTAACGGTGCTACTAGTCGGAAAGTAGTAGTACTACGTAGGGATATTCTAAAGTATATTCGCATTCCTATTTGTCTTCTTTGAGATGAAACTAGTATCACACACACTACAAAACGATGCCATCTAATTTGGATCGAGAGCTCATCCATTACGTCGCTTGGATTTGATTTTCTTGGAATTAATGAAGATTTCGTCTACTTTTTTCAACAAAGGTAATATATTAATTCAGTGAATACAATATTAAGTACATCCAATCTTTGCGACAACTCAATGTCACAAACTATTCGAGAAATTGAGTGTGCACTTTCCTCTCTCCTGATGCTGATGCTATACTGAACATACCGCTTAGAGCGTCAGGAGGGGAGGATTTCGTTGCTTGGGCTTTGGAAAAGACTGGTGTTTATACTGTGAAATCGGCGTACCGTGCTCTCATGACTCATAACGAGCAAGCTGCTCCAGAGGAAGGGACGGTAGCGAGTTCTTCATCGGCAGAAAAACAGTTGTATACCGTCTTGTGGAAGCTTGGAGTAATACCCCGTGTGAGGGTTTTCTGGTGGCATGTTCTCCGGGGCATTCTCTCAGACTACGCTACCCTGCAGTATAGACACATTAAGCAAATTGCTCGATGTGATATATGCCAGGCCATGGATGAGGACCTACTCCATGCGCTTGTTCACTGTTCCCATGCCAGGAAGTACTCGACGATAGCTAAAGAATTACTACAGCTGAGTCTGCTCCCGCTTCACCCTGCTACTTGGGCACAGGATATTTTGCTCGACGACAGATTTTCAGATGACAGGTGCAAGATAATTACTGTGATGCACACAATCTGGACTGCAAGAAATAGATTGACTCATGATCTTGAGACACTGTCACCGGAGCAGATGATTCGAAGAGTCAGAGAAGATTTATCTATTCTCGAGATGCCGCGTTCATCTCGGAACCCTCCAACAGTACAGTGTTGGCAGCCCCCGGACCCGGGCTGGATTAAAATCAACACCGATGGTGCCATTGATGTTGAAGGCCGACAAGGGGGAGCCGGCGGTGTTGCCAGGTCTCATCTCGCGTTCTTGGGGGCTTGGAGTAAGCCCGTGGCGGGAGTTTCTGATCCGCTCATTGCGGAGGTCATGGCTATGCGAGAAGGCACAATCTTCGCTCGGCTTCGAGGTTTCTCGCATGTGGTCATCGAGGTGGATTGCTTGGAGGCTGTCAACCTCTGGTCTTCGCGCTACAACACACGTGCCATTGTAGCGCTGATCTTAGACGAGATTGGAGAGTTATCTGCTAGTTTTACATCCTTTTCTATTAAACATGTTAGAAGAGAGGCTAATAATTCAGCGGATCTTTGCGCCAAGCATGCATGTTCCCTCTCGGGTTTAGAGTGCTGGATGCAGAAGAGCCCGTCGTTCTTGTTTCACAGCCTTCGGGCTGATTGTAACCGCCTCAGTATTGATTAATAAAGCTTCGTGATTAATTGCAAAAAAAAAACGCAACCAAAATACCGTCTAAAACATACCAACTAAGAGAAGGTTCTTCGAACATAATGCCTTGAAGAAAGAAATGATACACAAATGTTGTTGTTTCCAAATCCAATCAAGTAATGGATCATGAGTTTACATCCTAGGCGTATCGACTGAGAAGAAATCATTCAGTGACTTAAGTAAGGTAAATATATAGAAACAATGTCATTGCTATGTTAATTAGATCAAGATTTGTACCCTGGGGCTCCAATCTCGGTGCTAAAATAGCACCACCAAAAGTCAACCACTATGTGTTGTATCATCCACTTGACCATCAATTTCATTCTCTCTAGGCTTGACATTGCCAAACACAAACATACGCCCATACTCATATATGAGCCCTCCTAAACCACTCGTGACGAACATGCACAAGCTCGTTAGAAGATCAAAATATTGTCGGTGGGCCGCAGTGGGGAATGGTCCCCGTGGATCTGTGGTTGTGGGGAAGAAGTTGCGCACGAGGGGAAAAAGTGGGCGTCGGTCGGGTCGGGTGAGGACGGGGTGGACAGGGTCGCAAGATTCGATCGCACGGTCGCGGCTGGTGAGCTCGCGATTGTCCAGATCGTGGTCAACCAAGATAAAGAAATAGCATCTATACAATTAATTTTTGCATGCAGTGAATTTTTTAATAGAAACAAACATATTACTTCTTTTTAAAACACCATAAAACTTGTATCATTTCTTAAATGAAAATTCAACTTAAAGGATGTGTTTTTCGGACACCTCCTCCACGAAATTGTCCTCAAGCCACCATCGTAGCCACAGTGTCGGTGGTGGCGGATGAACTACTGAGATGGATTCATCCTCATCGACATTTTCTTCTAGCCACGGTGGTGGCGCTCTGCAGAAATTCAAAACTTGTTCACAATATATCATTGTTTACAGGGTCATAAGGGGGCAATTGCCCCCTCCCCCATGGTATGGATCTAACAACTATTTAATATAGATTTTGTGTAATATGATATGCAAGATTCAATTTACCACACTAGTTAATTTTCTTGCTTAAATAGATATATCTCTTATAATATCTTGCCATCTACCATAATTCCATCGCTACAGGGGTGAAAGTTGACAACTGTCATCAAGAACATTTTACATTGCTGCCTTCGGGTTCTTCGTGATCAAATACAAGACAGGACACTGCCGCGACAATAGTTGGCGACTTGACGGTTGTACGGTGTGTCGGATCTAGGTCCACCATCATAGGCTGATTCTGGTTGTGCGGACGGAGCGAGTGCAGTGCCCTGATCAGTCGCCTCCGTGTCTCCGTTCTCCCAAGATCACATCATCTCCATCCAAAAAACCCAGCCCAAGTGCCACCTCATCATTGTATTGGTTCGGTCAGTGTGGTTTTATTTATAAAGCGGGAATATGGCCTGTTTCGAGTGATCATATGTCTCGTAACGAACTCAATTTAAGTTGTGTCAAAAGGCATGAGCGTTTTCAAATCTATACGAGGTTTTAAAATTTATACGAGAAAAAGTTACAAGACATTTATTTTGTGAAATCTAGTTCTAACATTGGCGAGCTGGCGTTCACATTCTGTGGGAAAGAAGCGGGGCCTCTATTTAGTTATGCTTGGATGCTGATACCGATTTTGTTTTGGCATTCCTAGCCAGTATTTTGATATGAGCTACTCCCACTAAATCTGAGTCAATTAATTTAGAACGGAGGGAGTATTAGCCAATGCTAATTTAGTTCGGTCCCCTTATCTATTTTTCTAATTTATAGTTCCTATAACATGTTCAAAACACACACTTTCAAAGCCTTAGCCAAAATTGTGGCTAGCAAAAAAAATCGTTGACATGTTGATTTAGGTTGAAGGTCTTTCCGGGTTCCACTCAACCATGTCCACCGACCGATGGGCGACCGCGCCC
The DNA here is from genome assembly GCA_947311845.1 of Poa pratensis. Lineage (NCBI taxonomy): Eukaryota > Viridiplantae > Streptophyta > Magnoliopsida > Poales > Poaceae > Poa > Poa pratensis. The sequence continues at coordinate 119,802,605 of CAMZMU010000052.1, forward strand.
GGGACAGAAACGAAAACTCGTACTGTACGTACGAAAAAAACCGAAGGAAAGAAAAAGAAAGGAGTTTCCATAAGAAATCCTAGGGCAGGGCAGGTCGTCACGCGCACGCCACCCAATTCCCCGCAGCCCTTGCGCTTTCGTCCGCCGCCCCATCCCAGCCACCGCCGCCGCTGCCGGCGAGGTGCGGCGGACCAGAAGGTGCTTTCCGTTCGTCCGCCGAATCAAGCCCCGAGGAGGGGGGAAGAAGAGTAGCAAGAAGGAGAAGGGGCAAGCCACCCCTCCCAATTTGATCGGAAGCGCCGGCCCGCTGATGCGGCGCCCATGGCCTCGGGGCTGCTCTCCTACATCCAGGCCCTGTGGCCGCTCTCCGCGCTCCTGAAGAAGGAGGACGACCTGGCCGCGTCCGCGCGGCTGGTGCGCACGCTCGCCGTGCCGGAGGAGACGAAGCAGTTCGTCTTGGCGCTCCGGGAGCCCGAGTCGGAGGGCCTGATCTACATCCTCGCGGCGCAGAACCTCTCCGAGCAGTCCGCCTCGGACGCCGGCCACCTGATCAGGGCGGTGCGCCCCAGGGCCGTCATCACCCAGGTCGCGCACACGGAGGTCGACGACGTCTGGATCGAGGAGGAGTGCCTCGCCGAAGGCGGGGCGGGCGGCGTGCCGGCCTCGCCGTTCCAGGTCATCAAGAGGTGCGTCACGGAGAAGAGGAGCAAAGAACACTATGTGAAGTCTGCCGCTTGCCAGGTCCTGCAGGAGATCTTCGGGGTAGGGTTCTACGGCCACCTCTTGGCTGCCAAGAGAGCCGCGGAGGAGACGGAGTCACATTTTCTCTTGCTCGGCTCTCCGTATGAGAAGAACTGCAGTGGGGGTGGATCGAGCGACGAAAACAGTACGGACGATAGCTCAGCTCAGGACTCAAGACTAGCTGCTCGCTCCCTCAGCCTGCCATGGATGATAACTCTGGGATGCAATCACAGGCCAGCTGCTTGCTCCCTCAGAGTGTAGCTTCAGCGGCGAGCTCCCATGTTAGGAAGATATGCCTTGTTGACGATTAATGGAAGGCAGATCCTGAAGTCTAGCTCCACTGCTAACTTGTTGTTGTCCCAAGCTATCTCTTCCAATGCTGTTTCGGAGTGCACACTGTCAGAATGTAAGCCAGCCGACGGATACGTGCCTCCACATTTTGCGCAGACTGTCTACCCTTTGCTTGCCGATCTTTATGCATATTTATCGACATTCCATCAATCGGGAAGGCTATGGCTTCTGTACAGACTTTGCTCACTCAAGTTCACAAGGGGAAGCCGTTTGCAGTGAAATGTTATCTGATGTCTATGCATTTGGATTGCAATAGAGGCTCTCAGAATATGTTTAAACAATGCAGGAAGATGCCGCATTGATACCAAAGATAATCATGTTTCGAAAGTTGGATTTTGCAGCTCCCTTCGAGGAGAAGTGCCACATTCTTCTTGTTCAAGCACTCAGAAGTCAACTAAGGGAGTTCGGTTCTGTGGTAGCTGTAGTTGATGCCAGCTGCTTAGCTGGAATAAGGAGACACTGGAACACTCCTGTTCCTGTAGAGATCAAACAATTAGCTGGCAAGTGCTTCAGTCATTATGGCAACAAAACTGACAGCGATGACAATAAGCTGCCGTTGGACAGCAGTGATAAAAAGAGTTGGATTGCTGAGAAACCTGTGGTCGCAGTTGGTGCAGGAGGAACAGCAATTCTTGGGTTTTCGTCTTTGTCAAAAACTTTTCAGGCTTCTGCTGTTTTTAAGTTGTTCCCTATAAAACTCCAGTGGTTTTAGAGTATGGCTTAATGCAGCTGCAAAGACATGCTGCATTGTATTAAGCAAGATCCTCTCTCATGGGTTGTTGGTGCTAGTTCGAAGTCATCTGCTTTACAGTTCACGGCTTCAGCAGAGAAGATTCGAGCTGTGACACACACTGTAATAGCATCAGCAGGGAACTAGCTTGTTGGCGATGCGGACATCGTTCTATGAAATAATGCAAAAGAGGCACAACCGGCCTTTCAGAATAACTCCTTGGGCAACATTTTGTTTTAGCATGGTTGCATGTGCTGGCCTCGTGATGCACGGCGATGGGATTGAGTGTGCTGCCGCGGCTGCACCTTCTGTTCCCATGATTGTGTCCCTGGGCCGTGGTCTTGAGAGCTTGCGTGTCACATCACAAGAAGCGAGCAACAAAGGGTCAAAATGTGAAGGAAGCTTTGCTAACATTCTTGAGCAGCTTAAAGAAATCAGTAATAAAGGCATAATAATACAACTGAACTGTATAGATTTCATCATGCAATTTTGTCATTAGGCTGAGCTTTTCTTACCATCTGTACAGGTGCACTCTTCTTGTTTTTTCTACTTTTTACTGATATAATGAAATTCTCATTGTATGCTATTGTGTGCACTTCTTGGTTGAGCTTAGAGAGGGGCAACCAGAGTGGATAATCTGGGTTTGACATTCTGTACATTAAAGTACAGAACATACACATAGTTTGCTGTTCTATGTTTTAGTAATTTACTGAATCCCAGTAGCAGGATACCATCTTGTAAACAGATACGGTTGCTTGGTACATGATCTGAGTGAAACACTATGTTGCTAGTATTGTTAGAGGTAACATATGAACAGTAATACTGCTCTTCTGGAATATTTTTTTGTCAATAACAACATAAGAGTGGGCGACGTTACTTATTATATACGTCACATTTTTCCTTCTGAGATCGTATTTACCATTTCTGAGTGCCTCTTTTTATTCGCTTGGTGTACATTTGGAGCTTAACCAGGCATATTTGATTGCCATAGCTCTTCCGTTTATTCATTGTTAATCTTGAGCGAAGGAAAAACAGAATAGCAATATCCATTTCATATGCATTTAATGGTGTTACATCCTTTGCATATAAACATCTGATCTCACGATTACAAATCAACGTGAAAAAGGAAACCATCTTTGTGATCTCTTAGTTGCTATACAAAAGTAAGGAGCCTCCCCCAGCTAAACAGCCTGTTCACATTTTCATACTGTTGCTGCTTTGAGGGTGAGAAAATCAGAAATTTGGTTTGTGTAGAAATCTGGCTGGATCGTGTTATCGGGGCTCTGAAGCACCTGCTCAGAAGTCACACCTGCCGAAGACAATCAACCACTTTTAGCGCTGATGCAAAATCAGCCTAGCAAGTACTGTGAGTTCAAGGTGAATAGTATGATCAAAGATACCTGAGAGAACCAGAAGAGTTTTGCAGCCTCCGTTTTGCCCAAAGAGAATGTCGGTATCCAAACGGTCACCTACCATGCATATCTGAGATGTTTTGATTCCAAACCTGCCAAAGAAGAAGAAAAGGTAAAACATCTCAAAACTATTCTTAGCCGTCAGCTCACTGATCCACACATTCTCCCTGACAGATTTCGGGAAAAGGAGACATGGCGCTGGACTACTGCTGCTGCTGGGACATTTGGCCTCTTACTTCTTTGCCAGGTAGTCCATCATGAATGTTGACGGCTTCCCAACGACGAGTGGTTCTTGTTTGGTTGAACCAAGAACAGCGCCGACCATCGACCCACCACCTAAGCAAGGCAAATGCTCATGATTTAAGCAAGGGGCGATGGTATGTTTCTCTCCACAGTATGTAGAAAGAGTCACCGTCTACTAACCTGCCCACTCTTGGGCATCAGTGAGATGGGTGACAGCGTCCCTGTTTGTTGCAATGAAAAGGCACCCGGGATTCTCACGGATGCAGTGTTCCATACCTTAAGGAAATAAGTGACAGGTTTACATATGTGAAATGGGTAATACCAAACTTGTGTAGATTATGTGGTCTTGCTTTTGCATGTGTTGAACAAGTAAACGAAAACTTGTCTGAATTTCTACAATCCTATCAAAGTCTTAACTGAACCGTATATATATTCTTGTCTGAGTTCCTTATGCCCCAGGCGAGACGAGGGAACAATAAGGTACTTACTGAACTTTGTAGTAGTTAAAGTAGCGATCAAATCCAACTACAACTGCTCCAACCTGTGACAAACCCAAATATTGTTACTGCATGATCACGTATTATTTTTGCTGTAACCAGAAGAGGGACAATGATCATACTGACATCTTTGTCGTGCTCCATGAAGAAACCAGGCTTCAGCTCTATCTTCTTGTCACCGTCTGTCTGCACAAACATGACCAGATAGATAGAATCTAATAAGTTCTGTAAGTTCGTCCAAAGTTTCACTCGAGTCAGTAGATGCTGATTTGCATGCAACATTTGCCAAACATAACTTAAAAGCATGCTAAAATGAAAACAGGATTTTGCGTATGTTAATGAATCATGAATATCATAGAGAAAATACTCCTTGTTACATACAGGGCCACCGAGGTGCTTAAAGCCAGCCAGCTCCAGCTCTATGAGAATCCCTTCCTCTCCAATCACATATACCTGAACCACAGAAATGTTCAACTCTGCGCTTGCGTTTCTGTGATAAACCATGTGTACCAATGCAATGAAGCCACATATTCTGAAGATGCATGGTGACTGATGCATTTTACCTTCTTATCTTTGGGGAAATCAATAGACTCCAGGTAGGCAGCAGCTGCGAAGGACGAAGCAAATATCTCCTCCTGCACATCGATAGTCAAATCATTAGCAGGAGAGGAAATTGAACAATGCAGAAGAACAGCCGATGACAAGAATAAATACCTCATTGACACTAAGCCCGAGCGTCTCGAACTTCTTCCCGTACTGCTTCCTCGACTTGGTGGAATTGTTGGTCACGAACACCAGCCTCTTGCCCTGCAGGCCTCAGTGAAATCAGCAAATAATCCATGGAAAGTTTGAGAAGACAGTCCAATCTGCGAAACTGTGAGAGCCATTACAGTTCGACAGCATACCTTTGATCTGAGCAGGTCGAGCGTGTCCGGCACGCCGTCGATCAGCTTGTCGCCCTTCCAAATCACCCCTACGCGCCACCACCACAGCAATAACAAGAGAGCCAATTAATTCAGGGAAGCTCCATGAAACTTGCAGACCTTGACCGATCAATATCTCTCTCACCGTCGCAGTCGAATATGAAGGTCTCGACGGAGTCGATGAGCGCCTCGGCGTCCTCCAGCTTCGCGGCCGGGACTGTCGCTGCTGCTGCCGCCATCACGGGCCGCCGGACGGCGCAGTGCGAGGAACCAGCGGTTAGGCTGCTGCCGCCGGCGATGCGCTGGGTCCGACCGAATGACGCGGACGGCGGCAGCGTCTGCGCGGACGGCGTAGTGGAGGACGAGGGGGTGGAGGGGAGGAAGGTCGGGGAGGCGCGAGCCAGGAGCATCTCTGCTACTGCTGGTTGGACGCTCTGTTTCTTTCAGAGATCGGGTGGCGTTTGGTTGGTGTGGCTTCAGTTTCAGCAGCGTAACGGTAATGCGTATGCGATGGATGTGTAGTGTTGCCTTGGGCTGGTGTGGCGCGTCCATTTGTGGCTGGGAAGGCGGAGGTGAGGGATTGGGATGGAACGGGATCCTCTGACTTTGCTCACTCTGACGCACTCTGACGTTGGGTCACTGACACATGGAGCCCACCAAACACGGGACCCACCTGTCATAGACACAAAGTCAGAGAAAGTCAGGTGGGCAAAGTCAGAGGATCTGGTTCCATGTGGGCTAGTGTTGCTGTGGTTGTAGTTCAAGATAGGAAAAAAAGAGTAAAATTCACCCACGGTCACTGTACTTGGGTGGCGTTTGGTTGGTGTGGCTTCAGTTTCAGCAGCGTAACGGTAATGCGTATGCGATGGATGTGTAGTGTTGCCTTGGGCTGGTGTGGCGCGTCCATTTGTGGCTGGGAAGGCGGAGGTGAGGGATTGGGATGGAACGGGATCCTCTGACTTTGCTCACTCTGACGCACTCTGACGTTGGGTCACTGACACATGGAGCCCACCAAACACGGGACCCACCTGTCATAGACACAAAGTCAGAGAAAGTCAGGTGGGCAAAGTCAGAGGATCTGGTTCCATGTGGGCTAGTGTTGCTGTGGTTGTAGTTCAAGATAGGAAAAAAAGAGTAAAATTCACCCACGGTCACTGTACTTGTCTCGGAAGCACGATACGGTCACTGAACTTCCGAATACGCACACTACGGTCACTATATTTGACATAACGTGATTATACGGTCACTGCTCGGCGTACTCACGTCGTAGTCGCACGTGTTGACCGGTCATCGTGGGCAGAGGAGGAAGAGCGCTTGACGTGGAGGGCGTGAACTGAAATTGAAAAACTTCTGCGGTGTGTTTTCGCTAATCCTCTAGATCGAGGCTGGCGGCGGCGGCAGCGCCCGGCTCGTCTTCCTCCGGAGTCCACATCGAGCTCATCCGTCCAGCTGAGGACGGCGGCGCCTTCCTCTTCTGCTTCCTCAAGCTCGTCGCAGCGGCGGTGGCGTCTCCCTAGTCTTCCTCAAGCTCCTCGCAGCGGCGGCGTCGGTGGTCTGCTTCGGTGCTTCCTCAATCATCAAGCTCGACTCGCAGGCTCGCAGCGGCGGCGTAGTCTTCCTCAAGCTTTCTCTGGACACGATGTCGGCAGCTCAACCACAACAAGGTAAGAGCTCGATGTTACTTGATTCAGTCGGTAGATACTTGTAAACTGCTAGTGCTAGTTTAGTTAGTGCAATTTGTAGACTAAATAGCAATGTAAACTGCTAGTGCTAGTTCGTAAACTGCTAGTAAACTACTAGCTAGTCCCATATATCTTGCTGTCCTTGTTCTACAGGTGTATCAATGAGGCAGTAAGTCCTGTTTCTTTGATTTCAGTAAGAAGTTTTTGAACCGTGTTCTGGGTGCTAGTATTTGTGATGATTCTAGACTGCAGCTGATTTGGGATTTTTCTCTCTTTTGTGTTTCTAGACTGCTTGTGATTTCTGGCATTGGGAGAGAGAGTATGTTTATTATCTGGTGGATAATGACATCCTCGTTGGGGATGATGTTGTTGAAGCTGTTGGCGCAGCAGAGGAGAGGCGACAAGAACTGGAAGACGTGAACAGGCAAGCGATGCTGCGCCGAAGGCGTCACGATCGAGCTAGAAGGGAGGATCACGGGAGGGGAAGGCCTGCAGTATCCACGAGCAGCGGCAGCAGCGGCATCACCAAGCAGGAAGCTCGTGCATTGCTTGTTTTAGGCAGAGAGCCGCTTCTAGTATGTTTAGTTCGAGTTGTTGGTCCTGGTAGAAATGGATAAATGGTGTAGCAGACATGTTTGGGATGCAAGTTATGATGCATTTTGCTAAGACAAATGAATAAAGTGTTCTCTGGAGTTATTTCTTAAATGAATGTGTGTGTCATTGTTTCATAAATATCATTGCAAATAGATCATTGTTGCATAACAAATAATGATCATAGTTTCATACATTTGTAATTGCAAATAAATGGTGCTGGCATTACAAATAGAAGTACTCATAGCATTCATTATTACATCAGATCTCGCAAAGCTTTGCATTATTCATTCTTGCAGTACAGGTTTCCACAAACTAATACAAATCACCTAAAGATGTCAAACATGGAGACATGTTTTGGTGGATAAGTAGATTTCTGTGGTTGCTTGTCAATTGCATCTCTGCTAGATGGCCTTTGTGCCTCCTTCTCTGCTGCAAGCGCTTGTCTTTGTGCATCCTTTTGTGCTTCAAGTGCTTGTCGGCGTGCCTCCTTCTCTGCTGCAAGTGTTAGTCTTTGTGCCTCCTTTTGTGCCTCCTTCGCTGCCGCAGCTGCTGCTCTCTCTTCCTGTTTCTTTGCTGCAGCAGCTTCCCTCTCAGCCTGTTTCTGAGCTCTGTTCCTTCTTGTATCATTGACTGGAAGAGTGATGTTTCTTCTATTCTTGCAGGTGTATTCCTTAATAGCTTTCCTTAGCAGATCCACATTTGCAAACACTTGCCCGACATGAAATTTGGGACTATGGAGGTCTACTTCTCTGAATGTTCTGAACTTAGTACCAGTTTCTTCATCGGAGTCAGGTGCCCACAAATCCTCACCTTCTTCTTCGTACTCCTCTTTTGGTAGAACGGCTTCTTTTCCTTTTGAACTGCCTTCAGTATGCTTTCCTTCATTTGTTCTCACTTCATGTAGTCGTTTCTTCTGCACATTTGATTCTGACACAACTGGATCACATATTGCGAATACAGATCATCGTCATCATCATCTATGTCGAAATCACTATCAACCATGTACTTAGGATCATCATCTGAGTCTTCTGAATCGGTACATGAGTGTGCATAACCTCTTTGGCCTTCATCTTGCTGATCAATAACAATGGTTTCTCTTTGGTCTTGCTGAAATGCACCTTCACTGTCAGCTGCTGCTCTCTTCCTTCTAACACAGTCAGAATTGCTTGCTTCTACTTCTGGATGTACAACCGTTGAAGGTTCATGAACTGGCTCGGCTACCTCAACTTGTTCAGCCTGTGAACTCGAAACAGGAGGAAGCTGGGCATTGAAACTGTCATCATGATCCAAGTACTGCCTGAAGAAATGATGCCCAAGTGACAAGAAAGTGAGCATCTGCTCGGTATCATCATCGCCCCTGATCTCTCTCAATCCATTTTTGTTCATGGCCAATATAGGAATGCAGTAAAACACCTTCAACCTGCCGGCCATCTCCCATCCTATTTCCTCCACCAAATTCTCTACCATAATTGGAGACCATGTCAATTTATCCACTTGATCATACCACACAGCATGCCCATCAACATATGATCTGTTACTTCCTTGCCCAACAAAAGAGCCACCGTGGTTTATCTGCACTGAGAATCTAACAGATCGTGGACCTGCGATGCCAAAACGAACAGGAATCAATGATAATTGCCCTAAAAATCTTGCCTTTTTTACTACCTTAAATCCCGCCTCTGAAACAGCACAAATCAGGACCAAAAGATCTGCCTTTTCTATAACTACTTTGACCATGCGAACCAGAAACTAAGAGCCCACAACTATTTTGACCATTGATTCAGGTTGCTATCGACGAAAAAGAAGTAGAATTGGAGCAAGAGGCCATGGCGGCGGCGGCGGCGACTAACTGTACTCAGGCGGAGGGTCTCCGTCGGGGCGACGAACATGAGACATGGCGGCGGCGGCAGCGACTAACCCTGATCAGCGGCGACGCAGGCGCTTGTCGACGCCGACGCAACGGCGACGCCGATATGTGCGCCCACCTCGACGTCTCCGAGTCCGCGCCGTACGCGCGATAGAAAGAAGAAGCTGCGAACAGAACGGAATAGAACGCGCGACAGATATAATCACGAGTTCAGACTGCGACCCAGGGGCTTTCTGCAAAAACTACAGGCGCGCTCCGACCCAGTGTTTCTGTACTCGACGGATACGCAGTTCAGTGACCGTATAATCACGTCTTCACAAGTTTAGTGACCGTATTGTGCATATTCAAAAGTTCGGTGACCGTAGCGTGCTCCCGTGACAAGTTCAGTGACCGTGGCTGAATTTTACTCGGAAAAAAATCTGGCATGGACTCATGAGAGGATTCTCCTTAATGGGTGCCTACCGCACCTATTCGGCATGGTCCGCTCTCTCCGCTCCTTTTTGACATTGCGATCGATCCATTCCAACAAATCCTTGAGCTTGCTACGGCTAGAGGAGACCTCTCCCGCCTCCGGGGGCGCGGGGTCTTCTTTAGGACCTCTCTCTATGCGGATGACACCGCAATTTTGTGGCTCCAATAAAGGAGGAAATCACCAAGCTTGCACACATCCTCAATTCTTTCGGCGACGTTACGGGGCTATGTACAAACATGCAAAAGACATCCGTTGTCCCCATTCGTTGTAGTGCCATTGACTTGGACGAGGTTCTACAACCTTTTCTGGCAAATAGGACCGGCTTCCCCATGCGTTACCTTGGCCTTCCGCTCTCCGTTTGGCAACTCAAGAGGGTAGACCTTCAACACCTTGAAGACAAGATTGTCGGCAAGGTCCCCATGTGGGCGGGCAAGTACATTAAGGTGGCGGGGAAGAGAGAGTTGGTTAGGTCGGTTATGGCCTCCCAAGCCATTTTCCACCAAACCTCCCTCAAGTTGCCTCCCGGTTTTATCACCAAGGTCCACAATATTGAGCGCTCTTTCCTTTGGGCGGCCTCCGATAAGGTTTCCGGTGGCAAGTGCAAAGTAAATTGGAAAAAGGTGTGTCGCCCAACCGAGCTTGGAGGTTTGGGAATACTCGACACCGAAAGATTTGGGGCGGCGCTACGGCTCCGATGGCTATGGCATGAGTGGACGGACACCACCAAGCTTTGGATTGGGATGGGCAACCCGTGCTCAAGCGAGGACCATGACCTTTTCTATGCATGCACAACTATCACTCTTGGCAACGGCCACAAGGCGCCCTTTTGGGACTCCCCATGGTTGGACGGGCGTAGACCGCGCGACATTGCCCCTCTTATCTACGCCATATCGAAGCGGAAAAAATGGTGTGTGCACAAGGCCATGCATGAGCATGCTTGGATAAACCAAATAAACACTTCCGATGGGATCACCCTTGCTCACATACAACAATTTGTTGATCTATGGACCCCTCTACAACAAGTGCACCTTGTCGAAGACATCCCCGACTACATCACTTGGGCTATGTCGGCCTCGGGTACCTACACGGCAAGCTCGGCTTACCACGCCCAATTCTTAGGCTCCACCGTCTCCAATATGAAGAGGTTGGTATGGAAGGTGTGGGCACCCCCTAAATGCAAATTCTTCGCTTGGCTTGTCATTCAAAACCGTATATGGACGGCGGACCGGCTACATCGGAGGGGATGGCCAAATTGTGATCTTTGCCCGCTTTGCAAGCAAACTAGAGATACGGCCGCTCATCTTCTATTCCAATGTTGGTTCGCCAAGCGCATTTGGAACATGGTGAAGGCTTGGCTTCAACTCTCTTAGATTGGACATGAGCGCTTGGGACAACTTCACTTGTGTTCAAGATTGGTGGACTCATATGACTTTAAACGACTCCGCTAGGCGAAAGGCGATTGCCACCCTCACAATGCTAATATCTTGGGAGTTATGGTCCGAGCGAAATGCTAGAGTTTTCCGCCACAAATCTACACTACCTTCGAGGATTTTGGGACGGATCAAAGACGAGGCTCACACTTGGGTCAAAGCGGTTGCATTTGGAGTTTATACTACCGGGAGACTAATCCCATACTTATGTTGCTATTCCTTTAGGCCTGTTTGGCCGGTGATGTAAAACTTTAAAACCCTCTAACTCCTCCTTAATCAATATATAGGGGCAAAGCTTTTGCCTCATAAATTCAAAAAAAAATGAGAGGATTCTCATAGCATGACAAAAGGAAAATTGAAGGAGAGGATGTCCCATGCATTGTGAGAAAGCATATGTGGCGCTCCCGAGAGAGCGTCCGATAATGGTGGTGGACAAGGTCTATTGTGAGCGCCAACGGCAACCCCTACAGACACTCTCTGAAACACATCGGAAGTGTCTAGTTGCATTTTTTAGAAACAACACCCGTTAGATTTTGTGGGCAACTTATTTATGTAGCCGATAAAAGATACGTCATTGTAACATGATCACGCCAATGTGCGTGGGTGTGTAGCCACATAAGACAGGATCACTATGTGGCTATTACCTATGTGTGCCCGATAGCCAGAGAATGTTAAGTGGAAAAGACGTACACACGAATGCCGTAGCCACAAAAAATACTGCCAGTGGATCGCTCCGGACACACACACGCGTGTTATACGATGACATGTGGGCTGATCTACATGGCATAGGTTGCCGATGTGTTGTGGGCGCCCCGCTCCTTTTATTTTGTGTCTAGGGTTCCTCATGACTTACTGGGTGATTTGGGTTAATGGGCCACATGGCCCAGAATATGTAGTCAAGCTACAAGAAAAGATACAACCCATATACAATCCAACAAGCTCTATGAATAATCAGTGCAAGATCATCTCTCATGTGTCTTTTCCAGTTATATAGGGAATGGCTATCATTTCTGAAAATCTTATCTTTCCTTCCAATCTAGATGTTCTAGCCACCCATTATGACTATCGCCATCTTAATATTCTTGTGCCAAAGTTTGTTGGCTAAACTCACTTCATCGTAAAAGGAAATTCCTCTTTCTTTGTCTGATAAGATTGTTGATGAACATTCTTGGGCAAAAGTATAGTCTCATACCATATGTTGTTGAGTTTTCGAAGAAAGGTATGGAGGGATAAAGAATATCGTGTTCTCTAACATTATATACATGTCCTAAGAAACCGAAGAAGAGTGATGTTGCGGAGAGTAGATGGCATAGTCATGTGAAGTGTGGACTTTTTTTTAGAAAAGGGAATTTTATGAATCCCAGCCTCTGTAACTGCATCAAGTGATGCACACAACCGCATTATTACAAAGTGTATCATATCTCAAAGTTTACATCTCAGAAATCACTAAGATCAAGATAGGCCCCTCAGCCGACAGTGGCGGAAACAAGTAAACTACGAAATTCGACTAATATGCTGCCACGTATGCAGGGAGAAAAAATCTTGTGCCACCCGCTGGAGACGCGTACATCCAGCCGCCATAAGTTCCCGCTGGTCCGAAGGCAGCAGGAAATCCCATAACTGGATCCAATGTACCGCCGTATTGATAACCTGTAAAACATGAAATTTATCTTTCCTGTTAAAAACAATATTATTCCTACAATTCCATATGGACCAACAAATAGCTGACACGCCTATACGAACCCTATTTTTGGTCTTTTGATCCACTCCCCTTAACCAATTCCCAAACATATTTGTGACATTAGTAGGAGGTGGAATATTGTAGGTACAGAAAACTACCTGCCAAATGAGTTTTGCAAAAGGGCAGGAAATAAAAAGGTGTTCTATAGTCTCATCGTTCCCACAAAAGGAGCAATGTGAATTACCTTTCCAATTCCGCTTAGCTAGATTATCTTTTGTTAGCAAGTCCTTTTTGTGAAGGAACCACATAAAAATCTTAATCTTCTATGAGATTTTTAATTTCCAAACATACTTTTGTAAATATCTAGTATGTCCATTCATGAGATCTTCATACATAGATTTTACTGTGAATTGACCGTTTTGGGTCAAATTCCACTTAAACACATCTGGAACATCTGTCAATGTGACCTCCATTAATCTGTGGCATAAATGAGGCCACATGTCCCATTTATTCCTGAAAGGCATGGCGCCCCCATGTGTGGTTTTTGGTAATTAATGACAATCCCTGTGGACTAATGGTTGCATCGAGTTGTACTTGTAGTGTTTATCCATAGACCATGCTTGAACTCCATATGTTGGATTCAAGGTTATTGATGCCATGAATATATTGATATAATGAAGTTTTGGGCATCAAGATCATCGAGGTTATGGATATATACTTGATATGATCATGAAGAAGAGTATGTGATGACCAAGTTGTTATTCGAGGAGTTATCCGATGATTGGTCATGTGTAAGTTGAGCATATTACAAGTATGTCTTGAAGAAAAGGATTATGTGACATTCATGGTTATCTTCAAGACATCATCTATTGAAAAGAGAAGAAAAGATACAAGGTTGATCAAGATTGATCAACATGCAAAGCTCCAAGATGCACCAAGTGGATAATGTATCTCTTGGTATGGTAAGAAATTATCCATATAGCTTTGTCAACTAACCCATTACATGTGTGTGACATTTCTATGTGCGGTTAGGTATCTTTATTTGGGTGTGCATCAAATGAAGATTTCATATAGCCCATGGGGATGACGTCAAGTGGTGTTCGTCATCAACCTTGAGATGTGCAAGTTCAAGAGAAGTATCTCGAAGATATCATATGCTTGAAGCTTGCCACCCATTTGGAGATAATGTTCATGTGAAGATATGCCGATAAGAGGCTCTCCCATAGTGGTGTATGGGGGAGAAATATGTGGATCTTCACCAAGCGAAGCGCAATCAAGAAAGGTGGTCCACTTGAGAAGATCAAGATCGCCATCATCTAGTCAAGTGGAATGCGCAAGGCAAATGTATGATCTTGTTAGGGTTTCTATTTTACCGGTCTCATGTTGTTAGTAGGAGACTGGGTTATAGGATAGATACCGTACTATCAAGAGGGTCTCTCGATTGAGTTTTAGCGTATCAGTTGGAGAGAGCTCAAACCTTTGCATACTTGGCATATCATCTTTCTTGGTTCTTATTTGGCTTTCATCCATATGATAATTTAGAGCTTGTGGCATCTCTTTACCAAGCTCTAGTTCATCAAAAACGGATTTCATGAATATCTTGTTGCGTTTTTGATATTGGAGGTTTTACCGGTTTGTCTTTTGTAAGAGAGGTCAAACTCTCCTCTTTTGGATTCCTCCTCACATGATGGACTATGATGTTTTGTTGCATCATCTTGTCGTGCTCATTGTGGTGATTACAACGAGCCCAAGAACATCGAAATCAGAGTCTGGATGAAAAAGATATTGCAGTGTCCGTTTTGATGTTTCTGTCAGTTTTCAGACTATCGGATAATCCGATTTAAACTGAATCGGAATATTCGACCCGGATTTCTACTGGTCACGAAACAGCTATTTTGCAGCTCTCTGATGTATGTCAGATTATCCGATTCAAGTGTGGGTCGGATTATCCAACCCCAGCTTTTTCTGGCCAACAGGCAGATTTTGACCCACCTACTTAAGGGGTCTTCTTCTCCAAAGAGACCCCAACTCTTGAGCTCGTGTTTTGCCCCCATTGTTGACCTTCTTTGATCTTTGCTATCTCTCTATTCGTCCATGATTCTTGCTTCTAATTAGAGGGAAAAGAGAGAGGAGATCTAGATCTACTATCCCACCAATCAATCTCTCCTCTAAGTGAGGCGAAGCTTGTTGGATCTAGATCTTGGAGGGATTTGGTGTTCCTCTTTGTTCTTCCTCTCTTCTCCCCAATAGCATTAGTTGCTTTTGTGGGATTTGAGAGTGAAGGATTTTGAGCACTTCTTGTGTTCTTGCCCATTGCATGAGTTGCATAGGTTTGAGTTCTCCACGGTGATACGTGTAAATCGAAGTTGAGAAGCTTGTTACTCTTGGGTACTTGGGGTGCCCTAGAGCTTGTCCTCTTGGGTACTTGGAGTGCCCTAGATGGTCCTTATTGATCTCGGAGTTTTGGTGGCTCGCGAGATTGTTGGGAGCCTCCAATTAAGTTGTGGAGACGCGCCCCAACCTTGTGAGTCTTGTGGCTTTGGGAGCCGTGGGATTCCGGTGAGAGCCTCCAATTAAGTTGTGGAGTGTGCCTCATCCTTGTACGGGTTTGGTGACCACCCTCAAGTGTCCCATAATGGATCGTGACACTCCGCATTGGTGGAGGCACGAAGGAGATTACGGTGTGCCATTTGACGGCAATTCGGGGATCACTTTGTGACTCCGCACCGCTCCAACGGAGACGTAGCTTCCATTGAGAAGTGAACTTCGGGTTAAATCATCGTCTCCAAGTGCCTCGGTATTTCTATACACGAGCTTATTACTTATGCTATTTACTTTGTGATAGCCATCGAGCTTAAAGTAATATATCTTGCTATCACATATTTGCTTATATTGTTTAGCATAAGTTGTTGGTGCACATAGGTAAACCTAGCTTGTTTAGGTTTCGTGCTTGATAAATTAAATGCTAGTTTTATTCCGCATTTATTCAAGCCTAAACCATAAATAATTTTAATCGGCTATTCACCCCCACCTCTAGGCGACATCCGTGTCCTTTTAATTGGTATCAGAGCAGGTTCTCTCATTATTAGGTTTCACCGCCTAGAGAGTAAAGATGTCGTCTAGCGGACTAGTGCACAATGATTCTTTTATATTAGATGGCACAAATTATGATGTTTGGAAAATTCGCATTCTTGATATTATTCGGGTCATTGACCCATACATAGAGCGAATTCTTGATAGGGTTTATTCTCCCCCAAGGAATCTCAAAAGATTATCTTTATTGGATGAGAATAATTCCTATCTAGATGCTCAAGCCTCTAATGTGATTTTCAATGCTTTGAGCGATGTAGTTATTATGTCGGTCTCCTTTTCGGAATGCTCATGAGCTTTGGACCAAACTTCAAGATAAATATGATGTGTCCAAGAATTGTGGAGATGATTGTTCTCCCTCCACTTCTGTAACATCCCAAACTTTTGGAATATTTAAAAATCACTAAAAATTTAAACTTTTGATTTGGATAAAATATTTTCCTCAAAACTTGAAGATGAAATTGAAAATATTACTTTGATTACTTTATAAACCCTAGTTACAAAGTGTTTTCAATTATTTAAAGCATGTTCTATTTTCAAAATTGGTTTTGATTCAATTATATATTTGAAAAACATAAGTTTAAAATCACTTATTTCAATATCTACATTTGTGGTATTTTATTTGATTTTATCAAGCCACAAATGATTTTATTAAAACCCTATTCTAAATTTGACATAAAGTGTCAATTAATTAAATATGCAATATTTTAAATTTGTAATTTTGAAATATATTGGAAAAGTGTGCTTGAATATTTTAAATGATAGATATTATTTATATAAAATTTTAGAAGATTATTTGACTTGTTTTGGAGCCTTAGAATGAATTAATACATACGTGAATTTTAATCTTAGTTTTATTATCCTTGAGAACTGATTCATATTTTTCTGGGTGTCAGCATATTTAAATATCCTCTGTGGAATTTAATTTTGTTTTCATAAATTCATTTAGTATTTTTTTGGAGCTTTGTAACCAATCATATTTCCTAGAGTTACTTCTCTATTTTGTTCTACCAGAATCCCATACGTGCACATGCACGCGCAACCAATATTTTGGATGGCTGGCGTACATAAGTTGTAGAGCATGCATGTATCGATCTTAATCGTGTCTTCCTTATAGTTTCTCTTTCTTACCTTCCCTTTCTTTTCTTTTGCTGCCAATCACCGAATCAAATCGGCCGAGACTTTCTTTTCTTTCTACGTGACTGCCCAGCCGAGCAAGTGCTCGCTCGCCCAAACGTCAGGGCGTTTCCTCTTCATGCACGCACTTACAGCAGGTCAGCGGCCAGACAAAAACGGCAGTTCGGCTAGAAACTGCTGCCACCCTCATATTAACTTCTAATTACTTGGATTACTGGGGCATTCATTTTCCAAACCGTCCGCACTGCACCTCATGCACGCACCCATGCAAAACGCTGGTAAGCCTCCATCTGCCGCATCGTCCCTGCCCACCAAAGCATCGATTCGATCCCTCGTGCTCTGCCTTTCCCTCTCTTTCCGCAAGCACAAGGCCTAGCCACCTCACGATCCAGCCTCCTGAAGCACCGGTCAGATTGTCGCCGGACGCCGCCCGCGTTCCCAACGACTCCGGCCACTCCATGAAGAATTGCTGCGCCACAAGTACTAAGAGGATCAGGTGGATCGATTCAGTCGACCAGAATCTGGTTTGGTTCATCGCAGCGGACGAATTGCGCGACCACATCTGCTCGGTTATCTACTTCGTCCGATGAGTTCGTCGCGCATTGTGAGAATAACAACAATTCCTTTTATCCGTTGTCTCCACTCATCATGTCCTAGATCCTAGACAAGTTTTTATATCCCATCTGTTACATTGTCCATGCCAACGTTTAACCATGCACTAGTGAGCTCGGAGCGCCGCCGGATCGGAAGCTCGAGACTTCGTCGCCGCCGCTGGGAGTTTCGCGAGTTGCGCCGAGGTCGCCAACGCCTCCGTATCGATGTCCACTACGCCGTTCAGGTCTACAACAACACCGTAGGCTGCTTCCTCGACGACCACGTCTAAGGCGGGCCGGCTCTGGCCCAGGGCAAGAGGGGCAACGGCCCGGGCCCCCGCCAAACTTGGGGCCCAAAAGTGGGACGTATATACTAGTGGCGCGCATAATTATCCGCACGCCACTGGTAGTTTTTTTTGTCTATACTAGATAGATTATTACCAGTGGCGTACAAAATTACTACACGCCAGCGGTAACACATAAAAGACATAGAAAAAATGGCTAGATGCCCATTGATTAGGGCCCATTTATAGAGTTCGCCCTGGGCCCCTAAAATATTAGAGCCGGCCCCGAGCCCGCCGCCGCCGTACCCGCGCTTTCCGTCCATCAGACACCTCTCGGCCTGGTGAGCTGCTGCTTTTCTCCCATGCACACGATCTTGATAGTACGGCTGAGAACAGATTATCTGATGAAGGGGTACCAGCCAATAGAATCCTGCCATGTGTCCACCAATTTATCTATTTTCGTTTTTCTATTTAATTTAGACAGAAACTTCCAAAAATCATATCTTTTGATCTGTTCATCCAAATTTTACAAATTGGTATCCCTGCAATCCCTAGAACATATAGAACACATTCCTATTTTTAGTTTCGATTTTTGATGAACATAAAATATTCGATTTTAAAATGAGCTATTTGAGTAAATTTGACATAACTTTAGATCCACAAGTCCAAAATTTGCAAATAAAATATTTTTGGAAACCTTTAGATCTGTAGAATAGATTGGACTCTGTTAAAAATATTTTTGGTTACTTTTAAACTAATTTAAAAGTCAGAGGCTTAATTTGAGTATTTTTGTTATAGTTTAAATCCTACAAATTATTTTAATATGTTTCCTTTTGAGTAATATCCTAATTAATGTAAATTATTGTGTCACCTTGTTTTGTTAAACTTATTTTCCTTAGAAATTATTTTAGTCACCTTATTTTTGTTAACTTGTCCTTAGAAAATTTGATTGGTTGTTTGTTAGCCCTTTTGACCCTCCAAATTGAAAAACCACCAAGTTAGGACTTGTGAAAAACCATGAAGTGCAATGAAGGTGCCCCATTTGTCAACTTGGGATTTTCAACAAGATGCTACTACAAGGAGGACCAAGGAATGACTTAGCCATCACCAAGGAATGACTTAGCCATCTCCAAGAAGTGGAAGCACTTAGAAGAAAACAAGAGGAACTACAAGAAGACCAACCCCATCTTTTCTAAGTTTGTCTCCCTTTCTTTTCTTTTCCCTTTGACTTAGTGGTGTGGCCAAGTTAGATTCAAGACCAGCCTTGGTGATACCAAAACCCTCAAGTCTGCAAAACCATCAATTCTACAAAAATTCAATGAAGTCATCACACCAAGGAGGAAGCTACAAGGAAGCCTGGAGATGATCCTTTGGAAGACCAACTACATCTTTCTCTCTCTCTCTCTCCTTTCTGCTCTTCCTATCCTTTCTTTCACTTTGGACATAGACCAAGTCCTTAGTGTTTATGACTAAGTCCCTAAAGTGCTATAATTGAAGATCAAGACTCAAGAAGATGTGACCAACACTCAAGAGGAGAAGTTCAAGGCACAAAATAAGAAGTTTCGGAAACAAGAGAAGAAGACCAAGGTGAAGCACAACAAATAGGGATCCACTAGAGTTTGATTTAGAGATATATGCACGGTTAGTCACTGAACTTGGCCGAGATGAGCACTTTGGTCACTAAACTTGCAAAATGTTGCCCGCGGGTCACTCAACTTGGCAGAGATGAGCAAACTGGTCACAAACCATTGACTGAGCAGCTGACCATTGACTCTGACCATTTTTTTTGCAAAAACACCCCTGTAGAATCACAAAATCACATCATTTTTTTGCAAAAACACCCCTGTAGAGAGATATTAATGTGATTTTGTGATTCTACGGGGGTATTTTTGCAAAAAAAAAGGTCAGAGTCAATGGTCAACTGCTCAGTCAATGGTTTGTGACCAGTTTGCTCATCTCTGCCAAGTTGAGTGACCCGCGGGCAACATTTTGCAAGTTTAGTGACCAAAGTGCTCATCTCGGGCAAGTTCAGTGACTAACCGTGCATATATCTCTTTGATTTATTTTCAAACTTAAACCTTGACCAACCCATGCCCTAGTAGCTAACCATAAACCATTTTTCCATAACTTTTTTTGAGAGTTGAACATTGACCATTTTTTAACTAACTTGTTTAAAACTCGTTTGCTATGTTTGTTCTTTGAGGGTTTTCTTCTTTTTTGTTTGTATGTTTGTTAGCATGCTTGTTTATATTATTGTTGTTGTGTTTTCTATGTATAGATTGAACGGAGTGCAACGTTGTTCCTTGTTGAAAAGAGTGTGAGCAACGACAACTTCCAAAGGCAAGTGGTACATTCATAAATTTCCTAAGTATTTTTCTATGCATGACTTAGAATTATTTGTTTATATGCATGTGTTGGATAGTATTGCTATGCTAAAACTACTATCTCCCTTTTACTAGTTGTGTCTAGAATCCTATGATAACTTAGAAGAATTATTGATGCTATGCAAATGTGTTTTATGGAAAAGCTTAAATTCTACTAAGTTAAATGAACACCTGGGTGGATTTGGGCTTGATTGGCTATTGAGAGTTGAGTGTTGTCCCCAGGGGTTTTACCCGAGGGATATTCACTTGTGGATTGCCACCCAGGAACAAAGGGACCAATGTTTTCTCTAAGTGATGATGCTTCTCGTGCAACCATTAGTCATATGGGCTCTGGCTAGATGGATTAAGTTGCGTGGACTTATCCCGACTTGATAGGTGGTGGTAGAAGGTTAGAATGGGAGCGCGTCAAGTCTGCATGGGATGGGAAAATGCTTCTGAAAAGTCTCGTCTCAACCTTCTCCTTTTTCTTAGCACAAATTGAGTGTAGAGGATAGTTTGGGCTGGTTGAGTCTAATGGTGAAAGTGCACAACCTCTGCAGAGTGTAAAACTAAGTACTTAGCCGTGTCCCCGGTTACGGACAATTCTGAGCAGCTGATCAAGGACGTCAACGGAGGATCCCAACATGCCAACTTCAAAATAAAATTTGTTAGTAAACAACATTAGGGACTCCCCGGGGTTTTACCGGAGGTAGTCACCTGACACACTGGGGTTTTACCATGTGTTGTCACGGTTTCACTGGGGTTTTACCAGTGTTACCAATCTAAAAGATGCAAAATGTTTTACAAAGTGATAAGATAAAACTAGCTTTATGCAAATTAGCCTTTAAACTCCACCAGCCAAATATGCATATAGGTTATTAGAGTTTTTCCACTAAGTGTCCACAGAGTGTCACTTGCCAGATCCATTTTATATGGTTCTGACCCACCTTGTTGCAACATTTTTCCTGTTGCAGGATGTTCAGACGATGAGTGAGGTTTCGTTTAAGGTTTCGAGTCTACAACCAACATGTTTTCGCCTTTGGCACATGAAGATGATGGAGACTCACTGCTACTTTTATTCCGCTGTGCTGAACTTTGTAAAATGCTAGCCTTGAGCTATGCAATTTGTAATGAAAATTGTAAGTCTGGATCATGCGATGTAATAAAATTTGACGCATTTGCATGATATTCATCTTAGACTGTGTGTGCAAATGAATCGATCCAGGGGTTTGCACTATACACAGGGATCTTGCCAATTTTTAAGTGCAGGTCCGCGACAACTTCCGACCGTAATGAGTTCTCAACTTCGTCTACTTCACCTACATGTGGCAAGCCACAAAATAATGCAATGGTGAGTAGTGATAAATGTTGTAATGATGATAGTGAGATTATTGTTGATGATCCCTTACCTATATCTTATTGCAATGATTTATCTTTGGACTTAAACACATCTAGCAGAAAAATTGATTTACATGCTTGTGTTCATAGTCCTTGCATATCATGTACAAATAGCTTGATTAATCCTCGTGATGATATGCTCTCTACATCTTGTTGCCAAAATAAAAATGCTTCGATTTCCTCTAGTATTTGTTTGGCTAAGCATGTAGAGGAAACCGAACACTCAATGGAACAAGATATGGACTTAAATGGTGCTTCAAGCAATTCTTCATCGTCATCATCATTTACTCACTTTTGCCTTACGGCTAAAGCTTCTGAGGTATCTCCTGCCATGGATTCCAATATATCCCATGAAGATAGTGATGATGATTGTGATGGTAGTATGTCTTCCTTAAATAGGAAAGGTCAAATTATCTTTCATGCTCTAAGTAAAAATAAGAATGCTTGTTCTAACTTTATAGAAATCTTGACTATTGCTATCGAGAGCAAGAAATTTATTGATGAGCATGAAGACACGATTGAGGAAATGCAAAGCCACGAATATAAATATGCGGATGAGATTGCCGAACTCAAGGAAGCTCTTGAAGAAGAAGAAACCACTAAGGAGTCTCTTGAGGAGACATTTGCTCTTGAATTTTCTAGAGTAAAGGGATCCCATGATAGAGCCCTTGAGTTGGTTAATGATTTCAAAATAACAAATAGTAAGCTTTTAGATGCACATGCCAAACTCCTTGAGGATTTTGAGCACCTAGATAATGGCTCTAGGGTCATTAAGGGTGAGCTCATCAAACTCACCGAGTCTCATGCGCAACTTAAAGCTTCTCACTCTAAAGAGCTTGCCAAGTTACTTTCTCCTATTATCATAAATAATGATGCTTGTGCTACTAACTCTATCTCTTGTGAAGCATCCATATTGACTAAGAATGTTGAGCTAAGGGCTCAACTTGCATTGCTTTCTGGCAATTATGGGAAATTGGAAGAAAGACATGAAAAGCTTTTGAGCTCTCATGAATATCTTTTAGCCTCCAATGATAAGCTAACGTTAGCTCATGAGGCTATTATGTCTAAGGTAACATCGTGTGAACCTCATGTGGACAATGGCACAACTTCTACTCAACATGCTTTATTGCCATGTGCTAATCCTAGTAATTCATCCACTCATAATATTGCTACATCTTGTGATGAATTACTTTCCATGCCTTTTTGTTCTAACAATGAAGTTTCTACTTCCTCTACTATTTTTGTTGATACTAACCATGTAGAGGAATTAAAAGAGCTCAAGGCACAAGTCACTTCTTTGAAGAAAGACTTGGAAAAGTGTCATGCTGGGAAGCCCACACTTGACAACATGTTGAGTGTGCAAAGACGTCCCAATGACAAGAGTGGACTTGGATTCAACTCCAATAGTAAGAACAAGTCCAAGTATAACAAGAAACAGAAGGGCCAAGAACAAGTCAAGAATTCGGCCAAGATCACTTGCTTCAAGTGCAAAGTTAAAGGGCACCATGTTAGATCTTTCCCTATGAAGAAGAAATCACTTAGCAAGAAGCAACAAGGGAAGATGCCTCAAGTTCAAACTCAAGTTCATCAAGATGAAGAACGGTCCCTTCCCAAGAGGAACCATGGCATGCCTCCTCATGATGAAGCTTCAACTAAGAAGAAAGGAGGAAGCAAATGTTGCTACATATGTCGTGAGAAGGGTCATTTTGCCTCTTCATGCACTAGTGGTAACTTATCCAATCCCATAATAATTGATAATGTTTATTCTCTTAGGAAGGATAAGGTTGGCAATGTGTTTGCCAAATATGTTGGTACTGAAAGTGGTGTCAAGAAAAGGACCATTTGGTTGCCAAGCCTATTGTGACTAACCTCTTAGGACCCAACTTGGTTGGGGACCAACAAACTTAAACTTGATCAATATGTGTTGGTGGAGGGCATTGGAGACTTGGCTACATCATGAAGAATTAAGGAATCTTCACATTTATATTTTCTAAAGCCAAGTCATTTGGATTATGTTCTATCTGAAATCCAATGATCCTCCTTGCGGTAACTTGTATTTAAATCACATATACATTGAATGTTACTTGCATCCTTGCATGTGTTTGGTTTTGTACCTTGCTAATGTTTACATGTGTTGTGCTCTCTACTTACTTTTCTTGAGTAATCATGTACGTGTATGTTGGTTTGCACACCATGTGAGTTAATGTTGAGCCATTTGTATCAACTTGTTTATATCTTAATTCGCTCTTTTTGAGAGAGTAATGAACAATCCCATTTTGGGGGAGTGATATGCTTCGCACTTCACAAACCTAAAAATGTGTATACATGAGTACTACCACTTAGTGTTGATATTTCAATTTATCTAGTCTCTAAATGGTATGTCCTTCTCATGAGAAATTCAAATTCTCTAATGTTCATTAATTATCTCTATTTGGGTTTTGTTTGCCTCTTGTGGAGAATAAATGGATTATCACATTATGGGGGAGTAATAATCTATGTGCATATTACAAACCTAGACAATGTGAACATGTGAGGTATTGTCACCTAGACTTGATATTGTTAATTATCTTATTCCTATGTGGCATGTTTCTCAAACAAGTTCCCATTTGTTTAATTGCTTTTATTTACTCACCTTTGGATCTTGCTTGTGAGGAATGTTCTTGATTCGATTTTGCTCTAATATGTTCTCATATATCTCTTTGGGAACCGACTGCTTCAAGCACTCTTTGTAGTTGCTTTGCATTATCATGTGAATATTTGAAGCTATCAAGAACTTCTTTCTCCATAAGCATTTTACTTAAATCTTATACATTGTCGTGTGCTTATATATTGTGAAGATGATCTTGAATTTCATTAGAATATACCACCAAGAAATATATCTCCATATACTCCTTGTCCTTGACAAGTGATACACATATTTGTGGTGGATTTTGTAGATCGTCGTCATATTGGCTCTTGATCTTTTTGTCTTAACTCTTGCCAAAAAGTGATGTGTTATAACTCTCTTTGTCTTCCTAGCCTCTTATGGATCATTTTGTCTTATTCAAACCTTCCTATTGATTTAATTGGTATAGGAGAGGCTTTGAACCCATTCTTGTGCACATTGCCTTTTATGGCTACTTCTAGATAATGCACTATTCTTGGGGGGAGATTTTCTTTATTCTTTGGGTACACTATTTATCTTCAATTGGTATTTGATCCCGGTGACATGTCTCTATGGAATACAAACCTTTCGCCTTGGTACTTGTGCCAACATGAAAAGTGTAGAGGGTTTTGGTTTATTTATTGGAACCTTTGCTCCTTTTGAGAATTATTCTCAATTGATTTCTCTCTTTGGGAGTTGGTTATATCATTCCTTGATTTGGTATCTTATTTTGTTTTGATATCTTGTCCAATTGGTATCTTATCAATCATGTGTTGTTTTGATTTGGTTTTAATTGGCATCTCTAAATCATATGATTGTTTTGGATCTTTGATATAATTTGGACCTTCCTTCCTCTCTTGGTGTTTTGTCCAACTTGTATCTCAATTTGGTTGTTAAAGATCTTAGGCATGCATATGTACTTCATTTATGATTTATAGCTTTATGCCAATATATAGGGGAAACTCCACGGAATCCTAATTCGGCTAAGATGCGCATGAAATTCAATTTCATATCTATATGCACATATGATGGCCCTTGAAGAGGTTGATCTACGGCTCCAGAAAACAGTCTTGATCTCCGGTGCGTAGTTTACCTGAGTCAAAAGTAAATGGGTTAGGTTGAGACTCCAAGTGAAGAGTGTGTAGTAAGTGGAAGACGTGTTTTCCCCACGAGGGTGACTCGAGGGTTTAATATCGAACTCTCGGGGAATCAGTAGTGAAAAGTTTATCTCCTTATCCTTCTTTTGGTCACCTACAAAACAGAGTTAAATGTTTTGGTCCTCAACCTCACCTGTGGTTGTCAAGCACAAGGTGTAAGAATGATATCAAGATAATTATTCAATGCAAACAAGAAATAAATATGCGATGGTGGTGAATAAATGTGCAATGATCATGATAACAATGATGAATGATATTTTTGGGTTTTTTATGATGAATGCAAGATGTAAACGTGTTTTTGTATTTTCGGATTTAATAATTCCAGAAAATAGAAAAGTGGTAAAAGTTGTTGGAAATGTGTTTCTTACGATTAAAAATGGACCGGGGTTCATGGTTTCACAAATGCACTCTCTCTTTAATAAAGTGGCAGACAATGGGCACATAGAGTTGACATATGAGATTGCAACACAGGGTTTGATATCAAGTTACTAATTATATGGGCATCACGTCCTAACATAGAGATCTTTTGGTTATTAATCTCACTTATACTCAACCAAGATGCGAACTAAATCATACACCTTAGTAATTAAGATAACTCAGAGTATAGCCTTAAGTATCATGACATGAAGTTAAAATAAGAACATGCTAGATCTAGTCACGGAGAAGTGGCAAGTCACCTACAACCCTTGTAGCATGGTATTTTGTTTATCCCTAGTGAGGTAACAAAGTAAGGTAAAACACCCAAGTGGATCGCGATATTACAGTGTCAACTTACCGCACTCACCATCCCCGTTACTCCAACTAATGCACACATCACCCCACACACGCTCTCATAAACATGCTTGATCATAACAAGTAGATAAGAACGGGGTACATAATATGCATCTATTCATAACTGAAACAAACATTGCAATCTCAAACATATATTAACTCACAAAAAGATCCACCACATAGGAATTACAACGATGACCGTAATCATGTTCAGCAGCTCATACGGTACTAATTAGTGAAGCTCAAAGAGAGGAGAGATACATAAGTTACTTCCACAAACCCATAGTCCAGAGGTGGACTACTCCCTCTTCATCATGGAGACGGTGGAGATGTCGATGGAGAAGATGGAGACCACGCCGGCAGCGCCCCGCCGGAGTTTTCCCCCTCCAATCTGCAGCTCCAGATCTCGTTTTCGTGTTTCTGTTGTGGCGGCGCTTGTTTTCGAGAACACCGTGGGACTTCTTTTATAGGCGTTTTTAGGTCAAGACGAAGTCGGTGGAGAAAAGATCGACGGCAGCGGAGCCTCGAGGGCCAAAGGGTGGGCCCCACGCGGCCAGGTACAGGCCGCGTGGGCCCCCCTCTTTTGGCTTCCGGCCTCCGTTTGCTTGCTTCCTTCGCTCTCAGTCTTCCTCCTTCCAAAATATGACGCCTGTATTTTTCCATTATTTGGACGTCGTTTGGGTCCCTGAAACATAAAAGGAAAAAATAGGGTTTTCTGCCTGCGCAGGGTTAATTCCATAAAAATAGGAAAAAATATTTTATTCCTAAAATCATTATAACAGTGATATAACCCTTATATGATGCAAATATGATTGGAATATGAGTGATATAGTGCAAAGTTCATGTATGCATTTTACATGCATCAACATCCCCAAGCTTAACCAATACTCGTCCTCGAGTATGAAGGTGATAAAACTAACATGGGCTTTGCAATATAGCACTAACAATGGATATCAAAGATGATTGCTACTGCTACATAGAGTCAAATGATTCATTCTTCAAAGGAGTAGCAATATGCAAAATAGTTTATGAAGTGATATCAAGTATTCAAGCAAGGATGTTCAATGATAGTTCACAAAGTGTAACATAAAGAAGTAATATGGACCACATGTATGCATAATGATAAGTAAGAACATCCTACATTGGTCATAGAGTGTAGATGAAAATCTGAATATAAAAGGTGGACACTTTGGAAAGATGTATATGTGAGTAGAGGTAAAGCATGCATAAGTTTCATCTAACTTCCAAACTCTTCTACTTAAGTTAATGATTGCAATGTGGAATTCTTGGTGTCAAGCTCTCATTACCCCTATCATAGCATCTTGAATGATTAAAGTTTAATGTGAAAGCAAATATGAGTAGTGTGCTTGATAAAGTAAAGGTTAGGTGTCTCATGCCCCTTGAATACAAGTACCTACACCATGATTACTCAACTTAGGAAACAAAGCAAGTTCAAGTTATATCATTGTAAGTAATAATAGTATCATCAAGAGCGTCAACTGGGGTACCTCTTGTCCCAGGATATGGAACAAGCCCATATCAAAATGACAAGACAAACAAACAAGATGAACAACCTCAACACCCTTTTTATTTACCATTGGAATAGCTTTTTATTATAAGGTGCATCACAGAGGTTCACCATAGCATGTAAGTAAATTTCCACCATGAATGATGCATGGCTTAGATTAGCGGCCCAGGCGTCTCTCTAACCATTTATACAAACTCATTTAAACTACTTCATTTCCACCTCAGTACATGATATCAACTAAATGGAGCATGTTGAAAGCTTTGCATGTGACAGCACATATGGGCTAACTCCCAACCTCGGACATTTATCAAGCCACTAGCATCATAATCTTAATCACAATGGGTCATGTTTTATTTATGCAATAAAATAAAGTTGTGCATCAAGTTCGTGAGAGCTATATAACCAACTTTTCCCATAACAATCAATAACATAAACATTTTCATTCAGAGGTATAGATAACACAAATATCATGATAACATACTCGGAATAGCATAAAGCATAGGTAGATATGGTGGACTCACTGGAATAACTTTGGTTGAAGGTGTTGGAAACAAGTTTTTACTTGTTGGAATTTTGGGCTAGCAAGAGGGAGAAAGTTGACCATCTAGATGCATGCATGAGTGTCCATAGAACTAACTAATCCATGTTAAACAAGTAAAATAACTTCAGCATCAAAACATGAATAAGTGATAGCTCTTGATAAAGCATTTGCAAATTATTACTCATAAACAAGCTCATGAATCATGCAACTATATGTATCATTAAAAATCAACTCAAACATCCCTTTTCCCAATCATAAAAGCATCCAACATATTTCAACCCATATTTCCAGTAGCTCTTTCTCATATAAATGATAGTGTGGTGGTCTCACAAAATAACAATCAAACCAAAAACAAACAAAAAGACGCTCCAAGTTTATGCGATAAAGTGTTTCGATCGAAAAACAGAAGTTAGACGTGTGCAAACCGAGAGTGTGTAGGTCCAGTGGGGTTGTCTTCACATCCCCAAGCTTATGGTCTTCACCATCCTTGGATAGCTCTTGGTGCATCTCCTCCAATCCCTGTGAAAAAACTTCAAAACACCGTTTCTCCCATTTTCTTTTCTGTGGGGTGCATTAAGTGATAAACAAATAGGTTTCTTGCTGCATATAATCCTTAAACAAAACATCATATGAATGTCCAGAAAGTATATAATGTTGTATGCCTACTCATAAACTCATTTGAATCAAAAAGATTCAAGATAAAAGTTCAAAACATGCATAAAACAAAATGGGACAGAATCTGTCCAGAAAAACAGCAGCAAAACGTATTTTTCTACCCTACCAAACTTTGCCGAAAAATTCCGAAAAATTCATGCATACAGAGGATGAAAAGTTGCAACTACAGTTCAAATATGAGCTCATTCGGAGTTACAGAATAAGAATTAAAAATCATACCGTGCACAGATTCGTGCAGGAATAAAATCTCCGAACGCTATAAGCAACTTTTCAAACCAAAATGGGTAAAACTTGGCACTTTATTAAAATTCCAGAAACTAAACTAAAAAAAACTCTCTTGTTACAGCAAGAGGACACAAAGAAAATCACACAT
Source organism: Poa pratensis (assembly GCA_947311845.1). Classification (NCBI taxonomy): domain Eukaryota; kingdom Viridiplantae; phylum Streptophyta; class Magnoliopsida; order Poales; family Poaceae; genus Poa; species Poa pratensis. The sequence goes on from CAMZMU010000052.1 coordinate 119,831,782, forward strand.
AAAAATAACCGGGTTGCCTCCCGCAAAGCGCTTTCTTTATAGCCATATAGCTAGGCTTCTTACTTGTTGTTTATTGAAGATGAAGCTCATGAGGGAGCTTGAACTTTGATGTTCCCCTCTTCCTTGGGAAGTGTTCCATGCACTTCTTGTGTGGAACTGAAACTTCACGTTCCCTCTTTGAATCAATGATGGCACCTGTAGTACGAAGAAAAGGTCTTCCAAGAATAATAGGACTAGAGGTTTTATTCCCCATGTCCATGATTAGAAAATCCACAGGCACAAAAGTCATATGTAACTCTACCATAACATCACTTACTTTCCCTAAAGCATGTTTAATGGAATCATCAGCAAGTGCAAGTTCAATAGAGCATTTTTCAAGATTTTTCAATTCAAGTACTTCATATAGTTCTTTAGACAAACAGAGACACTAGATCCTAGATCAAGTATGGCATGATGTGTCTCTTTTCCAATAGTTACTAGTACCTTGGGAATCCATATATCCCCAAGCTTAGGTGGTATCATGGCCTCTTGGTTGTACCTAGCAATTTTCTCTTTCAAGACATGATTAGCAATATAGAACCAAAGCCAGCTTGATTAGTGTTGATGGAAGGATCACTTGCAAACTTTTGTAAGATAGAGATTAATTCATGCAAGCTACAATTTTCTAAGTCAAGCAAAGGATCCTTGACTTCACTAAGCATTTTAACTTCCTCAACTTCTCTCTCTTTCATTACCCCAATAGATTCTTTAGCAACTCTCTCTTGCTCATGAATGTGTTCCCAAGACTTATTGATAACTTCTTGGCAATATTTAATTGTTTCCTCATGTTTTTGGGCTGTAATGATACTCTTTAATGATGAGACTTCCTTAGCAAGCTGATCTACCCTTTCAAACAAAGCATCTTGTTTTTCAAACTTAGAGATAAATTCCTTATTAAGCTCTTTTTGGTAGATATAAAAGATCTAATGGTGTTTTCCAAATCACTAGAAACATTACCACTAGAAGCATATTTATTTGGCACATATGGGGGTTTATTATAAGAGTTATAATTGTTGTTCCCATACCCATTATTACCATAGTTCCTAATGAAGTTGACATCAATATTTTCAGAATTATTACCAACTAGTTCTTGCAAAGGAACATTTTCAACACTAGGTTTATTAAGCAAAGCAAGAATAGTATCCATTTTAGATGACAAATCATTAGTTTCCTCAATAGAATTCACTTTCTTAGAAGGATTGGGTGCCCTATCAGTATGCCATTGACTATAGTTTTGCAAAATGCTTTCCAATATATTTTTAGCTTCTACTATAGTCTTACTCATAAAAGCACCTCCAGCAGCAGAATCAAGTATGTTTCTAGACATGTAGTTTAAACCATTGTAGAAAGAGTGTAATATGGTCCATTCATTAACCCCATGTGATGGACAAGTTCGAAGCATAAGTTTAATCCTATCCCAAGCCATAGCAACATGTTCATTTTCATTTTGCCTAAAAGAAAGGATGTTGTTTCTATTTTGCAAAATTTTAACAGGAGGATAGTATTTCTTAATAAAAGCTTCTTTAGATCATCCCATGAATTAATACTACCGGATGGCAATGAATGCAACCACTCTTTAGCTTTTCCTCTAAGTGAAAAAGGAAATAGCTTCAATTTTAGGATATCACTTTCAACATTCTTAAACTTTTGCATGTCACATATTTCAACAAAATCATGAAGATGCATAGAGGCATCCTCCATAGCACTACCACCAAATTGTTCCCTAGTTATCAAGTTCAACAAACTAGGACTTACTTCATAGCTATCAGCTTTAATCTCAGGTGTGGCAATAGCTTTAGAGATGAATTGATCATTAGGAGTGTTTGTGTAGTCACACAATTTAGTTCTTTCTCCCATTTTAGCAAGTTTTTTGTATTTTTTATTTTTTATGCAAAACTGAAAATAAAAAGTCTCACAAATGCAAACCGAATTACAAATGCAAGACAATGCAAGACAATGACAAAACAAATAATTTTGCTTTGAAGGTAAAGATGGATAAGATGATGCTCACGTAGGTGCAACCTCCCCAAGCTTAGGTGTTAGCACAAGTTGGTGATGTTGACTTTGTTGTGATCTCCTTGGATAAACCTTCCAGCTATGATTCCCCGGCAACGGCGCCAGAAAACAGTCTTGATGGCCCTTGAAGAGGTTGATCTACGCTCCAGAAAACAGTCTTGATCTCCGGTGCGTAGTTACCTGCGTCAAAAGTAAATGGGTTAGGTTGAGACTCCAAGTGCAGAGTGTGTAGTAAGTGGAAGACGTGTTTTTGACTCGAGGGTTTAATATCGAACTCTCGGGGAATCAGTAGTGAAAAGTTTATCTCCTTATCCTTCTTTTTGGTCACCTACAAAACAGAGTTAAATGTTTTGGTCCTCAACCTCACCTGTGGTTGTCAAGCACAAGGTGTAAGAATGATATCAAGATAATTATGCAATGCAAACAAGAAATAAATATGCAATGGTGGTGAATAAATGTGCAAGGATGATGATAACAATGATGAATGATATTTTTGGGTTTTTTATGATGAATGCAAGATGTAAAAGTGTTTTTGTATTTTCGGATTTAATAATTGCAGAAAATGGAAAAGTGGTAAAAGTGTTGGAAAGGTGTTTCTTATGATTAAAAATGGACCGGGGTTCATGGTTTCACAAATGCACTCTCTCTTTAATAAAGTGGCAGACAATGGACACATAGAGTTGACATATGAGATTGCAACACAGTTTGATATCAAGTTACTAATTATATGGGCATCACGTCCTAACATAGAGATCTTTTGGTTATTAATCTCACTTATACTCCACCAAGATGCGAACTAAATCATACACCTTAGTAATTAAGATAACTCAGAGTATAGCTTAAGTATCATGACATGAAGTTAAAATAAGAACATGCTAGATCTAGTCACGGAGAAGTGGCAAGTCACCCACAACCCTTGTAGCATGGTATTTTTGTTTATCCCTAGTGAGATAACAAAGTAAGGTAAAACACCCAAGTGGATCGCGATATTACAGTGGTCAACTTACCGCACTCACCACCCCCGTTACTCCAACTAATGCACACATCACCCCACACACGCTCTCATAAACATGCTTGATCATAACAAGTAGACAAGAATGGGTACATAATATGCATCTATGTTCATAACTGAAACAAACATTGCAATCTCAAAGATATATTAACTCACAAAAAGATCCACCACATAGGAATTACAACGATGACCGTAATCATGTTCAGCAGCTCATACGGTACTAATTAGTGAAGCTGAAAGAGAGGAGAGATACATAAGTTACTTCCACAAACCCATAGTCCAGAGGTGGACTACTCCCTCTTCATCATGGAGACGGTCGAGATGTCGATGGAGAAGATGGCGACCACGCCAGCAGCGCCCCACCGGAGTTTTCCCCCTCCAATCTGCAGCTCCAGATCTCTGTTTTCGTGTTTCTGTCGTGTGACGGAGCTTGTTTTCGAGAACGCCGTGGGACTTCTTTTATAGGCATTTTTAGGTCAAGACGAAGTCGGTGGAGAAAAAATTGACGACAGCGGAGCCTTGAGGGCCAAAAGGGTGGGCCCCACGCGGCCAGGTACAGAGGCCGCGTGCCCCCCCTCTTTTGGGCTTCCGGCCTCCGTTTGCTTGCTTCCTTCCTTCGCTCCCAAGTCTTCCTCCTTCCAAAATAATGACGCCTGCATTTTTCATTTGGACGTCGTTTGGGTCCCTGAAACTTAAAAGGAAAAAATAGGTTTTTCTGCCTGCGCAGAGTTAATTCCATAAAAATAGGAAATAAATATTTTATTCCCAAAAATCATTATATAATAGTGATATAACCCTTATATGATGCAAATATGATTGGAATATGAGTGATATAGTGCAAAGTTCATGTATGCATTTTACATGCATCAACATATTTATGTGGAGTTCCTCCTATGTAATGTAGTTTGACTAACTACTTTGGACCCAATTAGTTTGGAACCATTTTGTACTTAAATATGTTTTAGGTTCTTGGGAGATGCATTGGATGCTTGTCTCATTTATAATGAAGGTGCCTCACTACATGCTTATTAGAGCCAAGCGAGGATGGTTGATGAAATTTTATCTACTACATCAACCCAATGTCAACTCGGTAACAAGTATTCACCCTCATGCATACTTTTCTAGCATCCAACCTTGTGTATGTTGCATCATGACATGAAACTTATTTATGACTTTATTGTGGTTCTTGTAAATTTTTAGAGAAACTTCTCATGATGTATTTGCAAATCCTTTTCGATTCTTATGATACTTGTTGCTTTATCAATGCGTCCCAACTATCTCTTTTCCCATAGTGATATTTGTGATGCATTTGTTGTGGTTGAATTTGAAGTTCATTATTATACAATATGAGAATATTGAGCTATGGGCTATGATCCTAAACAAACATCATACGTGTATATTTTATGACTTCCCTTTGGATATCGTGTTTCCTTTCCTTGGTAACTAATTTTATGCGTACATGTTTCTTTGTGGATATATATCTCATGATTGTTGTACACTTAGAAACCTATATACATGATAGAAATACATCTTTACTCGATATCCTAATTCTTCGGTGTCACCCTCTTTTACTCCGTTTTAATTCTTTGGCGTGACTCCGAAAAGAATTTGATTTATGAGTGCATATACCATTCTATTACATCTTGGTGCTCTCATCTTGGTGAATATCTTGCTTGTCTTTACAAGCCAATACTCTTCACCATTGTTTTTCATTTGCATCTTTATTGAGCTTGTGAATTCATTTTTTTTGGATACCGGAGGAGTGAGGATTCCATGTTTGTACACATTGTATTCAAATACAATAATTCTAAATTGTGTACAAATATTGGGAGCTCCTCTATTTTCTTTAAAAACACTCTTTTGCTCAAATCATAATATCTTGTGTTTATTTGGTTAGTTGGATCTTTTTGATTGCTTACTTTTTATTTGGAGAATTTTAAAAGGTTTTCCATATCATTCTTTTGCAACCTTTGGATTCTCAATATAGTTTTTGCTCTCTCCAACTATTCGTCATTGGATATGTGTATTTGATTTCACTCATATTTTGAGAAACGCACACGTTATGGGGGAGCTCATACTATATTGACCTTCTAAGATTTTTCGCCCATTTTGGAAATGGATGCCAATGGGGGAGAAGTTTTAGAGAGTTTAAGGGGAAATTTAGTTTTATGCTTTTGTTTTGGTCATAAGCATTTACCTTTCATATGCTCATGCATCCATGGTTGTTGCTCATGCTCATGCATCCATGCTTGTTGCTTTGCATGGTTGCTTAATTCATTATATAAACCCTTGTAAAAGAGATTGTCATCAATTACCAAAATGGGGGAGATTGAAAGGGCATGGCGCCCCCATGTGTGGTTTTGGTAATTAATGACAATCCCTGTGGACTAATGGTTGCATCAAGTTGTACTTGTAGTGTTTGTCCATAGACCATGCTTGAACTCCATATGTTGGATTCAAGGTTATTGATGCCATGAATATATTAATATAATGAAGTTTTGCTCATCAAGATCACCGAGGTTATGGATATATACTTGATATGATCATGAAGAAGAGTATGTGATGACCAAGTTGTTATTCGAGGAGTTATCCGATGATTGGTCATGTGTAAGTTGAGCATATTGCAAGTATGACTTGAAGAAAAGGATTATGTGACATTCATGGTTATCTTCAAGACATCATCTACTGAAAAGAGAAGAAAAGATACAAGGTTGATCAAGATTGATCAACACACAAAGCTCCAAGATGTACCAAGTGGGATAATGTATCTCTTGGTATGGTAAGAAATTATCCATATAGCTTTATCAACTAACACATTACATGTGTGTGGCATTTCTATGTGCGGTTAGGTATCTTTATTTGGGTGTGCATCAAATGAAGATTTCATATAGCCCATGGGGATGACGTCAAGTGGTGTTCGTCATCAACCTTGAGATGTGCAAGTTCAAGAGAAGTATCTCGAAGATATCATATGCTTGAAGCTTGCCACCCATTTGGAGATAATGTTCATGTGAAGATATGCCGATAAGAGGCTCTCCCATAGTGGTGTATGGGGGAGAAATATGTGGATCTTCACCAAGCGAAGCGCAATCAAAAAAGGTGGTCCACTTGAGAAGATCAAGATCGCCATCATCTAGTCAAGTGGAATGCGCAAGGCAAAGGTATGATCTTGTACCGGTCTCATGTTGTTAGTAGGGAGACCGGGTTATAGGATAGATACCGTACTATCAAGAGGGTCTCTCGATTGAGTTTTAGCGTATTAGTTGGAGAGAGCTCAAACCTTTGCATACTTGGCATATCATCTTTCTTGGTTCTTATTTGGCTTTCATCCATGTGATAATTTAGAGCTTGTGTCATCTCTTTACCAAGCTCTAGTTCATCAAAAACGGATTTCATGAATATCTTGTTGCGTTTTTGATATTGGAGGTTTTACCGGTTTGTCTTTTGTAAGAGAGGTCAAACTCTCCTCTTGTGGATTCCTCCTCACATGATGGACTATGATGTTTTCTTGCATCATCTTGTCGTGCTCGTTGTGGTGATTCCAACGAGCCCAAGAACATCGAAATCAGAGTTTGGATGAAAAAGATATTGCAGTGTCCGTTTTGATGTTTCTGTCAGTTTTCAGACTCGGATAATCCGATTTAAACTGAATCGGAATATCCGACACGGATTTCTGCTGGTCACGAAACATCTATTTTGCAGCTCTGTGATGTATGTCGGATTATCCGATTCAAGTGTGGGTCGGATTATCCGACCCCTGCTTTTTCTGGCCAACAGGCAGATTTTGACCCACCTACTTAAGGGGTCTTCTTCTCCAAAGAGACCCCAACTCTTGAGCTCGTGTTTTGCCCCCATTGTTGACCTTCTTTGATCTTTGCTATCTCTCTATTCCTCCATGATTCTTGCTTCTAATTAGAGGGAAAAGAGAGAGGAGATCTAGATCTACTATCCCACCAATCAATCTCTCCTCTAAGTGAGGCGAAGCTTGTTGGATCTAGATCTTGGAGGGATTTGGTGTTCCTCTTTGTTCTTCCTCTCTTCTCCCCCCAATAGCATTAGTTGCTTTGGTGGAATTTGAGAGTGAAGGATTTTGAGCACTTCTTGTGTTCTTGCCCATTGCATGAGTTGCATAGGTTTGAGTTCTCCACGGTGATACGTGTAAATCGAAGTTGAGAAGCTTGTTACTCTTGGGTACTTGGGGTGCCCTAGAGCTTGTCCTCTTGGGTACTTGGAGTGCCCTAGACGGTCCTTGTTGATCTCGGAGTTTTGGTGGCTCGCGGGATTGTTGGGAGCCTCCAATTAAGTTTTGGAGACGCGCCCCAACCTTGTGAGTCTTGTGGCTTTGGGAGCCGTGGGATTCTGGTGAGAGCCTCCAATTAAATTGTGGAGTGTGCCTCATCCTTGTACAGGTTTGGTGACCACCCTCAAGTGTCCCATAGTGGATCGTGGCACTCCGCATTGGTGGAGGCACGAAGGAGATTACGGTGTGCCATTTGACGGCTATTCGGGGATCACTTTGTGACTCCGCACCGCTCCAACGGAGACGTAGCTTCCATTGAGAAGTGAACTTCGGGTTAAATCATCGTCTCCAAGTGCCTTGATATTTCTATACACGAGCTTATTACTTATGCTATTTACTTTGTGATAGCCATCGAGCTTGAAGTAATATATCTTGCTATCACATATTTGCTTATATTGTTTAGCATAAGTTGTTGGTGCACATAGGTAAACCTAGCTTGTTTAGATTTCGTGCTTGATAAATTAAACGCTAGTTTTATTCCGCATTTATTCAAGCCTAAACCATAAAGAATTTTAATCGCCTATTCACCCCCACCTCTAGGCGACATCCGTGTCCTTTCAATTCCCTACTAGGGCCCTTCTAAATCCGAGATTTAGCAGCGGTGCATTTTGTAACACATCATGAACCGACACATGTTGTTCTGCACAATGTTATACAGTAATGGATATTGGTTCATCAACGGGGAATCGCCCAGCCAAGTGTCTTCCCAAAATCTTGTTGTTTCCCCATTGCCAATTGTAAAAGACCCCCTAATGAAAAAATCATCCTTGACTCTCATTAGGCCTTTCCAAAAGGGAAAATCAGTGGGTTGGGCTTCCACTTGAGCTAATGTTTTACTATGTAGGTATTTGTTATGTAGCAACTCCTGCCACACCCCTTCCTCATTTAAAAGCTTGAAAAGCCACTTGCTTAACAAACATTTATTTTTTAGCTCAAGTACCTCTACCCCTAAACCTCCCTGGTCTTTTGATCGACAGATAATGTTCCATTTGGTTAGTCTATATTTTCGTTTATGCTCATCACTCTGCCAAAAGAAACGAGATCTATAGAAGTCCAACCTTTTTCTTACCCCTTTAGGTAATTCGAAAAAGGATAGCATAAACATCGGAAGGCTTGTTTACACCGAATTAACAGGGACCAACCGATCTCCATAGGATAACATTTTCCCTTTCCAACAACCAAGTTTGCCTTCGAAACGACATTCTACCGGTTGCCAGTCATCATTTCGGAGTTTCCTATAATGAATTGGGACTCCTAAGTATTTGAAAGGAAGGGATCCATACTCGCAGCCGAAGATCTGCTTGTATTGGTTCTCTACCTCCTTAGCCTTTCCCAAACAATAAATTTCACTCTTGTGAAAATTTATTTTGAGGCCAGACAATTGTTCAAAAATGAAGAGGATGAGTTTCATATTAACCGCTTTTTCCAAATCGTGCTCCATAAATAAAATCGTGTCGTCGGCATATTGCAAAATAGATAACCCTCCCTCCACTAAGTGAGGTATGAGGCCACCTATCTTACCATCCTCCTTTGCCCACGCAATAAGAATGGCCAACATGTCCGCCACGATATTAAACAATATAGGAGACATCGGATCTCCTTGGCGAAGGCCCTTTTTAGTCTGAAAATAATGACCGATGTCATCATTTACTCTTATACCGACACTCCCTCTGAACAAATTGCGTAATCCAATCACACCATTCTTGTGTAAATCCTTTCATACGCAAAGCTTTCTGGAGGAATGGCCATTTCACTTTATCATATGCCTTTTCAAAGTCAATTTTGAATATAACTCCATCCATTTTCTTCCTTTGAAGCTCATGGATGGTTTCATGCAGAACAACCACCCTTCTAAAATGTGTCGCCCTGGCATAAATGTCGACTGCGTCGACCTAATAATCTTTTGAGAAATTTCAGTAATACGATTAGTACCTACTTTTGTAAAGATTTTAAAACTGACGTTGAGAAGACATATTGGTCTATATTGTTGAATCTGAACCGCTTTTCTTTTTTGGAAAGCAAATTAATAACTCCAAAGTTTAGTTTATACAAGGACAAGTTTCCTAGTTTCAACTGAACAAAAAGAGCCATTAAGTCGTCCACAATAACCTCCCAGAAGGTCTTGTAAAATTCCGCAGGAAAACCATTAGGCCACGGAGCCTTATTGAGTTCCATTTGAGAGATGGCCTCATACACTTCTTTCACTAAGAAATCAGCTGTAAGGATATCATTCTCTTGTTGTGTCAATTGCGGTATATCATGAGTCATGCTTTGATCGAGTGCTATATCATTAGGGGCTGCATCCCCAAACAATTTCTTATAATATTCCGTGATATAAGTCTTTAAATTCGAGTCGCCTACAATGGTTCCTTCGTCTTGCTCTAACTGAAAGATTTTCTTTTTCCTATGTTTGCCATTTGCTATGAGGTGGAAATATTTTGTATTGTTTCCTCCCTCCTGGATATATTTTACTTTCGCTCGTTGAGCCCATTTAGTCTCTTCATCCCTACGAAGACAGCAAAGTCGATCATTTGCCACCTTCAAAGCATCCCGCTCTGACGAACTAATCAGAATGCTCTCAGCTTTGATGTCTAACATATCAATGATTTTTAGCAACCTTCTCTCTCCTGTTTATATTTCCCACTTTGGTTTTTAGCCCAACCTTTAAGGTACCGTCTTAAGTGCCGTATTTTATTTTGCCAAATCTCTATAGGTGAGCTACCTTTCACAACAACCGCCCATTCGGCCGCTACCATTTCGTAAAAACCTTCGGTCCGAAGCCAAGATAGTTCAAACGAAAAGCGCGCATTATTACATAGGTGTGCTTGTACCCCTGAATCCACGAAGAGGGGTGTGTGATCCGACCCAGCTCTACTCAAAGCTTGGACCGAAACCAAAGGAAATTTATGTTCCCACTCAGTTGTTGCCAAAATCCTATCTAGCTTTTCATAAGTAGGAACATCTCTCCTATTTGCCCAGGTGTATTGTCTCCCGGTTAGTTCTATTTCTCGTAGCTCTAGATTCTGAATGATTGCGTTAAACATAATGGGCCATCTTGGATTATAAGACGCATTGTTCTTGTCTTGAGGTTTCCTAAGTATGTTAAAATCCCCACCCACCAACATTGGTAATGGTTCATTTTCACATATTCAGACTAACTCTGATAAAAACAATGGCTTGTGTTCATCTTGTGCTCCCCATAGACAGACACCAAGACCCATTCGAACCCATCACATTTGGATTTGACATATAGTTTAACACAAAAATCCCCGACATCTACATTTTTAACTTGTAGAGTTGCAGTGTTCACGCCAATAAGCATCCCCCGGATCTACCTCTTGGTGGAAAGCAAAACCAACTAAAGTCCTGCCCTGCCGCCAAGTCAGTTAAAAAAGGTGTGAAAAATTAGATCTTCCGGTCTCCAATAACGCGAAAAAATCTAGTTTCCTCTCTCGGATTGATTCTTGAACAAACAGGTGTTTTTCGGGTCATGAAAACCTTCACTATTAATTCCAAAAGATCCCTTTTAGACTATGCATCTCTACTCTTTTTTTGTAGTTTAATCCTAGCACTTTTACGTTTGTTTAGATTGGAGTAATCCTTCTTTTTCCTGGTCCAAGTGACCTTCTCCGATGTGATAGAAAAATCAGTCATATCTTCCAAATTTCTAGTAATATCATCATCCTCTAAATTCTCAGTAAGACACGAAGCCCTATTAAGAATTAAGCTGTGTGGATGATCATCATAATTCTCCCTCAGATTATTTTGCAAAACAAGCATAGTTCTATCTAGTTTGGATTTTTAATCAAAGTAGCAAAGATAACAGAATTTGAACCTAAAGAAACCCCCAATTTAGACGCTCTATCAGGCACCTCTTGATCCGAAAAAAGCGAGAATAGAAAAACTCTTATTTAAATTCGTACCTGGACCCACGTCGCGTCGCTCCGCCAATGGCATTGCCCGCTCCATCTGGGGGACATCCGCATTGGGCTGTGCGCGAAGACGTCCACTCGATCGAAGGCCCAAAGCCTCCGGATCCGGGATACCGCCAAAGTCGATGACGCGCTGGCGTGACACCTCCCTTCCATCATCACCCGCCTGGTGAGTTGGGAAGGATGGTATCGAGGAGATGTACACCGGAGCCCGGCTACGCCGGCCGTCGCTGCCCTCCCTAGTCCCCCCATCTGGGGTACGGGGAGTCATCCGAGTCTCATCCCCAAGCTCGATCCAGCCCCACCGCCTGTGGTGCCAGGAAAGCTCAAGGAACACACCGTCGCCGAAGACGGTGAAACGGACATCTCCTGTCCATCCTTGCCTAACGCGCCCGTTGGTGTCATCACCGTCGCGTCAAGGGTGGTCACCTGCTGTCCAGCCGAAACGGGGGGTACCGAGGTCGCCGTGATCGCTGCCCCTTCTCGATCCGGGTCCACCACCTGTGGAACCATGAGGCACGTACCATCTCCGAAGATGGTGAGGCGACCACCTCCTGCAGTCCAGCAGCCGTGGGCACCACCGAAGGTGCCACCTCCTTCCCCTCAAGCGCAGCAGCAGGTACGTCGTCGACATGACGCTCTACAGCGCCGTCCATGTAGGACGGTGCTGCCACCTGCACAGCTCCAGAAACAGCCCCCTCCTCCGTGTCGGAAACACATGAATGACCCAGTCGTAACGCCCTGTACTCCTTCCAAGCACGGTCAATAGAGCGACGTACTGTCGGCGAGAACACCACACCCGTCCTCGCCTCCGAAACAGGGGGCTGGGAGGTAGCCCCTTCACCCGTCACCGTCTCTGTAGTGCTCTCCCTCACCGTTTCAGAGCTTGCTTTTGTGCCATTGTACCCAAGGTTAGCTACTTTCTCCGCAAAATCATCTCCAAGCTCATCATCATCTTCATCGTCGTCTTCCTTTCCATCTACTCATCCCTCTTCTATTTCAGCACAGTATTATCCATTGTAATTTTAGGAGTTACTTCTGATCAGCAGACTTTCATGGGAAGACTCAGCGAAGTTATATACTTTCCTCAACGAGTTCTATGCAGAAGAGCTCATCCTTTTCTTCTTCTGGATTATTGCATGTATGTCGGCTTAAACAGGTGTTCGGTCAATCGGTCACCGATCCAATGAGCCTTGGAGTGGTCATCTTACTAGAGAAAATACGTAGCTGATCTGTTGCGTGGCGGGCGCCGCACTGCAGCTGTTGGCCGGAGGACAGACACCACGGCACCACCGTCGTGGGCGGCACCGCGCTGTCCGCTTTGCGCGATAATCTGCCGGAGACCATTTCACATACGTCCTCGTCTGGCTGCGTTGTGGCCAGAGAGATTTGGACCTTCGTACTCCATCTCCCTAGGATGACAAAGTGCAGCCATGATCGAAATGGCCAGTTCGTGGATTGGTGTTTCAGGACTTCAGGTGCAGCATAGCTTCAAAATTGGGAGCCGTGTCTCCCTCCTCTGGCCCATCTGGAAACATACGGGCGGGCAAGCGATGTCGTCGTCTTAACCTGGAATGGAAACACAGGGGCCCGGCACCTGAGACCTGACCTGTCAGCAATTCATACCCACCGAGGCGGAACTCTGGGAGAAGAAATGCTACCAAAGGCAACATGTTTTGGCGTTTTGACATGCAATTGCCCAACGCCCTTGTTGGTTGTTGCCTTGTTGGTTTCAGAGTAGTTGTTGGCCGCCCCTTCGCGATGGCGTCTCTACATACGCCCAGAAATCAAATGAGAATGAGTGATCCGTGGACTTCTTTTTGTTTCTTGTAATATCTAATGTTTCTAGAGACGACCTCTTTACAAGGGCAGAGAGCTTTGTTTATGTAGGACATGTCCCCACGCGATCGGATTTTGCGATCTGCTGGAGAAAGTACCCGACTGCACGCTATTGTAGCAAGTGTCTAAACAACTGGAAATAATACCCCTATCCGCTCTCCTTTAAGCGACGACCGCTCGCTAATTATGCTCAATCTCCACCGCTGCTTCTCCAGATGCTTTGACGGCAAAAGCAAAACCGAAATGATTCACGGAATTTGTACCGCAAGTTGTTCGATCTTAATTCAGTGCTCCCTGGCCTGTACAGGAGAGTCAAAATAGCACGCAGGAGAGCGAAAGAAGAGGAGGATACATTATAACTATCCATGGACCACCTAAGAATGGAGTCAGCATATTGATCATCGAGTGTCATGGCATCAGTAGGAGGGTAGAGTGTTTTGTTCATGTAGTATCACATCAGAGCGACTAACGGATTGTGAGTGTCCACCTCACAAATGCAGTGGCCGCCAGCGCGCGCCCAGCGCCCAAAACGGCTTGTGACATGGCCGGACACTAGGCACAGTTCAGGTGAATATGGTTGCTGTTTGCAGCAATTTACAGAGATGGGAGTATCTTTCCTACAGGATTAAGATGCATGCTTTATCGAAAAATATATTAAGATGCATATTGTCATTTCAAATTGCTCACGATGCTTAATGGATTGTGCACTTGTGTTATTCTAGTTTTGGCCTCCTAGGACAAAAGCCCTTAGAACTGAAGTCTTGGGACATGTGATGGTGGTGACCATTTATGAAGGAATGCCAAACCAAATCATAACTCCTCGTTTCCGCAAGTGTTTCTATAAAAACATACGAAGCGTAATTGGCATGTCGACTAGTCACAATAAAGAGTATCATTTACTAGTATCATACATATGATAATAGTCTATGTTACTACATGTCCAATGGGTAGTAATATATGTGTGGTATCATGTAGTATTGTAGTATTAATTAGGTTGTAGACTCATCCTACATTGGAATCGGTTATATTACGATATCTACCTATGATACCACTATCACCTTTCTCATCATTAACTGCAGTGACATGACCAACATTGCATGCATGATACCACCTATGATACCCCCATTGTGGCTAGTCTAACGAAGCGGAAAAGAAGAAAGTTTTTTGAAGGACCATAGGAGAAGATAATGTGCTGCAAAGAGCTGTTTGGGACAAACTATACAAGTTAAAAGCTGACAAAACGAGATTCAATGCTAAAAAGACATCTTTAACCAAGCTTTGATACTAGTGTTTGGTTGGGTTTTTTACTTGGTTTTTACTCTGACTTATAAGACCAAAATAGGTGCTTTTGCCTTTTTCCTTTGTCAAAAGCTAAAAGCTATTTAAATACTTTTGTAACTTATAAGAAAAAACCAAAAATGAGAAAAAAAAGTCTAGCCAAACACCCTCTCTCACACAAACTACTCCCTCTAGTCCTAAATGACTGACACGAAACATGATCTATGCATGTAACAAAATTGTTTACAACTTCCGACAATTAAATGGGATAGGAGACATGAGAGCGGTGTGCACACGACACAACTGCCCTCTTTTTTTTTGAAATTTTCATACTTGTATTCATACGTAGAGGAAAACATTACAAGGCCAGATACAAGCAAAGGAAAAACAAGGAGGATACAGAGAGCAGTACTGCTGCGACACGCCGTCTTCCACCTCGAGGAACCCTAGCCAGCTCGATCTCCACCGCCGGAGATGACGAAGAAAGCAGCTAGCCGGAGACCTGCACCCTGGAGCGGAAGAGCTCCAAGCCCGGAGGCGTAGAAGAGCCGCATCGTCCACCAGCTCCGTAGAGCTGGATCTGAAAGAGACGCTACTCCAGCGAAAACGTTCCTGCAGCATGTCATGAGATCAAACGACGTTGGATGTAGATTAGTCAAGAAAAGAGGCGGTTGGTAAAAAGTAAAAGATAAACCGTTGGATGTAGATCCAATGTCGCGGAAACCGGACTCACATTCAAGAGCGAAAAAACAAGCAGTCAGTGGGTAGGTGATTCCCTTTACAGTGTCAGCATTGACTGTCTGGAGAACATGTAAAAAGAAAGACTGTCTGGAGAATTCAAAAGTGAAAAAACGAAGACTGTCTGTGGATATATGTTTCTGTTTTCAGAGTTTCAGTGCTTCGTCATCGTACACACATTGAAATTCTGGTCAGGTTTGGTGACAACTAGGACTACCTGTTGTTTAGTGGCAGTAATTTATTGCGCCAGTATCGATTCTGAATTGCCACCATACATATGGTTCGGTCTATATTCGATGACGATATATAGTAAGCAAGTAAATGGCTACCCGCATCGGTTCTCATCTTTATAAATCTCGAATCATCCTGCCTTCTATTTAAAATCCACACCGTTTCATTTCGTACCGATCCTCCTCTACAATTTCCATCAACTCTCTCCTATCCCCACATCGATCTCTCCCCGGCCGGCCGCCATGTCCATGGCCATGGAGCTGCCGAAGCAGCGCCTCGACGGCGACGACATCGACGACGACGGCCGGCCGCGGCGCACGGGCACGGCGTGGACAGCGAGCGCGCACATCATCACCACCGTGCTGGGCTCCGGCGTGCTGTCGCTGGCGTACGCGGTGGCGCAGCTGGGCTGGGTGGCCGGGCCCTGCGTGATGACGCTCTTCGCCGCCGTCATCTACTACACCTCCACGCTCCTGGCCGACTGTTACCGCTCCGGTGACCCCGTGTCCGGCCCCCGCAACCGCACCTACATGGCCGCCGTCCGCGCCACCCTCGGAGGCTCCAAGGTGAAGCTCTGCGGCGCCATCCAGTTCGCCAACCTCTTCGGCATCGGCATCGGCATCGGCATCACCATCGCCGCCTCCGTCAGCATGCTGTACGTCCTCAGTCCTCACTTGACTAAATCGCACTCCACCACGACTTCCTTCCTTTTCTTACGATTTTTTTTTTTTGCACCGTTTCGTGTTGCCAGCGCCATCAAGAGGTCGAATTGCTACCACGAGGAAGGGCACAAGAGCGAGTGCCACAGTTCCATCAACCCGTACATTGCCATCTACGGCATCATGGAGATCGCCTTCTCGCAGATCCCCGGCCTGGACGGCATGTGGTGGCTCTCCACCCTCGCCACCGTCATGTCCTTCACCTACTCCACCATCGGAATCTCCCTCGGCATCGTGCAGATTATAGGTACGACAGTTTTAGAATCAGACGCGTACGTAGATAGACATCTACATGTACCGAAATAATTGACATTTGCAACAAATAAAATTGCAGCGAACGGGGGAATCCTGGCGGCCTGACCGGCGTCCCCGTCGGCATCAGCGCCGCCGGCAGTGTCACCGCGATGCAGAAACTCTGGCGCGGTCTTCAGGCCTTCGGGAACATGGCTTTCGCGTACGGCTTCTCTATCGTCCTGCTCGAGATCCAGGCAAGTCGCTGTCCAGACACCACATCTGTTTAATTTAGCTCCGGTCTTTGTTAATTTGCTGATTGTCGGTACGTGTCTTGTTGTGTTTGATGATATGTTTGCTATTACAGGACACGCTAAAGGCAGCGTCGCCGTCGGAGGCGAAGGTGATGAAGAAGGCGACGGCGGTGAGCGTAACGGCGACGACGATAATCTACCTCCTCTGCGGGTGCGTCGGGTACGCGGCGTTCGGCGACGGTGCTCCGGACAACCTCCTCACGGGCTTCGGCTTCTACGAGCCCTTCTGGCTGCTGGACGTGGCCAACGCCGCTGTCGCCGTCCACCTCGTCGGCACGTACCAGGTCATCTCCCAGCCCATCTTCGCCTACGTCGAGCTGCGCGCCGCCGCCGCCTGGCCCGACAGCCCGTTCGTCGCCACGAAGGAGGTCCGGCTGTGGCCCACGCGTCTCCGCGTCTCCGTGTGCCCGCTCCGGCTGACCTGGCGCACGGTGTACGTGTGCGTCACCACCGCAGTGTCTATGCTGCTGCCCTTCTTCGGCGCCGTGGTAGGCCTCATCGGCGCCATCTCCTTCTGGCCGCTCACCGTGTACTTCCCTGTGGAGATGTACATGGCGCAGCACCAGGTGCAGCGTGGCAGCACGCGGTGGCTCTTGCTCCAGGCGCTCAGCGTCGTCTGCCTCCTCGTGTCCATCGCAGCCGCGGCGGGCTCCGTCGCCGACGTCATGGCCGAGTTCAAGGCGCACAACCCATTCGGCTAGTAGTGCTGACCGAAGTAATTTCTTCGGACAGTAGTGCTTGCTTCATTTACTGATGAACCAAAGTTTGCAAGAAGCAGAAAACCTCTTACAGTACTACTTTGATCAGATATTCAGATGCACTGTCGAATGCATCTTGTAATGTATGGTCAGAAGAAGCTCTCACCCGGTGGTGATCAGCTGTTGAACTGCACACACAAGAGCGGCTTGTAGTAGAATAGTCGTGGCTTGTGGGGTGACATCCCCTTGCATTTACATGTGTTCTCTTTCCAGTTACCTTACACTGGACAGTGTTCTTCTGCCTACATGTGTTGGGTTTCAGTCATCTTATAGACAACTTGAGTGGCAAGCTATTCAGAGCAAATTTGGCGAAGTTGATTTCAAATTCATCTCACAAAATGGATCAAATTCCAAATCAATTCACAATCTAACCCTTCTGCTTAGCGCCCGACTGGGGCTCCATGATCCTACAACGTCGCCCGACCTGGGCCCCATCCCTCCCCAGCCCTCTCATTCTTCATCCTTCAGTCTGAACCTTCATCCCCTTCTATCTCACTGCTCCTACCTCATTTCCACTCAAATTGATCTGAATCGGAGGGCTTCTCCGTGGATTTCGTCTCCGCTACATTCTCCGTGGTATCTCCCTCGCAGGTAGCAGCGGCGGTGAGCACGACGACCAAGGTGTGGGTGGCGGGGAGCACGTCGACCGGGGCAACGACCGTGGGGGATTCGCGGAGCCGAGTGGGTGTGGGGATGAGAATTGCTAGTCCCCAATCCAATCTAACCCTAAGTGTCTTGGCGCCCTTGCCCGTGGCTTCAAGGTCAGCAACATGGAGCCCTCGCCTGGGGCGCCAAACTCGCAAATTGTGGGCCGAGGTCGGATGACGTGGCTGGATCATGGAGCCCCGGGCCGGAGCATTGTGCAGTAGAGTATGGAGCCTTGGGCCGGGCGCCAAGCAAAAGGTTTAGATTGTTAATTGATTATAAATTCGTTTCATTTTGTGAGATGAATTTGGAAAAGGGTCATTTTTGTCAAATTTTGTCGCTATTCAGTGCCGGCAAATCCATAGGTGATATTTTCACGTTTGGTCCCATTGAAAAGCATCCCCACGGTCGCCCCGGAGGTGCTCGTCATCTTGTTGACATGCGCCAAATTTGGAGATCAATTGTAAACAATACAGTCTATTAGAGAGGAGTGTATTGACAACATCGAATAGAGGCGCACAGGGTACCCATATACAAGAATGACATATACTTATATATTGGTGTCATCTCATATAACTCGAGAAGACGATGACAAACGAGTGACTAGGTAGGCAAAGTTATTGCGCCTAAAGGAACATCGTAGGAATTCAAGAAATGAGTCGTTGACTCCTCTTAGTCGTCCGGTCAAATATGCTCAACTGGCGCGAAGCGCGAAGCGGTAAGTAGAGCTCCAGGCCATTGTACAACAGATGGACGGAGGAGGACATATGGTGTTATGACATACTCTCTCTGTTTATAAATATAAGACATTTTAAAAAAATTCCACATTCAGATGTGTCAACACTTGCCGGAGAAGAAGTCAATGGATGTGTGCGAAGATTTGGCATTGTTGGAAGTTTACTTTCACCTTGCCAATTTGGAGAGAGCAAGACCGAGTGTGTCGTTTTAGAGCTTGGGCTCCATGTAGCTCTTTATTTTGAACATTAAAATCGTATTTCAAATTTTTTTAAATATGAAAATATTTATATATATGGTAATAATGTATAATTCATGTGTGAATAGTTTCAATAAAAAAATTCGCAAAAAAAAGTTTCAATAAAAAAGGCTCTATTTTAGACTACATAGAAAGACAAAAATGTGACACGGGCCTGTTTGCGTGAAATAGGCCCACTACGGTTATAGGAAATGGGCCCTTGTTCTTTGTTTCCGGATTGTGTCCCATTGTAGCCTGCCTACCTGACGAGGCACATCCAATCCTTCTCTCCCCACTCCGCCTCCCCTCCGCCGTCTCCCGCTCTCCGCCGGCCGGCCCGGGAGCTCGTCGCAGCGCGGCAGAGCCAAGCTCTGCTCCTCTTCCCGCACCCGTTCTGTCCCGTCCCTCTCATCCGAGTCCTGACCTACCAACGCGGCTCTAAATCTCTCCTATAGTCTAGCACCATGCCCGACAGCTGCCGCCTTGCCGTGCCTTAGCGTCACCGCTGACGCCTCGATCCCGCCTCTCTCCCCGGCATCTCCCTTCCAGGTTTTCCTCGCCGCTTCATAGCGTCCCCCTTGTCTCCACCGTCCGCAGAGTATTTGTCCGTTGGTTTTGAAGTACGAGGTTGTTTTCATCCAGTTATTAGTTAAATCCCACCGACCTTCACAATTTCTGCACACCATCTAGACCTGCCCCTGGCTATGAGCCCATGAGCTGTGCGAAACTGCTAGGTTTTGCTTTGTACTCCATCCGTTCCAAATTAGATGACTTCTATTTGCCCACATGCGGATGTATTTAGACATGTTACAAATACCAGTTGAATGCCCGTGCGTTGCTACGGTTGCTGAATTTTTTTACCACCACATATGATGTACCTGTAAACCGTGCGCTACTATGGCTACTGAAGTTTTTTACCATCGCATTTGTCGTACTTGTAAACATAAATGCTCGTAAAACTTCACACATATATAGTTATATATTAAATATAGCCAGTAGCATCTAAAAACATCACAAAATTCACCTCACATAATTTGACTCTCATGTGCATAATATGGAAGGATACATGCATGTATATCAAAGGATACATGTATAAACCGACATATATCAATCAAATTGTAATTCTATTTCGTGAAGTCTCTCTCGACCATTGCATCCATCTGACTCTCTTCCTCCCCCACCGTGCCACTAAAAAACAACGCAATGTTATATTGGTTATCACATCTCTCATCCTAAAATGTACCGGACTGCTTAACGCAAGATTAATTTGCGCCTTTTCTCAGTCAAAGTTCATTGTCTAGCTTCAGAAAAGTTGTTTCGTACTAAATAAGAAATACATCTAACTTGCCTGTTTGTTCTACCCATAGAACTAACAACGCCAAATCAGGTCTTCTTGTATGCCAGAGTCAGATTACCTTGTATGGTAATTTTGTCTTACCAAAACCAAACTTTAGCGAAAAATGACAGTAATTGATTGATTCAAATTAAATTGCTTTCACAAAATAGGATTTTTTTATTAGACCAGGTCAAGCTTTCACAACAATTTTCTCCTTTTACCTAATGACCACACATATAAAGAATAGTTATGATGTGGAAGAACAATGCATCAGATTAACCCATGCAAATTGAGTATTTCTCCAACAAAATAGCTACATCCTTAACTAAGTTGTGTGTATACTACTGTATTCAAATAGTATGATGGCCCATTCCAATGAACATAAATCAGTGCTCATCTGGCCAAGCTTCGCCCCTTCCACTTCTTCCCAGATTTGTCACTCCGACTGAAAAACTCTCTTGCTAGATTCAAAGATGAGGACATTGAAAGACCTGCTATTCTCATGGAAGAAGATGGAATAATTTGAGACCACATGTGACAAATCCTACAAGGTCCTTCCGCTGGTGCCTTTTCTACTGGATATTGCACTTTCGGATAGTATGCCTGACTCGCAACAAATATACATAGAAGAACTCCATGGATGAATAACCATTAATCTCCACATGACTTATGCTTTACAGAAGCATTTTAGCAAAATATTGTCTGAGTTTGTATTACATTCTGATATATAATACATGGGTGTTACCAACTAATACTCCTAGGTACTTAACAAATGATTATACCATCTTCAGTTTTCACCAATCTGCACAATTAATAAAACAAGTGTAAAAATGATTTCAATTTCTGTATTTCAAATGCAATTCAAAGCATGCATGACAACATTTATATAAATAAAAAACAAGATAACACTCAAATGATGATTAGCTCACTTCCCTTGGATGATTTTGGCCTCCTTGTATCTCTGGCTCCTTTCTAGTGTCACCTGCTAGAAAATGCAGAATCAAAGGAGAAGGTGTGGACAATGGACTAACTATGAACAAAAACTATCTAGATGTGACGTTTTCCATCCAAGGGTCGACTTGCTTTAGCGCAGAAGATGTCACAATATAAGTACCAGAATCCAGGGACCTTATTACTCTAGCAGTACAAGTTATTGTGAACGCAAATCAACAAAGAGGAAAATAAAAAATGCTAAATCAATTTAGCGTTTAGAGTTTAGACTACGAAGTCATGATCATAGCTTCTTCAAAATAAATCATAATCATAGCCCACCGAATCATGTACTGTTGTTCGCTGCGAGGACATACACAAATAAAAACATTCACCTGCTGTATGGTAAATGTCTGACTCGTGACAGCCATGACTCTCTTTTCCTGTTGTCAAGTGACAAACCTAAATCCTTGGTCAACGAAATGTCCCAACCATCTTTATTTATCAGCACTAATCATTGTCATAATCAGATTACAAAGAATACATGAGCCTCGCTAAGTAATAGGCGATTCAAACCAGACGGATGTGCATTCAATGGGACAACATTGCTAGGGAACAATACAATCTTAGCTACTATGGTCAAGACTCAAGACCACCACATGATTTATTAATCAACCAGGATTGTAAGAGTAAACATGCCACATGATTTACTTCTGCAAACAAGGGCTTAAGTCACCAAAATGGCAAGCACTGGACATGTAGTAAACTCCCATGAAGAAATAAAGGGGTGAGTGTAGTACATACCAACATCTGATTTAGTGCGAGGTAAAAGACATAACACATGAACCCTGCCAATATACTGAAGAGCAGCACCGACGTCATCCAGTCCCTTAGTTGCTCACTGACGTCACCTCTAATCTGAGGGGGAGTTGATGTTGCTAATTCTTTCTTTTATTCTCTAGCCTTTTCCATGGCATCATTATCTCTTGCACGCCTAAATAAACCATCTCCGAGCAGCCTTAAGACATTGTGTGCCTTAGCTTCCGCTGCCGTGCCGTTTATTTAGCTTGAAATCATAATATAAGATCTATAAGGAATTTATACGCAGTACCTTGACATTATGATTCTCAGTATATATGTGCAATCACAGTTTCTATACTCGGCCTCTTACAAATGAAAATAATTTGCTGACATTTAGAAATCAAAATAGGCATCGCAACAAAGTGGAATTTTCAAAATTGAAATGTGTTTGTTCTTTTCTAAACTCAATTATACCATGAAGAGGTAAATTGATTTTTTTTCTACCCCATCCATCATATTATTCCACCTTTTCTTCTCACAAAGTCATACAAGTTAGAGCATGTAGTATGTGTGGTTCCTAATGCCCTACCAGAAGCCAACGAATAGTAAATAAATAACTTCCTCAAAATCACGAAACGGCACAAATTAGCATTCTACTACATCACATAACACATCCACAGACCTCGTGTATAAACTATTGAGTCCTAAATATTCAGATAAATAGAACAAATTAGTTCAGGAATACTATATATCTGATTGACATAACAGGAAGTTGCATGATGACAACAGCTTATCCTGTTCTAATATCAAGAGCTTATATATTTATTCGGAGTTGCTGAGACAAAACCTGAAATAATATCGGACTGAACTTGCAGCACAGGGGAATCGATTTATTTCATGTAAAACGGACATACGCATTAGCCCAACTTTAACGGCTCTGGATGCACCATAAATCAGTCATCAAAACGAAGTCCATCGCAAGAAATCAACGTCCTTTCCCAGCGAACAAGGTGCTAGGCGCACGCCATTGTGTAATGCAGTGTTTCAACTGAAAATAATAGAAGTAATTGCGCTATCAATATTCTTGCATCTATGTCTTAGTCTTACACAAAGTAGAAATCACATAGCTAATATTATTTGATATATCCTACTCGTCATGCGATAGTATTTCCGAAAACCAACACATCATAGGATTTTTTTTAATGAACCATCAAATCTTTACTATTAACTGTATCTTGTGAAATAATTTGTTATGAACTTCTAATTACCTTGGCATTGGCATCCAACTCAGAACGCTTAGTCTGGTCTTGATGGAGTCAATTTGGTAAATATGTTCCGCATAGCCCTCTTGCATGTTCTATATTCAATCTCGATCGGATTAGACAAATCCTAGATTTTAGCTACCTCTGAACGAGTCTCTAGTAAAAAAACAAGATAAACAGTGAATACGAGCTCACTATAATTATAAAAGAATGGGGGACTGGTGCTGTTGATTTTTCCATTTCAAATCCAATAATAGCCTTTCTTCTTACTCGAGCAGAGAGATATTCAGAGGGAGGAAACAAGGTGGTTGAATTCTAATTTACTTGCTCGGCTTCATCTGCTTGAGGATGTCGTTGGTTCTACGAGGTCTCCAGCCGGGCTGTGTACTCCTCGATCTGCTGCTCGTTTTCCAACACACAAAAAAAATCCCGATTCACCATAGTGATTGAGGAGAGGAAGAGTGTTAGACAATAGATGACAAGAGATTGATGACGACAAAGGAAGAAAGGCTAGAAAGAGAAAATGAAGTCAGGAACCTTTAGGAGATGTCGTTCTCGTGGGACGAGCTCGTGACCATGCCGCGCTGCTACTACGCCCACTGCGGAGCACGTCCTGGCGGGGCGCGGATGCCAGGCGTTCGCCGAGACGGAGCACGGCCTGGCGCCGCCGGGGCAGAAGCGCACGCCGAGGACGAACCTGGAGCTGTACCGGGCCGAGATTGGGCGGATTTGGTGGTGGGGATTTGGATCTTTTGGGGAAAACGGCTGGAGGAGAGCCCCCGCCGCCGCCGTCCGCCGTGGTACGGCCTCCTCCGGCGACGGCGAGAGCTGGGGGCGAGGTGGAAGTGGGTGTTGTGGCGGCGGGGCGGGGGTCGCCTGCCTGGAAGGAGGGAAGAAGGGTGTTTTTGCGAAACTCAAACCGGTATGCCACTAATAAAAAGGACTGCGGGTTAATTACCTGATATCTGAGGGGCTAAAATGCAAAATCACCGCGACGTACGTACCAAACGTACGGTGGTTAACACGCATTATACTTTAGACTAGGAAACGTGCCCGTGCGTTGCAACGGGTTTTTTTTTGTCATGGGTCAAACGTGTCACCGTTGTCTCGTATGTGCGAATTTGATAAGAGCTTTTAAAATAACAGGTAAAATGCAATTACTTGAATTTGTCTTCCGATATAATAGGGAAAAAGTATGTACTACACAAATTTCATAAATTTTGGAATACAAAATTACTTATTTTGGAATTAATTTTTTAAACACAATACTTTATTTCAATTTTAGAGAAGAAAAGTTATACTTATCGTTGCACCGAACAAAGCCCAAATCTATATAAATAATCAGGCTACATCCGTGCTTCTCATTTGTTTCACGTCTTCCATCTATGTTTATGAAAGAGTACGAACCAAAGATTTTGCTTGATAAAATAAAATAAATCTCTTCTCATAGCTCTTGGTAGTGACATCGGATACGTGCCCGTGCGTTGCAACGAGTAAAGAAAAAAATCGGTGTTTTTGGAATAAAAAGTGAGAACGACCAATTATTGCTCCAACCCGATCTGTAGGATTTGGTTTCCGGTGTAAATGACACTTATTCATGACGTCCCATGCTTGAACCATCTGTCTTATACTCCACTTTTTTTTTTGCGGGGTTGGTTACTCCCAACTTAGTCGGACACATTACCTTGTTATTCAGAAAGCAACACTTGAGTTCAACTTGTACTGTCAAACACTGAAACTATATGTTCTAATTAGTACTGAACATGTGAATTGCAATAGAAATGACACTTGCTGTCAATAAGAGTTTTATTGCGCTTTGCCCAAGGAAGGAATACATTGCACATTTGCAAGCATCATTTTTTATTTTATTTTCATCACTGAAATATCACCATGAGCACGGGAAGCCTATGTACACATGCACCACACCACTACACTGATCAGCCGACTCTGTGAGATGCGTCGTTGCTATCTGAATATGGATTATGAGCTAGAGACATCAGGTGCTAGTAAGCAGCTATATATCCTAGCTAAGCAGGTCTCTGGCACTAAAATTGCAGCGACCACACCGTGTTAGAACTTCCAGAAAAAAACTATGTAGACTCCGTAGAAGACTCGATTGGTGGAGCTTAACACGCACTGCGCTTTGTAACGTCAGGGATTGCGGATTGCCTCGTCCTTACGCAGGGACTGCGGCGAACTTGACGGTGCTATGTACTGGAGGCGAAGACGTCGACGCCGGGACGAAGAGAACCTCGACGCATCGAAGAAGCGGACGACAGCTACCTCTTCGCAGCCACGCCAGTGGTGGCAGCAGCCTCCACGCAGGTCGCGCGCGTGCTAGAACTCCAAGAAGAATAAGGGTGCCCTGCAACGAGGCCAAGGAGACCAGGGAGCAGGCGCCGTCGGCGTCCACGCTACTCTGCGCCTCCCGAGAGGTCCAGCTCGCTGAGATATCCTCCGAGGAGAACCGCATCGTCCAACCCCATCGGCTGTCCCGGAACCATGTTGGAGATGACGTCAACGGCGCCGGCTTGGGGAAGAAGGGCGCCAGACAGTGGCGAAGGACGAAAAAAAATCAAGGTCGGGCGAACTCTAAACCATAAAAAATAAAATCAAAATTGTCTAAACACAATATTACTTTATATAATCAGTACCGATAAGGGATCTTTAATGGCGTCTACAAAACCGGTAATTGCAAAACTCTACCTTTCCTTTGATTTTTTATTACTATCTACCACAAAACATGGGCTAAAATCAAAAACACCTTTGATATTTTTATGCCACATGCTAAAATGCAAAAGGAAAAATAGCCTAACCAAATGGAGTAGAATAGGCGAACCAGCCTGTTCATGCCAGCAGCCCAGGAGGCCTTCCAAGGTCCCCCGTGCACGGCCCAAGAAGCCCATCTCGGCTGAGACAGCTTCCAGCAGGCCCAATTAACCTTTTCTCCTTTGTTTATCCCAGAAAACGAGCAGAAAACAGCCAAACTTATATACACATAAGAAAATACCTATGTATATGCAAATTTTTGCGAAAAATCAAGGTAGGGCGGGCGCCCTACCTTGCCCTGTGGGGAGCTTCGCCCCTGGCGCCAGACATGAGGAAGAAGAATGGGGTGCTGGGTACGGCGGCGGGAGGTGGTGGGAAAGGGGTTACCGGTGGCTCCTTCTCTAGATCCTAGGCAGCGGCGCGCTCGTGCTGCTCGACGAAGATCGTCTTCCTCGACGCCGTCCGCTGCCAAGATCGCCGTCCTCTTCTTCCTCGTTGTCGACACGGTCTTTCACCGAGCCTTCCGCTTCGCCATCGATATCCCCGAGGTAAGCGGCGCCTCCTCGCCCATTTCCCATTCATTATCTGTCTCGTTCGTGTCCTGTATGCGCCGTTCCGCTCGAGCACGAGCTTCAGTACGGCATGGCCGCTCGGTACCCAGCTTAAGCTCGCGAGTCGCGACTTTGGGCTGTTTCCCTTGCTTGCTGCTGCTGATGCGGCTCGCTCTCTCGTGCTGCACGCGGCACTGCACAGCGCCTCCAGTTCGTGGTCGCTGGCCGCGTCCATCCGTCGTCGTCGTCTGCCTTAAAGTCTGAAACTTATGTCTATCCAAAGTTCAGTTAAGGATGTGGCAGCCGTTGCGCGCGCGGGCGTACGAGCGAGGTATGCTGGAATATATCCGAACCGTTATTTTCACTTACCAGTGGCAAGGTGGGTAAAATCTCATAACACCCAGGGGTAAAATCGGAAATTTAAAAAACGTATCAACCATCACCTGAAGGCATATTATATGGTAGAGATAGATACATCTATATTTGGACAAATGTAAGCCATCTAATTTAGAACGGAGGGAGTACATGACATGATTTTCTGCGTGTTGGGTACATTCTAATTTTACTAGGGGTTCTGTGAAGATATTGGTAATAATATGTGAACAATGCTTATTTCAGCTTTCAGCCTCTGAATTAGTGTTTCAAGTGTGGTCTTGTGAAGGTTGCCTGATGTATTTTCTTTACTTAGCTTTTAAGGTAGTTTCGTGGCAGCCTGAAATCCCTATTTCCATTTCAGGTTGACTCCATAATCCTCTCTGAACTTCAGAGAGTTTTGCTCTATCTAATAATAGAAGTTCTATCTTTTCTCTTAAATCGTTGCACACATTCAGTTCATTGATTGGGCATAAATTGGTGAGAACATACACACCTAAATTAGTACATAGCATTAGGGGATTGCGCTCGCGAGTCATCTTCTACATTGTTATGCAAAATGGTGATTTTTTAATTTTAATTAGACCAGTTCAGTTGACACTTGACACTGTTCGGATATATGGCATTCTTCTTCCTGATTTGGTATGTACCCATCCACAGGTTTAACCTACAGATTGGCTCTAGTCAATCTAGTCAAAAAGCAGGAAACATGAGCTACTGCCAAGCTACAACATACAAGCCTTATGGTGGGCTCACTTTGGACAGGCCATTAGGTCTTGGGAGAATGTGCAAATTACTTCCTTTACATTCTGCATCGCAACGTTCTTCTAGATCTCGCAAGCTGCAAGAGAAAGTGTATCCAAGGCTTGTCGTTGCTGCTTACCATAAAAGGCTTGGTCCTGTATATGCCTCAAGCGGGAAGGGAAACCTTGATTCTGTTAATGATGTAAGTAGCTTGGCAGCTTTCGTATGATTGATCATTTTTTTATTTCTGTGTGAGAGTTGTTGTGGGAACTCGTGATTCTTTACCGTTTAACAAATTTGTCAAGTTCAATTTGGTTCGGTACTGTGGAAGTTTGTTATTGACATTGGAGGAAAACTTTACATTCAGGGAGTCATCATCTAGAGGAAATAGGGATAAATTGTAAAATAGAGCGTGTTAACTCCGAACCCTGTTTTTTACTAGAACTAATGGATCAGACAATTCATATGATACACAACGAAGCATATTTAGTACATTAAGGCTGTTAGGCACATTGTTCTGTGGAATCTTCAGCTCAACTTATTGTTGCTTTCTTTTCAGCCCTTCTCTATGGAATCTTTGAACAGAGCAATGGATGGAGCTAAAAAGTAATGGACCATCCAAGGGTTACTGATGGAGCAAATGGGTAAGATTACAGGACAAGGGTCTGGTGGAAATGGTGGAAATAATAACCGTTATGGAGGCAGCGGTGGTGGTTCTGGTGGCCCAGATGACGAATCTTTCACGGAGTCATTGTATGAAATAGTCCAAATTTTCTTAGCGACCGTCGCCTTTGTACTCACGGTAATTGCATTGCTTCAATCTTCCTTGTGACTGTCTTTCATTCGTATACACTTTATTTTTATAACGATAGTTCTTGGCAGACTTCTCAGTCTCTTGCAATGCCTAGAT
This sequence comes from Poa pratensis, assembly GCA_947311845.1. Lineage (NCBI taxonomy): Eukaryota > Viridiplantae > Streptophyta > Magnoliopsida > Poales > Poaceae > Poa > Poa pratensis. The sequence continues at coordinate 119,860,482 of CAMZMU010000052.1, forward strand.
AAACTGAGTTAAGCGAGTACTTTGGTTATTTCATGTGCAAACTTTTGGCTGTTTTATCGTAGCCATAAGTGATGGTATCGTGCATGAAGATAACATTGTATGTTTATTATTTTGAACTTTTTCCTTGTTTACTTAACAGATTAAGAGGACAAAGTGAATTTTTAAAGTGTAGAATTAGAATGGTGAGATTTCCATTCTCCATTAGTGAGAAAACCAGGAGTTTGGTTGTGCTTTTGTCAAAGAAAAGTTCTCATCATTTCCTCTTGGCAGCTGTTTTTGTACTTATCATGTGTATTAATCGTTGGAGTGGCATACAAGTAAAGAGATGGAAGTACCCTTTTTACTAGAGAAACTTACCAGGGATGTTGATTGATCGGAACATATGCTATATTTTTTGTGTGATCATCTTCGTTACTAGAGCTGTGATAAATATATGGGAAACTAAACTTGCATCTACCAAAGACTGTTACACATGTCCTTCCACCATAGCACACATAACATTCAGTCTTGCTGGCAGTGAACCAAGGATCCCCCACATGTGCTTTCTAACTCATGTTTGCTTTGTTACGCAGTATATCCATATAATCAGGGGAGAGGAGTTGTACCGCCTTGCTAGGGATTACACCAAGTATCTCGTTACTGGTAAGAGAACATCCCGGCTGAAGCGTGCCATGCTTAACTGGCGTGATTTCTCAGATAGTATCACAAAGAAGGACAGCGCACAAGATGATGTGTATGGAAGCCCAATTGCTTCTGAATCCATGTGGTGGCAACAGCCCCAGAAGTTTGTTCATCATCTGGGGCAGCTCGTCAGAAGCAATTTGCGTCCAGAGGCCCATGAATCTTAATCCTGGCATTGCAGCCCATGAAGTTTGTTCGAAGTATGTACAGGCTGCTGCTAAGTACATCGATGCAACTAAACGGCAAGCTATTGTTTCTTACGGATGGTGATCCTCGCCTGTAGTGAAAATCCATCTGCTGTCTATCGTCTGTATTGACCACGGAACAGGAGGAAATGAATTGCTCTGGTCAGTTTTGTACGTCAAGTAACACGGCCGCTATGATTGTCTGCTCGTCAATGGTGCGCAGGTGGCCGCTTGAATGCTGAATTTGACGGATCAGAACTGCAGTTGGTCCAAGTACTAGTAAATCAGTGCAGCAACCAAGTGTACTGACATTTATAAAGGATGTTGTGTTTTGAATGTAAGCACTGTTAGCCATGGGCCATGATAATTCAGTTCTTCTAGCTTGGTTTGCCTATTTGAGTTAACTACGATGACTCGCAAGATGACCTTTTCCCAGCTGGATAAAAGAGAATGTTGTTTGGCTCGATTCTTCATGTCGCAGACGCCATGAAAGTCAAGTTAACTACTCTAGAAACTAGATTAGGTTACACTAGTTGTATGCCCGTGCGTTGCTACGGCTTATTAAGTTTTTTTGTTGTCACAAATGTAACATACACGTATAGTTTGCAGCTATTACAAATGTCAAATATTACATTATTTGAAATTTGAAATATGTAGGTTGCATGAATAAGGAACTTGGTCAAATCTCGTACAATGACGTCAAGGGTTAAGAACTTCTTTTGCGATGTTATGAGCGGTCATTACTAAGAACTAAGGTATTTTTTCACTTTTATAAATTCTTGATCTGGTCATTTCCATTGTCCTTGATAGCCGGATCATGATGCTGGTTTTACGGTGGTAGTCAACATAGAACTGACCACAAGAGAATATTCCGGCAGGTACACGCTAACAATAAGGGATGATCTACCCTTGCGGCTTATTGATTGTCATGACAAAGTTGCTTCCATTTGAAATTGAATGGAAACATGTTGTCGTCGAAAGGGCAGAGAGAGGTATGCGAGAAACAAACGCCCTCCGTCCAGCGAGTTTCGCAGCAATCTTTCAGGAACTCACCCTGCCCGACCTGCAACTCGTGCTCTAGATACAAATGAGCAATATAATAGCTGAAAATCATTTTGCGTCCTCTCACTTGCTTTATTTGTACCAAGCACACACACACATGGCATCAGGCTGCTGGAGGAGGTTGACGCGGCCGGATCTAGAGGTGGCCGTGGAGGATGGCTTTTCAGGGCATATCTTTTGGAGATTGCATTATTGTTCCTCTATCGTAAAAGAGTGGAGTTCAAACAATCGTTTGATCGTAGGAGAAAAATATACATGTTTTTGCGGTCAAGTCACACATACCCACTAGTACAGAACGACACATCGGAAACGGGCCAAAAACCCCTTCGGAAACGGAGAAAGGGTCCGTGTCCCCGACCCAGTCACTGATGTGAAGGACCTCATCGGGAACGGAGGCAAAAAACCGTCACCGATGAGGCCTAAGTTGGCTACGGTTGCCGACCAATCTCCGTTTCCGATGTATCGGTGCACCAGTAACGGAGATTCTATTTTACTCGTTTGCATTGAGATTTGTTCAGAAGCCTACAGCAGCAATGCGGTTGCCAATTGACATTCAAAATCTCATAGCAGAAGCACAAAGTTGCTAGCAAATCCATTCATAATGTATATAAGAATTGTCATCATTACATAGCATTAAAAGATGAGTTACACATGCCTCACTAATCCTATCATTCTCATGCCTCCCTAAACTTAACTTTTATGACACTCCACTCTTCTCCAGCTCCATCTTCTTCCTCAGTTCCGAAGTGTCTCCTTAGCAAATTAATCTTGCCAAATTCTTCGTACTGAGACTTGCTCCATCTTGGACGGTGTCGCCGAAATATAATAGCGCCACCGCTGTGACATTTCGGCCACACTGTCCAAGACACTCTTAATTAAAAAAGTGTTTTGAACAGTGCAGCGACACGTCACAACAGCGACGGTTCACGGATATGATCACACTTTGTATTTAGCTCTTTTAAAGCTTGTTTGGATCTACATGGCGTTTCTGCATATAAAATACATGGATGTCTAGTTAGAAAAGAGCAAAATATGATGCTACATGACATAAAATACAATTTAAGATGAAAACAGTTTACACCTTAAGCGGCTATATCCGTGTGCTTGCTGTCCGATCGAAACGATTTAGAGGCAGAGCTTGAAGGTGATGTTACCTTCAATTGCCTCACCATTTTTATGCATTGTCACCGAAATATACTATTACTTCATACACTAGCTACACAAAACCATAGCGAGGATTAGCACATTGACAAATGGTTGAAATTAATCTATTCATCATCGGTACTACTAGTAGTGAGGGATCTATTCATCATCGGTAGTACTACAAAGCGTTGAAATTAATTTACCCTAGTAGACTTAAAATAGTGCAAGATTTAGTATTGAGGGATGTATTCATCATCGGCAGTACTAAAAACAGACACAACACAATACTAGACTTCAAATACTAGACAAGTTTTCTATGCTAGTTTAAATAAAATGTAAGATCTAGTATTGAGGGGTGTATTCATCATCGGCAGTACTACAATACTAGACAGAACACAATACTACAATACTAGACAGTACTACAATACTAGATCGGTAGATGCTACTTTAAATAAAATGTAAGATCTAGTGTCGAGGGGCGTATTCATCATCGGCAGTACTACAATACTAGACATAACACAATACTAGACTTCAAATACTAGACAAGTTTTCTGTGCTACTTTAAACAAAATGTAAGATCAAGTCGACGACATACCCGGGGAAGATGCACGGCAATAGACCAGTAGATCCACGTCGGCGACATACTCGGGGAAGATGCGCGGCCGCTCGCCGACGAGCCGCTGGGGGGATGCGCGGCGGCTCACGACGCGCCGCTGGGGGAAGATGCGCGGCAGCTCGCCGACGCGCCGCTGGGGGAAGATGAACGGCGGCGATGCCGGCCGGACGCGCCGCTCAGATCTGCGAGATAAGGGTTAGATCTGGTGTGCTGCTTGAAGCCGCCGCCACACTGTGACTGTGGAGTGAGAGTGAGAGCGAGAGCGTTAGGGTTGCCGCAGTGGCACATATATAGCACTAACATCGCAAACGGAGGCAATAAACAACCGTTGCCTTTTATCTCTTCACTGACACACTGGACCTACTTACGAAGGATCGATACGGTAGAATTGAACTATCTATCTACTTTACTCTACTTGTTCTTCTTATGCCCTGCCTCCGCGCCATTGTCATCCGCGGCGCAGCGTCGCTTCTTGCCGGTTGCCTTCTTCTCAGGCGCGTGCTCCTCCTCCTCCGGCTCGTGCTCCTCCTTCTCCGGCCGTGCGTCCTTCTCCGGCGAATCCTCCTCTCGCGCCTCCTTCTCCGGAGCGTGATCCTCCTTCTCCGGCGCGTCCTCCTCTGGCGCGTCCTTCTCCGGCGCCTCCTCCTCCGATGCCTCCTCCTCCGGCGCCTCCTCCGACGCCTCCTCCTCCTCCTCGTCGTCGGCGTCGTATTCTTCCTGGCTAGAATACGGCTCCGGCGGGTCCTCCGGCTCCTCTTCCGCCGGCGACTCGTCCTCTTCGGAGTCGTCTTCTCCTTCGCGTGAAGACGGCGGGTCCGAGTCGTCGTCGGAGTCGTCTTCTACAGAGCGTGAAGATGGCGGGTCCGAGTCGTCGGGGTCTGAGTCCGGCAGCCCGTCTTGATCACACCATGGAACTTCACCGCGGTCTTCAGCGCTCGCGTCGTCGCTCGGGACTTCCTCGTTCTGCCACCAGGGTTCCTCCATGGCGGTTGTGCTAGTGTGGTAGAGAACGTGGGAGAGAACGAAGGGGAGAGAACGAAGGGGAGAATGCGGGACCTGCCTGGCTTCGCACGGTTCCAGTCACATTTTGTTAGCGTCGAGCAGACGGTTCCAATCCCTCGTGAATTAAGCCGCATTGAACAGACGTGCTTCCAGTTTGCAACTGCAATTTCTCAAGCATATCACAAACGGATATACATAAACAACCGTTGCCATAGAGACACATATTGGAAACGGAGACGAATTTATGACCGTTGCCGATATATTTGCTAACGGAGATATAAAATCCTCCGTAACCAATGTTGACGGACCAGCCTCTGCCAGGCCTCGTCCACAACGCTAAAGTCGCGATTCTCTGTCGCCTAACTCGTGCCGTTTCCATAGAGGGGTATCGGATGTGTCGTTCTGTACTAGTGACCATCTCGGCGCCGTCGTGGTTGGCTCAAACATTATGTCCGACCAAGGATTTCTCCGGGAGCACAGCTGCTGCAACCCCATCGTAGCCAGCCAGCAGATGCAGAGCCAAAACTCTTGCTGAGCCACCATAGCAGAAACCACGGCCAGGACATCTGGCCATCCACCGCGACCCGACGCCCGCACACCAGCCCCTGAGCCACAGGAGCAAGCCAACCCAGCACGAAGCCGCTGCTGGAAGGCACCTCCCCGACACTAAGGCAGAGAGCCGCAACAGGGGCGAGGCACATCCGCGCGGCCATGGGCAATGCGCGGAAGAGCAACACCGTGCACGGCAGACGCCGTCGGCGTTGATCCAGGAAGCTGAGCCGCGCATGTTGGGGCTGAAGACAGTGCTCGTCGGCGCAGAGGCTATGAGAGCCGATCCACGCGCTATGGGCCGGGATCGACGCTCGGACCTCAGGAACGCTGGATGCTCCGCCGTGCGCCGCGGATGAGGCGTAGGGAGCGCACCGGCCGGCGGCGATCGATTTGGGGGAAAATCGAGAGGGATGGGGGCATTGGGCGGGGGGGGGGGGGGGGGAACGCAACGGCAGCGACCGGCCGCCACCATCGGTCGGCCGGAGAGGCCACCAGCGGCGGCGACCTGCGCGGAGGGGAACGAGCTCTGCTTTGGATCAAGGCGTTGACTCGGGGTCGAGGCAATGGAGAGGTAGGATCGGGGATTTTTTTTCTTATCACGTGGCGGTGGCAGTGCTGTAATATCTCCTAAACGCAAGCGCAAAATCGAAAACTGAAAAAACGTACCAACACCTGCTCAAGCCATATTATATACTAGTAGAGAAGAGATATTTATACATCCTTATGAGCCGTTTAGACGGGCCTGGAGGGGTGCTCTGATTAGGAGAAGGCATGATTAACCCAGTAGTCCACGTCATTCGATAACAAATAATTTGCGATACTAATAAACTGAAGACAGAAAGATACAAACTGCACTTTGGCTTGTGTCAATCAAACTGTTCATAAAAAGCAGATTTATGGTCTTAACACCGTGATTTCCGGGGCAATAATATTGCTGCCGAAAGCCAGGGCTACGAATTAGCTGATCAAGCTAAGCACATGGCCAGGAGCACCAAACGAGTCAAAACAAATCACGCCATTTGCGTTGGTACGTCAGGTAACAGGCTTTGCGACGCATTTGATTGACAACGCCACGATTAGCGACTCAGGCGCCGCAATGAGTAGATCGTGTCTCTAAGGAACGCTATTGTTCTACAAACACTGCACTGTCATGCCTAAACACGAGGAGGAGGAAGAACTTCATTCACAAGCTCCGGAACAATCATGGATGGGTCACCTCACACGATGAGAAGCAACTTGTGGCGCAAAACCACTTCTCCGAAGCCATTGGGAGCCGCGGAACCGGCGGTGTTAGGGCGCTAAATTGGGAAGCTCTAAATCTTCCAACCCACAACCTTGAGGACCTCGATGAGGCCTTCACGGAGGAGGAGGTGAAGTCGGCAATCATGCAAATGCCCTCCAATAAGGCTCCCGGTCTGGATGGGTTCTCCGACAAGTTCTTCAAGATTTGTTGGGACATCATTAAGGCGGATGTGATGGTGGTCATGTATCGGTTCTCCAACCTTCATACCCACAACCTCCATTGGCTAAACTCCGCCAATGTGGTGCTCCTCCCAAAGAAAGATGGAGCGGAAGAGATCACCGACTTTAGGCCTATTAGCCTAATTCACGCCATCGCGAAGATTGTAGCCAAGATCCTTGCTCTACGCCTCGCCCCTCACATGAATGACCTCGTCTCGCAAGCCCAAAGTGCATTCATTAAAACTAGAAGCATACATGACAACTTTCTTTTTGTGAGGAACTATGCTCGGTGGCTTCACCGGAAGAAGAAGGCCACACTACTTGTCAAGCTTGACATCAAAAAGGCGTTTGATTCGGTTAAATGGGGCTATATTTTAGAGCTCCTTGCTCATCTTGGTTTCCCCTCGAGATTTCGGGATTGGCTATCGGCGTTGTTCTCCACGGCATCCTCGCGTGTGCTCCTTAATGGCATCCCCGGTGCTCCAATTAAGCATGGGAGGGGGCTGCGGCAAGGTGACCCCCTCTCACCGCTCCTCTTCGACATCTCCATTGACCCTCTCCAACTCATCTTGCAAGTGGCGACGGATCATGGGTTTCTCCAACGGCTTCCCGGCAAGGGCGCAACTTTTCGTACTTCCCTTTATGCGGATAATGCGGTGATCTTCATGTCCCCCCTCCGGGAAGATATTTCGGCCCTTGCTCGCATTCTAACCAACTTCGGAGTCGCTACGGGACTTGTGACTAATTTTGCAAAGAGCTCAATCACTCCTATCCGATGTGATAATATTGACCTTGAGGACGTGCTCCATGACCTTCCGGCTCCAACTACTTGCTTTCCGATCCGCTACCTCGGGCTACCCCTTGCGGTCAAGAAGCTTAAACGGGTTCATTTCCAATACCTTGAAGACAAGGCGGTGGCCAAACTTAATCCTTGGGCCGGAAGATGCTTCAACATCGCGGGCCGCAAAACTCTTGCCATTTTGGTCCTCACCGCTCAACTCATTTACCCGCTCACCGTCCTCAAGATTTCTTCGGAAACAATGCTTTTCTTCAAAAAGATTCTTCGAAGCTTCTTTTGGGCGGGTACCGACAAGGTTTCCGGGGGCAAGTGCAAGTTGAATTGGATGGCGGTGTGTAAACCGACTTCCATGGGGGGACTCGGTTTACTAAACATGGACAAGTTTGCGAAGGCACTTCGTATTAGATGGGCATGGCTTGATTGGATCGCGCCGGAGAGGCCATGGGTGGGAATGGAGTCCCCTTGCAAATCTTCAATACACTCTCAACGGTGACCATTGGTGACGGTGCAAAGGCTTCTTTTTGGGACTCCCCTTGGGTTGATGGTAACCGCCCAAAGGTTATTGCCCCTCTAGTTTATGTTATTTCCAAAAAGAAGAATAGGTCCGTTCAAGAGGCTCTAACCGATGATGCTTGGGTGCAAGACATTGACTACTCCGAGGGCTTATCGGTCAACCACCTCGAAGAATTTACGAAGCTTTGGGAAATTACCTCTCAACTACACCTTCATGAAGATGCCACAGACTCAATTACTTGGAAGGTCGCAACCTCGGGAGCTTATTCTTGCTCCTCAACATACAAGGCTCAATTTGCCGGGACAATTGATTCAACAATGGACAACTTGGTGTGGAAGAATTGGGCACCTCCGAAATGTAAGCTCTTTGCTTGGTTGATCATCCAAAACCGTGTTTGGACGGCGGACCGCCTTGAGAAAAGAGGATGGCCTAACGGGCGGCTTTGCCCCCTTTGTCGCCGGGAGGACGAAACGGCAAGGCATCTACTTTTTACTTGCCGCTTCTCCATCCGCATTTGGGGGATGATAAACAATTGGGTCAACCTTGTGGATCTCAACCCTTCGGAGTGGGCGTCCTTCACCGATGTCAAGTCTTGGTGGGAGCACCTTGCCATAGCCAATGGAAGACGGAGGAAAGCACTCCCTTCTTTGCTCATGCTTGTGAGTTGGGAGATTTGGAACGAGCGTAATGCGCGTGTTTTTAGACACACTAGCACCCTCCCGACCATCATTTTTGCCCGGATTAAATTCGAGGCGAAGAGTTGGGTGTTCGCGGGGGCGAGGCATTTGGGTCATCTTTTGCCGGGAGATTAATCTTGTATTGAGGGTGGTGGTCTTTAACACCAAAACTATGTTACAAACTCCTTAATTAATTAAATAGGGCAAAGCTTTTGCCCTTTATTTCATGTTTATTTGCTTAATTAGCTAGTCTGGTCTGGCCGTTGGTCCTTGATCAGCATCGTATATTCCTTCATTTCAGGCAGCTGATCTGGAATTAATTAGTTCGTCAGGGGTTTCTGGAAACACTTGTCCAGCACAGCCCAGAAGACCGTTTCAGTTAAGACCCGCTCGCGCTGATTCAGCAAGTAAATTTTTTAAGATTGGTTCGTGCCTCGTCGATCATATTGATTGATTCATTCATACTCGCACACGCAAGATAACAAAAGTAACGTAATCGCAGAGACTTCGCTAGGATGTGCTAATAACTACGATATATAAACCCAGTCAATGAAAGAACGCTTAAAACAAGAGTGAAAGAGTGCCGAAAAGGAGGAGATCAGAGGATCAGAAATTCAGAATACAGACACTGAATGACTGAAGACTGAAGCGACGAAGCTGATAAAAAAAACACCTCCTCTCGTTGTCACTCACAGTAAGAAAGAGCTCGATGGATGATCGGCGGTGGAAGCGCGTGGACCCCGTCCCGCGCGCGAAACCGTCGCCTCGTCCATCTGGACTCATGCATGGCAAACGATTCCCGTCGCCGTCGGACCATGACCGGCGAGACAGCGGCCGGACCGGAGGCTAGCTACTCGATCGGGAATTCCTCCTGCTACTGTAGACGAGCGGTACAAATCAAAAGCACCATCTGTATCTGTAGATGAAGGGGAACGGAGAGCCTACCATATGTCCATATGGAAGCTGGCATCGGAAAGCAGAGGCAGTGCAACATCGCAGTTGGGGCGCTGTTGCACCCCCATGTGCGGTGAGCCGCAACAACGACCGCGAAGGTTAGTTAGAGATGAGACTTGACTCTTGAGAGACGTGAGGCAATTTGGTCCGAAAACTGTAACTGAACGTGATGCTGTCAGAGAGTTGGTCGAAGCTGGCAACGGCTGCCTGTAACGACATCGTGGAACACAGTGTATCAGATAGCAGGCACAGCAAACATGCACGATCTGTCAGGCTTGAAGTAAGTGATTAAGTACCGTGTGCGTGGCTAATCTCTTTCGCAGTTGGTGTCTCGTGTTGATCAAGCTTATCACATGGTGTTTAAATGAGTGGATTCCATGTTTTTTCACAGAATCGTGTATTTGTGACACTTTGTACCCCATTTAGTGCAATAAATTAGAAATACACCGTACGTAATTTTCTTTTACATGGTTTCACCCTATTCTAACGTTTTGCATGTTTCATTAGAACTAGTTGAAATGTACGTGTAATGCACGTTTCCCCAATTAAATGGGCCAATTTACCAGGATTATTTCTTCTACTCCCTCCGTTCAAAAATAAGTGTCTCAAATTTGTCCAAAGTGGATGTATCTATGCATAAAACATGTCTAAATACATCCACTTTTGAGCAAACTTGAAACATTTATTTTGATACGGAGTACATTTTTTTGCATTCTAGATTTTATATTGCAAATAGAACCATACATGCTTATGTAAGCATCGTGGAGCACACAAATGTCACACAGAAGTCAACGGAACTGGTGTGTCGCATGGCTCATGTCGCCAAATATGCCCTCGACCCTGACGGATTCACGTGGCGCTTGTCGAAGCTACGCCCGCGTGCAAAAAGGAAAAAATGGAGGAGCTTCAGAGAGTGATTTTATAATTCCTAGTTGCATGCAGAATGTAGCTTATATGTGAGATGAACTCCATTATAATACCATTCAAATTAGGGGATGATACAAATTACGCAGATGCTTCAAATCATGGAAAAAAGTTTGAAAACGGACATACGACTTACACACTAATGTTTGGACTATAATTTTTAAGCCTAAATATGCAAACAATAGCAATGTCGTCCAGATGATAATGTGAATATGTTAGAGAAGGATTTTGAAATCCTAGTAGCATGCCGAACATAGCTTATATGGGAGACAATTCAAATTATAATACCATTCCAATTTTAACTGATCACAAATATGCAGATACTTCAAACCACGGTTTAAAAAGTGAACTGAGAGAAGATTTACACATTAATGCATAGACCTACAATTTTTAGACCTAGTTCTCCAAATGAGAGTGATCTTGTTAGGACAATATCCAACATTCTACACAATTAGTGGTCATCTACTTACCCATTAATGTACATGCGAAAAAGTTAAATCTAAAATTGCCACTGTCTTTTAAGTTCTTTTATTGCCGTCCATGTCAAAAGTTTTTCTCCAATGTGAAATACTTTGTATTCGGCCTACACAAGAATGACAAATTTAAAGATCTGATTATAGTTGACAATGGATAGTTTCAAATCTTCATTTTGTATTTTTTGTGTAGACTATAATATAAAGAATTTTTCGTTAATTTGTAGGAAAGAACATGCATGAATTTGTTTCTGAAACTCAGTAGTAAAAAACCAATTCACAGAATGCATGTATCTGTTGCAAGAGCAGCTACTTAATCCAAAAAAAACGCGATTAGCTGCAACATTAACACAACCAGCTACATCAGTGAGCTGCTCCAACTGGTAATGGAAAATCTCCGAGCGATGGCGCTTGCTCCGCTCGACATTGAGGAGCAGCCAGGCTAGAGGTCGACAAGTCCTGGCATGCTGAGCTCCTGTGAAGCTCAGAGTGGAGAAACAAGGTCCTGTGCGTTTGGAATGTGTTTGTCAAAAGTGCGCAATTTTTAATGGAGGAAATAATTACGAACCAGCACCCATCTATTACCCACAACAAAAGTACACATCGTTATGAAATAATTTCAGAAAAAAATGAAATAATTTCAGAAATAAACACAATACCATGGAGCACCGCAGGTTCGTCCAAAGTCCCAGGAATTTCAGTGGCAGCCTGGCCGTGGAAGCAAATGCGGGAACTGGGAAGAGGGACACGACCCTTGCAACGTCTAGTTCCTTCAGGGTTACACAGGATTACAGGAAGGAGAAGTGGCGAGTCTTGATGCGCCGGTACAAGCAGCACAGCGCCATGCCATCGTACGGCACCAACAGCTTGGCGCGAGGAGCAGCAGCTGGAAACACTCGCTTTATTCCTTTGGACCAAATCACTGACTATTCATGAAAATATTACGCAGGGTTTTCGTTCAGATAAATCATCAAATACCTAGTGTGCAACAAACGCGTGTGTTCTATCTCACCTGGTGGAGAAATAGCCTTCAAGAGGATGCAGAGCGAGAGGCCCTCGTCCACCTCGTCCAGCGAGGTGCTGGTGCAGGGCGACGACACGCCGGAGCCCCACCACGCTGCTCGTATGAAGTCTCAATAGGCCGAACTCCTGAGGCAGACTCACGGTCGCGTGATTCAAGTGGCAGCCCCGACTGGAGGCACGCGGTTGGAGCCGTGAGGTAGGACATGGCCGCAGGTGGCTCGCCGCGGGGCTGGGCGCGGATGGCGAGCCGCGTCGGAGCTGGGACCGAAGGTGCCGCGCGCGCGCCTGGCTTGCAGACGGAGGTACCGCGCCGGAGAGGGAGCGCTATGCGGCGGCACGCTGGAGAGGGAGGGCCGGCACCGGTCGTGCGAACGCCGGCGAGGTCGCTGGGAAGGGGGCGGCGGCAGCGCCAAAGTTTATTCGGTCCGCTCGTAACTCAGACAGAATAAAAAACCTTTCGCGTAGGATGTGTTGAGCGGCGGTGCGATCAATCTGGATCGTTAATCTGATATCAAACGACACAAATTTAATGTATCCGATCAAGTTTGCTCTTTTAATAGTATAAGTATAGATAGACCGACATGTTAGGTCAATATGGTACGATATAATATATAAAAACCAGAGGGCGTCATCAAGGATCATTTTGATCCTTCTCTACACCATATGTTCAATTTATCATCCCTGCCCTATTATTTTTGAAACTCAATAATCACCTCACACCTTACACAACATACATGCATCGACAAATAAGGGTCCAATTATTTCAATGGGTAATTTAGACATCTTTTCACTAGATGAGGATAATTAGTGTGACAACAATATAAGTGAAGGATAAAAAAGTTGAACTCACTCAGTTGAATTATAATATTAAGTAACACTACGGGAAACAGACGATACGCCGACGGCCGGAAGCCGTCGGCGTAGGAACGATCGCCGTCGGCGTAGCGGGCTGTCGGCGTAGCCAAAATGCCGTCGGCGACGCCGCAGTGGGACCCACAAAACGGAAGCCGTCCGTCTCCGTCTGCTCCACCCATACGCGCCACGTGGGGCGATCTGGTGCGTCTGGGAGGAGCCATACGCCGACGGCAATGCCGTCGGCGTATACTTGACCATTTGGTCCTTTCAGGGCGACGTGGCAGCACCCTGTGCGCCTGGGAGGAGCTCTACGCCGACGGCGTAGCTTTGACCATATTTCCAGTTTATTGCTGATTCTTGCTGCTGGTTTCTAGCACAATTTAAATACAATTAAAATTGCACAAATTATAAAACATGACAGAAACATCACATAAACATCACATAATATCCAAAATGACACAAACATGATTCAAATTCACACACGCATTCATACAAACTCAAAATGACACAAACATAGTTCGAATTCACACACGCTACACCCGAACTAATCCTACATCTCGTGAGAGGTCGAGCCACCCATGTCTGACCGCGTGACAAAATGCGACCGACCGCGTGGGCCAGTCGAACCACACAAGGAATCCGGCGAGGCACGGGACGGTGTGGTCTCACGCGATGAACCCGGCGAGGCACCACCAGTGCCATGCTCCACGAGCGCGCGCGTCGAAGTCGGCGAGGCAGAAGCACGATCAAAGGGTGCATTCCTCGAGCCTCTCGATCCCTACATGTTTGAGTCCAAGTTAGCAACTTGGAAAGCACAACATGGCGGTAACAACTTGTTTGGCAAATAACTTACCGGAGTCGCTGGCTTGTATGTGCGAGCGACCGACTCCCTCGTTGGGCCGACGGGCATGATCCCCGGCCTAGGTGGACGCGTAGGCAGCTGCGACCGCTCTCCAGTGGCATGAAACTTCTCGTCAGCCTACAAGATAGTTTAGATGTCAGGAGTTGTAGAAAAAGAAGGTTCAAACTAGAGGAAATGGGACTTGTCATATTTTGCAAATATAAAAGTTGAAACTTACAGCATCCCTCAACTCTGCCCACTCCTCATACTCCTGGCTCTTCTGTACCCACAACTGATACTCTCTCTCATAGTGCGCGTAAGCGGCATCGAAGGCCGCCTCGAAATCAGCCTACAGTTTTAAAAGGGAACGCATCTCGTCAACTTAGCCACTTAGCTAGGAACGAATGTCGGAAAGAGAATGAAATTGAGAAAAACTTACATCGGGGCGAGCTCGGGAAGGCCGACGAGGCAGGACGGGAGGGTCGTCGGCGGTGAGGGTAGCCTTGACACGCGAGAGGCCCAACTCAGGAGTACGCGTGAGTACCACACTAAGCATGAGAGGACGGCCATGCTCCCAACCGTTCCCGGCAAGGACCACCGCTCTCTCGTCGGTGTCATGCTCAAGAGGGTTGTCCACCTCCGGATTTATACCCTTGAACGTCTCGACGTATGCCTTTAGCCCCTCCTTGGCAGTGCCGAAGTAATCGGGCTGCGAGGGCTGAGGCTCAAAAAAATTGGGCTTCTTCATCTTCATCCTCTCCCATGTTTGCATGTGCGTAAGAGGCTCCCCGAGATCGGCCTCCTGCAATGCCAAAGAAGTGTCATGCGTATCAAGTAGGAACATGAGGGGAAATAAATGAAGATTGTTTCATGTATATATATACCAGCTTTGCCTTGAAGCGATCATGGTTGCGGGCACCCGCACAATGTGTCCCCCCGCTCCCGCGGTTTAACTTGTTTCGCTCGCTCAAGGCCTTGAACTCGGGGTCCTCCCCAGCCCACCTAGACACCAACGCCCTCCACGCGTCATCCTTGCCATAGGCCCATGAGGGCTTAAACTGAAAAAACAATACTCATGTGAAGAACGGATAATGCAATTGCAACTTAGCAGCAACATGTAATCTCATTAACAATCTACTTACCGCCATGTAGTCATCTACGGTCACCTCAAGTGGGTTCTCCACAATCTCATGCTTCACCGCCGTCTTGCCTAACGTCTCAGTACTGAAATGATTGATCATGGTATGCTTTGCATTGTAGAACTGCTGTCGTGTCAACTTCCTACAAGCCCCCTCCAAAGTCTTGTCCGCATCGCCCCGCTGCTCAGGAAGTACCCTATAGAACTTCTTTAATCATGCACAAAAAACAAATTGTGAGAGCATGGTGGGGACATCAAGTATGAACGAAATTCGAAAAGTTCAACTTACCCAAAACTTGTTGATCACGGCGTCAGAACATTTCCCGCCGCTCGCGTAATTGGCGGCCTGATAGTCTACCCAATGGGTGGCTAGCTTCGTCGCGCCGTTGGGGACGGTACTGTACAAGCCCGGCCAAAACTTCCTAATCAAAGCTCCAACCAGGGTGTTAGGCACACGGGCTCCCGCAGGATGTATCCAGTTGCTGCACAATAATTAAACATTAGTACATGTCAAATTGTCCTGACCACAATGAAGTTACCATGTTCAAAATTAGTATATATAGTCACTTACTCTTTCCCATTAGGCGTAATGAGGATCTTCTCCTCCTCGGTAGCAGGTTCCTTGTCCTCATCAGGGACCTGGGATTCCCCTCGAATCCTTGGCTTCTTCGGCGGCGCGGAGGGCCCCGCCTCCAAGTCCGTGGAGGGGCCCGCCCCCACGTCCGTGGAGGGGCCCGTCTCCTCCGAACTCGTCGACAGAAGCAGAGGGTATGTCCGAAGACACGTCGCCCCCACCTCGCCCTCGTCCTCCCTCACCTCGCCCTCGTCCTCGTCCTGCACCTCGTCCCCTCGGAGGAACTGGAGCATCGGCACCTCCCCCTCCTCCAGCATCTCCACCCTCACCTGCATTGAGAAAGGGTGAACAATTAAGCATAAAGACATGAACAAATTAAGAATTGCATCACCTCTACTCTCACCACTGTCAGACAGGTAACGCGGGTTCGGAATAAGTTCTCTTCCACTTTTAGTAACTTTCTTCTGGCGTATCTTCTTCAGCAAGGAGGCCGATGATTCCTTGCCTTGGCTCATCTTGGTCAATCACCTGCATTGAGAAAGGGTAAACTTTTAAGCATAAAAGACATGATCCAATTAAGAAGCATGAAGACGTAATGCAATTAATAAGCATGTTGAAAGACTAAGAATGTTGAAAGACTAAGCATGTTGAAAAGTAAATACTACGCAAAAGAACATAAAAAACCCTCACCCCTAATCATCACTCTCATAGTTAAGTCCTGGGTTCTCATCATCACTATCTTAATTTGTATGTATTTGAATAAACATTCACATCATGTCGTATTCCGACGAAGACATAATTCACATCACATCGCGTTCCGACGATGACAAACCATCAATTGATCCCCATTGACGACGACCGATTGGTAAAAATTGTTAAGTACCAACAATTGTTTAAGAACCAATTAACCTAAGTACCAATTAACCTAATTTTGCTAAGTACGAATTAACCTAAGTATCAATTAACCTAATTTTTCTAAGTGCCTAATTTTAAGTTGCTAAATAATTTACTAACCCTAACACTAAGCCCAACACTAACACTAACCCTAACACTAACAATTTTATTTTTCTACATCGCAATTGTAACATTTTTAACAGGAGAAAATATCTACAATTATATTAAAACAGTAGCAATCTTAACAATTGAGAAAAAAAGAAAAAAAACATGGATGGAGGAGGAGCCCACCTTGGTGTGGCTTGGGCAGGAGGAGGGGAGCAGCCCGGGGCAGGGGCGGGAGGAGGAGCAGCCCGGGGCAGGGGTAGGAGGAGGAGCAGCGGCGGGCGGCGGCGCTGGAGAGCATGGGCAGGGGTGCTCGGACGGCGGCGGCGGCGGGGAGGGGGAGAAGGGCGGCAGCGGCGTCAGGGAGGGGGAGGAGCGGCCGAGGCGGCGGGAGGTGGCCGGCGTGGGGAGTGCGTCGAGGCGGCCGGGGCGCGACCTCGGGGCGGCGGGAGGTGGCCGGCGTGGGGAGTGCGTCGAGGCGGCCGGAGCGCGACCTTGGGGTGGCGGCGTGGGGCGCGATCTCGGGGCGGGGAGGAGGCGGCTGGGGCGGGGAGGAGGCGGCGGGGATCGAGCGTGCGAGATGCGAGAGAAAGTGGATCGAGCGGTTTTTTCTTTTCCCGACCAGGTGGCGGCTCTAATATTAGGACAACTCTACGCCGACAGCATTGCCGTCGGCGTATATAATTTTTTTTTCAATTTTTCCTTTAATATTAGTAAATACTAGTTGAATGCCCGTGCATTGCCACGGCTTTTATATTTTTTCCTTTGTTGTAGATATTGCATGTGCAAATATTGAAAAACACATAAATATTCTTCACATATATATAACAAAGATAGACATGTGACATTACAAAAATAAAAAAATTACAAATCGGGTAGCCGGATGTGTCCTTCCTCGTCAGTTTCCTCGGTGCCATTGCCTGCCCTCAGTGCACATAAATATTCATGTATTCAACAACCCCGGAGTAGGATAATGGACATTGAGAACACCCAACACACTTGTATACACATGGAATGACACAACCTAGGTTTTGGTGGGGTTCCGACACTCCAATGCCCCGCTTCGGCGAAACCCCGAATCCGCTGGAAAAACCCTAACCCATGTTGTAGAGTTGGGTTCCGGAAAACTCAAACCGTTATTTTACGGGGGTGGGATACTGAAATTGGGAGGGCAATTATAGGTCCAATATATATATAAATTACAACTACATTAAATATTATATAGAGAAATAAAGAAATGAATATTATGTACGAAAAAAAAGAACAACTAAACGCCGACGGCACTGCCGTCGGCGTATCAACGATGCTGGACGGGCGACTTCTCTCCGTCACGGCGCCCTTTTGTACGCCGACGGGATTTACTACGCCGACGGCGGCCGTCGGGCACGGTAAGGCTACGCCGACGGCACTTCGTACGCCGACGGCTTGTTCGGCGTCTGCCCTAGCTCATGCGTACAGTGCGGCCGTCGGCGTAGTGTGGCTTTCCCGTAGTGTAATGTTTCAATGAGTTTTAGTTCATGAAGCAACATCACAGATGCCCGTGCTGAATTTCTGTAAGAATAGCCTGCCTTGGTGAGTTACCATACATTTCGCTTAGCCGAACATTGTGAGGAGTGAATTAACCAATTGCAGTGCAAGCACAGATAGTGAGATAATAAGTGGATACATAATTTGCAAAGAAAAAATGTTGATACATGGTGAAGATGGTTTATTTGTAGGCCAGAGAGGAACCAGTCGATTCATCATCATTGATGTAGTCGAACAAATGTGTACAGTCACGCTACAACTTCCTAGAAAACACTATCACTCATCACGTCACTAAAATGCAAGTTAGGACGCGGTTCCGGAGGCCTCTTCTCCTGTAATACCCATGTATGTCTCGGCCTGGAAGGTAAACCAAAAGGAACTTGATAATGTGAAGAGACTCTCGTTGTTCCCCCCTACTGCTCTCTGTTTAGACTCTTCCATGTGTCTACTTGTTCACACCAGACTGCAACGAATTTGGGCGTCTGCTTCAAATCTTGCTTCAATGCTTCAAATGCTAATTTTTGAGCAGTTGTAAACATTATCTTCTCATGTCGCATACTTGTTGATTTTTTTCCGAGAGATTTGATGCGATGGATGACAAACTGCTAATAGTAGTGGGAATTTTGTTGCATATTCAAAAAACATTTGCTGCATTGACGTTTTTGAAAATTCTGCCTCGTTTTCTACGGGTTTTGATCCACCGTGTAAAAAATGATACAATGAAGCCGCGATAGTTTTTTTTTTTTTTTTTGCCGTGTGGAGGAGGTTGTGCTGCAAAGAGTAAACTTTTAGCTTTTACAAATATCCGACGGTCGGGGATGGGGAGGATTGAATCTTCTGAAGCAGACGCAGCAAAGAAAAATCATGGCGATAGTTTGTAAACGAAGCCCATCCCGTTGGTCTCGTCAAGATAGGAGGTAAACCGGGTGCTGGAGGCCACCGGGGAAGTGGGAAATGTTGACCAGAGAATTAACTAGCTGATGAAATAGAAGGTAAACCCTTGCGTTCGCCAGTGGCGGAGCTAGAACTTCAACACTGTGTAGTCAGTGCAAAACTGTGTAGTCAATATACATGTATTTGTATTATTTGTATTATTTTTTACATGAAATCTGCTTGTATTTCGAAAAAAACTGTGTAGTCACTTGACTACACAGATCAAGTGTGGCTCCGCCACTGGCGTTCGCGTATTAACTTCAAATTCTTTGTTGATATCGACCCGTTTTATTTTTTATCATCCCAAAATACAAGGAATTTGAAGTTAAAAATTTACACGATTGTAGATTTCAACAATATTTACATCCTGGGATTTTTCCGCGATTTTTGAAACTTTAGGTTTGTCGATTTAGAATTTTCAAATAAACAGGTTCCACGTAGCCCGAATTTCATTTTAGGTTTTCGTCTACTATGCTAGCCCTGTCCTCTCCTGCTGCACTCTCTCCCCTCCTCTGGATATGAGCTGTCATGGAAAGTGAAACGACCGGTACTCCGTCCATCGGTTACACGTCACCCCTCGGCGGCCTTTTCGCTTGCCTGGTGTGTTTCGGGACGTAGAGAATCCATTTTTTATCCCCGTCCGTCGTCGGCTCGTCGCACTCGGACAGATAAGAAAGAGTGCCGCTGTTCAAAAGTATCCCAGGCTGTTTCCTTGTCTTAGAAAAAGAGCTACGCGGCCACCACCAGCTCTAGCTCTCTCTGTGTGTATATATAAATGCCCAGGGGAGGGCCTCCCTGATCCCCAAATGTCTGTCCCCGGCCCCTGATACATCCTTAAACCCTCCCATAAGCCTTCGTCTTCTTCCTTCCCCTCTGCTCCTCTCCTCCTCCAGGCCAGGCGTCTCTGCCATTGGAGTCGGACCTCGATCGAAGCCGGAGAAAGATTGCTTCTGCTGCCCATCTTCCATCATCTTGCTCTAGGTTTCCGAGGTAAGAGATCCATTCCCATGTATTTCTCCGACCCCCTCACCTTGCATGCATGTTCTTATACTATCAGTTAATTGGCTTCTTTGATCTCTGCTACTAGTACTATTTCCCGCCAATCCCTAGTAATAAACGAACGCTAGCTGCTCAAGCTAATAACAGCGACCTCCTTTCCCTTTCTCTTGCTCAACTTACCATGGCCGGCGTAACCGCATACATACTACCACCGTCCATGGCCGTCTTCTTCTTCTTCGTCTCCCGGCCTGCTCTTTAGAGAGAGAAACATCCGAGATAGGAGGAGGAGGTGGCGTGCGTATGGCGCGAGGTACAGAGGCTCGGTTGGCGCGCGCACCTCTACAGCTGGATCCTGGCTGGATGTCTAGCTACGTCGGCGACCGGATTAATTAGCCGGGCATCACCGAACCAGACGTGCTTAATTAAGCGCCTGGATGCTTAATCCGGCCGTCTGTGGTTGCGTCGCGACGAGGCTACTCGATCTTCTACTCCCTCCGTTCGGATTTAATTGACACACATTTTGTTACACATGGATGTATCTAGACATCAAACAAGTATAGATACATCCATATTTGGATAAAACCAAGTCAATTAATTTGGAACGGAGGGAGTACATGTTTAAAAGCCAACGAAATTAATGATCATCTGAGATGAAATGACTTTTACCGACAGTAACAAACGGTTGGAAGCCGCCTAGCGCCGAGTGCGTGCATGCTACCCACTCTGTTCCAAATTAATTGACTTCCATTTATACATATGTGGATGTATCTAGACATGTTAGTAGTTGACAAATTCGTCAATCATGGTTTCTGTTACCAACATTGCATCATCATCGACGGGACAAAGCGTCTTGTCATTTTCTCCTTTCCCTAACTTCCTTCCACACCCCTACCTGAACCTTTTCTTCATGTAAAGATAAACAATACCGTGTGTACAAGTTTTTTTATTTTATTCTGAGCAAAGTGTATGTGCACAAGACCATGCTTCATGCCCAGGTCAGGTGAACTCGTGAAGTCAGGCATGCATATGATCAGTCCCAGAATTTCTATCCCACCAAAAAGTGAAACAAAAGCCCCTAGCTAACGGAGAAATTAATAAAAGTGACTTTAACTGCAAACCCTAGTGTAAAGAGTATACTAGAGTTTTTGCCTCACTTCTTGCTTTTCAAATGGAACAGTCATTAGCAAGGTGCGCCGGCCTAGCAATGAGAGAAAATTAACTTTGGCATACACTCCAAATTATAAAGCTCTTTGTTCCTGTACTTAGTCAATAGCCCCGTAGATCGAATCCCCGGAATGGTGCACAAATGGAAGAAGAGCAGCTACAGGTACGCCAATGTCACTGCAAGCTCCTGAACAATAATATAGCTGGCACCTTGTTGTCTTCCCAACAAAACGATGGGACCCCTCCTAACTGTGCGGGATGTGATGCCAAAGTGTACTCCTATCCTATGTGTGTACTGCTACTAGTTGTTCATCATCACAAGCCACAGGGCCACGGTGCACACGCAAAGACATAAGGTTTGCATGGACAGCACGTACGATCGATGTAGATCGGTCAATGGTTCATTGTATACCATCCGTTACTTTATCAAAATATGACATATAAATTTAGGAAAAATTCAACATATAATAATTTTGACCAATCATATAGACGATAATATAAAAGAAATTATAATACAAAATTAACATAGATACGAGTACTCAGATAGTCCCACCATAGCTATCAGATTGGAAAAAATTACATTGTGTCTAAGAATATCCGTCTTATTTTGATATAAAGCGAGAACCACATGGTTAGGTTCAGTACAAAAACGGCTCCCCTTCCCTGATTTTTAAACACATGACGGAGTCAGATTTTTTTCTACTTACACGCCACCGAGAATTTATAAGAATGCTTCAATACTAGTGAAACGTTCCAGCTTCCAGATGTGCCACTACATATTTTGCTCCGGTACAAACCAAGGACTACACATGTACAACTCAGTGGCGGATGCAGAAAAAAAAAATGGAGGGTGGGCTAGGAAATTATCAAAGGCTGTGCCACCGGCGATTTTTTTTTTTGACAACACATGTAATCCACAATTGCACGGAAAGGACTATATAAATAAGTTGAAGTCTCACAATATTATAGCTCACCAAATAATTCAAACACATAAATAAAGTCTGACATGATAAAATATAGCATAAATAGAAAATTACATAAGTTTCTTAAAAAGAGATGCAATCTGGCTATTTCTCTTCATAATGAATTCTACAATTAGAAGAAAAAAGTCAATTTACACAATGCATAGCAAATTGTGGCTTATTCTTATTCGGTTGGGGGCAAATTCATTAGTAAAAATGATAAATCTACAACAAAATAATGCATAACGAAAACTGAGGCTGGACTGTGTTATACCTTGGGGCTTGGGGCGTCCGAGTCCGACGGGCGACAGCGGCACGGCGGTGCTTGGTGGCGGCGGGCGGCTGGCCCTAGTCGAGCTAGAGCAGGTGGCGGCCGGCGGGCGGGGCGGGCAGCCGGGCAGGGGCGTCGGCGTATCGGGGAGCCAAGAGTGGGGGTGGGGCGGCGGCGGCCGGGGGCGGGGCGGGGCGGGGCTGGGCGAGGCGGCGGCGGCCGGGTGCGGGGGCTAGGTCGTCGCCATGGATTCGCGAAAGAGGTTCCTGACTTCCGTCTCGACGTCTCGTCCAGAGCGAGAGAGGATAGCGCTTGGAAAAAAAGCCCACTGTCCACCCTGCCCAAATTGGGCCAAATCTGCTTCATATGTGGGGGGGTCAAAAAATTCTCAAAATTCTGGGTGGGCCGCTGCCCACCCTGCCCACCCGCTGCGTCCGCCAATGGTACAACTATTGTTATCTTGTCTCATGACTTACATACAGTCTGTCCACCTCCACCGGGTCAGGAAAAATTAGGTATAGTTGTTGAAAAATTGTATTTTTATTAAAACCGTACATGTTCTGAAATTTGTTCCAAAAAATGTGATGCTTCCCTTAATAAGGGGATATATATGGTGCTGAAATTTTGTTTTATTTTCATGCTTGATAAAATGTATTATTTTCATGCAAGCTTTCAGTGGGATATTCCTAAGCCTAAAATTGTTAATGGTGTATGTTGTATTTGTACAAGTTCTTTGTTGCATAGATGGAAACGGAATTTCCTATGGTTAATGGAGTTTTGAAATATGCACTGTTCGCATTATTCAGAACCACACTTTATCATTTTCATGTAGATTGGAATACAGAGCATTTTCTCAAAAAAAAAATTATTTTCGATTTTTCAAATAAAGAGCTGTTTGAACTCAGCCTCCATTTGGAGCTACCAGTCTTACTGAGCTTTATGAGATGTACCGTGCAAAGTACTCGTCAAAGTACTGTGCGCGAGAAAAAGCCTCGTGATGTCCTTGCAAGTGTTTGGAACCCACACGTTTCTAATGCTGACAGATAAGGGTTACAGTAGATTATTAACTTGCTTTGACCCAATCTGCTCTGTACACTGTAGGTTATATTTTTTTGGCTCAAGTGAGAAGATAAGGTCTAGACCACTACTGTAGTAGTTATATTTTTCTTTGCAATGTAGAGATCTTTGTCCTAGCCTCTATGACTCGATGCAATGGCGTCTAACCCATTATTCGTATCTCACAAAGAAGAACCTTCGGATGAGGCCCAACTGGGAGCATTAGAAAGAGACGAAGATGTCAATTTATAAAAGATTGCGCGCGGCTGCATGGGAGGGAAAATGAGTCGCAGCCAAAGAATACTAGGCCAGCCAGCACTTCACAGAAAAATTCTGAGGCAACTTACTAATGAACAGATTCCATTTCTCGTGGCAGTTTTTGGATTAATTCCTAGAAACAAAAAGTTTCTTGCTTTCGTCCGGAATAAAAAAGAAGGGGCCTCGGCGCTCATGATACCTTTGACCATGTCCTATCATAACAGTTCCATTATTGGTGCATCCGTAGCAGTTGAGTAGGAGCACATAAAACTACTCCATAGTATGTTTGTTTGTCTGAGACCAGCCTTCTGAATAGAATAGGAGAGAGTGATTTTCCATGAAACCGACTTCTGAACCAACGAACACAGCTGTAAAAGTCAGCTTTTACCCGAGAGCTCATACCAGCAACTCTCCTGATTTTCAGCAGGAAAAGACGGGCAAGGGGATTGTGAGCAGTGGTAGCAGAAGAAGAGGAGGAAGATGATGATGACCGAAGTGGCCAACCACAGCAAGAGGAATCACACCGACAGCTACTTCAGCGGGAAGCAGGCCGTCGCCACCAGCAGCGGCTCTGAGGAGTTCGGCGGTATGGGATCGAAGAAGCCGAGGAACTCGAGCCCCAGGGGCGGCGCTCCCATATCGCCAAAGGTATGCACTGTGAAGTTTGCATATCGACCTGTGCAAAGGAGCTGCTGCTATCCTGAAGTTGTTTTGTTATGGCTGAGCAGGAGAAGAAGGACAAGGTCGGCGAGAGAGTCGCGGCGCTGCAGCAGCTGGTATCACCATATGGGAAGGTAATTTCTTGGTTCTGCAATGTCTTGCTAGTTCTTCATGTCTGCACAGCAGCTCATCTGGAATGAGCAAGATTGAGTATTTTTTTAGTTGCGGATGAATGGTGTTCCTAACTTTGGCACGTTTGGCAGACGGACACTGCATCTGTTCTTCAGGAGGCGTCGGGATACATCAAATTCTTGCACCAGCAACTCGAGGTTTCTTGCTCTCACTTGCTGCGACGCATTAATGGATAGTGATCTTGCCCCTCTGTTATGTTGATCGAAATGCCTAAATTCTTCTTTGTATTTGCAGGTTCTTAGCTCTCCGTACATGCGAGCTCCTCCGGCGCCCGGAGCTGAGCCTGAGGTGAGCTCACCGTCTCTCACTATTTTGAAGTTCCTTGAAAACTCTGAAAATGGCAAATTCTGACAGAAGTATAGAACACAAATGCATGCATGCATCTTATAATCGTTTCACTGAGGTGAATGCAGGACCCCGAGCACTACAGCCTGCGGAACCGCGGGCTCTGCCTGGTGCCGGTGGAAGAGACGCTGCAGCTAACCCAGAGCAACGGCGCCGACCTCTGGGCGCCGGCGCACACCACCAGGCGCAGGTGAAGCGATCGACCAGGAGCCGCTGTCTCTGGACGACGACGGGCCGCACCAATTCAATTTGCTAACAGAAATCGTTTCTCGCTCTTCTCTGTGAACCCCTTGTCTTGTTTGGCCCCGGTACTATGTGTAATCGTATATAGCGCAGATCGATCGATCGACCTCTGTGTGTGTGTGTGTAACTATGTGGTTTAACATGGTAGCGACCTGTTGCTGTCGCCGACTAATCAACCAGCAGCAGTTCGGGCTGTCCGCGTCTTATCTGCGTGTCGGTGTCTGTATTCAGATGCGCTGAAAACTGAAGAATTGCACAGCCTACCTGTGTCTTGTGTCGGCGGACAGTTGGTTTCTGAATCTATCAAACCATATGCTCAAATGTCTAGGGTACAATCACCAAACAGAGTCTTCTCAGGCATAAACAGCATCAGTTCAAGCTATCTGCGTCTCTCTATTTGTCGGTGTAAATCTTCAGGTGCGCCGAAAAAAAAGAATTGCACAGCCTTTAGGTAGCCTACCTGTGTCTTCTGTCGGCGGATGGCTGGTTTCTGAATCATTCAAACCTGCTCAAATGGCATAGATAGAATCACCAACGGCCGAACTCCAGATATACCCAGACACCGCACGTGTTTCTCCTTTCCTTTTTTTTTGAGAAGTTCTCCTTTCCAATTTCTATGGTGTTTGCTTTCGGATATTGGACCCATTAGTGGGCAGCCCATATAAACAAATCCTGAAATCTCAAATTGGTCCATGTGCATGACAGAATTTTAGAGGAGCAAACGTGGTGCTAAAGTTTAGTCCAACATTGCTAGCTGCGAGAGAGTTGCACCACTTTAGTGGAGTGTTGTACCACTTGGCGTGCTGGTTGAAAATAAAAGGCTCTCTCGTGCGCACACCTCCCCGCCGCCGTCTGTAAAACGAGTCATGCTAGCGTATGTGTACAGCTTAGTCAATTCGGATCGTGGGCTGCTATGCGACGTGGCCGGCCCACATTGTACTCGTTAGGGTTTTCCGAACCACACTATATATTGCCGTGCGCCGTCAAACACCGAACCAATCAAGGTTTTACCAATCTCGTGCCTTGCGCCGCCATCGTAGTCTACTCCATCCCGAGCGCCGGCGTGCACCGACGTTTGGAGAGCAGGTCTCCGGAACCAGTCGCTCTTGTGATCCTGTACGGGAGAGGGCAAATTAGCTTTTTGGGAAGCGCTTCGCGCGACTGCTCGCCGCTTTCACCACGGGGCGTCTTTGAACAAGTACGGCGGTACTGCGTACCGCCGCCTCAAGCGTCGTCTTCTTCGACCAGTCTTCACCAACATCTTCATCAACGACATCGCCGCTGCTTTCGCTGCGGTGAACCTGTCTGCATCGATTGCTGCCTCGTCTACAACCGTTCGATACGTGCGGCGTAAACCGAACTATTTTACTATGCGTATATTGGCGTTTGTGCTACTGTTGTTCATGTTAATTAGTACATCTAATATGTTCGTGTTTAGTAGTTATGCTTATCATGTTTAATATTCTAAAATTAATCATAAAATTATTGCCTAATTATCAAGTAGACGGTCTCAGACTCCGAGAACACGCCGGTGCAAATAGAAACGCCAACAAATTTTACACTCGTCGGAGAGGAAAAGGTAAACCAATCATATTTGGGCTCATAATCCATAAGTTAGCCCACGGAGCCCAATATCACAACCGAGCTTCTGATACAAAAAATAAAAATGGGCTGCAACTCGAGTGTCCATACCAGATTTGTTTTTTCTGTGTTAGATGCTGTGTAGAAAATCAAATCAAACCAACCTCAGTTATTTAAAGGGATATGTTTATTTGGTAATGGTGTGCCGCCAACGTAGGTCACTGGGGCATTATAGCATCATCGTGTTGGCATAATGACATGCGACAACTCTGACTCCTATGCTATTTTGGCATGGGTGAAAAAGCCAAAGTCACAAACTGTGTCGACATGCCCTCAGCAGCGACTGTTCACAAGTCCAAATCCAGGGAACCCTCGGCGCAACGCAGCAGTGTACAATACTTTCAAATGAGAGGTTGAGAGCATTTACTTCTATCGTGGCATAACGTCAATCCCGGGAATCTTCTCCAGTGATATGCAGCCTCCGAAAATGGGCTAATTCCCCATTCCCCTTAGCTTCTCCAGTGATATGCAGCCTCCGAAAATGGGCTAATTCCCCTTAGCTTCTCCTTTTCCCCACTAGGTTTTAAAGGAGTTTCGGTAGCAAATAATGTTGCCCACGTTTTCCTTTATGAGTTTACTCTCATATAAGATGATGAATGAGATAATATCTTCTCATTGTCATATGTCATATTTCTATTTGCTCAGCGAGGTTTAAATCGAATAATATAAGGCATATTCACTGATCTCTATACTCGCTTACGAAAACAAATTCCCTATCAAGGTTTTGCTGATAGGAGTCAATGAGGAGATAATAATCACTATTGCTGCGTTTGGATGTTGATATTGACAGAAGATATTGGATATTCGCAACATTTCCTACCCGAATATCGAGTTTTGACCTGTTCAGATGTTTCGATATTGCAACGTGGTATTCGGTCACAATATCTCGATTTGGGTCGCTAGTGGAAAAAGAGGCCCAGCGAATGTCGAGCTCTTGGCCTCGACATTGGGTCGATATTCGCCTGACCCTCCCGTGCGTGTCCCTCTCGTCTCCCCCGTCCTCTCGCCCCCGACCCTCTCGTCTCCCCATCGGCCGGCGGCGGCGCATAGGGAGGCCACGGCCGCCCCGCCTCCTCCTTCCCCGCGACGATCTCGGCCCCTCTCCTCCTTCCCGGCTACGACCCCGCCCCGCCTCTCTCCTTGCCGGCGGCGACCCCGCCCCGTCTCCTCCTTTCCATCAATCTAAATATGTGCTGATGATTGCAGGGACGGATTGGCACCTCCGGCGGCCGGCGCATCTGATTCCGGCGCTGCCGCTACATCTCTTGGTGAGGTATGGAGAGTCTCTTGGCTTCGTCTCCTTTGGCACCCCACCCGAACTGAAGTTTGTGTGATCATCATTACCTGCTGAACTTAAGCTTGCTTCCCTATTTCTAGTTTGTTTTACATGAACTTGAGTACATGATAATGAATCATAACATTAGTGTGGATGTACATATGGTTGTGATGAAATTGGTTTTGTCTCTTTGTTTGGAATTGTTCATGCAATGCTGAATTTTCATAGTGATAGTTGGTATATAGTGTTTGTGTGTGTGCTGAATTTTTGTAGTGATGCTTTGGAATAAATTAATTTTGATGATGCTAAAATTTGTTCAATCACATATAATTTCTTTACATTGTAGTTGCAAAATGTCGGATGAGTTAGCCATGGTTAATTATATATCCGAAGAAAATAAAAGAAGGAAGAGAAGAAGGCTTGTGTTCATGAAACAGTACCTTGAATGCACCCTTCTTGCTATGGCCTATGTTAGTACACAAAGGTTGCCGAGGGAGTTAGGAGCCTTCACCGATGATGAACATAGACTCTCTCTTCGAAAGTATTTGTTGAAAGATATGTATGATGGGACTGAAACTGCTTGCTATGATCAGCTTCGTCTAACAAAAAGAAACTTCCATGACTTGTGTGCTATGTTGTGTGAGAAATGTGGCTTACGGGGAGTGTGTATGTTGTTGTGGAAGAAAAGGTTGCTATGTTTTTGCTTGTTCTTGGTCATGGTTTGAAAATGAGGTTGTTGCGAGGGCAGTACAAGAGGTCCTTACAGACTATTAGTTCACACTTTTTTGAAGTGTTAAAGGCCATCCTATGTCTCCATGGAGAGTTCATTAAACTGCCAGATCCTTCTGTTGAACCTCCCAATGATTACAAATGGAAGTGGTTTCCTAATGCACTTGGAGCATTAGATGGCCGCCATATTCCTGTTACCGTTGATGTGGCTGACCAAGGACGCTACAGAAATAGAAAACAAGCTATGTAAGACCATGTCATATTGCGTATGAGACTTTGTACCTTGTTTGTTTGAGATTTCATTAAAATGGTCGTTATGATGGATTATGCATTGCATTTGATATAGTGTTGTTGTTGAAATATTGGACAATATGATGTATTTGTCCAGCTGTTGTATGTACTATAATATGTGGTCGTTCCAAACGTTTTGATCATTATCTCAATATCCTGCCTTTATAACATCCAAACAATATTTGATATTCAAACTCAATATCTTGTCTATGTCTGAATATCAAACACATCCAAACAGAAAATATTGACATTCAATCTCAATATCAATATCCTGGATATTGGATATTGAGCCCAATATAATATCTACCCTCCAATATCAACATCCAAACGGAGCCTATATGTTTTATCATTTTCCTTTATCCCCTTCCCACACTGGTTTTGAAGAATTTTAACAACATATTAAATACAATTCTCTCATATTTTTCCACGTAATTTTGGTGGAGAGATTCTAACGATGATTTTTTTCAAAATGATAGAACTTGCAAAAGGACAATGCTTTTACCAGGGCATCCTCATGGATACGTAACAACACTCATAAGACTGTTCGAGAAGATTCTTGAAGATTATACCAGACATTTTACAAAAATAGAGTTGTGCAAGGAGGAATTTTAGGAATTATTTAGAATTATGCTAATTGTTATCAATTAGGATTTGTCCAACCGCCTTAAGCAAAACGAAGTCTCGGCCGTACACAACCTTATTAGCCGTCTTTGGCGGCGTCTGTTTCAGGGTATATAAGAGCATCTCCACCGGGGGCCTCTAAAAGACACCAAAAACGCCCACCAGCGGCACCCCTCAAAGCCTCGCCCCGAGCGATTTTGTGTCCGGCACCCCAATAGGGCCTCCAAGTTTGGAGGCCCTCCTGGGGGTGCCGGACATTGACCGGACATGGCCTCCGACAGGTGCGCGCCACCCGTCATAGACATAGGCGGCGAGGGGGTGCTGTAAATTGCGCCGTGCAGGAGGCCGTTCCGCCCGCGTTTATGGTGACGCGTTTCTGCAGGCGACGAAGCGACGGGACGGCGAGGCGTCTGCGGCACGCCTCGCAATTACGCCGGCACCCAGGATTTCCCGGCCGAATCGCGTCGCCGCCACATAACTCCGACGCGACGCGTGCTCACCCACCCGCCGCTTCCCGCCCCTCCGTTTCCCGCCCTCTCCCCGCCTATATAACACTCCTCCGCCGTGCAGCCTCACCACACCAACACTCGCCGTAGCCAAGCACCTCGCCAAGCACCATGCCTCGCCGCCTCCAAACCACCTGGTCCACCCTCACCCAGGCAGCGCGCCGCGCTCACCCTCTCGGGCAAGAGCAGGCGCCGGAGTAGGCGCTCCAGCCGGTCGTCGACGAGGAGCCCTTCGATTGGGCGAACGTCGACGACATCGACGTGAAGGAGCAGCTGGAGTAGGAGCCGGCCCAGGATCCTTACCCTGGGCAGGAGCCGCCTCCGGAGGAGGAGCCAGCGCAGGAGCAGGAGCCGACGCCGGAGCAGGAGCTGCCGCCGCCGCTGTGGCCCGACCAGGTGGTCGCCGTGAACTCCTTCGACTCCTGGCGCGCCGAGCAGGCGGCCAACCAACTCAGGCTTGGCTACGAGGCGGTTGGCAACGCCGTCGAGGCCGCCGTCCTGAAGGCCTCCCTCGAGACCGCGGAGCGAGACGTTCGCTGCCGCGCCTTCATGGCCGCCGAGCGCGCGGCGTACGCGGACCTCAACGCCGTGGCCGCGGAGCGGGAGAATTCGGCCTTGATGGAGGCCGCCCAGGAGGCGGTTTACGAGGAGCTGAACCAGGCGCGCGAGGCCAGGCAGGCTGCAGCATCAGCTGCGAGGGATGCCGCGCGCGAGGCGAGGCAGGCAGCAGCAGCGGAGAGCGATGCCGCAGCTGCAAGGGCTGCCAAGGATGACATGCGTCAGGCGGCGAGCGCGCTCCGGCAGGAGAGGCGTGTCCGCTCGCGCCTAGCTCAGGAGAGCCAGAAGGCCTCCCTGGCTGGACAGGCGCCCCGCTTCGACGACGAGGCAAGCCAGGGCGGCGGAGTTTAGATTAGGGTTTAGCTTAGGGCTTAGGGTTTAGATTAGGGTTTAAATTTCAATCGTTTAGTTTAAATTTGAATCGTTTAACTTCGAATCGATTAAATTTCATGTCGCTCGCAATGTTTTTTGAACGCCCCCGAGGTGTTCGACAATTTGCGCGCGTTTGGGGGTGGGCCTTTGGGGAGTACCGCTGTGGATGGCCTCTAAGTGTTGCCCGGACACATGTCCGGCACCCTCCAAAGGAGGCCCAATTGAGGGGTGCCGGACACACATTTAGACCCCGGTGGAGATGCTCCAAGTCCCTTAGTCATCAATGAAATAATTTCATTCTCTCAGTTCTTTTACTACATCTTTAGAATATCGAAATCAAGGGAAGCTGAATGGAATAAAGATGTGGTAGGAAATTAATGATAACACACACCAACAAAAACTTGAAAAAACAGGTGATGATGTGGCGTCACAATAGGATATGGAAAATCAGTAGTGTCGTAACATCTACTCCTTTAGACCATGTACTACGTTGCGCCGAATCAATGGAGAAAGCTGTCAGAATTGAATCGGCCACTGTTTAGCTACTATGTATAGAACCGCACCAAAGTTTCTGGTGGGCCCTGAGTCAGATAAAAGAATACATTTTTTACTCTCTATCCTATCCTCACGTGAACGCACTGGCCCGAAGCTGGCTGGACTACATCGCCAAGTGCTCTGTAGCAATTGTTTTCTATGCGTATGAGTCGAACCAACAATTCAGTTCGCTTTTGCTGTCAGAAAACATGAGCCGATGTGATGACGGGAAAATGGGGCGATCGCAAAAAGATACGTACGAGTCCAAGTCATAGAGACAGATAGTATAATTTAAATGCGTAAATGCATAAAATGAATATAGGATCAAACATTGCAGGTACTTTATTTCCAGAACTCTTACACATATATAAAAGATCTGTTAATTACATCTCCGGAGAGAAAACCCCTGATTAAGAATTCCAACATAACTATTACATAGAATTACAACATATGAGCACTACAAAGTGTAGAAAAGCAAACTACAAAATGTAGAAATAAAAGTCCTCCTCGTTGTCGTCGATGTCGGCGTATTCGGGGAGCCATGAAGTACGTCTATGCTAACGTATGGGTAGCATAATATTTATCATATGATTTTTATAGCACGTACATGACTTGGCTATTTTTACCTAGTTCATTAACCATTCGAAATTTGATAATAAGTAGTATTTTATGTTATATGAGCATTTTTAATGGTTAATAAGCTAGTTCAGCAAGCATGTGTGCAATATATGGTATAACTCATTTTGTGAGCCAAATTTATAATGCATGTGATTTCTATATGCATGGAAATAGCAGATCGCTAAGCCACCATATGGGCAAGCCATTATGATGATGAAATGCACTATGTTATGTCTAGTGCAAGTGACATGGGGTCTGATCCTTTTTATCATGAAAGGAACACATGGTTTCATTTTAATCTATATAAGAGATTATCTTATAACATGTGGGTTTATTGCCTACATGCAAATTATATGTACTAGTTCCGAAATATGCTATATAGAACTAGTGATACATTTATATAATCTCGGATTTGAGATATAATTTGACTTCACTTGTATCAGTAAGAACATCAAATGAAGTATGGTATTTTCTCTTTGCTTGTATCATCACCAACCTAGCATAGGACATATGCTTGTAGTGTAACAGAGCAAGAGTATATAGAGTAGCTATCATATATGAATTCTTTAATCGTCATATTTATTTAGTACTGACAACATGGTGTACTAGTCGTATGCAACGGCGTATTTGCAATTTATTTGGCCGTAACATACATCCATATAAGGGAATGTATAATCTACTTTGATTGATGATATATGCCAGTGGGCCAACATGCGGCACACTTATGCTGGCTAAGCTAAGTTTTGAAACTAAGCCAGTGCATACAGATGGCATGCTTTGTTTTATTTAGCCGACCCAAGTTCAACATACTTGGCCACACGCATGCAAGTCTAGATCCTATACTGATCATGAATGCTAGTTAGGCAAATATGACATGCAACATTATTCTGATCAATCTTCCATGCGTATCAGCTAGTAATCTAACTAGAGCGCATGATGCAAATTATCATTCAAGCATAGAGTAAATATCAGGTATAACCATTTGTTCGTCATATTTATTCTAACATGGCGTACTGGTCATATACGACGGGGAATATGCAGTTTATTTGGCTGATACATGCATCCATATACGGGAGTGCATGCATAATCTGTTTTGAGTGAGATAGGCCAATGCGGTAGTATGCAGCATGGTTAACTAAGGCTGATTGACTTTCAGATTAAACCAGGTTCATTAATCAACCTAAATGAGCTGCAGACTTTGCTCTGCTTGAAAGACATGCTACTACTTCAGGTTAGTGAATACTCTAAGCATATATGGCCGAGCATGCACTAGGTTTAGCCCGGGAGTGCATGTACTATTTGGAGCTAGTGAATATTCTAGCGTACAGTGGGTTTGGATCCATCAAGATTATTAGCTAGACAGATGCAAATATTATTTTATTTAATCACTTCATGTCTATACGCTGGCATCAAATAATGCTACAGGAGCTCATGCATCTAGGGAACTAGAATATGATCTAGATTTAACAAGCATGGCTTAATTTCTAGTGGCATATGAGACCAAACAACGCATGGAGTGAATATCATGCATGGGTATTTTGATTGTCATATTTATCAAATGGTAGATAACATCTGCAGTTTGGAACTCCTTATATGCAACAGAGTC
This sequence comes from Poa pratensis, assembly GCA_947311845.1. Taxonomy (NCBI): domain Eukaryota; kingdom Viridiplantae; phylum Streptophyta; class Magnoliopsida; order Poales; family Poaceae; genus Poa; species Poa pratensis. Next base: position 119,894,317 of record CAMZMU010000052.1, read on the forward strand.
AGGAGAATATTGCAAGTGCACTATGCTATATTTAGTGCAAATATAAGAGATCATTTATCACATGATTAAATATATGCATTCATGTGAAGGTATAGTGCATAACGTATTCTGGTTGACCAATACGGATGGGATAGTATGCGGTGTGTTTAATTAAAGCTGATCAATTTTAGTACCAAGCCTAATTTGAATGCATGCATCGAGTTGATGTGCACATGCGTTTATTTCTAACGTCAGTATCCAGTCCATAGCTGACCTAAAATGCATGTACTATTTGGTTCTAGTGCATATTTTAACTAGGCAGATGACATTTCAGTTCTGCCAAGTTTAACTAGGCAGATGAGATGCAACTATCATTTTATTTAATCTTATCTGCATACCATGGCTAGCATGCACAGTATCTCGTGTATATGGGACTATATATAATCCTACCTAAAACGCATATGTCCTAATTTCTATCATGTAGGACTTTATGAAATCAGACCAATATGGGGTTCTAATTCTATTTCTATTCTTGATTTGTATCGACATGGAGATCGGAATCGCCATGTGACCGAACCAAGACGAATTTTATTATGCTATATTTATTTCCTCATCCGTATCATCATGGTGCCCGGAGTCATCATGAGACCAAATGAAGGAACAAGTTATAGTTGAACATGGCATGTACACAATATGGTGCAAATATGTCCTAATTTCTATCGGGTAGGACTTTATAAGACCCAAACAGTATGAGGTTTGTTTCTATTTCTATTCTTGATTTGTATCGACATGGAGATCGGAATCGCCATGTGACCGAACCAAGACGAATTTTATTATGTGCAATTTATTTCCTTATTCGTATCATCATGGAGCCCGGAGTCACCATGAGACCGAATGAAGGTCAAGTTTTATTATGTGCAATTTATTCCTTATTCGTATCATCATGGAGCCCGGAGTCACCATGAGACCGAATGAAGGTCAAGTTTTATTAGACATGCTAGAGCTATCATATACGGCAAGCAAGAAAGCAATATCTAAGAACAGATTATGAAGAAAGCTACGGGTTTGCTTTTGCCTCTCTTTCTCACCTTGCCGGTGGAGCTGAACGGAAGTAGCGACCGATGATCCGACGACGGCGTATGGCACTCGTGGATGTCGAACGGCCGGCCGGCAGCTACTAAACAGCCAACGCCTATGGTAGCGTGAGTGTTGAGAAGCTGACAGCGAGCGACGCTGACGACGAGTGGCCGGCGGCGTGACGACGAGCAGGCGACGGGTATGCGGCGCGAGCGTGCGATGAACTGAGCGATGGACTGGTGATTGGTGATTTGCGATTGGTTCTTCTTTCTGGTGATTCGTGAGCGCGTATGGCAGCGGTGGACTGGGGGCAGCGCGCGAGCAGCGATGGACTACTGTACGGACGATGATTCATTATTCGCCAGCCCAGTTCTCGTTCTGTGCTGATCCTTATATAGGCAGCCAACGATGAGACTGAGCGCACGCACCTCCTGAAGATCGTGGGCACTGGGCAGGAACGTGGCCGTAGTGGCTGGTGGCAGATTTGGGCGTCAAGTTTCCTAGCGTGGACTTGGTGCGTACGCTCGAAGGAAGTTGCGGCATGCCATCCATTATCTGGTCATTCGTATGAGCTTTGACCTAATCAATATGTATGTTAATTAAGTAGCTACGATGGGCTCTTAATCCTTTGCATGGGTTAGCATCCTAGAGGCTTCAATATATAACCGCGTGCACATGGGCCATGCATTGTTTTGGGCCATGGGTGATTAATTAGTCGGTAATCTCTCGCCGCCTAATCCATGTATGATACATGCATACACGTAGCTGGTATATGAGACCATGTGATATATTTTCGGGCGATGTATATGGCGTGAAGTTAAAATGGTTAGCCAATATTAATTTATTTGGAATTTCCTTTTAGATACGGTGTTTTGTACATATAATGCGACCGTATTCGCACTGTTGTCGGTGTGACGACGACATTTTGTCTTGCGGTTAAATATTTGGTAAATTTAGTATCGACCCGATGACGAGTATTTATTTTAATACTAAATCGACCGACCGATATTTATTTTAGGTTGAATTTTTTATGTGTTGATTATATTTTATGGAGATCTGGGGTCGCCAATGACGGCGAATATTTGGTGATTTGTCGATGGTTTTATTTTTGATAAAGAGAGCATATTAATATCACGAATATATTAATTATTGTCAATGATTTATGTGCCAGACAATTTATCCCTTTTATCATGAGGCAAATCCGCTTTTCTAAGATTTATCTCACTATTTAATCATTTTGTCATATTTCGGCAACTCTTTCATATTTGAAGACAAAATCACTGTCAACAGATGCCCCTCGAGGTCTGGATGCGAATAGGATTTTCTCATTTCGAATCCAGAGCTCGAAAATGAAGTTGCGCATTTAAAAAAAAAAGATATGTATATTATTGCGTGCGACATATTTCTATGTCTTTGTGCACATATTAAGTCTGTTCCGATAGTGATCAGATATCCTTTCACCAGGGTATTTACCCGTCTATCAAATTTAAAAGTTTGTTGAGACTTTGGCTCGGATAATTGCCGAACTCTTGAAAAATCTATTAGCGAGCTAATATCGCCGTTAGCAGGTTTGGCTCAACGGACCATCCTTATCTCATCCTTTCCTTTCGTATATTAGGCACGCTTTGCTCTTTCTTCTTCCCGGAAGAGAAGTTCTCCAGTCAAGAGCTCGAGCCTTCTACCAAGCACGTTGTTCATTCTCTTGGTCTTTGAGTACTTATCTCATCATGCAATCTATCGATGGTTTATTTTCCTTCCATCCTAGATTTTTGCGTGATGATTATTTGATACGATCTCTTTATTTTTTAGGAGTAGGAGGTATGTACCGGTGTATCTCAGTACGATTTGGCAATATCGGAAAGTAGAGATCATATCGTCCCCTCTCCCGGTGAGTTCGCATGTATTTGTAATATAGGTTAGTATGAACCATTTATTTCTAAATTCATTGTGATATTTATGCCTTGGGCTATACAGACATAGTGCGCACATTTTCAACGCCCTATGTTTTATGCTTATCAAGGTAAATTTATTTATGACGGAGTGATTTTTGGTAATGACGCAGTTTAAACTCTTAAGTTTATTGGAGTATATATATTTTTTTTTTTTTTGTGTTGACACAGTTTAGACTCGTAAGTTTCTTGGAGTATATATTACATGGTTATGATTTTTTTGCGCCCCTGTTTAAACTTATGAGGGTTTGGAGTTATATAAATTTTATCACATATTTATTTTTTCTGCCCCAGTTTATACTCATGGAGGTATGGAGTAATATTTTTTTGACGTCGCAGTTTAGACTCGTAAGTTATTGGAGTAATATTTTTTGGCGACACAGTTTATACTCGTAAGTTATTGGAGTAATATATTTTGGCGACACAGTTTATACTCGTAAGTTATTGGAGTAATATATTTTGGTGACACAGTTTATACTCGTAAGTTATTGGAGTACTATATATATATATATATATATATATATATATATATATATATATATACAGTTTAGACTCGTAAGTTTGTTGGAGTAATATTCTTTGATGACGCAGTTTAGACTCGTAAGTTTATTGGAGTAATATTCTTCGATGATGCAGTTTAGACTCGTAAGTTATTGGAGTATATATATATATATATATATTATTTATGACATTGTTTCGCCTCAAAAATTATTGGAGCATACATGTTTATATTTGTGGACTATTTCCCAAATATCATCATGTTTTGAAGTAATATTTGTTTAATGTCACAGTTTAAACTCATGAGTTCTTGGAGTAATATATTCTTAATTTCACAGTTTAGACTCATAAGTTTTTGGAGTAATATATTCTTAATTTCACAGTTTAGACTCATAAGTTTTTGGAGTAATATATTCTTAATTTCACAGTTTAGACTCGTAAGTTATTGGAGTAATATTTTGTAATGACACAGTTTAGACTCGTAAGTTATTGGAGTAGTATTTGTTTTAGCCACATTTATACTCATGATGGCATGGAGTAAATTTTTAAATGCCCCAGTTTATACTCATGAGGTTATGGAGTAAAATATATTTTGGTGCTCCAGTTTATCCTCATGAGGGTGTGGAGTAGAATAATTTGTGTGTGCCTCAGTTTATACTCATGTGTGCTAGGAGTAATTTTACTTCTTGTGTGCCCCAGTTTATACTCATGAGGGTACGGAGTAGTTTTGGTATTCCTCAGTTTATACTCGTGAGATTGTGGAGTAATATTTTTTGCATGATGCTCATAGTTTAAGCTCGTATATATAGTATTGGAGCATATTTTGATTTTTTATATGAGTAGTTTAGGCTCATATAGCATTGGAGCATATTTTGATTTCTTTTGCTAATATTTTAGGCTCGTATAGAGCTGGAATATTTTATTTTTTATGCTAACAGTTTAGGCTCATAAAGCATTGGAGCAATTTAATCTTCAATTTTCAATGAAAAAAATTGTCTTACAGTTTTAGCTCATGAAGCATTGGAGCAATTTAATCTTCAGTTTTCAATGAAGAAAAAAAAAATTGGCTTATAGTTTTAGCTCATGAAGCAATTGGAGCATATGTTTTTAAATGTTTTATGATGATAGTTTAGACTCTTACAACATTGGAGCATATTTTACATATGTTTCCTTTCATTTGTTATAATGATGCGATGACTTAAGGTCCTATGACGTTGGCTTACAGTTTGTACTCTTGTAGCATTGGAGTAAGGTCCTATGACGTTAGCTTACAGTTTGTACTCTTGTAGCATTGGAGTATTTTTTTTTTTTTGTCTAGTTGACAAGGTTCACTCAATTTATATTCGTGAGTGCTTGGAGTAATGTTTTATTTACCGTTTGTTTGATATGGTGCAATCAGTTTATACTCTTGAGTGCTTGGAGTACTGTTTTATTTACTGTATGTTTGATATGTGCAGTCAGTTTATACTCGTGAGTGCTTGGAGTACTGTTTTATTTACTGTTTGTTTGATATGGTGCAGTCAGTTTATACTCGTGTGTGCTTGGAGTAATTTTTTGTATTGGTTGTTTGATATGGTGCAATCAGTTTATACTCGTGTGTGCTTGGAGTAATTTTTTGTATTGGTTGTTTGATATGGTGCAATCAGTTTATACTCGTGAGTGCTTGGAGTGTTCATTCTTTTCTTTGTTTCACATATACGAGGCTGATAGTTTAGACTCTTCTAGCCTTGGAGCAATTTCATTCATTATTTTCACTTACATGAAGCTGGCAGTTTATACTCTTGCAGCTTTGGAGTATTGATTTCATATGATATAGTATGCATTATGTCAACAGTCTATACTCGTAAGACTTTGGAGTGCTCATCATTAATTTCTTTTGCATCATAGTTTATACTCATAAGATGTTGGAGTATTTCATTAGCTCATTATATGAGTCCGACTATTTATACAATTGTAGCCATTTTACTTTGGTGGTATTACTATCACAAAGTAATTTGTTTTGGTAGATTATAATTTTGTGTTATGTGTAGTCAAGCTTCATTTAACATTGGATTATATTTTAGATGTTGTCAACTTTTCATCTCGAGGCGCCATTTTTATTTGGTTATAACCCGAATAACAATCCATAAAAGAAAAATTCATGGTCCATAATGGCATGAACTAGTACTTCAGAAATAGGTATTGGGAAATCACCTCTAGGACATGTTTTATTCAAATCTCTTAAATCTACACATATATGAGTTTGGCCATTTTTTTCTTTTGGACAGGTACAATACTAGAGACCCATGTGGAATATTTGACTTCTCTAATGAACCTTGTAGCTATGAATTTGTGTACCTCGGCTTCTATTTTTGGAAGTACTTCGGGTTGATACTTTCTTTGTGCTTGTTTTACCGGTGCAACGTCGTCTTGTATGGCGAGACGATGGACATCGACTTCTGGGTCTAGTCCCGGTATTTCTTCATAAGTCCATCCAAGTCGTCGATTGTAGGTTGATTACCACCTTCCATTTGTGGCAACACCTCGATCATGTCTATAAGTTGAGCTGAGGTCATGCAAACCTCATAGCCTTGTCTGTATCCTTTTCTATCAAAGTTTGATCTTCATGCAAAGCCTTGAGATGAAGTCTGGGATAACGCCCTTTCTTGGTCCTGCCGGTCGCAGAATAACGAGCATGAAGATATCATATCTCATCTGCTGTTTTAGCATAAGACAAAAGACTTATACATAATATTGGGTTGCCTTTCTCTCTTTGATTACTTGGTATATACATAATTTATAGATTTTTTACGACGATTCCGTAGCATCATCTTATCTGATATTTGATTCAGATACTATGATCGACTTGGCTTGTGTACTTTACGACAGGCTCGAAGTAAAATTTTGCATCAGCGTACGTAGAAAGATTTAGCTACTTAATGAACTCCTTGCCCACGAATATTCTTCCTGTTTCTCCGAACTGCTCGTCTGCTCCACATATTTGATGCACTAATGTAGATGGCGGAACTTGATTGTCATGCAACCATGGTCGACCCAGCAGAGCATTGTAGGTGGTAGCAGCTGCAACAATTACATGGAAACTCACGTATCTGCAAAGTGCTCCCAATTTTAAAACCAAAGATATGTTACCCATGGCTTGTAACTATGAACTGAAAAAACATATATCAGTGGAAACGACAATGCACATTTCATTGGTATTTTTTTTAAAATAATGTTGCATCAGGCATTTTTATACCATATTGATATGCCTTACATGATCTCGCTCATGCAATCAATACCTCTAATATGCGAGCAGACCTCTGCCATCACATAATGATGAACGGTTGAAGATATAATAATACAGCTGCTTTCTAGATTTTCGTATGTCTGCAACCCCTTTCTTACAGTATTGAACTAAGGTATGTATGTTTCAATGGGACCTAAAATAACAAGTGACATTGGAATGCCGCCTGAACACTTCGAAGATCGCACATGCATCCAGACATGCATATTTTATCTGCTCATAATTCAGGTTGGAGCTCTCCCTCCCACATGCTCACACTCATACTCCTGTCCTTTTTTTGAGTTTTATTTTGGTCACCTTCTGTGCCAATTTCTCTATGACACCAATTGGCCTTCTTTGCGACCAAGATCCCTGATTCCATGACATTTGTGATACTCGGGTTATAAAACTTCAGTTTTTTTTTGTCGATGGCAGCTCTCGCACATTGGATTTTATTATTGACGAGGAACCAACGGATGAGTGCAGGGAAAACCATTGGAATGAGCGTGATATGGCTGGTACGCTAGGCAAATATTTCCCACGCAAAGCTATAACGCAACAGAACGTTGGGGCTCTTGGTTTGAGAGAGCAGCTTCCTCTCAAGTGGCTTTTGCCTTTTTTTTTGTTTTGTAAATATATTCTAACATAATCACGGTTAAGGCTCATGACAAGATGCTTGGCATAGTTTAGTTTTTTTTTAAATGAACCTGACAAAAGCAACAAGCATTCAAGGGTTGCTAGTCACTGTTATGTGGATCATGGCCACCTTTGCTGATACGGAAACGGCGATCCAAGAAGTTGTTTTCCATATTCTTGGAGAAGTGGATACGGACCTTGCCGACTATAACACGGCAATGGTTGATACAAAGAGTTTTCGGCAATGCTGATGTTGCACTGGATCATATGAACCCTCAAAGGATTCTTGTACACTAGGCGTCTATGATGATATGGAATTTGATAGTGCCACTGTTGAGTCCACATGACCAGTTCCATTGTCATGGGAGCTCACGTACATTTTTCTGAGCATCCTTCACTAGATTTATGGTCCACTGAAGGAGCAAACACTCGAGCATCAACTTGGAATTTATTCGGACCACTCTTAGGTGTTCCTATTGATTCCGATCTATATAGCAATATGGGCACCACTTGACCTTTTTTTTTTTAGGTTACATGCAGTGGTGTTTATGCACTATCTTTTATTTTCCCTTGGAAATATGTGGCGGAAACCCATGTTTGTTGAACTCCGCTAGTATTCCCTTGTTCTTGGGCTGTTGGTAGGGGTCTCATCACCTTGTGACGATGACTTTTTTTTATAGCAGATGTTATATTCTACTCTGCTGGCTTTAAAAAGACACGGCAGAAAAGACCCTTTTTTTTTGTCTTGCTTAGTTAACTTTGTCTTAGTAATGTCATAAGAGGATCGATTGGCACATCAAACCAAAGGGATCCGATGCTCAGAATCACATATTGTTGGACTTGATTTTCCGTACCATCGAAACTGGAGGGACCATATATTAGTCCTCCGCAATTTGATGTATTTGGAATAAATATTTTGAGAATTCATATGTTGTATGTTATGTTGGAATTTCAGAGATGAGGGGAGAAATATGTCCCACCGAGCGTGCCAGAATCTGATGACGGGAAAATGGGGCGATCGCAAAAAGATACGTACGCGTCCACGTCATAGAGACAGATAGTATAATTTAAATGCGTAAATGCATAAAATGAATATAGGATCAAACATTGCAGGTACTTTATTTCCAGAACTCTTACACATATATAAAAGATCTGTTAATTACATCTCCGGAGAGAAAACCCCTGATTAAGAATTCCAACATAACTATTACATAGAATTACAACATATGAGCACTACAAAGTGTAGAAAAGCAAACTACAAAATGTAGAAATAAAAGTCCTCCTCGTTGTCGTCGATGTCGGCGTATTCGGGGAGCCATGAAGTACGTCTATGCTAACGTATGGGTAGCATAATATTTATCATATGATTTTTATAGCACGTACATGACTTGGCTATTTTTACCTAGTTCATTAACCATTCGAAATTTGATAATAAGTAGTATTTTATGTTATATGAGCATTTTTAATGGTTAATAAGCTAGTTCAGCAAGCATGTGTGCAATATATGGTATAACTCATTTTGTGAGCCAAATTTATAATGCATGTGATTTCTATATGCATGGAAATAGCAGATCGCTAAGCCACCATATGGGCAAGCCATTATGATGATGAAATGCACTATGTTATGTCTAGTGCAAGTGACATGGGGTCTGATCCTTTTTATCATGAAAGGAACACATGGTTTCATTTTAATCTATATAAGAGATTATCTTATAACATGTGGGTTTATTGCCTACATGCAAATTATATGTACTAGTTCCGAAATATGCTATATAGAACTAGTGATACATTTATATAATCTCGGATTTGAGATATAATTTGACTTCACTTGTATCAGTAAGAACATCAAATGAAGTATGGTATTTTCTCTTTGCTTGTATCATCACCAACCTAGCATAGGACATATGCTTGTAGTGTAACAGAGCAAGAGTATATAGAGTAGCTATCATATATGAATTCTTTAATCGTCATATTTATTTAGTACTGACAACATGGTGTACTAGTCGTATGCAACGGCGTATTTGCAATTTATTTGGCCGTAACATACATCCATATAAGGGAATGTATAATCTACTTTGATTGATGATATATGCCAGTGGGCCAACATGCGGCACACTTATGCTGGCTAAGCTAAGTTTTGAAACTAAGCCAGTGCATACAGATGGCATGCTTTGTTTTATTTAGCCGACCCAAGTTCAACATACTTGGCCACACGCATGCAAGTCTAGATCCTATACTGATCATGAATGCTAGTTAGGCAAATATGACATGCAACATTATTCTGATCAATCTTCCATGCGTATCAGCTAGTAATCTAACTAGAGCGCATGATGCAAATTATCATTCAAGCATAGAGTAAATATCAGGTATAACCATTTGTTCGTCATATTTATTCTAACATGGCGTACTGGTCATATACGACGGGGAATATGCAGTTTATTTGGCTGATACATGCATCCATATACGGGAGTGCATGCATAATCTGTTTTGAGTGAGATAGGCCAATGCGGTAGTATGCAGCATGGTTAACTAAGGCTGATTGACTTTCAGATTAAACCAGGTTCATTAATCAACCTAAATGAGCTGCAGACTTTGCTCTGCTTGAAAGACATGCTACTACTTCAGGTTAGTGAATACTCTAAGCATATATGGCCGAGCATGCACTAGGTTTAGCCCGGGAGTGCATGTACTATTTGGAGCTAGTGAATATTCTAGCGTACAGTGGGTTTGGATCCATCAAGATTATTAGCTAGACAGATGCAAATATTATTTTATTTAATCACTTCATGTCTATACGCTGGCATCAAATAATGCTACAGGAGCTCATGCATCTAGGGAACTAGAATATGATCTAGATTTAACAAGCATGGCTTAATTTCTAGTGGCATATGAGACCAAACAACGCATGGAGTGAATATCATGCATGGGTATTTTGATTGTCATATTTATCAAATGGTAGATAACATCTGCAGTTTGGAACTCCTTATATGCAACAGAGTCAGGAGAATATTGCAAGTGCACTATGCTATATTTAGTGCAAATATAAGAGATCATTTATCACATGATTAAATATATGCATTCATGTGAAGGTATAGTGCATAACGTATTCTGGTTGACCAATACGGATGGGATAGTATGCGGTGTGTTTAATTAAAGCTGATCAATTTTAGTACCAAGCCTAATTTGAATGCATGCATCGAGTTGATGTGCACATGCGTTTATTTCTAACGTCAGTATCCAGTCCATAGCTGACCTAAAATGCATGTACTATTTGGTTCTAGTGCATATTTTAACTAGGCAGATGACATTTCAGTTCTGCCAAGTTTAACTAGGCAGATGAGATGCAACTATCATTTTATTTAATCTTATCTGCATACCATGGCTAGCATGCACAGTATCTCGTGTATATGGGACTATATATAATCCTACCTAAAACGCATATGTCCTAATTTCTATCATGTAGGACTTTATGAAATCAGACCAATATGGGGTTCTAATTCTATTTCTATTCTTGATTTGTATCGACATGGAGATCGGAATCGCCATGTGACCGAACCAAGACGAATTTTATTATGCTATATTTATTTCCTCATCCGTATCATCATGGTGCCCGGAGTCATCATGAGACCAAATGAAGGAACAAGTTATAGTTGAACATGGCATGTACACAATATGGTGCAAATATGTCCTAATTTCTATCGGGTAGGACTTTATAAGACCCAAACAGTATGAGGTTTGTTTCTATTTCTATTCTTGATTTGTATCGACATGGAGATCGGAATCGCCATGTGACCGAACCAAGACGAATTTTATTATGTGCAATTTATTTCCTTATTCGTATCATCATGGAGCCCGGAGTCACCATGAGACCGAATGAAGGTCAAGTTTTATTATGTGCAATTTATTCCTTATTCGTATCATCATGGAGCCCGGAGTCACCATGAGACCGAATGAAGGTCAAGTTTTATTAGACATGCTAGAGCTATCATATACGGCAAGCAAGAAAGCAATATCTAAGAACAGATTATGAAGAAAGCTACGGGTTTGCTTTTGCCTCTCTTTCTCACCTTGCCGGTGGAGCTGAACGGAAGTAGCGACCGATGATCCGACGACGGCGTATGGCACTCGTGGATGTCGAACGGCCGGCCGGCAGCTACTAAACAGCCAACGCCTATGGTAGCGTGAGTGTTGAGAAGCTGACAGCGAGCGACGCTGACGACGAGTGGCCGGCGGCGTGACGACGAGCAGGCGACGGGTATGCGGCGCGAGCGTGCGATGAACTGAGCGATGGACTGGTGATTGGTGATTTGCGATTGGTTCTTCTTTCTGGTGATTCGTGAGCGCGTATGGCAGCGGTGGACTGGGGGCAGCGCGCGAGCAGCGATGGACTACTGTACGGACGATGATTCATTATTCGCCAGCCCAGTTCTCGTTCTGTGCTGATCCTTATATAGGCAGCCAACGATGAGACTGAGCGCACGCACCTCCTGAAGATCGTGGGCACTGGGCAGGAACGTGGCCGTAGTGGCTGGTGGCAGATTTGGGCGTCAAGTTTCCTAGCGTGGACTTGGTGCGTACGCTCGAAGGAAGTTGCGGCATGCCATCCATTATCTGGTCATTCGTATGAGCTTTGACCTAATCAATATGTATGTTAATTAAGTAGCTACGATGGGCTCTTAATCCTTTGCATGGGTTAGCATCCTAGAGGCTTCAATATATAACCGCGTGCACATGGGCCATGCATTGTTTTGGGCCATGGGTGATTAATTAGTCGGTAATCTCTCGCCGCCTAATCCATGTATGATACATGCATACACGTAGCTGGTATATGAGACCATGTGATATATTTTCGGGCGATGTATATGGCGTGAAGTTAAAATGGTTAGCCAATATTAATTTATTTGGAATTTCCTTTTAGATACGGTGTTTTGTACATATAATGCGACCGTATTCGCACTGTTGTCGGTGTGACGACGACATTTTGTCTTGCGGTTAAATATTTGGTAAATTTAGTATCGACCCGATGACGAGTATTTATTTTAATACTAAATCGACCGACCGATATTTATTTTAGGTTGAATTTTTTATGTGTTGATTATATTTTATGGAGATCTGGGGTCGCCAATGACGGCAAATATTTGGTGATTTGTCGATGGTTTTATTTTTGATAAAGAGAGCATATTAATATCACGAATATATTAATTATTGTCAATGATTTATGTGCCAGACAATTTATCCCTTTTATCATGAGGCAAATCCGCTTTTCTAAGATTTATCTCACTATTTAATCATTTTGTCATATTTCGGCAACTCTTTCATATTTGAAGACAAAATCACTGTCAACACGATGGTTCGCTTTGCTGCAACATAGTGGATGGCCTTAAAGCATATGCAAAGCAATGGTTTATTTGGAGCATGAACGTGAAATATTGTGCGGGATATCGAGGTGCCGATGCGCTGAATTTGATGCATACAGAAGACCTAGCAAATTCAGCGGAAACTTGTCAATGCTGAGATGCTGATTCATCATTAAACGTAGCGAAAAGTCTTGTAGAAAAAACGAACTTACGAAAAGTAGTGGTAACACCAGCCGCAGAGTTGTGAAATAGTAATTCCATGCACGGAATCGTTTTTCTTCGAATCGTCGACTGGACGACAGTGTTGATGGTCGAACGAAAACGGCAGGTCTGCCATTTGGCAGCTCCGGCATAACGGCGGTAGACCGGCAGCACTTGCGCGGTCTGCACAAGAAATCACCAGCGGCGAAGGCGCTTCCACTCTTTTCCTCCTGTGCTCTCGTACTTTTCTCCATCCCGTCCAGCTACACTACAAAACGATGGAGCTGAGCTCAAATATTAACCCCAATTTCGCTGCTAGAACCCAGCTAGCGACAATGCCGATGGCAGCCTTCCTGCTGCTACCGCTCTTCTTCCTCGGTGCAGTCTTGCTCCTTCGTGCCCGGACAGTCGACAAGAAGGTGGCGGCGCAGCGCACGCCGGGCCTGCAGCCGTACCCGCTGCTCGGCCACCTGCCGCAGTACGTGGCGAACCGGCACCGGATAATGGACTGGATGACCGAGGTGCTCGCGTGCCAGCCCACGGCACACTCGTGTTCCGCCGGCCTGCTGGCGTGCCGGGCGTCCTCACCGCCAACCCGGCGAACGTGGAGCACATCCTTCGCTCCGGCTTCCACAACTACCCCAAGGGCCCACGCTTCTCGGCCATGCTCCACGACTTGCTCGGCCGGGGCATCTTGAACGCCGACGGCGACGCGTGGCGCGCACAGCGGAAGGCGGCCAGCTACGAGTTCAACACGCGGTCGCTGCGTGTCTTCGTGGCCCAAAGCGTCCACAGCGAGCTCCACGGCAGGCTCCTTCCGCTTCTTCGCCGTGCGGCGAGCTCCGGCAAGCCAATCGACCTCCAGGACACGCTCTGTTGGAACCAATCTTGTTAGGTTGAAGTTCATCATATTTATTTCTGGTCCATGCATTTAGTTAGGGTCATGAAACTTGAGGCTGCGTGATAGTTGCAGCATGCATGCGCGTGTGGAGCTGCATGTACCGAGTCAAGTGGTAGACGTAGAGTAAGAAGCAAGCTAGTTGCGGCGCTGTGAGCTTTTAGTGGTCTACATAGAGGACTTGGTAGTGGCTAACGTGTGTAGCTAGCTGTGAGAGAAAAGTGGATCAAGCCGTTGTGGCCTTGACCGTGTGCGTGTGTGCATGCTAGGCTTAGTGGGTGCGTGATCAGTTGGGACGTTGGGTTGGCCCGGCTATTTAATCCCTTGTAATCCGTTTGTTTTGGTTAAGTCGAACAAGAGAAAATGGCACAAGTGTGTGCGGTGCCAGAAACCTCTTTGTGTGTTCTTCTTCATCCTCTCTACCTTGTGTATATGTGTGTGTTGATCCTTGGGCAAATCCATCATTTGGTATCAGAGCAAGGTGTGCTGCTCGGTAAGTCGCGGCGCCGGCAGCAAGGAGGTGATGGCCATGGCGCGGAGGCCATTGCCGTGAGGAGTTCTTCGTCCATGTCCGAGCCATCGACAAGGTGCGTCATCGACGGCAACATGGAGGCGGGTCACCGGCGAGTTGCGGCACCGGTGATGAACATGTGCGAGTCGTCGACAAGGTACGTCATCGGCGGCAACATGAAGGCGAGTCACCGGCGAGTTGCGGCAACGGTGGTGAACATGCGGCAGCGAGCATGTCATGGCGGCACGCTCGTGGTGAATGCATAGGAGGTGCGCCTCTTGTGGAGGCCGGCGGCGGCGGCGGCAATCGGCGTGACAAGATGGCATTGGCGGCCCTCTGCGTGTTGCACCGACGACATCGACGGCCATGGGCTTCAAGAGGGGAAGGAAATAAGCAATAACAAGATTGGGGAGGTGATTGTTGGAACCAATCTTGTTAGGTTGAAGTTCATCATATTTATTTCTGGTCCATGCATTTAGTTAGGGTCATGAAACTTGAGGCTGCGTGATAGTTGCAGCATGCATGCGCGTGTGGAGCTGCATGTACCGAGTCAAGTGGTAGACGTAGAGTAAGAAGCAAGCTAGTTGCGGCGCTGTGAGCTTTTAGTGGTCTACATAGAGGACTTGGTAGTGGCTAACGTGTGTAGCTAGCTGTGAGAGAAAAGTGGATCAAGCCGTTGTGGCCTTGACCGTGTGCGTGTGTGCATGCTAGGCTTAGTGGGTGCGTGATCAGTTGGGACGTTGGGTTGGCCCGGCTATTTAATCCCTTGTAATCCGTTTGTTTTGGTTAAGTCGAACAAGAGAAAATGGCACAAGTGTGTGCGTGCCAGAAACCTCTTTGTGTGTTCTTCTTCATCCTCTCTACCTTGTGTATATGTGTGTGTTGATCCTTGGGCAAATCCATCACGCTCGAGCGGTACGCCTTCGATAATATTTGCCGCGTCGCCTTCGACCACGACCCACGCCAGCTCCCTGACGAGGTTGGCGACGGCGCTTTCCCGGAGGCCGAGAGCTCCGCCGCGACTGCGAGCGGCAGGTTCGCCGACGCGTTCCGCGACGCGGCGAATCTCAGCGCGGGCAGGTTCCGGTACACCGTCCAAGGATTCTGGAAGGTGAAAAAGGCGCTTAACCTGGGCTCCGAGAGGCGGCTCCGCGAGTCCGTCACCATGGTGCACGCGTACGCCGACCGCATCATCCAGTCCCGACTGGAGGAGATGAGCATGGGCTGCGAGAAGAAGGACCTCCTCTCGCGGTTCATGGCGAGCCAGGGCGACAACACCGATGATACGGTCCTCCGAGACATGGTGATCAGCTTCCTGCTCGCCGGGCGAGAGACGACGTCCTCCGCGCTCACATGGTTCTTCTGGCTGCTTTTGTCGCACCCAGACGTGGAGCGCCGCATCCGCGACGAGGTCGCCGCGGTGCGCGCCCGCCGTGGGCAGGGCGATCGTGACAATGCCGGCTTCGATCTAGACGAGCTGAGGGAGATGCACTACGTCCACGCGGCCATCACGGAGTCGATGCGGCTGTACACGCCGGTGCCGGTGAACACGGTGCACGCGCACGCCGCGGACGTGCTGCCGGACGGCACGGCGGTGGGAGCGGGGTGGTTCGTCACGTACAACTCCTACGCGATGGGACGGATGGAGTCCGTGTGGGGCGAAGACGCACGGGTTTACCGGCCGGAACGGTGGCTGGACCCGCCGGAGGGGACGTTCCGGCCGGAGAGCCCGTTCCGGTACTTGGTGTTCCACGCGGGGCCAAGAATTTGCCTCGGGAAGGAGATGGCATATATTCAGATGAAGTCCATCGTGGCGTGCGTGCTGGAGGCGTTTGAATTGGAGGTGAACGCCGATTACCGCCCGCGGCAGGTGGCGTCACTGACGCTGCGGATGGCGGACGGGCTCCCCGTGAGGGTGAAGGCCAGAGGGAACTGATTACCACGGCGTAAATTTCATATACTCCATTTTAATCTGATAGTGTAGCTTGCAATCGGGCGTCTTGGTGGAAAAATAAATTTATAGTGTACCTTCTACTTTTGTACTTTTGGTTAAAAACATCATAAATTTCTTACACCGCTATGAGATCGACTGTGGTAAAATTAGTTGCAGAGGGGTGGTAAGATCACCATTTTTATATGCGGTGATGACCATAACTAAAGCAAACAACCAAACACCCGGCTGCATAACGTGGCTCAAGATTTTTCCAACGTGCTATCCCAAGATCTTTCCGAGGAAGAAGATCATGGGAATTACCACTAGACGCGTGGTTGTGGAATTAGTGAAGCGTGTCGGGACGGTGCAGTTCTGATTCCGGTAGCTTGTTCTCTAGAATAGCTCCGCCAAGTTGACGAACAACTTCGCCTGTCGCTCGGTCATACGATAGCCGTGCCCAGCAGAAGCTCTAGAAGGCAGATTTCTAGATCTGGATGCTCATACTGGGACGGTAGGCGGTGGCTAGGGTTTCCAACTCATAGAGTCATTGAACTGCACGTACTAATTCCACCACCTCTACCGCTGTATATATGGGCTGTGTTAATGGATTCGCAACGCTGGCGGCTGTAACAGCCCAAAAGTTCAGAAACCTAAAAACCCGTGTAAAATTTTCGCTTTTGTGTTGCATTGCATCATGGCATCCATATTAAGCTACTAAACAACACACAAATTGGGTTTGACAACATTGGAAAACAAAATGCCAAACTTGCTCTAACAAATTCCAAAACAATGGAAGGCACTCAAAGTTGCAAAACAAAATCCTTGACATCTTATATTTATCAAGAAAGTTCCAAGGGTTGAGAACAATATTTTGCAATTGCTATAAATTTTCCAAATGGGCAACATTTTGAATTTAGCAAAAATGCCTTAATTCAATCCCATGAACAAATGTTGGTCAAAACATTTTATTTTTAAACTTGGTCAAAACATTTTATTTTTAAACCCCAATTTTTGTGGAGCAACTAAATGACCAGGGGAGCATCTCCAAATTATTTCATAATTTTTGGAAGTGTTTAAGTTGCTCAACTAATTCAAATACAGCTGCTGGTTCTAAAAAGAAACAGAAAAGGACTTGTTTGTGATGGCAGAAAAGGTTCCAGGTTTTTTTTTGCAAATTTCCCTTTCTTCTTCCTCTGTAGCGACCGAGGAGCTCGTTCGCGTCGCACCGCCCGCTGCCTCGCCCGCGTGCACGCCGCGCCGGGCCCCTGCTCTGCCTCTCTCCCGCAGAAGACGAGCCCCACCACGCGCTGCCCCTGCCCTATCCACTCGCTCCTCTCGTTCCCCCCCGTTTCCTTCCTCCACGAGCGCCATGGCCGCCGTGCTCGTCGCCGCCATTTGAGCTCACCCCGAGCGAATTGAAGCGGACCACTAGCTCCGCCGTGCCGTGCTGCTCATCTCCGCCAGAAGAATCGGAGCGGGAGGCCCCGAATCGACGCCGCCGACCTCGCCTTCCCCACGACCATCCCAGCTCCGCCACGCCCGATTCCGGCGCCGCCGAGCCATCTCCGGCCACCCCGACCTCCCCAACGCGTTCAGGGTGAGCCCTTGGCCCTCGCTGGCCCTCTCCCCTCTCCCCTCTCGCGCTGCTGCATCGCGGGGATCGTCGCCCTAGCCGCGGTCGTCGTCGCCACAGCTCCGTTTCGTCGAGTTGACCAATCCGGTGAAAAACCCGGATTTTTCCGGTTTCTTTTCCGGATTAAGAAAAGCGGTACTGGACACCGATGGTTTTCATCCGGAAATGAACCGGAAATTATTCTCATCCGGTACAAAACCCAGAAAATTTCGGGCTGGCATCCGGATTACAGTTTTTGATTCTGGAAATTGTTGTTTTGTTTTCACCCCTTCATCTCTAAATGTAAAAATATTATGTTGTTGTTAATTAAACCATAAAAAGGTCATATCAAAAAGGAAATTGATAAATATAATAACTTTTTATCGGGACCTCCGAAAAATGTGTTCCTTATATCGAGATGCTCAGAAAAACATGAGTGATCCAGAATCATCATCATGCATATTTGATCACAATTACAATAATGTGCTCTAGTAGTAATTATAACCACTAAGTTTACATATGGAGTTTATTCCAAATAATGCCATAAATATAATGGGGACCCCATTTAACTTGTTGATCATGTTCAATGCTTCTAGGGTGCATTTAAAATGTCATATCATTATTTTTTTGTATGCATTGCACAATGGCCATGTGTGATTGTTGTTTTTGTTTTCCGGTGTTGTTCCTCTCTGGTATCGTTTGTGCCTCGGTAGATCAAGGAGTGGAAGTGACACCGCAGTCTCGTGACGACCCGTACTACCAGCCGTATCAACAAGGCAAGCGTAATCCCCCCCTCTGAGCATATCTTATCCTATGTTTCCGCAAATATTTTCTCCACTATAATATTGCATGCGGTTCCAAATGTCAATTTATTGGATTAGAGTAACCCATAGTTGCATTAAGTTTCCGATGCCTTTACCTGTTTCCCTCCTATTATCCATAGGGTTGTATTGTTGGCCTGAGCTACTTATTTATGCGATGTTGATGCTTAGCCATGCTTAGGCAAATGTTATCCGTCCGATGGATATTTCATGTTGGAAACAGGTATGAAATGTTCAGATGATGTGGAGAATTGTGGTGACAGGTAATAAGATGCTAAAGGTGGGGATGAGAGGCCACTGTGGTTGTGGTGCTTTGTCTCGTTCTCGCCGCCTAGGTGTGAGTTCTTTACCTCTTGAACCAAGACTGAGCGTGCAACCATGCGTGAGGCCTATGCATTCGCAGTGCAGGAACCCTCATAGACTAAATAACTCGAGCGGGGCTAGCCAGGGTCCTCTAGTTCGGGCTTCCATTTGCGCGTGCGTGATGATGGTGGGATGAACTGAGATGAGGATGGTGGTGTTAGGAAAATGAGTGGTCGTGGGGCGGGTGTTGGAGGCACTGGCAGTCCTGCCGCCACTGATGATCCTGGAAAGTCCTTAACGAGTGAGAAGTCGACACCGCTCCCACCCAGCTGGCTTTCCAAGTAAGAGAGCTAATTGTACAGGTAATGGGCTGGACGGTACGCGTGGCAAACATTGTATACCCCTGCAGGGTAAATCTTTTCGAAAAGCCGTGTCCGCGGTTATGGACGACTTGGGAAAGGACAATAAGATCATAGAATAACTTGAACGGAATGATTAAAAACTGGGTACTAGAGGTACCACTCAAGATTGAAAGGTGAGTTTCCTCGAGGGTGATTCGGGGAGGTGCCTTTGATGAACAGGTACTGTGGTTGATGATGGTTGTTGTGGAGAAAGGTGATCAAAGAAAAGAGTCACTTCTTACCCCTTTTTAAAAATACTCTGAATAGTCGATGCCATTGAGTTATGTTTTCATAAATAAATCAGCTTTATGCAAAATAGCCATAAAACCTTGAAAGCTTCATCGAGCTAATGCTCTATATATAATCTTGCGAGTTCGTCGAACTCAACGTCGTTTGTTTTGTTTCAGAGGAGGACTTCACCGACCTCGAAGGTGGGTTCTTTGTGGACGTCGACGAGTAGTCTGGGGTTTCCAGGTGGCAGCTTGGGACATCCCGGAACAGCTGGCGCTGGATGGTTATTTGTAGGCCTCTTAGGCCATAATCTGGTTCTTATTGTTTAGAACAATCTAATTTGCTTCTGCTTGTTGTAATGTTGGGTCTGTGACCTCTGGTTGTCATTTGCTATCTTTCTCTATTATAAGAGTTGAACTATATGATTTGTGTCGTAGAGTCTGTGATGTGCCAGTTGTTCCACAAGTCTTGATCTCTCTATTATGCTTTGATAGTTGAGCCTATGTTAAGGCATCAATCGAGGTGTTGCGTTGCCGGTTATTCCGAGCAACGCCCGCCAAAGGTTTTGGCCGGGGATTGATAAACCCGTAACCTCCGGTTGTATCGCTTAACCGGTGACACTCAGCATCACAGTATAGCAGTCGGGTCAGGGCGCCACATTGGCCCATCTAGAGCTCTAATATGATCCAATTATCAGATAAGCCCTATGTTGTCCGTTCTGACTTGAGTCCAATTGTAATCGTCACACACTTTAGTCGGATCACATCCCTCCCGGCTAATTTCTCAACTCGGACATAATGAGAGTTACCCCTTTGGCTTCTCGTCATGATGCCGAGTGTGACTCGTTTTCATGAACAATCGAACTCAGGTCAATAAACGGTAGCGACATCTAACAAAGTGTGCCAAGAGACATACACCTACTGATCATCAGTGAAGTATTTATGTGGAGCCAAAGGGGTGCACGGGACACCGGAAAATCTTATTTTCTCCCTATAATTGCATATTGTGCACACTGATACAAATATTTTTATGTGTTGTGATACCATGTGTGCACCACGGTTTACTCTGTTCTAGCTCCGCCACTACTGATCATAGTGACAAACCTATCCAATGTGTCATAAGTCAGTCTCACGATATGCCTAGTCTCACGATATCCAATGTTCTAGCTCCACGACGGTAGAACGCCTCATTTTCTCCCGTTTGTACTCCATGTTATACCCAACGTCCGTTCGCTAAACGCAACGCGGCCTTTTCCATATAAGCTGCTCGATCGTTCTCGTAGGTATGAGATCAAAGCACACCAACCATTAAAATTGTCGATCGATCATTTTAATGGTTGAGTGCAAAAAAAGAAGATCATTTTAATGGTTTGATGAGCCGCAACAATTTTCACCGGTGCATGATGTGCGACGTGACGTTACCCCGCTTCTCCTTCGCCGTTCGTACAAGACAAAAAGATCACGCTTCACACGTAGCCATCCGCAGCGTGACAAGTCGGATCCTCGTCTTCAATTTCCCGCCAAGATCTTTTCGTCTCCGGTGCCCCCGTCCACCCAAAATCAAATCAAACTTAATTCAAAAAACAAAAATCAAATCAAAACTCTTGGACGCCGCCAGCTCACTCCGCCGGCTCACCGCAAAGCCTCTCTCGTCCGCAGAAACTGCCGCGCGTTCGCCCGTACACGTCGCCGCGATTATATACGCCGCTAGTTTTCGTCAGTGGTCTCAGCTCTCATTTCTCAACTACCAACCGGCGACCGTACGTTCAGTGTGAGACTCTGAGCTGAGCTAGGAGCGAGCTACCAGCCAAGCGCGGGAAGAGCTAGCGAGCATGAAGATCCAGTGCGACGGTGCGAGGGCGCGGCGGCGACGGTGGTGTGCTGCGCGGACGAGGCGGCGCTGTGCGCGCGCTGCGACGTGCAGATCCACGCGGCCAACAAGCTCGCCGGCAAGCACCAGCGCCTGCCGCTCGACGCGGCCGCCAAGCAGCTGCCGCGCTGCGACGTCTGCCAGGACAAGGCGGCCTTCGTCTTCTGCGTCGAGGACAGGGCGCTCTTCTGCGGCGACTGCGACGACTCCATCCACCTCCAGGGCACGCTCTCCGCCAACCACCAGCGCTACCTCGCCACCGGCATCCGCGTCGGCTTCAGCTCCGTCTGCAGCGCCCACGCCGACACCCACCCGCCGGCCAAGAACTCCAAGCCACCGGCCGCCGCCGTCGTCCCCAGGGCGGCGCCGGTCCAGGCCGCGGCGCAGGAGGTGCCGTCCTCGCCCTTCTCGAGCTGGGCCGTCGAGGACCTCCTGCAGTTCTCCGACTACGAATCCAGCGACAAGGCAAGTGGCTTGCTTTGTCATGCTAACCAAATAAGTATGTCGACCCTCTTGAGATCTCCACCATTCTCACAGTCTCCTTATTTTGCGTTTGCTGTTGCAGAAGGGTTCCACGTCCCCTCTCGGGTTCAAGGAGATGGAGTGGTTCGCCGACATCGACCTGTTCCACCATGACCAGGCGCCAGCGGCCAAGAGGGGCAGAGCCACTGCGGAGGTCCTGAACTCTTCGCCTCGCCGCAGCCGGCGAGCAACATGGGCTTCTACAACACAACCAGTGCGCGCAAGAGCAAGAGGGCACGGGTGGAGCTGCCTGACGATGACGAGGACTACCTCATCGTTCCTGATCTTGGATGAGATATTTGAATTAAAAGTTACTAGTAACTTCGTATGTGTAATGTAGTAGCAGATGTCTGTATGTACGCAAATGATATTCTGCCATCTTCTTGTGCCGATTGCTTGCTCACCGTGGAACATATGAAACTACTACGCCAGGCATGCGAAGAGTTTACCTGTTGTGTGTGTGTTCTGTGCACAGATTATCTTTCTGGTAGAACCTTATCGGTGATGTAATATGAAGATCACCAGAACTTGAAACATGTAATTTTGAAGTCAAGTCCTCCAGGCTTTACTGTGATTTTCAATGAACAGTGTGTAAACAGGTTACTGGTATGCCTGTCAAGACAGACTAAATCATTGGTAATATAGAGGCTCAGACTATAGTGGAAAGATCACCCGTGCACAGCATGCTTGAACTACAGCCATACCGTACTGTAACCGTGCACTCAAACAGCCAGGGATAGTGACACTTCGCCAGCAATGCTTCAACCAGCAATGAACAAGTACATAAGACGGCTACACCTTAACATCGACTGAGGAACGACACGTCGTTAAACAAACAAAAGCATATAAGCGTATATCATAAGGTTATCAATTATGCTACTTCAGACGAGCTGAGCAGATTCGGGTAACATAATGAAGTCACGAAAATCCTGGCTGGTCTTGACCAAGATTTATGAGTCAGTCCAGTATTTGATGGTCTGTGACGACGTACCAGTATACCTCAATTCTTTTCGGAGATCCTAGTAAACTACACATACATGCTTCGTTAATTAAACTCGAGCACATTGTAAAAATTCCAAATCAAGTGTCACCTTTTCTTCAGCAATGAACTAGCTCTTAGGAATATTTTATCGATCTCATCAAGCTCGGAGACTTTCAGTTCTTTTGCAGGTGAATCTGCCCTATCAGAAAGTGAAGCAATCTTCCGCAGATGCTCCTCAAAATCGTCTGGTTCATTATCATTATTTTCTGGGGAAACTTGTCCAGCCTATCTAGATACAGAGGACGCTCCTTGCTATCTTCTACTTGCTCCTCTGAATTGTCTCAAACATGTCAGAGAGATCCTCAGATTCTGAGTATGTGATAGACTCTGAAGCTGATTCATCATCAACCTCAGAACTTTCATCCTCCTTCTCCTCAGACCTTTCTGTACTTTCTTGTAGGAGTTCAGCTACACTTCTCTTGTGAATTGAGCTAGAAGAATCTTTTTTCACAGAGATACTCTGTGTAGAATCCGAAATAAAAGCAACGTCTTTTGCTGCACTTTGTCCTATATACCCTCCAGCTAACTTCATCTGGGCGTGAAGATCTTCAAGCTCCTGTTCAAGCCTGGGAATGTACCGCCGAAGAGCTCTCAGGTTATCTCTATGTTTTGATTTATCCAGTGCCTGATTAGAAATGTTAAATTAGAGACTGCAAGGCATCAACACTAAAAGGTACAAGATGACAATTTTTTAGTCATATTTTTGTTCTTTTCCTTCTGCATATTTTTCTATATTGGAGTATACTCTATTTGCCCCTGAGCAGAACATAGAACACCCTCCCAACTGAAAATAATTTGCTGGCTATGTCTTTTGTTGTTTTGTTTAAACTCAAGTGTTGAAACTGAAATCTCATTTAAGGCCTCTGCACAAATTTGGAGGATCTTACTGAGCTCGTCTTTATTGGAAATCTTGGAATCAACTGTTACTAGTATGTGTGTCAGTATTTTCCAAGCTCACTTCACAATAACTACATATGCTACAAGAAATTGATATATTATCTTGGACCATGATAGCAGAGAGAAAACATACCTTCTTTCTAGGAAGTGCAATCTTTGGAGACATTATCTCGGGTGGTGGCTGTGCATAATTTTTTCCTCGGTACATAATAATTGTATTTCCTTCTTCTATACTGAGCACAATACCACCACTTAGAATGGCTAACTCTGAGGCAATTTCCTTAACCTCCTCAGGTGTGAATGTCTTCACAATTACCTGCAGGGTTTGATGTTTTTTCCAGTGCAAGTGCATGTTCAAGATCACTCCCTGGTAAATCCCACGCCTTCCAACAGGCACATAGTTTTTACTTTTTTGGCCCATCTTGAGGAAGTAGAAGTGTTCTTCAGGTGTAAGAACCTCTGGATCATGTGTAGGTTCTGATGGCTCATTTGGTTCAATTTTCTTCAAAGCTGCATGAATTCGTTCTTCCTTCTTTCGAGCCTTTAAGGGAACCCCGAAAAAACAATGCAAAATATAAAAGAATAAATCATCCAGTACAACAATACATTTAGAAATGAAAAAATCACAAAATAGTGCATAAAAAGAACCACCTAGATTCATTGTAATGTGTGAGCAGTGGCAAAATGGGTACGGGTAATTGTTGCAGTGCATTCAACACACAAAAGACAGTTAAAATCTAATAAGAGATCCCACCTCTAAGCACTCACAACTATTATGAAGATTCTATGCTTGGACACATGAAACATGATATCTAGAGCAAGCAAGATAGAAAGTTCAGCTACCTTACATGTCAATATGGACTAGCAGTATTAGAAAATCAGGCTACATAAGTGAAAGTCGAGCAAAGTTCATTCGTTTATGCTTTAATAAAATATTTTCAAATAAAGAAATAAAAATTCAAACATGTAAGTCTATAACAGCGTACCAGCTTCAGTTTGTACAAAATCTTCTCTTCGGCAGTCATTCTCTGAAACTCCCTTTTCTTTTTCCATCTCAATGATTTCAAAAACCTTGTTACGGCCCTCTTTCCTTTAAGTTTTTTCCTCTTCTCTTTTGGTTTGCCAGAATCATCAACCGGTATCATGGCTCCAGGATTTTGTTGACCCATCGGCATATCTTGATTTTGGCTATTAACAGGTTGGCTTGTATGGAAACAACGGAATGTTTGAAGGTTATAACTTCGCGACCAACTGAAGAACCCAGCATCTCGGCAAAAAACCTTGTGGGAAGTATAACTACAGCAGCATCAGAACTCCAACTTAACAAAAATGTAGATTATTGCATTTACCTAATGAAAACGAAAAACCACCCCCCAAGAAGCTGAGCGTGCACACATAAACACACTTAACCACCTATTTATACTCAAAACCACAAATGCAAACACATAGTATAACTGAAATCAGTGAACTGTGCCGAGAGTTGTGTCTTTGGCATTTCATCGAACACTTAGAAGCTCACTATTGTTTCGGAGCAAACCAACTGCATCAATAATGCAAAGCATATGAAGAGATTATCAACACCTCCCTACCTGTGCTAACTAGTCACTACGCCACTTAGATTAAAAATCAGGGAGGAAGAAATGATGGACAGGTTTGTTGCTTACGACGGCGAGCTCGGTGAATGAGGTGCTCGTAGCTCCAACATTTCGAGGGAAGAAGACGTTGCACTCGAGGGGACTGTCCCCGGAGGTGGTGCAGGCTGCAGGAACCACCTCCTTGTTGCCCGCCGTAGCAAGAGGAGGTGGCTGGCCATGGCCGTGCCGTGCGGTGCAGCGAGAGTTCGAGAGAGCCCGTGCGCCCGCGCGCGCCTATGCTTGGGCGTGTGGTTCTGCAGTGGCGCACAGCCGGCTCAGGTGGAGCGCTGACGAGGCAGCCGGCGTGGCGCGCAGAGCAGCTTAGGCGCCGCCGTGCTGGCACACGCAGGCGGGCGGGCGGATTCAGCGGGGACGGACGGCGCCTCGATTGCGTGGGCCGCCGAAGAACGGCGGCTCGCAGCGTCGCGTCGGCGGGTGCGCGAACGCAGTACGCGGACGCCACAAACCAGCGCGTACCTCTGTCGCTCGTTTTGGGCCGGCCCAAAACTTACGTTACTTCATGCCCACGTAGTGCGCTTCTGATTCCGCGTTTTACCGGATTTTCTGCGATTTGTTCTTGGTTTTTCTGTTTCGTCCTTTTGACTGGTTTTGTTTTCTTTATTGATCGAATATTTTTCGTAGCGGAACCATTTTTTAAGTCGGAACCTTTTTCATAACTTTGGAAAGAGTGTTTCGTTTGGAACCATTTTCCGTAAAGAGTGTTTTCTGTTTCGTTCGTTCTTCAGTACTGAACTGTTCTGTTTGACTCACTGTTTCGTTTGATTATGAAGTTGGAACTATTTTAAAAAAGGAATAATTTTTTACAAATGGAACCGTTTTGAAAATGGAACATTTTTTAAATTGGAACCATTTTAAAATCGGAACCATTCTAAAAAAAATGGAACCACGATGGAGTTGGAGCAGCCGAAGGGCGACACATCGCCGAGTCCACACCCGGACGAAGGGCCATGTGTCACCGAGGCTTTACACAACCGCCAACAGCGTAATCGAAGGGCATCACGCAGCCGAGTCGACACCCAGGAAACATCCCGACACTAGCCCGGCCGTTAGCCGTCTTCAGATGAGAGAATTCAGCCTTTTCGTATAGGCACGAGCTTCGAGAGCACGGAGAGAACACCGCTTACCCCTCACTGGTCCCTCCAGCCGGTTCCATCTCCAAGAACGATGCCCTGAGGAGGGAAATGACGGCGAGACGCCAACATCGTCCGATTCGGAGAACCCGGATCGAGGGTTTCCCCTGGAGCTTGGAACGGTGGAGACAAGCAAAGTACCATGACAACGCCTTCAGGAAGGAGGCGACGCCCGCGGGCGCCGTCGTTGTCGGCTCCGGCCAAGGCAGGAGCAAGCCTAGGCTCGGTACAAGGCGCTCGCACCACCGGTCAGCTGGTCCGCCATAGCATCCCTCGGCCTTCAGTCGCGCCACCGTCCAGCGCATCGCTGCGCCTTGGGCACTGGGAACATCGCCGAGCCTCTGCCCGCTTGCCAGAGGGATGCCGACCTCACCACAACACTGAACACCACCTCCACAGCACGCCAGCCCGAGCAGCTGCGCGCCCCCAACGCGCCGTCGACAGCCAGCAGCTCGCCGGCGGCGGATCTGGGCGGGCTCCCAGATCCACAGCACCACAGCCTCCACCCAACCACGGAGAGCGGGAGCTCCTCCACGCGCGCGAGACGACGAGGAGGGGAGGCGGGAGCCGCCGCACGGCCAGGGGCGCCGCCCCGGCCGCCGTGGACGGACAAGCTCCACATCGGCCGCCCCAGCCGCCTCTTGGAGTCTCCGCCGCAAGCCACCACGCCCTAGCGCCTTTGGCGCGTCGGGCCCGCCGCCACCGCGGACCTTGCCGGTGGCAGCGGCGGCAGGAGAGTAGCCCGGGGCGCGGCTAGCGGCGGCGCTGGGGTGTGCCCCGGTGCCGCCCTGGGGGACGACACGGGAGCGGGGGCTGAGGGGATGGGAGGGGACGGGTGGTGAGCGGTGGCGGCGAAGACGGCCTGGCGGCGGCGCGGGGTGGGAACCCTAGAGCGAGTGCGGGAGGGTGCACTTTTACTGCCTGTTAATTCGTTAGGTCAAACAGCTAGTGCTACGCGCGCGTTAGTAACCAGCGCGGTACGCGCATTATAGGATTTGCCCGCGTCGGCGAGATAGAGCGGAGGCGAAGATACCATTTGGGCTGGTAATTGATGCCCACTGGACTGTGGAAATAACATGGGCTCGTTCATCGGGAGCTCGGTAGGCCTTTTAGGCAGGTGTGATGGGCTTGAGGCGCAGAGCACCTCATACAGAAAACGTGAGCATTTCCCTAATTGTTTTTAAAAAATAAAATAGAGCACGAACTATTTCAGCAGAAATGCTAATTAATGAGCAACCCGTTCAGCGGATGGTATGATCCTTCTCTCCGCTCAACGCGTGTGCAGCGGCGATCTTATTGTGTGCGATGAAAAGCATTAGGTTGTTGTTCTGCTCTTTCTTTTTCTCTTCCGATGCACGAAAACAAGGCCAGATTCCACTATCATCGAGATAATGGAACAAACAAGTATACACTAAAAGCAAAAAAATTAAAGCTAGTAAAAATGACTAATCTGCATGTGGCATATAAATTGAGTAAAAAAGGCAACATTTTGTTAGTTTGACTAAATATGTAGAAGAAAATATCAACAACTACAACAAATTTTCAATACATTATGAAAATATATATTTATGGTGAATCTGTTGATATTGATTTGGTACTACAGATCATCATAGTTTAAAAATGTTGACTTTTTTGCTTAATTTTACGCCACCCAGTTGGAGACAAAGGAGATAGTGTTGTAGAGGAAACTCTAGGTTTTTAAGCAGAGAACTACATATACATGTCACAAAAGGGTCTCCAACACCATTAGCAACATGAACGGACGAGAACTAAACTTCAACTTACATCCACTGCATCTTTCTCAACCCTTATCTATATAGATACTTCATTCTTTCACTGACATCATCGTTTCCTTCAGAGCTCCCAGTGAAGGCACCGAGAAATTTCATATACGCAAAGTTAAATAGTGTGTGAAATAAGGTGGTGTCATCATTTACCACATTTCGGTAAGAGTTGGTCTACTACGGTGTGTTGCACGAGTGAGTGCCGGCCTGTGTGTCGGCCCTAAAAATATCACGATTTCTCCTAAATGAGGTGCTTAATGCGTCACACTGTATTGCAAAGACGGTAGTAGACACGACAAGCAAACGGAGTTACGCCAAAGGTAATATGAGCACACATAGTTCCAGAAACGACCGCTCATCTTCTTTCAATGCCGCTTCACATTGAGGATTTGGTCCTCATTGAAGAATTTGTTGGGAGTTTGGGACTAAACGAGCTTGCCCCACAATTGGCATGTGATTGTTACCGTCAAAGAGTGGTGGAGTCAAGTGATCCAGAAAAGGAGGTAAATGAAGGAAGGCTCTAGCTTCTCTTGTGATGCTTGTTTCTTTGGAGGTGTGGAAATAGAGGAATACTCGGGTGTTTTGCAACCCATTTTCAAACGCAACTACGCGCTTTTGGCAAAGGTCCAAGAGGAGGCGACTGTGGAGCGTGGCAGGGGCTATAACCTTGAGTAATGTAATACCACACGAGTAGACTTATGTTTTTCTCGTTGACCGTTCTCGGTCAAGGCAGGTATGTAATGTAACACTCTCAAAAAACTTCTTTCTTAATCAATTAAACTGGCAAATATATTGTCTTGTTTCAAAAAACAAAGGGACGGCAAGTCAAAAAAAATAAAAATAAGGGTCGGTGATACAAAAAAAAAAGTGAAGACGGAGGATTCATGTGGTGAAGATCAGGAACATAGACCAAGCAGGACATTCAGGCGTGCCAACATCTATCACGAGCATCGAACTTGGTCAACTGTGTTTTAGCTCCTAGAGTAGTTAAGAATGTCTTCAAGTCTGCTGTTTTCTTTTGAATTGGGATGTCAGGCGGCGATGCATCCTCTATTCTTTTTCTTAACATCATTTTTTCAGTACAATCAAGGACGATACCTCCCATGCATGTTGAGTTTGTCACGCGTTTGGCATTACTATTTTACTGTTATGTTGTTGACGCACTATAAAGCAGAAGATCTGGACGTTTAGCGACCAATCAGGCAGTGGGTTTAACTTGTTGGCCACCCTGCACTGCATTACCTGGCGTGTACTCTTACCGTGGCGCGCGAGTGATTGAACAAGACAACCGGCCGGCAGCGGCAGGACGACCAAGCAAACCTCTGCATGACCGCATATGTGTCGTATTAATTCGTAAGCTCCCGCGTAACGCGTGGCTGCAATTGCTTTGGCGTTGACGACCAACACAAGGGAAGAACAAGGTGCTGCATGTAGCTTGACCTTGAACGTGAAAATCCAAAGAGGTTCGAATCCATTTGATTGTCAGAAGGGAGAGAGGGGTTGAAATCCATTCAATCCCTCCAAGGTCAGGTTGTCCGATGAATCAATCTTCACTGGATTCCATTCGCAAGCGCACGTCAACAGTTCGTAAGCAGAGTAAAAAAAACAGTTCATAACAACGGAGTTGAATTTTTTGTGAAACACAGTACGGAGACAGACGCTCATATATATATGTGCATATATTTACCCTATAAATACATGGACACACCCTATCTTATGAGTACCTCCACAGGAATATGCCAGCACAGACGCCCTGCTGTCAACGGGTTTCTAGGTTTGAAGGTTGAAAACGAAGGGCATTTAAAGAATCTCGTTGTAATTTTTGTTTTTGTTGAGGTGTTTTGTGCGGTTCGTTGTTTCTTTTAATACCAGGTCCTTTTCTAAAATACAAACGGGTTTCTGGGTCACTCGTCCAAGGTTGTGTGGGGGTGACCAACCGACCCAGAGCTGGCCCATGCACCGCCACCACGCGAGCGCGACGCCCACGCCCGCGGCGCCTCCAACGGCCGTATCCTCGTGCACGCAGCGTGGGGTGGGCGGTGATCGTGCGAGGGATGGCTGACCTCTCGCAGTATGGCACGCGTGGGCGTGGCTGTCTCTTTCGCGCGCACGACGGCCGGTCCTTGGGATCCTTGTCCGATTTATTTTTAGAACAATCCCGGCCAGTCCGATTGTTGTCAAAGTCCGCTCGCGCGGCCGGACGGTGGCCGTGAGCGCACGATCGGCGACGTGGCCTACGTGGATGCCGCCCAGTCGGCACGGCCGGGCGTGCTGCGAGGCCGGATCCAGCGGCGAACAGCCGAGGCAGACTCGCAGCGCGGAGGCATTCATGCGCAGACAGATCGTCGTGCTGCTAGCGAGCTCTCTTTGGTCCAAAGCTCAAGTAATGCCATGTCGTGCATACAGACCAGAACAGAGCCAAGCAACTACGCCACCATCGTCTCTCTTTTCTAGGAGATCCGATATGATCTACCAAGAAGAGGCACATGATTCAGTTAAACTCTCTCTAACGCGAAGCACGGAGCAAACCCTTTAGTAATTCTTCCCACCAAGCAATAATACAATTAATCGGCAAGCCCATCAACCTTAGCATACGAACGAACGAACAAACCAAAGAACGAGAGAACATTGCGGGAGCGGTTACACGGATTCTTCCCCACGACCCCGAGCCAGAATATCTACACTTCCTACAAGAACCAAGCGCACATGAATCGTCTCGTACACCGACCGACCGATCGACGATCGATCAGGCCAGCGCGGCGAGCCCGCCGCCACGCATCATCTGGCGGAATTCCTGGAAATCCACGCGCCCGTCGCCGTCGCGGTCGACCTGCCCGATCATGCGGCGGCACTCCTCGGCGGTGCGGCCCTGCTTCAGCCCCAGCGACGACAGCACGGCGCCGAGCTCCTCCACCGTGATGTACCCGTCGCCGTTCGCGTCGAACACCCGGAACGCCTCCCGCATGTCCTCGTCGTCCTCCTCCTTACCCGCCGCAGGGGCCTCGCTCCCCGTCGACGTGATGGCGCGGTACAGCTCCCCGAACTCCTCCACGTCCACGCACCCGTCGCCGTCGGCGTCGATGCGCGCGATCATGGCGGCCAGCTCGTCGCCCGGCACCGCCATGCCAAGCTTGCCCAGCGAGTCCGCCAGCTCCTCACGCGTGATGCGCCCGTCGCCGTTACGGTCGAACAGCTCGAACACGCGCGCCAGCTCCGCGCCGTCCGCCTGCTTCTGTTGTCCAGACGACGACGACATCTCGCGGCTCGGAGACGACGCTACCGGAGGCGACGGCGAGGAGGCCGGTTCCTCGGTGGTGATGATGGAGGCCACGTCGCGGCCGCGGACAGGGAGGATGGAGGAGAGGCTGGTGGGGATGTAGGAGAGGAGGCCGGAGGGTGTCATGGAGATGGAGGGTACTAGTGATTGACAACGCATTCGACGATTTCTTGGGTTGGCGCCGGTGGTGTAGATGGACCATGGGTCTATATATACCACTTTGCCTCTCTTGTGAAAAGGAGAAAAGGGTTGTACTTGGATGCCAAAAGAGTTCAGTGGATGGAGAAATGGAAAGGATTCTTTTTTTTTCCTTTCTGACTTTAGAATAAAGCAGATTCTTGTCTTGTTTTGTTTAGTCGTTTACAGATGGACTGTGTATTGTATCCCAAAAAAACCAGTGTGCAAATATTTTTTTTTTTTGAACAAAACGGGCAATTTGCCTCATTTTATTTAAAAAAGAAGGAGAGAATTGACCGGTTAATTAACGGGAAACCGGCCTAAAACCGGTACAAACACCCTCGCCGACCGTCATGGAACACGACCGTCGCGAGGGCACACATGGCCACCCTGGCTACCAAACGCAAACTGCACACACACCGCTAGAGACGAGAGTCGTCGTTGAGGCAGCCCGGTTTATGCTGAACTATGGCCTATGGGTGGCATGTATTTGCAACCCCTCTAAGTGAGCACCACAAAAAGAAAAGAGAGAATTCCTTCTGAGGCACTGCCTTAAAAGTGTGTTCCTTATTTGACACTCTTAAATTTTTTCTTCCCTACATGCCTTTGTCCAATTTTTCTTTCCTTCGATGACACTGCCATTGGTTCCGTTAGTCTTTTCTGTTAATTTTTCTTATGGCGGACGAAACTACCCTCGTATGAAGTCAACTCTATCCATCTCTCGTCCTTCTCGCTCCTCTTCTTCATCCGGACCATGGAGGCGCTCGCGCTGGGCGGGCCGCCGGCCCGTGGAGGCGCTGGGGAACGGCGACGCCCGGCTGGGCGGAGGCCGAAAAGTGGAGGCGCGGGGTAACGGCGACCTCGCAGTGGAGGCGCGTTGGGCGTCGGCCGGACCGTGGAGGCGTTGGGGAACGGCGACGCGCTGGGCGGCGGCCGGACCGTGGAGATGCGGGGAACGGCGACCTCGCCGGGGAGGAGTGCTGGGCGGCGGACGGACCGTGGAGGCGCTGGGGAACGGCGACGCGCGGCTGGGCGGAGGCCGGACAGTGGAGGCGCGGGGGAACGGCGACCTCGTCGTGGAGGCGAGCTGGGCGGCGGCCGGCCCGTGGAGGCGCTGGGGAACGGCGACCTCGCCGTGGAGGCGCTGGGAAACGGCGACCTCGCCGTGGAGGTGCGCTGGGCTGCAGCAGGGACCTCCGAGCGGCGTGGGCGCGCCGGCGACCGACGCGTCGACGGCAAGGTTCACGGATAAAATACTGGGAAAGAAATATCTGTACAGTTTTTCTTATCACATTATGAAACAGGGGTAAAAAGGTCTTTTCATACCCCTCTTTAACACTGTTTGTTCACAAAATGAACTAGAGTGTCAAGAAAGGAAAGAAATTTTGAGAAGAGACATACAAGGAAGAAATAATGTGATTTTAACAGAGTGTCACATAAGGAATTTTCTCAAAAGAAAAATGTCATGAAGGCACAAAAATTAATATGTTATTATTCGGAGGAGTGTCTTTGTCTCTCGAGTTCCGGTGCTCCCTTCATTTTAAGACATCGATCCAAGAAATTATATTTACTTAGAGATTGGAATGATATCCCCTATAAGTATGGAAGTTGGAATGTAAAATTATTTATATTATGGGCTACACAAAAATGAATAAATTTAATTAGAGATTTAGAAATATGAATTCTCATATCCACACTATTGTCATTTTTTTAGCTCAGAGTACAAAATATTCGAGACTGATATTTTGCATGTTTGTGGAATATACCATTGGCTACATTCACATGTCTTCTTTAAAGTTAAAAGTTGGAAATATGATTTTTGATTGTTTCTTTTTAACTAACGGGGTCACTGGGAATCGGAGCAAGAAATCTCCACTCATTATAATTGATTTAATAAATTAGTATCAACATAGTGATCATGTTTTGCCATGAAAGCATATAGATTGTTGTATATAAATTTAGTCGTGCTTCTGTCTCGGACATGTTGCCACGTTGATATCCATGGAACCAAACATACCGTGAAGAAAACAATGTCTATTTGACTTCAATTTCCAAAATAAAATCTGATCAGGCTGTGTCTCATACTAAAAGACTTGCTGTCACGTACTCGATATAAATATACTCAACCAAAAAAGAGAGATAACATCGAGAATATGTGGACGAACTACTTTCCCTTTTCTCGTTAGCACACTAGCAGTCTGGCACATATCAATATATGATCATCATACTGTAATATGAACACCATGTCTGAACCTCCAAAATAACAGGATACCCTGCCGCTGATAGAGTATCTTTACGCCTGGAGGCAAGAGACGCCTTTAAAAAGTTGGTGGGAACCGAGAGCTAACAAGAGAGATGCCGACGAAAACGCTGGCCGGCCATTATCACGTCGCATGCAAACGCGTTTTTGCAGGTAGTTGGTCTGCACTCACTCCGTCTTTAAATTCAAGTTAAACAACGGAGAGACAGAGAGAGAACAGGAAGAAAAAGGCAAAGAAAACAATAGGTCAACCGAAACCGCGTGGAGCATCATTCATCGACAACTACAACATCCATGGGGCCCGGCCGTCGGACGCGGATCTCGGTCATCGACCGTCGCCGGCGAGCTCACCGTCGGATCGGACATCGACGGCGATCGGCGGGTACAGGTGTGCGTGTGGGCGCACGTGCCGACAGGCCGATACTTCTACAGGCACACATACATATTGACATACTGCAGAACATCACTGGATTGCAGCTCATCTACGATGGGGCCTGAATTGAAAAGGAACTGACCTGTGATTCAACTGGAACTGACCTGTGATTCGCGGTGTGCGTGCACTGTGTTTGATAGACTAATCCCCGTGCTAAGAATCGTTTGGACACTCTGGGTTAGCTTAATAGTAACAGGAGGAGACTTAGAGGGGGTGACAGATTCCTCACTCCATGAATGGCACTCCATGTGCACCTGGCGGCTAGGACATGGCGCGAGTTTCCAACGGGCAGGCAGCGGTGATCATCCAGTGCGAGTAAAGAAGAGTCATAGGATGGTCCGAGCAGTGACGGACGGGACGGACAGTAGCCTTATCATATCAGTATGGTGTGGAGTTTGACAAAGAGCTCAAAGGGAGGTGACAACCGGCGAAGAGCAACATCAGGACACCGCCCTCTCATGCTCGGTTGGCACAGTAAAGAAAGCACTGCGAGAGGAAAAATGCAAAGCAAGTGATGTTGGTCCTCTAAAATCTGGAATCAATGTGTTCAGTTTGACAAATAGTTCAAACGGAAGTGACAACTGGTAAGGAGCAACATCACGACATCGGCCTCTCCTGCTGCTCGATTGGTACTTGATACAGTAAGGAAAAAACCGCACGAGGAAAAATCCAAGCCAAATGATGCAGCGCACAATTCAAGGAAACAAGGAGGGCCATGCATCCTCTAATGATATGTTGCAAAACTTCACTGACTTGTTCTCTCAGCTCGTACAGTTGCAAAATTGAGCATTTCCTCTTGAGAATTCAGAGCATAAGAAATGGCATGTACATGATTGTAAACTATCTGAACTATGCACAAGACTGTCCTGTGAAAAAATCTGAAGCAAAAAGGGCAAAATTGGTCAACCGGTTGCTTAGCCGTTCCCATATCAACAAGACCATTGTGCAGCCTTCCATCGCCATGATCACATTGCAGCAGCGACTCTCTACATGTACAAAATCGCAAGTCTACAAAATGACAGCCAAGGTTGTATTACAGAGCCGCCCATGAACTTGCATCAAAGCCACCATGCATAATACTGCGCACCGTATGAGGACAATCAGGATTTTACACCAATCATCTCGCTGTCTTAGAATGAGTCCACCCTGCATACCTTGGCCCATGGAAGCCAACCAAGCTTGCACAAAACCACAACTACCTTGTTGCTTGTACTGTACCAATCATGAATGCGTTTGGTGTCATGAGATACTTCAACAGGCAACAATGTTTTCACCTGCAAGTTAAACGATAAGTATATCAGTAACCACAAAATAACTGAAATTAATATCACATTAGGAAACTCTATACTCAAGAAAGGTAATAGATAAAAAAGACTGACATTGCTCAATCCTTTGGCAGAACATGCCTGAAAAGATGTCTCTAACGAGCAGTTGCCGATCAGCTCCAGATTGTAGGATTTTTGAATTGCAAAGATATAGCCTCAGAAAGGAACTTTACAACGTCTTCTCTTTTAACATCTTTCTCCCTTTTGGCATCAAGATGTCGAACCTGAGTCAAAGATACGCGCATATAATTCGGGTGAGAGCGGGAGGGGTATTGTGGCATTTACTTCCGCCGGAGACTAGCTAGGGCGTGGCGTTGTAATTCGGATGTGGTCCTTCTGAGGACTTGTACATAACTCTCTTTTCTATCAATGCACTGAGACGAAAATCATTTTGCGTTTTCTCGAAATAAACAAATAAAAAACTACAAATAATTATTTGTAACTTCATCTGTGCCTAGTGCAGGTCCTAAAATTTATAGAACAATCAGTGTCATTCTTTATCGAGATAGAAAATATTCATGGTCAAGTTGAAAAGCAGAATTTCTTCACCTGGGTTTATTCACACCCTCTGTCTTAGATGTGTTCTCTCCACTCAACAAAGTTATAATTCTTGTTTGTAGCAAATCATGCGAACATCAATCTATAGCAAGTATCCTTGCAACATTTGGTTTAAACTTATGGCCATATACACTCTGTAGAAAAAACAGAAATTGGTGCAGCTTGAATACTGGATTGCTATTAAAACTAGAGTATAAGATTTCTTTTTTCATCCCGCAGACTGCATGTGGTCATATTTTTGCACCAATTTTGCAAGAATACTTGGTATAGCATTATGTTCATGCATGCTTTGCTTAAAAAGATCATAACATTTTGAAGTGTAAAAACACTTCTCAGGGCGCGAAACACCTGGGTGGAGATTCCGTTAGAATAAAAGGAAAATGATGTGATACATTTTATAAGAAACCAGCAACTCGATCCATAGAAAGAAAACAAATCCAGTTTTACTGGAAAGGTGATAAATTTTTTCTTATAAATTCAAGACATTTGAGAAGTCTTCCAAGCAGAAAAGTACGTTAAGAAACAGGCAGTGCACCTGTAAGACCAGATTTAAGATAATCTTAATGATTGTATTCACAATGAATGCTACATGTGAAAATCAATGCACACCGTTAAGGTATTTCTGTTACAGCCTACTTTTCTTTTGTGAGGAAGGTACGATACCACTATAACAGTGTACGAACAGAACAAGGTAACACAACGTCAACATATTTACCTTTACAAGATCTGTTTGCGAAAGTCCTTCAGTGATAAATACAAGGCATTTGATGTCATGATCACTAGCGTACTCATATTGTTCTTGAAGACTTGGATCTTCCTGAGGAACAAACTGGGCCTGTAATAGAAATTAATCAGTATTGTCGGAAAAAGAATCACACTGCCTGCCCACTAACCCTGTCGGCAAGACTTCTGTATAACCAACCTTTATGTTAGCTTCCCAGAGTTCTGCAACAAGTTCCATGCGCTCGTCTAGGAGTCCACCACCGCCCTTTGAACAGACAAGTACACTGATGCTATGTTCAATCCTGAAGTCCAAAAAATATCTTACGTGTGTCCAAGGAAATCCCATCGACCCATTAGAAGGGGAAGTGGAATGCAGTATATGAAGTATATGATGAATTGAGTAACCTTGGCAATCCAACGTCAGATGAAGGATTGTTAGGAAGAAATTTCTCAAGTGCAATGCTCACACCAACAGCACCTGGGGGTTTGGTTTTCTGTGAAATAATCAATTGAACACTGAATCAGTATAGAGTCTTTCCTTTCGGTCATCTGAAAGGCATTCGCAAGAGAAAATATTGTGGTAACAACACACTATGCCTGGTTCTCCAATGTAGGAAATTGCGGCCATTGAATATCTAAATATCATGATGGGTGCCTGCTCAGTGATTTTCTAAGGAAGTCTCATATTGTTTTCATGTCGTGTGAAGTTCCCTTTAAAAAGGAACAATCTATTCTAGGGGGTGCCTGGTACAAATAACTACAAAGAACTTTCTCAAGCTTCTCCTCATTACAGATTTTGCCACTTCTTCCCTATTAAGCTCTGCAGGAGGAATGGTGGATGGTGGAAAGGGCACACAAAATGCACAAAGTACATAATATGTATCCTAGTAGCTCAGTTCTAAAGCCAAAAACATTTTATGGCATTTTAGGCACCGGGAAGAAGCCCTACTGCGGAGGTACAGTATCTATTCGGTCAAAACGAAGAAGAAAAATTGTAAAGGCCTTTCATGATATTGCTGGTCAACTACAAACTAGAACAGCTGGTGCAGCGGTAACTGGTAAGCACTCTTACCAGTGAAAGATTTTGCGTTATCTATTTGTAGTTGTTACTGTGAACCTTTCATACTTTCAAGGTCCCCTCAAGCATACAGTAAGCAACAAGTAACTTACACATGTTTTATCCCAAGCTTGTTCCATCAACATATCATATCGCCCTCCAACAGCCATCAACTTTTCATGGGTACTTATCACAGGATTACCTTCTTTTGAGTAGACCTATGATGATACACGATCAATTGCATGTACCACAGTGATGAGATATATGTTACTTTCAGTGAAGATACTAAGACATTAACACATAAAGCATGCTTTGCAAATATTAACATACCATCTTTTAGAACATATGACTGAACTTGAGATCGAGAAGAAGATGCAAGTGCTTAACTTTCGTCACATCTACCATTCTTCTTATATTACCAACTACTACCTCTATACCAAAATATAAGATGATTAGACGATTCACTCATTTCATCCTGCATGTAGTCCGCATTAAGTTATCTAAAACATCCTATATTTTGGTACGGAGGGAGTTGTAAATATAGCATGATAATGATATACAGCCTATAATGAACAAGGTGAATAAAATATATTCTCTCCAAAGAAAAGAAAAAGACTGTTCACCAATAATTTAGAATTCCCGAAAAGAAAGGGTAGTTAAGGTTCATTACCTGAAAAAACAGATCTGTGTAGTAATAGTCTGAAGGAGGCATGAGTACATCGATAGTAATATGTTCTTCAACTGACCATACTCTCAGAGATTTGAGGAAATTGGAGACCTCATCAAGAGCCTTGCACGCAGATTTATCTACAAGAAACACACAAAGATATCTTAGATATTCTAGATGTAAGCAAATATGGCAAAAGCCAAAAGGTAAGAGCCACTACCATCGAACAGGGTTCCTCTTAATCTAGCAAGTACAAGATCTGCAGGTCCACAAAACCGCTGATCTGCTTTATGCAGCTTCTCAACAACTTCTTCAGAAAGACGAAGATCCTGGTTCACTCATAAATTAGCTTAAACCTTGAAAACAATTTGCCGTGGGATATTTATTTTATGAAGATCACATGTTTAACTAAAAGTTTTACAAGTAGTAGCATGTTGAACTGAAAAACATAGTGTACAGAGAGAACTTAAAATACATTTGATGAAAGTGTCTGACGCATAAACATACTTAAGACTTCCTACTTGTAGAGCATACAGCTAGTTGTTACTTGTTAGTGCTGGTTATACCTGTAACAGTTGCCCTCGAATCAAACTCCATTGCGACTTTCGGTCTGCCTTATTTGGACAATACTGAACTAGTGTAGAAGCTAGAAACTGAACAGCAGAAATGATAAGTATTAGATAAACACAAATTACAGAAACTGTGAAGGCAAAGTATAATACCTCAGCAACATTCTGTCTTCGTTCCTGAGGAACTCCTGCCCAGGAACAAACTGCTTCAGCGAGTTTGCCGTGATTCAGACGAATAACTATTGCCTTCGAGTCATAAAAACGTCTTACAAGGTCCAGAGTCACCTATGGTTGCATCGAAGTAAATTTCTATGTCACAACACAAAAGTACATCTTTAATGTTAAAAGAACCTTTCGTGATAGTTGTGTGTGCCTACTTCGAACTGAATTGTTTGCAAAACGAAACATAACTAAATAAATACAAGATCTCAGCAAAATACAGTCATGAAAACAATAGAGGACACCACATGAAAAGATATACCTTAATAACTTCGGCCTCAGTTATCGGTGAAGAACCTCCAATGATGTCAAAATCACCCTGAAAAGATGATATTAACACAATCTTTAGAGGTGGATTCTTGAAATGATTTCAAGAGCGAGAAACAATAGACAAAGAAGAATACATACTATTATCCATCATGTATTCATGTTGGCAGTAAATGACAATTCAATACATTTACCTGAAGAAAGCGATAAGGAGTTGAATGGCCAACTGCTCTTCTATGAACCCATGATACTTCATAGCGTTTACATGATGATATCTGTAAGTGAACTGTGTGAGTAAGCATTAGCTATTTATCATCTTACTCATCGGCAATTTTAGGTAAATGAAAGAGTGAAACCGTTAATAGAACAAAAGGTTTTCATGTGCTTTAAGAAAAATCCCGAAACAGCTGTTCACTGAATGTCCACTTGACTTACACTAGATGAATATTACCAGGATACACAACAAATATCAAACAGGAGACCTAGCAAATGAGACGTATATTCAATTTTACCACACTATAATCTGGAATAGATCATAAAAATCAATATGTCTAAATGTAAAATTCTATCCTGGGTACGCTTGGTTCACTATTGCACTTTGCCAAACTATCGTTTGTATAAATGCCACACAGAAAAATGTCTACATAAGGACTACGGTACTACTGCAGTTGACACCAAGATATAAAATGTTTGAGAATCATTCATTTGAAGAATCTTCAATCTAGAAACTATACTACTCTTCAAAGAAATGGATATGAATAGATCAATCCAACAGTTGGGACAAATGTGATGTAAAAAGAAATAAAAATCAAGGCATAGAAATTGGCACAAGAAGAAAAGACCTATTATACCCATAAAAGTAAGAAAATCAACAAATATATCAAACTGTTACGAACCTGGTTAGCAGCAATGGACATAACAAATGGTCTCCGCTGCTCATAGCAAAGTTCTAGCATCTCACCTCCTTGAGTTAAGATCTTCACTGTCTTTCCACTAGAAGTTTGCAAATGATAATATAAAATTCAGTACAGAGTATCTGTCA
Organism: Poa pratensis; assembly: GCA_947311845.1. NCBI lineage: Eukaryota > Viridiplantae > Streptophyta > Magnoliopsida > Poales > Poaceae > Poa > Poa pratensis. Next base: position 119,935,459 of record CAMZMU010000052.1, read on the forward strand.
TAGGAATAGTTATCTGTTTCCCCTTTTTGTACATTAAATATTTATCAGCTAAGTGGACTAGAATTCAATACCTATTTTCAGTAAATTTCCCATCCAATGAATGCAACGGTGGTATTTGGAACCTTTTAGCACAATGTCGCTTAAAAACCTCTTTGCTGACCTCAATGATGGAGTCCAGAAATTCACTGTTATCATTTTTACAAATGGATTTTTTACTACTTTCATGCTGACATTGCATCTTGGTAACCAGACGATCCTCATTGAATATTGTCGATATAACTCGATCATAAACGTAAGTATCTTCTGGTGTCTGTATCATTCTAAGTACATCTGCATCAAGTGCACAAAAGCAGTGCAAATAAGTCAAACAGATCGAACTGTCACCATAGTATTCAAATTAAGGTAGTTGCAAAAATCATGTGAAAAGAAAAGGCTCAGAAAAATTGCCTTAAAGGCACAAGATGATAAGAGGCACATACACCAATGTTCAATAAATAAAAACGAAACCCACAAAGCGAGCACCATAGTCCATAGAGCAGACAAACAGTCTTTACTTGTGCAGCAACTTCAGTCAAGAAAATCAAATAACAAAGTACAATGCACAGACAGGAGCACATAGACATAAAAACACACAAATTTTACAGACTTCAGTTTCCACAATTAAAAAAATAGCAGTCATCATAATGTTAATGCGCAGAAGGCAAAAGCTTACCATTTAACCACTCGTCTTCCATCCGAGGGGGTAGTTCATTTTGCAAGAGGTCAACAGCAGATGGACGTTCAGAGGGACTTGGACATAGTAAGCGTCTTAGTAGTATTGACTGACCAGGAAATTGAGTTGCCCATGGTACTGGAGGATCTCCCTTCTGTTTAAGATCAGTGAGAACAAGATGTCTTTCCATTGCTGTTGAAAACGGATGCCACAGCTCAAAGAATATAACTCCGGCACTGTACATGTCAACCTGAAAATGACAAAATATAACCAAAATAAGTTCAGAAACTACTATAGTTGGTATCAAGTTGTTATCACCAGAAAGCAATAACTCAATTTCAACACACATATCATTCTAGCTGTCATTTTAGTAAACTACAGGGATCAGAACTATATATTCTGACCTTTTCATTTATTTGTGGCCACTTCTGCTCTACCTCAGGTGCAGTATAAAAATATGTACCAACTTGACCTGTTCCATCAATTGAAACGCCCGTTGCTTCAGTAGGAAGATATAGGTCATGATCCAGCTGCTCCAGCTTTAGAAATTTGGCTGCGAACAATGAAAACATGTTTTCAGTTCAATTTTTCCTCAATCACCTAGAGTTAAACTTCAAACATAATATGGCAATCAACTAAATAGAAAATCCCTGTAAATCAGGATATGTCAAAGCACAGAACTTGCAGTCATACATGTGAACTAAATAAGTGGGTTCATTTGATATTCAAATGTCAACATACTTGAGATAAAAGATTGAAAATGTAAACTCATATCGTATTTAACACTATGGTAATATGAAGTTTCCCAAGCAGTAAGAAATCCAGCTGTAAAAAAGAGATGATAAAAGTAGGAATACTGCTTGATAGAGAATAACCAGATAACTCGCGGCATCAAAACTCCAGGAAGTACAAGATCAACAATGTTACATTTTCTGAACCTTAAGAATTTTTGCTTAATCAATAAATACAGATGTAAATAAAATCAACCGACTGCAAAGCAAATGTCATTCTGGATATAATCAGGAAGTGCACCTACCAAGACCAAAATCCCCAATTTTGATATCATTGCGCACATCAAAAAATATGTTGCTAGGTGTCAAGTCCCTGTGTATGATTCCTTGACTGTGAACATGTGCTAGGCCTTCCACAATTTGTCGAAATAGATGCCATGCACGGTCAACATCAAAAGATGAACTATATGTCTCAAAGTCCTGTCGCAGGGTCCTGCAAACAACACTCAAAAGTCAAAACAATTTAGATAAAGAGCAACCATCAAACATAGAAACAGAATGATTCCGCAATCCAGTCCAAACAATCTGAACTCTGAGACCAAAGATCATCCCCATGACCCAGCTTAGATGTTAACGATTGATCCCTTATAGCTATATATCTAATATACTATACTAAAACGAGTATGTCAAATAAAACTACTGTGCTAGCAGCTCTCAGGTCACCAATCAAGCTAGCAGGTGAAGCCTTAGCCAGGGCCAACCATGAAAGGCCTACCTGCCTGAGCTCCTGAAAATATTCCACCTACAACTTAGTCTACTATCAGTCTATCACATGGTCTTTTTTCTCACAATCGTATCACATGTTCACATGGTCCAGAAGTAGGCATATACAACATCACTCCTCATATACATGTACTCGCTTTTTTAGAAATCGCAAATGGCAAGAAAATTAGATCATGCTTTCATGTTGCTCACGTCTGATGTTTTTTCCTGTTTCTTTTAACTGTCGTACACCAAATAGCACCGTAGTTTCACTATATAAAGTGGGGCCAGGTTTAGACACTATGTTCCTATAAGTTTTTCCCTGGTGCACAATGTATTTAAAGCATACCTAGGACAATACTCCATTTGGATGTACAAGTATGTGCATTCCTGCTTATTACCAGCACCAGCATCTGATAAGCTGATATCGTCACTATACAAAGAGCTCTCAGCAGTGCGTGACGCCCCAGTATTCAGAACATGATGATGACCATATTCAGTTTCAACCCATGCCTGACATGTCAAAGACGCAGGTGAGATAGAAGAGATAGAACTGTATGATCTCTTAAACTTGAACTGTATATGTGTGAGATAGAAAAGAACATATCTGCATATATAATCACCTGGTAGTAGCGAACAACATGCTGATGTTGCAGTCGTGAAAGTGTGGCAACCTCTCTGAGCACCTCGACCAAACATTAATCACATAATTAGCGAATATATCAGGAATACTGGAGAAAACCTTAAATACAGACACCAAAAAGAAGAATTACTTGAAATACAAGCACACAGAGTACTACTCTCTCTGATTCCAAACATAAATCATTGTATAATTGTGTCAACATTTACCATCAATGTAGAAAAATTACCAGCACCACCAAGATGAAATTGACATTACTAGATTCATCATCAAATATATGTTCATAAACTATAGTCATTTATTGGATGAAGCAACATATTTCACATAAATTGATAGTCAAAGCTTGGAGCCTCACAAATGTCCAAAAATAATTTTCATTGGGATCAGAGGGAGGTACGAATGACTTCGGGTACTTAATAAAAAAAATGAGAGTCATAGCGGCTCATTGAATATAATTTGGGAATGATAATGCTGGAATTGTCTTAATATAGAAAAGACAACAATAGTCCCATGTATTTTTGGGCAAGAACACAAACCTACATTTTTATATAAAATAAATAGTAGATTTTCATTTTGGAGTTTGCGATCCTTTCTTTTTCTAGGGGAGGCTCAGGTGAATAATGATGCACCAAGTAGCATTGTGGCAAAGAAAGTAACGATGTGTGCTTACACCATAAAGACAAAAATATGTACATGAAAATGATAGGACAATAGCATGATGCGACAGAAAATTTCATCTAAAAGAGTAAGATTGGAGATATAAAACCTTAGAATCTTTTCATTCACTTGAGGACTTCTATCCTTGAGACGTATCTTTTTTACAGCATACTGGCGCCCATCAAGCTTGTTTTTGCACAACGTAACACGACCGAAGCCTCCCTGACCTGTCATACGTGATGTCTCAGAAGTTTTGTTAATCCATAAAAATACATTAAGAAAGTTACAACGCATCACCATAAATTCAATGCTAAGGTGCACACTTTTAACATATATACTGAACTACTCTAAAATGAGTAACATTTAAAGACATATGACGGCATCAACACATAACATGTGCAATTATTAACTTATAACATACCAATTTTACTTGCCATATCAAATGGAAAATCAAATTGTCTTAACATAACAAAAAAAATTGCCATAAAAACTGAAAATGAAAATTAATTGAACATAAAGTTTTTACTCGCTATATCAAATGAGATATTAGTACACAAAAAAGCCTCGCCACTGTGTTGGCCACTTACTAACCCAGCTAAGACCTACTGCCGGAGGGCCTATAATAACCCAGCTCAGTTAGCGTCTGGAATTTTCATGAATTCCATTCCTTTTGGTTCGATCATGTTTGAATTTTCAAAACGTATCATGTACTAGAACTTCATTACATAATATAGAAGGCACTAACTGAACAAATTCCAACATCAAATTCTTCAGAAACAATAACTGATAGGTCCGTCCTGAGATAGTACACAAAACAACCTCAAGTAAGACACTTACCAAGTGAACGGAGCTCTTCAAAATCATTCAAATAACGGGAATTTGGCCTAGATGATGAACTGTCAGCCCTCCAAAATACAGAACACTCTGAAGATATCTATTTTATGTCAGCAGAGAGCCAACTAACAATTAGAGATGAACAAAACTACGTCCGTATGGTAGAGGTAAAACACGAGTGAGCATAATATTATCAGGAGTGCCTACCATTTGTTGCCCAAAAGCATGATCAAAAGTTTCCCCAAAAACAGCAGGAGATTCAGAAATTAATTCCTTAGCCCATTCAGAAAGAACCTGGTTAACAAAAACATACGTAGATCAATCAATTGGGAATAGTGATAAAGAAAATCCACGAGGAAACATAATAACAATACTAGATGTACACACCCCTATGTTGCATAACTCTGATGATATTTCTGGCAAAGCAGCTGAAAGAGAATCTTTTGATGCACAGGCTAGCCGAAGCAAGTGTACCTAAGGAAAATATTAAATATGATCACTAATTAAGGATAAACTCCCGTTTAAACAGAAGAGAGGAGAAAATATCATTTGAACAAACATGGATGAAAAAAGAATACCAGAATTAAATCCCTTTTCTTATTTCGTGAAGCATCATCGAGCACGTCTGAAGCATAAGATAGTGCATTTGAAGAGCCAGAGTCTGAACCAAAATCTTCACCATTCCAAGCTTCGTCAGAGTCCTAAAAGGATTGACAAATATGTGGTCAGATTAAGCATTCGGAAGAGGTCACTTAATTAAATCAGTGTACAAGTGACAGTTCAAAAGCAAGCAGGAACATAGAATATGCAGTAAAGTGGGAGCAAAAGTTTTAGTTACATGGTGTTGTCTGCACAGACAAATAGGTCACGTGTGATTAACACGGCAGTATGCCAAGTCACTAGTACAACAAGAATATTATACATATGGTACAATGGCAATTTACGGAAACACATAACGATCTAGTTCTAGCAACCCATCAAATTTCACAAAAAAAGAAAACCAAACCATCAAACAAAAGATGACACCTGATGGACAATGTATGAAAATGCAGCCTATCAACCAATAGAAAAGTATCTAATATGCTGAAACAAGGACACAGATGGAAAGCAATACATAAAATATTTGCCAAAAAACATTACAACTAAGCATCATAACAATACGTCAATACCTAATAGAACATTGTAAAATAGTGAATCCAAAGCCATGAAAAAAGCAGGATGTTAAACAACAGTCGAAACAACAATGTAAATAATCATTTAAATCTTGTATTATTATACATTTTTCATTTTTCCATAATGGTATCCTTTCATTCCTTGAAAAATACATTCCTTCAAGAACCTGTTACCTTAGGTTATCTCCTTTTTGTTGCAAATATGCAAATGACAAATCATCATGTATTCAAGAGTACTCGTAAAGCACTGAAAACCTATAGTAGTGCTATTTTATTACCTCAAGTTCATGTACACTGCTTGAACTCCTCTCTGGAGTATCTGACATAACTCCTCCATTGCTTGTGGACAAAGTTTTGCTATCATTGTCAGTCTCCTCTGCAACAACATGTAAATTTGGAACTGCCTCTCGTATAATACCATGCTTTATGACATGTTCAGCATTATCGCGAGATGAACTTTTTGGAGCATTAATCTTATCAGCTGAAAAACGAGATTTCTCATCGACCGTTTTCCTCTTGCTTTTAACATTTGATTGGACTTGAGATCCAATAGTTTTCCTGGCACTATCAGTTGTCGATCGAAACCTTGCCTTTGCCAACTATTATCATCATATAATTGACTAAACAGATCGAATGAGTTATAAATGTAAGAGATTCCAGGGTAAAGACCACTGTCAAGGCTAACTTTAGCATCTGCATCAGTTGTTTGTTGTATTGTGTTTGCACCCAAGTGAGGAGCCTGCACCATAGGATAATAAGCCCCTCAGATATGTTCTTTAGGCGAAAGCTTGAGAACAAAACAAGATAAACTGTATCCACCGATGACAGAGAAAAACAAGTAAATCTCATGCATACATCGAATCCTGGGACCAGTTATTCCAAGTTGCAATGTGGTGCAGAAGTGAAGTACCTTAGTAGAGCTAGGCTATTGTATATGTGAAACAGAGCATTACCAAATAGTAACCAGTTCATGATGTACTCATCAACATGGTGACTGGTGTGCCAACTACCAAGAAAAATCTGAGGTAACTATGGCGTAATTAGCTGAGCAAATGAATAAAAAGTAGGGGTGCAAGACACAAGAATGTGTAGTATATCAGCCTTTGAAGTCGTGTATAGCTTAGAATCCCAAGAAAAGGTAGCTGGTCTATATTATCAACATCAATGAGAAATAGGAGAAAGACAGGATGTCCAAGAAACCTTAAGTCGATGAGAAATAGCCAGCTCAAACGATTAATTGATTGTTAATTCATTCAGTCAATAATTTATGAACAACGCATTCATAGTTCGTCTAATCATATACAAATGAAAAGGGCCACAAGTCGCATGTTATGTATTTCTATTGCTTGCCATGAATAGATAGACTTACAGCGCTCGTTGACTCATTAGCTGGAGCAATTTCTGACAGGAATTCTTGGGCAGCCTCTACCAAATCAAAAATCATAACACGCCCTTCTCGGGAATAAATGTTTGCCTAATAACAAATACAACAGATGAGTCAAAGGTGTGACTAGTCCACGAATACCTAAGCATACCAAGGAAGCCAATTATCACATTGCACATTGCTGACACAAAATTTAAACTTGAATTTAATAAGATACTCATACACAATTTCTTGGGAACCTTTTATAATCAACAAATACTTTACATTGATTTTATTGACTGGAATACAAACTGAAGAGTACTCAGCTTTTGGATGCTGCTCTAGATACTTGCCAAGAAAGGCACAAAACCTGCTTTATCATTTGAACGCCAAGAACTCATAAACGAATGCAAATGCAGAGCCTGGAATGACCTTATAATTGTGCAGCATGACAGTTCCAGGACAAACAACGGTCCAATCAAAACTATATTTACAGGAAAACCATATAGCAATATGTCCTGAAGTCCGCATGGCACAAACTTGAATGAGGTTTCTTATGTTAATGTTAAGGGTCATAATGCTATTATAATCTCTAGTTTTTACAATTAAGTGTCATAGTGTTAGTATGGGTGTTGCGTCCCTTGCCCTCCATATTTGATCTCCGCACTTGCTACCGAATTTCTGTAGCTATTTGCCTCTCCTTTTCATGGAAAAAATGTGCAAACGCTTGTTTGCACGTTTTTTACGAAATATATTGAATGAGTGGTGTGTTTATCCACCTTCACCTAAGAAACTACACAAAAAAGAGAGAACAAGCTAGATCGAATCCCCTAAACAATCCTAAGCAAACTGAGAGCAGACTTTATCTCCATCTAGCTTACTTTAAAACAAGATCTTATATCTCTTGAACTCCTCCTTCTCATCATAAAACTAATTCCGACCTTTACATCGGCCATTATAATTTTTTGATCTGTTGCAAGTTGCAAATCGTGGGCACTCAACTACCTTTTTTAAAAAAGGATTCAGCAAACAATGATAGGTAATAGAGTCAGATGAATTCAAATATACCTGATCAACAAGAAGGGAAAGTAGACGATCACCCTCTTCCTTAGACAAGTTTTTCTCAGGTATGACCCGCAACTTTGGGCACTTGTGGGGGTAACCAGCAAAGCAACTATATTATAATCAAAAGATGGATGTCATCTAGTGCAAACAGACAAAACTTCTGCTTAAACAAGAAGACTTACATTACGTCAAGAATAGCCGAAACATTTAAATCTCCAAAACCCATGCCGTCAGAGTAAGGCCTATTTATGTTATTCAGTGATACCAAACTTGAGTTAGTAAAATGTTTAGTGATACACTAATAAGTATGTTTGGGCTCACGCAAGAAAATACCTGATACATATGCTAAATCGGGTGTGAGGGGATTCTGATGTTACTTTGAAGTCCTCCAGGAAAATTGCAGCCCTAATTGATGTATCAAAAGGTGCAATTAAGATCACACGACGAAGGCAAGGCAAATACAGGGAGAAACTTTTGAGTGCTTTCTTTGAAATTTTGCAGAGTAAGTCAATTAGGCCCCGCTTGGATCCCCTGTAATCGGCCCGGAATCGGCCGGTAATATTTCACGGACCTAAAAGCCTCCGTAAATTAACGCTGGAAGCCACCGGTATTTTACGGAGAGGAAAAGTAAACGCCAATCCAAGCGAGCCCTTAGGATTTTTTATTAACAAGTATTTAGTCCGGCCTGGAATTCAAAATAGACCCATGACTTGTTTACTTTGATCAATAAGCATGTTTCAAACAGACACATTTGATAATAATCCACACTGCATAATTCAAATTAAGCAACGACAAAGCAACGGATAACTATAAGGCCAGGAACAAGTATAGCAAGTAAGCAACAACTAACAGAGATGACAAGTTGACAAAATGTTGGTCACCTACAGACTTAGCACCATCCAACATTGGTTTGTCAGAACGGAGGAACACAAGTATAAAACCAAAATTACAGTCTACTTGGTACCTAATTAACATACACAATGCGCAAAAATAATCTACATGAACGAACCTCTGCATCACCAAACGGAGGGTTCTAACACTGGCATATATGTAAGGTCGTCTGATTCTGAGACTAGTGTGACCAATCTAGGGACTGTCAGTACGGAATCCGACAACAAAAAACAAAAGGTGATGAACTAGTAGTACATATTCAGAAATCTCATCGCAGCACTGGTCGGGGACACTGCCGCGGATTAAATCGACGTGTGCACCACATACCACCAAACCACTCAAGCAGCGACGACCGAACAACATCGGGTTTGCGGGACGACAGCGGCGCGACTCGAAACCCGCGAGGCAAGGATATAACTGCTGCAATGGGGGCTTACAGCGCGGTGAGCTCGTCGTTGCGCGCGGTCTGGTCGCCGTCGAGCTGCGCGGCGTGGTCCTTGCCCGCCTTGCGCCCAGCGCCGCCGCGCTTCTTCTTCTTCCTCGCGCTGTGCCCCATCGGACCGGAGCGCGCGCGGCGCGACGGAGGCGGCGGTGACGATTTGGTCACCAAGGGAAGGTGGTTTCGATGGGATTGGATGTTCCGTGTGCGGGAGGGAGGGGGGATGGTCTCTGACGAGGAGGGGATCTGTGTTGGGTTTGCGCCGGGCGACGAGGAGGTTTTTGACGTGGAATGGGGCAAATCTCTACTACAAAAACGGACGACAACGGACGAAAAACTGCCTAATTAATCACACGTACTCAACGCAGGCTACCCGCAGTAAAGTTGCGGACAAAATCGGAAGAACCAAAAACTGCCTAATTATGACAGAATCCGCTTAATTGCATCTCCTCTAATCACGTATTGTCGCCGCAACCTTCCTCCGATGCCGCCGGCCCCCCGCACGCCCGAAGCTCTCCGCCGCCTTCCGGACGCACGCCCGGAGATATCCGCCGTCTTCTGCCCCCACCCCCTGATCTATTCGCCGCCGGCCGCATCCATCCGGACTACCGGATGTAGCCTGCCTACTGGCCCGACGTCCTCGGTGTTCCGGAAGTCGCCTCCACCTTACTCGCGCACTGCCCCGCCCTCCCGCCAGCTCCTCTTCTCCTCTCCCTAGCCCAGCATCTCCTCCACCTCGTCGTTGTCCCCCTTTCTCCTCGCACAGCTTCAGCTACCTGCCGCGGGTGGAGCGCCAATGGCCGGATCTACCGCTGATAGGTAAGCGCTTCCTTCTTGCGTGCTTTATTTCTACTACCTCGTAGCTAGGTGGGTTTGGGCTCCATGAGCACTTGCGATCAGGAGATGGATCCTGATCTACTGCCCTTGCTTGTTTCAGTTCCTGATATATGGCTATGAGCGTTGGTTTGCATGAATGGATGCTCTGTTCGTCATTTTCTTGTGACATTCGCAGCCAGGCATAACACTCAGGCGAGAAAGAAGCTGCTTTCCTATGCTTTTTGGTTGTTCAGTGACCATGTCGATCCCTGCATATTTTGCAAGGCCTCAACACTAGGCCATGACCATACTACTTCAGTAAACGCTTATAAGTGGTATACTACTGTGGAAAAACTGCCCAATAGCTCGCTGCTGCTAAATATTTGAATGTGAACTTCTTCTAACAATGATCTCTTATGTGATTAGAATTATATGTGGAGAGTAGTTTCAGCAAACTTGAACTTGTGCACTGCAATTTAAATCTGAACTTGATTTTTTCTGCATTTTAGTTCTCAGTTCTAATACATTTCTTGCTCAGCCGAATTGTCGGAGGTTAAGGAGGTATGGAGTTTACTTCTTTCAATATCGCAGAAATTAATTAAACCATACAACATCATCTCCTCATTGTCGAACTAGACCGAGGAAGATGTGGGAGCAGAGCTTGAGGTGTACAATCGACCTACGCATGTGTCTATGCCTTTCAGATTGAGCAGCGCACCAAGTTAGGCAAAATGTGAGTTTATCTCTACTATAAAAGAATGGACTGTCCTGTCTTCTGCTCTTCCGTCGTACGTCGCCGCCGTTTTGCAATTGCCCCCCTCACAAAGTAGGGAATCAACCCGCAGTCCTAATTTAATGTTAGTCGACCACTTTTACATTCTAGCACCCTGACCGCGATCTTCGTCCACGCCGATCTTCCTCCCGCCGCTGCCCAGCCCGCTCCGGTAAGCCGCCTCCCCGCCGCCGCCCAGCCCGCTCCAGTCCGCCGCGACAGCGCCGCCGCCGCCGTACATACGCTCCTCCGCCTCCCCGCCTACTATCGACCAGGGACGGGACCGGTGAGGCAGCTTCGGCAGCGCCGCCGTCCGATTCAAGCCAGGCGCCGGCGAATCGAGGCCTCCGGCGAATCGAACCCCCGCTCCCGCGCGTGCGACCTCGGATCCATTCTCTCCACTACTGGAACCCCGTGCGGTGCAGCCGTGGTTCGAGATGCAGTGGTGGGAGGCAGCGGGATCCCGGGCGGCACACTGCATGGACGCGAACCGCCGGCGCCGGAGTCAGAGCCGGGGAGTCGCCGTGGAGCATCGACCCCTGCTACTTCCCCTCCGTCCATCTTCTTCCTCCTGCAGCAGCGGAAGCGGCCTCCAGCCTTGGCCTACAGGCGTCAGCAGAGGTCAGGGGGATCTCGTCGAGCTCATGCCTCGTGGCCCAGCTCGAGGCCGCCAATCCCACCACCAGCCTTTGATCGATACACCGCTTACTACCCTCTGCTTCAGGTAGACACACGGTGAGGACTACCTCGAGTTCTTCCGCCATACACATCCTTGTTCGTTCTATTCCTCCGGTTCAGATCTCACCTTTTTTTACCATGTGAAATCCTGAACCTCGTGTTCCTACTCAATCTTGGATGGACAACATCACTTAGATGTAAACTGAGTTTGAGTTGGGGTGGATTAAAAAGTACGAAATATGGTCTTCATTTATTTATACATCAACAAACATATCTTTCATACACATATGCACGTTTATATTTACTAGGGATAAATTCAACGGGGCCTGAGCAATTCTCTGGTTTGAGGTATGTCTTCGAAGCTGCTTCAAGGGGGCAGAAGGCAGCACGGCCTCCATGGGGAGCTCGAGACGGATTTTCTCTCTCTTTGTCTTGCCTCATTGATTTCCCATTCTCTTGATTCGTGTTCTGTTGGCTGTCGCAACATACTACCCCTTCAGCTTGTGTTGCTTGATACATATGCCACAACAATATATACAGAGGGCAGCAATTTTTTCTTTTAAAATGAGATATGTAATCCTCTTCTCTTAAAAAAAATTCATTCTTTCAGGTTCGAGTAGGAGTAATCCTGGTTTGGTTAATCGAGTCAAGAAATAGGGTAATGAGAATGGATCTGCTCTTCCTTTTGAGACCAATCTTTTGTGTCTAGATGCAGCAAAGTGGCAGTGTGCTATGAAGTTTTCTTTACTCTGAAATTGAAGTCATTTGTACAAGAAGTTCAGAAGCTTTGTAGGGATTTCCGTTTTCTCGCTTAATGTCATGGCACACGGACCTAACTAGGCTGCACAAAAGAGAGCTTCACAGGACAAGATCTTGGTTTCGGCTAAAGTGTACCCCCTCTTTTATGCTAAGTTGTAACTCCTGTAGTCCTGATACTCAGTATATTCAATGAATATAGCTCATTTTGCCTTGCGAGAAAGGGAGGAAAAGAGTAAAGGGAACCAGAAGCAAGATGATCCCACCGGCTGTGAATCCCTCGCATGCTATGCACTTGCTTGACATGGGTCGAATGCTTGCGGTGGTCACCCGCAACGACGGCATGATGATGATCGTCTTTGTGTTGCAGGACCAGAAGCAAGATGTCTGCGTGTTCCAGTGCCGGCATGACGGTGATGGGTATCTAAGTTTCTAGGAGCAAGGTGATTGGTGGGCCAAGGTTGTCTCCGAGGAGGGAGACGTGTTTGTCAGCTACTATGGCGAGCTGTTGCATTGTGACAAAGGGGGCAATTTAGTATAGTATCCAAATACAAGTTTGTTGAAGAAATACCAACATTCATTCCTCATAGGCTCAAAGAGAGTCCTATTCAACATTGATGTTTCTAAAGAATACGAAGAATTGATTTCTGTCGACCTTCTCGAGATCTAAGTTGAGCCATGTTAACTGTAAGTAAGCCATTTTGGTTTAGAACTGGCTATAGTATAGTATTTCATTAGAACATGGTTTGGGTTCTCCATACCACACCAAATCTTATTAGCACACAAATCATCGTAGCCTTTTGCCTATGACTTTCAGATTGAGCGGGGCCCCAAGTTAGGCAAAATGTGAGTTTATTATCTTATAAACTTCATCTGTCCTGAGAAAACTTTTTCTTTGTTGTGTCCTGCATCCTCGTGTTCTGATTATGTTAGTGGTGATAGTTGCAAATTTAAAAGGCTTAACTGAATAATTTTTTATTATATAACCACTTATAAAGCTGACATGTTTTTTGACGGTCTAAAGCTGACCTGCGTTATTGCTGCACTCGGTGGACATTGCACAATCGGTCAAATTAGTATTCTTCTATAGTTGCTTCTATCCTCTTTCGTTTTCTATGCAGCTTAGCAACTCCTCCTGCAAAAGCATCTAATATTGCTTTATATATATTACCAATTACTTCTACCATGTGCACTATGTGTTTTAGTTCTTTCTTTAATTGGCAAATCAGACAGGTATTGTGTATGTGCAACATCACAATTGCCTGCCATTTTGCACTGCCCACAATAATTATATATCTCTGTTAAGTAAGTAACTTTGTCTAATTTGGTTTTCTTTTCTTTTTTTAACCCGCTGATCCTCACGAATTGTATTACTTGCAGACCACTTTACTGCAGCAAAGGGTTACTTAACGTTCACAGCTTCAGGAGCTCTTGTTGGGCACTTAACCATCACTAATCAAAGAATGGGTCTAAGCCAGCGAGAAGAGCAGGTGCTGATGGTTAAGTATAATTAATCTTTCTACAGTTTCTTGTGTTCTGAACGCATATTTCTGCAACTATTGTTTATTCTGCAGAAGAAGGCAATATCGACATCACACTGTTCTCAACCCAATACAATAGAATATGACTTGGCACTAGACTGGATGCTTGTCCGAGAAAAGCAAGCAAGGAAGTTCAGTATACTTCATAAGGTAAATACAATTCCTCCGTGCTTTCGATATTTATTCGTGTTTATAAACTGAGACGTTAATTTTGCATTTTCATATTTTTCTGTAGAAGCACACCGAGGAGAGGAAATCGTTTGCAGCAATGTTTGGGAAGTGAGTAGCTTAATTGGAATCGCCTAAACAATGGGAATCAGCCTGTTTTGTGCGTGTCAGTTGTCAGATGGGGCGATGTGCTCTAGGTGTTCGACGAATTGTAAAATTGTGGGGGTTTGCAATCGTAGTAGGAGGAATTTCCGCAGGATCAGTTATCAAGATTAGGGTTCAAGCAACTGGTAATGGTCGTAAAGCTTAAAATAAAGAAAGCAATTGATATTGGATAGAGGAGCTGCAAATGTCTGAACACCGCGGGCAATAAATCACAGGGGCTCTCAACTGAGTACCATCCCTTGGATCCTGTTGTGCATCGAGAACTTGTAAAAAGAAATGACATGAAGAATATAAAAATTCAGAACCGGTAGTGTCACCTACCTTTTGTTGTTCTTCTTTGCCACTTTATTTTCATGCGATGATTGATGTGTTATATTGTGTTTGACTTGAGCAGTCCAGGAAGTGTTATGCCAAAAATTCTATATACATGTGGAAGAGTATAAATTTTGAAAGATTGCATTCACAGTACGTTAATCCAACGACAAGTAGTCCCTAACCCCTGCTCCCCCCCACCCCCCACCACAAGAGCATGTGATTTTATTTGGATGTGCTGAATGCTTAATTATCATGTGTATTTTCTTCGAATGTTTATTTTGAGGGCAGATGTGACGAGGTAGAATGGGTTTAGGAGCAAGAAGAGATATTCTCTTCTTTGAAGATGAGCGTAAGATAAGGAGGCTTCACCTCAATGCATACATGATAAAGACAATGCGATTTATATATTCTATATCCGTAGCAACGCACGGGCATTCAACTAGTATTATCTTAAAATATGCAGTGTCCTGTCTCAGACGACGGTCGAAAAACTGCCTAATTAATCACACGTACTCAACGCAGGCTATCCGCAGGAAAGTTGCGGACAAAATCGGAAGAACCAAAAACTGCCTAATTATGACAGAATCCGCTTAATTGCACCTCCTCTAATCACGTACTGTCGCCGCAGCCTTCCTCCGATGCCGCCGGCCCCCCGCACGCCCGGAGCTCTCCGCCGCCTTCCGGACGCACGTCCGGAGATATCCGCCGTCTTCTGCCCCCACCCCCTGATCTATTCGCCGCCGGCCGCATCCATCCGGACTGCCGGATGTAGCCTGCATGCTGGCCCGACGTCCTTGGTGTTCCAGCAGTCGCCTCCACCTTACTCGCGCACTGCCCCGCCCTCCCGCCAGCTCCTCTTCTCCTCTCCCTAGCCCAGCATCTCCTCCACCTCGTCGTTGTCCCCCTTTCTCCTCGCACAGCTTCAGCTACCTGCCGCGGGTGGAGCGCCAATGACCGGATCTACCACCGATAGGTAAGCGCTTCCTTCTTGCGTGCTTTATTTCTACTACCTCGTAGCTAGGTGGGTTTGGGCTCCATGAGCACTTGCGATCAGGAGATGGATCCTGATCTACTGTCCTTGCTTGTTTCAGTTCCTAATATATGGCTATGAGCGTTGGTTTGCATGAATGGATGCTCTGTTCGTCATTTTCTTGTGACATTCGCAGCCAGGCATAACACTCAGGCGAGAAAGAAGTTGCTTTCCTATGCTTTTTGGTTGTTCAGTGACCATGTCGATCCCTGCATATTTTGCAAGGCCTCAACACTAGGCCATGACCATACTACTTCAGTAAACGCTTATAAGTGGTATACTACTGTGGAAAAACTGCCCAATAGCTCGCTGCTGCTAAATATTTGAATGTGAACTTCTTCTAACAATGATCTCTTATGTGATTAGAATTATATGTGGAGAGTAGTTTCAGCAAACTTGAACTTGTGCACTGCAATTTAAATATGAACTTGATTTTTTCTGCATTTTAGTTCTCAGTTCTAATACATTTCTTGCTCAGCCGAATTGTCGGAGGTTAAGGAGGTATGGAGTTTACTTCTTTCAATATCGCAGAAATTAATTAAACCATACAACATCATCTCCTCATTGTCGAACCAGACCGATGAAGATGTGGAAGCAGAGCTTGAGGTGTACAATCGACCTACGCATGTGTCTATGCCTTTCAGATTGAGCAGCGCACCAAGTTAGGCAAAACGTGAGTTTATTATCTTATAAACTTCATCTGTCATGAGAAAACTTTTTCTTTGTTGTGTCCTGCATCCTCGTGTTCTTATTCTGTTAGTGGTGGTTCAGTGAATCTGTTTCAGTTTGACTTGTTTCTGTTCAAGTGCACTTTGTTCGACCATTCATGAGCTGAGACCATTCACTTTGTTCGACCATTCAGTTTGAATAGAATAACTTTTTAAATATAAAAAAATAATAGATGATGATTCATAGTAGAGATTTCGAAATGAGATACTAGGGTCAATTCTATCTTCTGATACTTATGGTAACGTATGCAGTTTACTCCCGAGGTTTGTATGTTGTTGGAAGAGGCTCACTTAAGCGCACATATTTTTATTGTCTTCATCTTTAGGACCAATTTGTATAGGTGTTTACTTGCTTCCTAACAGAAACTAAGGTATGCAAAATTCAGTTCACCTATAATTTTGTGATCTCCCTTCAATTATTTTCCGTAATGTATTTTCTTAAAGTCATTTCTGAACATCAGCTTCAGCGTGTACACATACTCGATTACTATGTAACAAGCCTGTTAAATCTCTATTATCATTCTACAACAATCTATCAAAGTTGTTAGCTCCAGTTGCTGACCTCCTATAGTTTATGTTATCCAAAATTAAATATGAACGATGCAAACTGTATTTTCCCTCTATTTTTTCGAGTTAGATATGTGAAACTTGCTTCTTTTCACTTTGGATATAGTTTATTTGTTATGGTCTAGGTTTTTTTAAGGTGTTCTTGACTTACTCATTAATTTCTTTATATTCGTGTGCTTTGCATTTGATTTGTACAATTATACTAAGCAGGTTGGTTTGAACACTATTGTTTTGATTGCTGTCTTCTCTTCAGTCATTCAAGTGGCAATGGTCTTCTCATAAAATGTGGAAAAAAGCGATGGGATCAAACACAACATTACATAAGGTACATCTTGTGCTATGTTGCAGCTTTTCTATTATTAGAATGCTTACTTTAATAAACAGCAGCAGCAACCTGGGCATCCACGATTCCTACGTGAAGTAGCAGATAAGGCCCAAAATTTACAGGATCAGCTAAGGTTTCTCTAGAACATAAAAACTCTAAAGCATGTGGTCAATTTTGAATCCTGGAGTAACAAAGCCTGAAGGTCGTTGTGTCCATGATGTTTGGCTGGCCGGATGCGTCAAGTCGTCAACAGCTCCTTTTATGTCAAAGCTTGTATAAATATGCAACCCATAAATTTTGTGACGAAAAACTGAAAGCCATGTAGCTTTTACATATAGTATACTGCAAAGGGTGAACTAACATAATGGTTTTTACTAAATCTGAAACTTCAGACTTCCCACTCTAAATTGCAAATGATCATTTTATTCTAAGATATTCTAAAGTTCTCTATGAAAAAAAATGGACCACATGAATTCAGGTCAGTACATGTATGTGAACTTTGTCATCTTTTCCGAGCTCAGGTTATGTACTTCAGTCATTATGTGTAGCACATAACATCATACTAACGAGTCTGATGTGTTTTATTGTAGGCTATAGCGGGAGAAAATACCTTGAAGCGCGTACCCGTAGCAACGCACGGGCATTCAACTAGTGGATTAATGGAAGGGGCGACTACGTCGACTCGACTGGGGTCCAGTTGTCCAGACTTGGATACTACTCCATCGAGTAAGCGCAGAGGCGGCGAGATCTTTGTGACCAACTTTCCGACTATGCCACAACCGGTGGCTAGCCCTACAGATTGTGCTAGCTTTTGCCGTAGTACTTCTCGCATATGCGACGTTGTTTTTAGGGTAATAATTGACTTAACATACTATAGCAATTCATTGAAATTTCAGCTGAAATGACATTCCAATTCCATGACAAAACAAGTTTTGGTATGGAATCTGAAATGAATTCCATGAAAATGAAGCGAGTCAAACGAGGTCTGACTCCACGTCAACATCAGCAGTCCGACACCCCAAAGAACCTAATATTAAATGGGAACCGGACATAAAATACGCGCTCAACATTCGTCTCGGTCGGCCTAAATTTTGTCAAACACCTTTTAGGCCAACATCATAGTTGGAACCTTCTCAAAGATGTCAAACAATGTCAGGATATGCCCTCCCCCTCCTCTCGCGACCTCACAAGTCACATGTGTCTAGGTGAGGAGCTGCTGATGAAGGTGATGAAGCTGGAACCAGAGGATCTACTGGAGGAAGAGCAAACGCCAAAGCAAGTGAAGGTGAACCGCATGGTGGAATCCGCCAATCGGGCCGGCCGGCGCAAACACGAGACAACAAAAGAGTGGTTGCAATCCATACGTGTGGACCTCTCCATCCCACAATGCTCGCCGAATTGAGCCAAGGGAGCACAACGCCCTCCCTTCAAGAGAGTTTCACAATGTCGACACAAACATGTTTCTCCTCCTCCCTATCCTCGCTACAGGTGGGTGAGAACGACAATGACGACTCGAAAGCGGTCTTCTCACCAGTTGTACCAGTTAATAGAGGCATCGACCTCAACCAAGAGGTCGTACCACGAATCGCGATATTACGTCAGTCGAAACTCGCGACTGAGATTCGTCCATCACCGGTTCCCTCCAAACGTGTGAAGAGCTTTGATTGTCCAATTGGGGAAAAAAAGTAAGGCAACAACGAAGAGGGCATAATCTTCCTTCCTCCAAGATTCGTTTGCCGAGCATGAAGAATGTCTCATCGTCCTCGACTCCCAAAGCGAACATGCACAAAGAGAACAAAAGATGTAAGACACATACTTTGCCTTGCAAAACCAAATTTTAAGTGGTTGCAAGACGATAGAGCTCAATAAAAACCGAAAGTGCATGATCATGTCCACCAACACGATAAACATGAACTTGGATCAGAAGGCTTACTTTGCCAAGAAAGTCGCGCATGCCATGGAGGAGAGAAAAGCAAAGGCCAAAAGAATGTTTTTAATGTGTTTTCGATTTTTATTGGGATGTGGCAGGACTGGTGTTTTGGTGGCCGGACTTGGTGTTGGCCCTAACTTCTACTAGTTGAATCGGCGCGGCGCACGCCGCGCCCTTGATGCCAATTTGTGGAAGGCAATTTTTTTAAAATTTTCGAATTTGAATTTCGGCAATGTGACATGTAATGTTAGCATTTTTGCATGTGGTTATGTTGAGATGTTTTCATATTTTTTCGGATGAGTATATTTGAATAGAAAATTCTTGGTAAAATAGTATATTTGTATTTCTGATATAAGTAGATAGCGGGTTTTTATAGCATTGTTCGATATATTTTATGGAATAGCGGAATATTCACCTAAATGTTGGCCAAATTAGAATGTTCGAACATGTTTTTATTTTCTTATAAGTAGGTAGCATTTTTTTGAGCATTTTTTATATGTTTTGGTTTAGGTCAAAAAATTGTTGAAATTAAAAAAATGTATGTGTTCGAAAGTTATTCAAATTTTCAAAATGGCCAAATTGGGGAGATATTCATATTTGAATTATTTTCACGTTCATTAAATTTGTTAACGGCTATATTAAACATTAAAATTTATTTATGTTTGAGTTTTCTGAAATTCGGAAGAAGTCTACACTTAAAATTTGTTTAAGTTTTAGTGTAAATACCATGGAGCAAAAAATTCAAATCTCGAAATGGCCACATTAAAACTTGTTTAGATTTAAATGTACTGAATTTCGGGAAGAAGTTTGCACTTAAAATTTGTTTAAATTCCGGAATTGTTAAAATTGGGAAGGCATTCATATTTTAATGCAGTTAATGTTTATTGAATGCTCAGACTTGAAAGGCATTCAAAATATTTGAACATTCAAATTTGATTTTCGATTCGTACGATGTGAATAGTCAGCGTTTATTGGTGTGTTCATGTTCATATCTTTGTCACATCTGTAGACATCGTGGTGCAAAAAAAATGTGAAAATGTCCATGCTCAAATTATGTTCAGATTTGAGTGTATCGAAATACAAAAAAGATCTACATTTATGAATTTGTAAATACCGTGGTGCAGAAAAAATTAATTTGGAAATGGCTATTTTTAAACTGTATTTAGATTTGAATGTATCGAAATACAAAAAAGGTTTATGTTTATGAATTGTTTGATTTACAAAAGTTGGTGAAATAGCTAGATTTGAAAGGCATATAAGATTTCAAAATATTTAAATTTGTATGACGTATTTTGCTGGTAAAATTGAAATTCAAAAATGTCTACATTTTGAAATTGTGCAGGTTTAGAAATTATTGAAGCTGTATTTGAAAAGATATAAAAGTTTTAAAAAAAGAAAATTAGAATAAAAGGAAAAGGGAAAAAAAGAAAAACGGGAAAAAAAAAGAGCCGAGCTAGCCAGCCTAGCCCACGAAACGGCCCAGCAGCCCAGCCCAGGCCGTCGAGACGTCAGGGTGACGCCGCCGCGGCGCGCCACCGCGAGGCGGGACGCACGGGTGCGCGCGTACGGTGCGCCTCGACGCAGGGAGCCCGCGAGCGGCGGCGCCGCTGGCTTTAGGTCGCCGGAGCGGCGGCGGCGGCGTGCGGACGCGGCGGTGGCCAGCGCGCACGACGGCGGTGATCCCGACGCGGCCGCGGCGTCCCGGCTCGCGCCGGTCGGAGAGGAGGTGGATGCGGCGATGGCGGAGACGCTCGTGTGCGTCGATCTGACGGGGGAGGAGCAGTGCGGCAGCTGCGCGCGTCAGCGGCGCCGACGCGGTCGCGCGGGAGAGAGATGTGTGGAAAACCTGCATTTATGGTCTCGCAAAGCTTAAGATTGAATTATAAATTGGAGTTCAAGGATATGGATGACTGACTGGAATATCCAGGGCATATGATTTGAAGATGTGGATCACAAACGGTAAAAGAAAATCAAATATCTGATCAAAATGATGGTCTCAAAAGTGACTTCATCTTGATACAATTCAGATAATTAAAAAACACCCAATTGCATAAAAAAGTTCACAAAAAATGAAGCAAAAAAGAAATAATCCTAGTGAAATTACTTCAGAACATGGTGTTGTTAAGTGATACGGACAAATGCGACAACTGTGATGTACAACAAGTGAGATAACCAACAGGGTATAAGTAAAATAAGGAAATACGTAAGCGAAGGACAACAATAAGGAAATACAGAGTTGAGGAAGTTTTATACCTGACCAAAAGACGGACATAGCCCCGGCTCACAACAACAACATAGCTGGAACAAACAAAAGCAAAAGTTACTCATGTGACCCATATTAAGAGAAGAAACGTAAACCATGTAACTGTAACTGTAACCCTTATTCACATAAACCATCTAATTAAAGTCAGTCCTATGGCCTGCCGGACAGATAGACACAGCACGGATGAATAACCTGTTAAGATAATTACAACAATGATATATTTGTCCTCATAATTAAACTGAGCCACAAAGTTACAAATGTTCAGATAATTCCACATGGAAATACCAGAAGATACAATCTCATGTGGATGCTTCATTAATTTCCACCATGGCCACTTAAACAACATCGCAAAAAAGAGCAAGTATGTGAACATATACACCATCAGGCCAGTAAACCCAGAAAATAAGGACACCATATTAACAAAATAGAAACTAATTTATTGGTGTTCAAATAGATGTAAAATTTGACCAAGCGGCATAGACCAATAATATGAGCAAATACAGTTTTACACGCGGACATAGGAACGATCTCGGAGTGTCCATCTATGAAAATGATCCAAACCTCTCAATCCCTTCATATAGCTATGATCATTTTTGAGGCAGCCAATAAGAATGTAGAAAGAAACATACTAAGGAGAACCCAAAGGGCTATTATTTTGAAATAGTGGGGTTTGTGAAGACATGTTAAAATATATTTCTTGGCCATAGGTTGTCCTAGCAGTGAACAGCTGTTGTAAGCAACACAAAATAAATGACTAATTTAGCATGTTGACTGAACTATTCTATTCCAATGCTATTCAGACTGTTTCTTAGATGTTGAGCAAATTTTGAAAATCCCTTTTTAGCATAGACAGAAGACCCAAAAAAGGTTTGGTGTATATAGTGAGCATATAACAAATAATGTGAACCAATGGATGCAGGATAAGAGAGCGTTTCAGGTAAAAATAGTAATGCCAATGCATGTCATGGAAAATGTTGCGCTGATGTCAATGGTTCTGTGTATAAGTTAGGCAAATAAAATATTACTCTTTGGAAGGAATAATGGCAAGCGAAAATCTGCTATTTTGAAGGTTAAGGCTGCACATCTATTTATTCTAGAACTGAGAGACGTCCAGTAAAGGGGCAGCCACACTGCTCTAAACTCTTAAGAGCCTTCGAATGCAAGCACTAACCCTTAGGAATAGCATCTATGCTGCAGAAGAGTCAACTAAACAAATAAGAAAATCAATATATCTGCTTTGAATATAAACTCGTAATAAGCAAATAGAACTAATTAGCACATAGAATGATTAAAATTTCGCCTTCTAACACCAACAACACAAATAAAAGAACACAATGGTTGTTATTTAGCCAATTTAATAGATTGTCATTTGATTCAGCTAAATGATAAATGATTATTTTCATAACAGAAAATTCATTGTACACAATTTACTCATGTTAAAAGACTGAACTGAACTGAAAGCATAACTAATTTGCACAGCCCAAGAAAGCATAACTGAACTGAACCTGTTGAATAACGCAATACCTGGAGAACAAAAAATAATTTATGTACTGGATCAGATTTTAGAGAAGATGATTATGTAAAAATATGGCAAAAGGGGAACATACCATGCGTAACTTCTATCAAACGCTATCAAAACGGGCAGAAGAATATAGCAAGAAATCTAAGGAAAAAGACAAATTACATGAATTACATGATTGTGGTAGGTGCGTTCTGTCTTCATTTATGCTGGTTTGCTAATTGGAGGAGTGTCCTTCCCAGCTAGCAGTTAATAGCAAAACAAATCCTCGTTGGAATGCAAATGAGAATAGAATCGAGGAGTCCTTGGGGCTTGCCTTCTGCCGCGCGCATATTTACTGTCTTTCGTCCGCATAAAGCAGGCGAATCTGCAGAGAATGAGGGAACTTGCTGCCGGTTAAAACTACATCTTTCAGCTAAGAGGCTTAAGTCAGTCGATCTATATTGGATCGTACCTTGGAGAGGTTTGTGTTCTCTACTTTAGAGTCAAGATTGGATCGTACCTTCATCTGATTGACTGCATGTAGATCGTAGCAAGTACGATGATTAATCTGTTCTTTTACTTGCAGTTTAGAAAAAAACAGTTTGTCCTAGATCAATATACACATGTAGAAGAACTAAACGGGGAAATTAAATATTACCTGCCGTCGTGACATCAATCCGCCAGATATCAGAGCATCGGCGCATATGGATCATCTCCGGCGTGTACTGTTGATGCATGTAAAATGCATACATGAACTTTGCACTATATCACTTATATTCCAATCATATTTGCATCATATAAGGGTTATACCACTGTTATTTAATGATTTTTGGAAATAAAATAATTGTTTCCTATTTTTATGAAATTAATCCTGCGCAGGTAGAAAACCCTATTTTTTTCCTTTTAAGTTTCAGTCACCCAAACGACGTCTAAATAATTTGGAAAAATACAGGCGTCAATATTTTGGAAGGAAGAAGACTTGGAAGCGAAGGAATCAATCAAACGGAGGCCGGAGGGCCAAAAGAGGGTGGCTCACGCGACCACTGTACTTGGCCGCGTGGGGCCCACCAACTTGGGCCTCGGGGCTCCGCAGCCGTCGATCTTTTCTCCACCGCCTTCGTCTTGACCTAAAAACGGCTATAAAAGAAGTCTCACGGCGTTCTCGAAAACAAGCGCCGCCGAAACGCAGAAACACCGAAAGAGAGATCTGGAGCTGCAGATTGGAGGGGGGAAACTCCGGCGGGGCGCTGCCGGGGTGGTCTCCATCTTCTCTGATGACTTCTCCACCGTCTCCATGATGAAGGGGGAGTAGTCCACCCCCTGGATTTGGGTTTGTGGTGGTAACTTATGTATCTCTCCTCTCTTTGAGCTTCACTAAATTAGTACCGTATGAGCTGCTGAACATAATTACGGTCATCTATGTAATTCCTATGGTGGATATTGTGGTATGAGATGATATTTGTTATGCATTTGCTGTTGTGTTGGAACTTTTATGACTTGTCATACTTTAGAGATATTTTATGATACATGTGATGGTTTGATTTATTCATAATGCCTTGTTTATTCTTATCATGGGGTTATTGACACCACCAAGTGTAGATAGATGAGAGAGATGTGGTCACACGCACGAAATATAAATCATTGCACTAGCGTTTAGAATATTATCCATTAAGAAGTATGATGTATGTAGGTACGGGATGGCCGATGTGACACGGCATAGGTATTGAGTGACACAGTACCGCCCAACATCCTTTATCTGGGGGTAAAAAGAAAGAGTATGATGTGGGAGTGAGAGCAACCACGCTAGCCTTACGAGGGTGACCTAGCAATACAAATGAGTACTTCTTTCAACTATGTGTTTTAGGACATATAGTCGTTATAAAAGTTATCATTAAAACATGACAATTGTGTGTACTTTATCTGTAACATGATAATCATCGTAGATGAGAGAGAGGATTAAGTGAATCCATGAACCCATGTACATTGTTCCTATAAGAGAAAACCTTTGTCTTGTCCTCTTGCATTGAAGAGCATTGGGACACTTTTACATTCTTGTTTTGTTTCATTAAACTGCCATCCATTAAATCAACCACCTTGTTCTTTAAACTTGTTTAGTGCATAATCAACTAAAACTTGTGACACTTTAGTTGTAAGGAATAGATAACTTTTCCTTTTTGCTCCTGCGGATCGATACCTTACTTCCACATTGAGAGGTGCTACAGTGATCCCCTGCTCTTGGGGGTAATCAACTGTACATCGAGCTGAGCCCCTCTCCTCCCGGCCGCGGCCGCCGCCCTCCAAGCCGCCTTCCAGGCCGCGGCCGTCGCACTCCAGGCCGCGGAGGAGCTCACCCCACCTCCCCCAGCTTTCCATGGCGCGCCACCGCCGCTAGATCTGGCCAGGCGTGCGGCTGCCGCCTGACGTCCGGCCGCCTCCTCTACTCGCTTATCTACATTGGGGAATGGAAGAGCACGGATCCGGCAATTCCGGGCGCGAGGGGACGCGCGGCTACGCGCGTTGGCGGCCGCGGCGACCTCCGCCGTCGTGGGAGAGAGAGGCGGGGGAGGGGGGGTGTGAGGACGCTTTTGCAGAAAATTACTTGGCGTTTCCAGTAATTGCAAGAAGGTCCTTCCCCTCGTAAATCTGTGGGAGCTATTTCCTGAATTGCGAGGGAGATTTATGTAAAAGCGATGCGGTAGTGACGCTTGGACCGTCGAATCGACGATCGGACGGCCCAGATCGCGTCCGTTATTGTTCATAATTGTTCATCGAACAGTAACCGAGTGATCTGGGCCGTCGGATCTCGATCCAACGGTCCAGATCGCTAGCGCGGAGAGAGCTTGAAAATGTTGCCCCTTAATATATTGGGTAATGGGGTGCCTACCGTGGTATGGCGGATTTTATTATCCACATTTCGATTGCAGAATTTGTTGTTGGCGTTCATTATTTTTTCGAATACAATAATTAGGAACAATTGATATGGCCGTCATTCATCCCCATGAGCCATGAGTGACCCCATTACAGCTGACACGAGTTTTTCCTTCGTGAAGCCTGGCGCTATGCCGTCCCTCTCTCTGCCTTTCCTCTAGCCTCCTAATCTCTGATTCCTATCCTTTCTGCGCCATGGATGCATCCCAGCAACCAGATCCGCGACCTCCGCCATCACCTAACCTCGCCTTTCCACCAGATCGAACTCCGCCGCCACCAAATCTTGCCCATCCACCAAATCCCCCCGGTTCACAACCTGCTAACGTGCTTTCCTTTCCAGCTCTGTATCAACAGGCACACATCGACGAGATGCAGGTGCAAGCCCAGAATCAGCCTGTGGAAGATAGACCTGGAAGCAGTAGTCAACAAGGCAACTCCGCCCGAAGATTGCAACCTCCTCCAGTTCCTCAGCTGGCGATTAATCTTCAAGCAATGAGTATTGCAGCGGCTGGGGAGAATAGTCAGATCTTGGGCAACAACTATGTTCTCTACCTGAAGATTGCTTCTTCGGGGGGCCTGTCAGAGTGCCGCACCTATCTGCGATTCAGCAAGCGATGCGGCGTGCTTGGAGAGCCAATTATGAAGACATTACTCAGGTAAATCAGGAGGTGTTCAAAGCTGTCTTTTCCTCACACAGAGCTATGATGTGGGTGTTCAAGAAACAGCCGTGGGTTGTTCAATCGGAGGTGCTGCTTCTGGAGATAGCAGACAGTAAAGATGAAGGATTTGACAAAGAGCAGCAGATACCTATGCAGCGGCTCGGTCGACCAAGGCAGAGTATTATCACGGATCGGCTTGCTTCAGGAACGGAAGCTGGGGAGGTTCCATTTTACAGATATAGTCAATGGATAATCAACACTGACAAGCTCCCACAAGAGATGAACATTTCGGTGAAACAATCTTCCCAGCAGTAGCAGGATCAGTGTGTTCGATTAACTGAAGAAGCTACGCTGACCAAGATGGAAATCATGGAAGAGCAAAGATTCAGGCCAAGCTCCATTGATCATAGCTCGGCTCCAATGGTGGATCGCCTGCAGCAGCACGAAGACACTGTTCACAAGCAGCAACTTTTTCAACGCGGTGAGCTGACAACAACTGCTGAGTCACCACGTCAAGCTAGGCCGAGCCAACACGTGCACGATGTGGCAGCTCCACCGTCTTCTACAGCCCTCCACCCGCACTGTGCACCGGATGAAAGTCTTCTTCAGCTGGTCAATCGTTCAGACTCGGCTGGCTTCCCGCGCAATTCGGATTTGTTGCAAAAGGAAACTCCTGCTCGTGATTTTGTGCTGGACTGGCAGGAGGGTGATAGCACTGGTGATGTCGGATCGCAGCAGGCTAGGGTGCCCCGGTCGCCATGAAAGCGATCGCCTGGAATTGCCAAGGGGCGGGCAGGGCTCTTGGCAATCCCAAAATGCTCCACCTTGCCCGAATGATCGTTGCCACGAAAGCGCAGGTAATTTTTTTATCCGAAATTAAATCTTCCAAATTTACCTCAAATGACATCGCTACTCGTTTTAATATGTCTGATGTGTTGTTGTGCCTTCTCGGAAGCGTTCGGGAGGGCTTTGGCTAATGTGGACTGACGACATTCAGATCTCTGTACATTGCGCCTCGTTTCATCTTATCTTAGCTTTAGCTACTGATAGGGCCTCTAATCAAAAGTTTGGGCTTGTGTGCGTTTATGGAGACCCTTATCATCGCCTAACTTCCTCTATCTGGGAGCAAGTAGCTCATTTTGTGTATGATAACTGCGACTTGCCAATGTTGTGCTTAGGCGATATGAACGATATGCTGTATGCTTCTGATAAAAGCACCTCCAATGTAAATTATTCCCGTTATCTGCTTTCCGTTTTTGCATTAAATCGTGTGGTTTTTTGATCTGGGTTTTAGTGGGCCGGCTTACACGTGGACTAACAAGCGCTTCTCTTCCAAACCTCTGTTTCAAAGGCTTGATAGATGTTTGGTTAACCATGAGTGGTGTGTTGCTTATCCGATCTCTAACGTCTACAACATGCCTCTCATGCATTGTTTCAGTGACCATGGCCCCATCTTGCTCTCTACTGACGGTTCTTCAAGAAAAATTAAGAACTTTTTTAAATTTGAAAATTGGTGGTTGAAAGAGCAAGACTTTCAGGAGGTTGCAAAGAATGTGTGGTCCAATAATTCTTCAGGCTCCTTCCATGACAGAACTAACAAGCTTTCTGCAGGCTTAAAGGTTTGGTGCAGGAAAAAGAAACCTTTGCAGGACGAATTAAAGGAGATTGAAGCAAAAGTTGAAGAAATTCAAAAGA
Source organism: Poa pratensis (assembly GCA_947311845.1). NCBI lineage: Eukaryota > Viridiplantae > Streptophyta > Magnoliopsida > Poales > Poaceae > Poa > Poa pratensis. Next base: position 119,963,562 of record CAMZMU010000052.1, read on the forward strand.
AGCCGCCTCATTTGCAAGACCACTCCCTGGAACAATCCCTCCTCACAAGGTATGAACAAACTATGACCAAGCTAAATGATTTTTACATTCAAAGAGCTAAAAAACACTGGATAAAAGATGGTGATCATAACACTGCTTATTTTCACCGTTCGGTTGCTAAAAGGAAAAGAAGGAATTCAATCATGTCGGTAAAAGATGAAAACAATGTGCTCCAATTTATGCCTGATCGTATTGCTAACACTTTTGTTGCTTACTTCAGATCCATCTTTGCTTCTTCCAACTCGGGTAGAAATAGGCCTTTTGATTCTTCTTTGCCCACTCATTTGGATGATCCTACTTACTCCATTCCGGATAAAAAAGAGCTTTTTGACACTCTTGCTGATATGAAGAAAAATGCCTCTCCGGGTCCCGATGGTTTTAATGTGGAGTTTTATTTGGCAACCTGGAATTGGATTGGGGATGATGTCTTCGGCTTTGTTCGAGATTTCTTTGTCTATGGTTCCTTTCCTCAGCATGTTAATGACACCCACATTGCTTTGATCCCTAAGAAGCTTGTGCCTTTGGTTCCGGCAGACTATAGACCGATAAGCCTCTGCAATGTTATTTACAAGCTTATTGCTAAATGTTTAGCAAACAGGCTTAAGCCGCATTTGCCGGATTATATACATCCCTCTCAGCAAGCTTTTATTGAAGGTCGCAGAATAAGTGATAACATTATCATTGCCCAAGAAATTACTCACTCTTTTGAGCTCTCTTCTTGGAAATCAAAAGCTTTTATGCTGAAAATTGATCTTGCCAAAGCTTTTGATCGCTTGGAATGGAATTTTATTGTTGCTGCTCTTGCTCGTAAAGGGTTGCATGGACATTTTATCAATCTTGTTCACGCTTGCATTTCTTCGCCGACTTTTTCTGTTATTATCAATGGCCAAGCTTTCGCAAGATTCGCTAGTGACAGAGGCATCAGACAAGGCTGCCCTCTTTCACCTTACCTTTTTGCCTTGCCATTAATGAATTGTCGCTTGCTCTTCAGGAGGCTCTTTCCTCCTCTGCGCTCTCTGGCATTGTTCTTGGGCCAAATTGTCCTCCGATCCACTCCCTTCTTTTTGCGGACGATCTTTTAATTTGTGGAGTGGCTTCTTTACAGGAAGCCCAAGCAATGAGCCAAATTTTAAACTCGTTTTGCATTACTTCGGGACAGCTTCCTAATTGGTCTAAATCTGGCATAATCTTCAGTAAATGGGTTCCCACTTCTGTTAAAGATGAGATTCTCCAAATTTTCCCGGTGCCTCTGATTGATAAAGATTTTATTCACCTGGGGCACCCTCTTATCTTACCAGGGAAAAATAGATCAGAAGCTTACAATTTTATCATTGATAAATTCAAAGCTAAGCTTGCCACTTTTAAAGCAAACTCTCTTTCTCATGCTGCTAGACTTGAGTTAATCAACTCTGTTTTTGCTTCCATCCCTGTTTACTACATGTCTAACATCATTCTCTCAAGGAAGTTTGTGGCTAAACTCAATGCAATCATTAGAAATTTTTGGTGGTCTGGCATTTCTTCCGAACCTTCAAAACGCTCCCTTTGTCTAAGAGCTTGGAAAGATATTTGCGCGCCAAAAAAAGAAGGTGGGCTGGGAATTCGAAATTTGCAGGCTGTCAATAATGGACTTATCTTGGCGGCGGCCTGGCGACTCGCTAATGGACCTGACAGTTTTTTATCCAAAGTCTTGCAAGCCAAGTACTTCTACGATACTTCCATTTGGAGACCCAAGACCAACATTCCCAAGTCAGCTTTTTGGTCCTCTATCTTAAAGGTCATCCCTCTCCTACAGGTAAATTCTTTCTATCAAATTTGCAATGGAGATACTTCGATTTGGAATCAGCCTTGGTGCCGTTCTTGGACTAGGCTCTATGATGATCTTATTATTCAGGCCCATGGTTTTTCCTACCCAGCGAAAATCAAAGATCTGTGGCTTCCAGGAACTAAGAGCTGGAACGTTACTTTGATAAATTCTCTTTTCCTGAACCCCACGGCTTCTGACATTATTAACACTCCTGTTTTACCTTCTGATTCCCAAGATATTCTTTGCTGGAAGCCAACTCCGAATGGAAAGTGCAACTCTAAATCAACATATCGTGTTTGCTTGAATTCGTTATTTGATGCAGGACTCCCAAGGCCTCGCCAGTTAGACCCCCAAACTATCAAGCTCCTAAACCTTATATGGAAAAACAAAGAAATGGTGCCAAGAGTGAAGACTTTTGCGTGGAGATTCATTCGTAGAGCCTTGCCTTCAGGTCACAGGGCTTCAAGATTCTCTAAGCACATTGATGGTTTATGTTGCAGATGCGGTATGCCTGAAACTGATTCTCATCTTTTTTTCACGTGTCCTTTTGCAAGAGCTGCTTGGTTTCAATTTCCCTGGTTCATTAGGCCTGACATCTTCACTCAAAATTGTGATTCTCTTACACAAATCGTTTCCAATCTGCTCAGTCTTGATCATCCACATATGTCCCTGGAAAACATTTTTACCTTCCTCTGGTGTCTGTGGAAATCCAGGAGTGATCACCTTTTCTGCAGGAAGCAAGGACAGCCGTACCAAATCCATCTGAATGCTGTTGCGCTAAAAAATGACTTGGAGAATTTTGCTGCTGATATTTCAACAGCTCCTTTCTCAAACTCTTTCAGAAGTTTCCCTCCTGCAACTAACTCGACTATTTCCCTCGTAAATGATATTGACATTGCAGGAAACAAAATCTACTGTGATGCAGCCTGGAAACCTTGGAAATCCAGCACAGCTCCGCCTGCAGGCCTTGGGATTCATCTACGGCTTCCTCTTCAAGATCATGTGACAGATGTTTTTGTGCTGGCCATTGCGAAGCATGTCACATCTCCTCTAATGGCGGAAACCTTGCTCTTCTTCTTGCTGGAAAGATGGCTCAACTTCTTAATATTGAGGAGCCCAACTTCTTAACTGACTCACTTATTCTGGCTCGGGCTATTCAAGCTGATTCTACGGAAAGTCCACTGGTGCATTGGGAATTCGTCAACACTCCTCCAATTCCATCAGTTTGTTGCTCCTCTAAAGCACAAGATCTTCCACATTTCTAGAAGCTTTAACGGAGTAGCTCACAATTGTGCACATCAGGCAAAAAGGTCTAGAAGATCTGAGCCTACTAGTTCGTGCAGGAACTCAGCTCATAGTAACTCTGCTTGCCCAATCCTTGCAATCTTGTGTCAATTGCAATTGTTGGGTCCTGTAATCCTTGATGTAAACTGCTTCTGAGCTGAATGAATGAGGCACTTTGTGCCTCCCCCTTGTACAAAAAAAAAAAAAAAACAGCTGACACCCTCATGTACAAGAAGTCAAGAATGCAGTGGGGCGTGTCAGTGTGTGGCGAGATACTCAGCACCAGACCAAAAGTGTAGGTTACACAAAAGGTGGAAGAGAAGATTGTGTGATATACTACCATTTCTCAAAAGAGGAAAAAAATGTGATGCACAGCTCAGCGTTCAGCTCCAACACGTGTCACTGTGCTACACTGTGTTTAAAATTCGATGAAAGTGCAGGGCTACATCTCTACAGATAACAGACTGCTACATCCATAGCCGCCGGCCCGGCGCCAACCATACACGATGGATCTTGGAGCACTGCCGTTGCTCGGCTTCTTCATCTCCATTACCCTCTTGTTCGTCAAGCTCCTCTACAACTCCTCAACGCCTGCGCGGGGCAAGCGGCTGCCACCGGGGCCATGGCAGCTGCCGCTGGTCGGCAGCCTCCACCACGTACTGCTGTCGCGCCACGGCGCCATGCCGCACCGGGCCCTGCGGGATCTCTCCGGCAGGCACGGCCCGCTCATGCTGCTCCGCTTCGGCGCCGTGCCCACGCTGGTCGTCTCCTCCGCCGAGGCCGCCCGCGAGGTCCTGAAGACACACGACGAAACCTTCGCCAGCCGCCACCTGACGCCAACGCTGGCCATCTTCAGCCGCGGCGGCGAGGACATCCTCTTCTCCCCCTACAATGACCTGTGGCGCCAGCTCCGAAAGATCTGCGTGCTCGAGCTCGTCAGCGCGCGCCGCGTCATGTCCTTCCGCCACATCCGGGAGGAGGAGGCCGCCAACCTGCTCCGCTCCGTGGCCGACGAGTGCGCTCGCGGCGGCGGCGCCGCGGTGGTCGAAATCGGCGAGCGGATATCCCGCATGGTGACCGACATCGTGGTGCGGTCGTCGGTCGGCAGCCGGTGCCCGCGGCGCGACGAGTTCCTGCAGGAGGTGGACACGGCGGGGAAGCTCGCCGGCGGCTTCAACCTGGCCGACCTGTACCCGTCATCGGCGCTAGCACGCTGGCTCAGCGGCGCGATTCGGGAGACCGAGCGCTGCAACCGCAAAGTTTGCAACATCATGGCCGATATCATCCTCGGGCGCGGCGACAGTACCGAGGCAGGCGATAGCGAGGAGGACCTGCTCAGCGTACTGCTGAGGCTGCAAAAGGAGGGGGCGTGCAGTGCCCCCTCACCACCGACATCATCACCAGTTCACCACCTTCGTCCAGGAAATCTTCGCAGCCGGGAGCGAGACCTCGTCGACGACACTGGAGTGGACCATGTCGGAGCTCATGAGGAACCCGAGCGTACTCCGCAAGGCCCAGGCGGAGGTGCGAGAGGCATTCGAAGGACGGCGCAAGCTGACCGAGGACGACATGGGCAGGCTGAGCTACCTGCACCTGGTGATCCGGGAGGCGCTGCGGCTGCACGTGCCGTTGCCGTTCCTGGTGCCGCGGCAGTGCCGGGAGCCGTGCGAGGTGATGGGCTACGACATCCCCGTGGGGACAAAGGTGCTGGTGAACGCCTGGGCGCTAGGCAGGGACGGCGCCTACTGGGAGGACGCCGAGGCGTTCATGCCGGAGAGGTTCGCCGGGAAGGAGACCGTGGACTTCAAGGGCGGCGACTTTGAGTTCATCCCCTTCGGCGCCGGCAGGAGGATATGCCCTGGCATGGCGCTCGGGCTGGCCAACATGGAGCTGGTGCTAGCAAGCCTCCTCTACCACTTCGACTGGGAGCTCCCCGGCGGCGGGAGGCCGGAGGGGCTTGACATGTCCGAGGAGTTCGGCATCACTATACGGAGGAAGTCCAAGCTCGTGCTGCGCGCTGTGCAACGTATCCCATTCGCAAATTAATTAGCCCAGCTCGTGTCTCACGCGCTCTACTTGTCAGAGGAGTACGGATTAAAAATGTTGTACTATGCAGATCAGCGCATGTGTATCCACGATAGAGATAAGGGCGTGTGCAGCGTTAGGTGAGACCAAGAAAATAACAAGGGCGGAACACTCACTCGTCTATTTCTGGAACCCTCTTCCTCTACAGTGCTCAGAGGCGAACGCGGAGGCGACTCGGCGATCCCCAGCGGCCGCCGGCGTATCTGGGGATTCCTCACCCTCCGCCGGCCGCTCCGGCGGCGGGAGGATGGGGAATCCCCAGATCTACGCTCCGGCGTGTAAATAGGAAGCTTTTGGGCGGCGCGGCGGAGGCGGGGTGGCCGGCGTCGTCTTTTTGGAGCCCTGCAGCTCCCCCTCCTCGGCGTCGTCCTCGACGATGCCCTCGAGCTGCAGGTGCGTCTCCATTCTGTCGCCGTTTTCTCCGGCTTCAGCGGCAGTTCGGTGACGAGTGTGCAGGAGGCCGGTGGTGGTGGTGCGAGGCGGCTGCTGTGCGGGAAAGTGGTGTGCAGACGGTGGATCTGGCCACTTCCGGTGAAGTGGGGCGGCGCTGGCCCCAGATCCGGCGCGGAAGATGCTTGGGGCGTGTCCCCGGCCGACGGACGATCTCTGCCTTCAGATCCAGCTCTACGGAGCTGGTGGTCGATGCGGCTCTTCTACGCCTCCGGGCTTGGAGCTCTTCCGCTCCAGGGTGCAGGTCTCCGGCTAGCTGCTTTCTTCGTCGTCTCCGGCGGTGGAGATCGAGCTTGCTAGGGTTCCTCGAGGTGGAAGACGGCGTGTCGCAGCAGTGCTGCTCTCTGTATCCTCCTTGTTTTTCCTTTGCTTGTATCTGGCCTTGTAATGTTTTCCTCTACGTATGAATACAAGTATGTAAAATTCAAAAAAAGAAAATAACAAGGCACGATGGAGCTAATCTTTCGGAGGTGTACTTTGGCAGGATAGTTGTCCATAGACCCATCAGGCCATCACGGCATCACCATCCGGCATTTCGCCATCTCCTGCTAGCCCCTTGAGAAGTGTTTATGATGAAAACGGCATCTGTACATGTTGTGAAATGTATGGAGATATTTTTTTGGGCTTAAAGTTTTTAAGAGATTCACACAATTAGCCGCCTCATAAAAGAAATGAAGAGCAGACCAATTGAAAACACTACAAAAACACTTTCCGCACTACAAATAGTTATTTCCTCCCCAAATCTGAACTGAGCACCATTTTCATGCCACAGATCTTATAACATACTGTAGTAAACCAACTCCAGAGGCATACAATGGTACAAAGGAAAAGGATACCAGTAAAGACCGAAATGCAAGCTGAGTAACAATTTGTACTCCACATATTACTGCTATCATGCTGCGACTAGAAGGCCAACACCATAGATTCGGTACACGAACGCCAATACAATTTGATTTCTGTACTTAACAGGTACGACACAGGAGATCTACAAAAGGGTTAAAATGCCAACTCATTTGCAAGCTTAACAACTGAGGCACATATTTTGAACCTATTACCAAAGAATGAATGGAACTAAGCGTCGCGGTATATACAGTGCTGCGATGGTAGACATCAAAAAATTGTGTGTACGAGGCTGACTCATCTTTTTGAGTTCCTGGATTTGCTGGTTTACTTGAAAAAGAACTTCCAGATCTCCCTGTCAGATAGCTCGGTCAAGAAGTGGCCACCAAGGACACCTTCCTCCTCCATCAAAGCTCTAAGCTGCCTTGCGCTGCTATTTGAACCAACAATGTTCTTCTTTGAGGCCACATACAGAACTCCATAAGGTGGGCGTAGGCACTGCAGGAATAGGAATAACATTCCAAGTTAAACACTGGCTACGTGCATGAGAAAATATGACACATGAAAAGGCGAAAGGGAGTGAAGATCCGACCTTTGTGATAAGGGCATAGATCTTCTTTAGGGAACTGACAGCATTCGGGATCTCGGAAATCAAAATTACGTCGTACCCTCCATCTGCTGGGTCAGTCTCGGTGGCCCTCTCCCATGCGCGGCTGCCAGAAAGCTTTCTGGATCTCCTGGGGTCCTGACCAACTATACTACTGCTTCCATCATAGCTACTGGAGCCATCCATAAAATCATCCTCAGAGAAGCTAAGGTTTGTTGGTAGTGCAGATGTGTGCACAACTGAGAGAATTGTAGGGAGCTCATCCCACTCCCCAGCATAGAAATGGACAACGGGAGCTAATAGCTGTCGAGACGGTGTAACAGGGCTCTCCGATGGTCTGTTCTGCCTGTCCCGAGCCTGCTCAAGATTTGCAAGCACGTTTGGCATTGTTCGGCATCTTATTGTTTCTGCATTTGTGTCCTGGAAGTGAACTGTAGATGCACCCTGTAGTGGAATTTAAGCACGAAATTACTTCACTGTTATGTATTACAAGAAAAGTCAAAAAGATAGTCTTCAAAATTAAAGAATACTGTTAAATAAGTTTTGAAATAAGAAGTATTCAATAATTAGATGAACACCATGAGCAGTAGAGAGATGATGAACACACCTTCAAGCAGGCGAAAATCCCAGCTAGGCCGGATCCACATCCAAGCTGCATCAATTGAAAACAAAATTAATGATTCATATGAAGGCATTGAAAATAAAGAACACGCTGTGAGCTATAAGGCTGAATTTTTTGAAGATATGTATGAAACTATGACTTCTAGTGCAGTAGGCATAGTCGAAAACAAATTAAGCAGCTGCTTTGGGTACATAGACATCAAGCTTAAAATGTGTGTCCTAAAAGTAAAAAGAACTCGAAATAAACTAAGTACCTACACTGTCATGCAGAAATCCAAAAAGGGTGGCACACATTCTGCTTCTATGGAAGCAGGAGCAGGGCGATAGACCTAGTATGAAGGTATAAAGCACCATTTCTAAAATAAAATTCATAAGATGTGAAGTTACCTCCAGAACTCGCTTGCCCCTGAAGCTCAGCTGCCCGTCTCGGATCTCATTTTTTATAATATTCACAATAGTAATGGAACTCTCCCAGTATTTGAGACTCCCTGAGAAAAGAAAAAAACAAAAATGAGTAAGTTTTCCCCAAAGTACATTCATAGAGGAAAAAAAATGTTGCATATGAGGGTACCAACTTACCATCATGCTTTGATGATGTTACTTCAGAAGGGGAAAATGCTATCATATCCGCTACACTGACCTTCCCCTGAAGCACAACAAAGAAAATCATGCATTGAGATTTAGAATTAATAACAGCTTGAATGTCTGAGCAATTGCTAGCAGAAGCACACAAAATTTAGTGCCAGAGGATACTAGGAAAATTGCATGAGCTGGTCACCTTGAAAACATCAAGACCTTGAACATCGACCTTCTCTCCAGCATATTTGTACGGATGAGCACTCTGCAAAAGATTCAAGACACACTTGATTTATCTAGATGTAAAAATAATAATCTACAGTTCAGAAGACCGTGTGTAGACACAAGAAGTATAGCTTGTTATCCATGTAGGAAGGATCAAACAAGTATTACCTTTGATGGGATTATTTCAACAGCTGGTGATGGTAGATGCAGATCCTTCTCCGAGACAACAGGCACACAACTAGTGGCCTTGCTTGGAACCAAGCCAGGGAAACACTGAACAAGTAGCGACGGTGCTTTCATTGTGCTACCGGCTAGCTTCAGTAGATAAGAAAGCTGAAGAGATAAGCTGAAATTAAGTTTTGCTTTACACAAGAATAGAAAATTGGCTACATTAGAATGAAAATCCAAACCACAACTCTTCAAACATAAAAAACAGATATGTATTTCTATAGAAAAAAGAGGTGCATCTCACAAGGTTTCTATAAGTACAGAAGTGCTAACTGTTAGAATAGTTCTATCAACCAACTATCCCAAAAGACTAGTCTGATAGGAAGTGGTGATATTATATACTTGACATATACTTTAACACCCCCCCTTCACATCCAGGAAAGGATGTGGAATGATCTACACTTCCCCTCACACCCTGGAAAGGATGTGGAATAAATGGTAGGGAAATGCGGGAGTTGAGACTTGAACCCAAGACCTCAGTGCTCTGATACCATGTTAGAATAGTTCTATCAACCAACTATCCCAAAAGACTCTTCTTGGACTATCTCTCAGCTGGATGTCAAAAATGCTTTTCTTCATGGTGATTTGCATGAAGAAGTTTATATGCACCCACCACCTGGTGTCGATGCTCCTTCGGGACATGTCTGTCGTCTTCGTCGGGCTTTATATGGTCTAAAACAGGCTCCACGTGCTTGGTTTGAGAGATTTGTTTCTGTTATACGAGCTGCTGGTTTTTCTCCTAGTGATCATGACCCGGCTCTATTTATTCATCTCTCTCAGCGAGGACGAACTTTGCTTCTTTTATATGTTGATGACATGCTGATTACGGGTGATGATCCAGAACAAATTTCTCATGTGAAGAAGCACCTTGGTGAGCAATTTCAAATGTCTGATTTGGGCCCTCTCAGTTATTTCTTGGGCATTGAGGTTCTGCAGTCTCCCAAGGGCTATTATCTTTCACAGTACAAGTATATACAAGATCTTATTGCTCGTTCTGGTATTAGTGATAATCGTACAGCTACAACACCTATGGATCTTCACTTACAACTTCGTCCAAGTGATGGTCCACCTTTACAGGACCCATCTCGATATCGGCATATTGTGGGCAGCCTTGTTTATCTCACTATTACCAGACCTGATATTGCACATGCAGTCCATATTTTGAGTCAGTTTGTAGCTGCGCCCACTTCAGTTCATTATGGTCATTTACTTCGTGTGCTGAGATACTTACGAGGAACAGCAGATCGATGTTTATTCTATGATCGTGATAGCCCACTTCAGCTTCATGCTTACTCCGACGCCACTTGGGCGAGTGATCCTGTTGAGCGTCGCTCAGTTACTGGTTATTGTATTCTTCTTGGATCTTCTCCTATTGCATGGAAATCAAAGAAGCAATCAGCTATATCTCGATCTAGTACTGAGGCAGAACTTCGAGCTCTTGCTACTACTACGGCAGTGATCATATGGCTGAGATGGCTATTAGCTGATCTTGGTGTCTTTTGTGATGCTCCTACACCTCTTCTTTGTGACAACACTGGAGCTATACAGATTTGTCATGATCCTATAAAGCATGAACTTGTAAAGCACATTGGTGTTGATGTCTCGTTTACTCGGTCTCACTGTCATCAGAAAACAATTGATCTCCAATATGTACCCTCGGAACTGCAATTGGCAGATTTCTTCACAAAAGCACAAACTAGAGCACAACATCAGTTTCATTTGATCAAACTCAATGCTTCAGATCCTCCGCTTCCACCTTAAGTTTGAAGGGGGGTGTTAAGGCCCAAGGCCCAAGGCCCATGTTGGCCCATGCCATACTATATATTGGGACTGGACTGCATCGCATCGGACAGACTCACATCCCAGGTTCGTAACTCTAACATTCTGATTTCAAAAGACAACTTATGTATCAGCATTCAAATACAGCAAAACAACACACCATTACAAGTGACCAAGCACGAGCGGACAAGAAGACATTTAAGAGCAATATACACCGTACTAAAATCAACCAGTTGCAAAGAATGTGATGACTTTTTAACCGATTCTACAGTCTCTCCATTAAACCTAAAATCAACTATGATGCAAAATAGAGCGGTGAGCCAGCAAGCGAGACATGAGACATCCGAACAACAATTCAACTTTAAAGAGGAAGAACCACGCACACACTGTACAAACTAATTGATCAGTCCAACTGGAGAACTTTCAGGCGTCAAACTATTCAAGGACCATCAGTATCGCTACTCTCTAATCAGAACAGGTAAGCCGTAAGGCAACAAATGGAATTATCTCTATTCTGCAACCTAGTATGATACTTGTATTATTGAGAAATTCAATGCTAAGGCCTGAAGCGTGCAACATCCAAACACACAGAGACAGAGTGGCCCTCCAAAATTTCAGTGTGGACAGAGCACTTCGATTATTTTTTCTACTTCTAGAATAAAGACTGTATGCTTTCTGTGCAGATCTGTCAGCTTCACGGAACTGAAAATGGACGATGACGGAAATAAAACGAACTCCCAAAAAGGTGGATTGCATGTATGACACTTCTCTGTCCAGAATTGAGAAATGGTAAAACACCACCAAAACTAAAATCTATCCGGATTCAGCTTCCGGGGACAACTAGATTACCAGTGCAGATCAAGCACAACCCTGATATCTAAACCCCTGAACCTGAGATGACTGACGCAACCCGTAGAAATGCTTTGGGTAACCAAATTGCAGGGGATTTGTTTATGGCTAGCCAAAGTGCACAATCAGAGAGATCATCCAATCCACTCTGCAACGATCCAAATCCCCGCAAGCTAACTGAAACCCAAACAACCGACCAACCTCTCACCCAATCTCCGCCAGATCACACCGCGAGACGTCGCGCGAGGGATAAAGGAATCCCCACGGGTCCTCCCCCAAATCGAGACCGAGGGACAGAAGGGAGGGAGCAGCGGCGGTTACCTCCTCGATCAGAGCCTAAAGGGGGACGAAATTCCAACGACGAGGCGCCTCCTCTGCTGCACGTCTGCGCCCTTCCCAAATCCAACGCGCTCCCTTCGTCTCCTCCACAGGAATCGCGACGAATCTGCTCCTCCTCCAGGAAAATTCCAGCGGACGGAGGCCGGCGACGCTTTCTCGATTCAGAAAGTCAAACCGCCGGGTCTGGACTGGAGAAGAGCGGGCTGGGTCTAGGGGAGGAAGCGTGCGCTGCGCGGCGTGCGGGGCTTATGTAGGCGGAGACCGGCGGGCGTTGGAGGAGAAACTTCGCTCCTGCTTCCGCCATGGCTGCGGGCGGGTTGCCCGTGTACTCGCGACTGCCGAGACTAAAGAATGGTGGGGGGCCCTCTGTGTGGAAGCGGCTAAATTACCGGGATGCCCCTGGGGTGGTGGAGTGGGAGTAGAGTACACCGCGCCGTGCGGGGGCTTTGCTGGTGTGGATACGGAGGTCCGCTTTGGGAAAAAGTGGACGGACATTTTTCTCTTCGGTGGCATCTGGCAAAGCCGGCCGGGCGCCGGTGGCTCGGGTCAACTGCCGTGGCCTCGCCGTTAAATTTGAGAAATTTGACTCGAATTTGAAATTTCGAAATCACGATTTCACCATTATTCGTGGCGCCCGCACCCCGGTAAGGCCCTGTTTGTTTCTAGAGTTTTTGTGGAGATTGGTGGGGATAATACTCTAGTGGATTGGGTGAAACACCAAACTTCAAAACATCGTTTGTTTCTAGTGTATTGGACAGGTTTTATCCCCACCTTTCCCCACAAATCCCCAAACTCTAGTTCATTTTTTCTCAATCCCCTAGGGGATTCAATACACTACCCCTACCTAGTGGATTGATCTCCAATCCCCTAGGGGATTGGGTGAAGTTTGGGGTTTCACCCAATCCACTAGAGTATTATCCCCACCAATCCCCACAAAAACTCTAGAAACAAACAGGGCCTAAAGGACGCCATACACACGCCATGGCAGTCTTCATCAGATGTTATATTTCGCACGTACTACCACGTACGGCTAATGAGGCTGCACATGCGTGTGCAAAAGCAAGCTAGTGGATCTAGACGCAGATGCTAGGCCTCCTTTGATTCGCAGGGTAGAAAAATGAAGGGTAGAATTGAGTTGTCATGTCCAGTGAAATCCTATGGACATAGGATCAAGACATATGATTTTTTTTCCATGAGGTCTGAGCTCATGTTTGTTTTCCTCCAAAACTACACTACAAAGTTCCTACGGGAAAAATTCCTGCAAATTACAATCCTATGAATCAAACACATACGGAAGGAAAAAATCAATAGGGTCCAAATCCTACAAGGTTCCTTTGAAAATCCTACAAATCAAAGGAGGCATAATATGGGTTAATTATATCCTATCATTCCTGAGTGGATGTATGTGTCAACCATGTACTTCTGATGAGTAATAGAAATAGTATGTGAGTTTCACAAAAAAAGGCAAGCCTGCACGTACTACTGCAGGCGCCAACCTTACAAGTTACAACCATGTTGCCACAGGGCAAGGTGCCATGTTAAGTCAAAACGGCCATAGGACTCTCACCCCGACTGCATCGCTTCTACCAAACAGAATAGAGAGCACATAAATTCAAAAAAAAAAAAGAGAGTACATCGGCCCACCCCCGTCGCTCCCCTCTTCTCTTCTCCTCTCAAATCTCTATCTAAATGGCTTAGAACAGGGCGGAAAGTCATTTTGACTCCCGGTTTCCAGTGATCTCACTATTTTATAAAAAATTAAAAATATATTTAAATGTTTCAAAAAATCTGAAAACAAATTCGCATGTTGTCAATACTGTATATTATAAGCGTGCAAAATCGCAGTGCAATTTTTTTCGTATTATGAGCTACAAAAAGTGACAAAAGTTGGAAGTTTTGAAACTATATATTGTTCACTATTCTCAGATCTGTACACTTGTTATTTATGTGTAGCTCAAACATAAAAAAAGTTGCACACAAAATTTTCAACCTTGTATGATATATTACTGAAAACATTCATGATTTTTTCAGATTTTTTGGGGAACTTTTAAATATATATTCTGATTTTTCGAAAATAGTAAGGTCACTGGACCTCGGGAGCCTTGAGCTGAGTCCATTTTTCTAAGATTTGATTCCCCTTTAATTTTTCTAAAATAGTAAGATTTGGGAACTTCGCCTTTGTATCCGGATGACCGGATCTGGTCTCCATGCATGCATGCGCAATGCGTTGGTTTATTATTTTTGTTGCACGATCGATGATGATGAACCCAACCACTAGAATAACCAAAATTAATCTTTGGTTGACATCCACTGCGTTGCAGCTCTTGTTTAGTACTCCATCAGCTGTTGGGGTGCGTAAACAAAGGCAACCCACACGAACGGCAAGCATAAAGTAGAATCCCAAAGAGAGTACACATGGCTCCGCTGGCTTATTCGGTGTCTGGAAGACTGGAATGACCTGCAGCTGAGGTGAGTCCATGTCATGGTTAGAGGAAGAGAAACTGTCGATGATCATTAGCGTGCTCGACGTGAAATGCAAGACCTTGAAAAAGCCAAGCCAGGGGAGTAGTAGGTGATCTAGGAATAGTAGGGATCGATCGACGCAACGATAGGCTTCCATCGTGATTCGTGGAGTAAGTCCAACAAAAGCTTCTAGATGCATACGTTCGATCCTTTTCTTTTCTCTTCTCCCTCCACCCAGACGGCCGGACCTGCTCTTTTCTGTTGCTCCAGGACAGCAGAGTCTTGACTCTTGTGGCTGACAGAAGCAAAAACAATGATGAAAGTGCAAAAGATTGCCAACTACTCCCTTGTTTATAGAGTGGTCAACTTCGAGAACCAGCTGATAGCCACATCCCGGATGTGTAGTTGTATATGTACAGAATTTGTTGGGGAATTTGCAGGATCACTATTGTAGCATACGGCCAAGACGAATTTACTTTTTTTTTTTCTAAAACGGGTGCAAAAGTTTTGACCCGGTCTATAAATTAAGAAGAAAAGAATTGCCAGTTAATTGGCCGAATACCGCCCGAATTAAACTTCCACCACAGGTCTATAGTGTTGGAAATATGCCCTAGAGTCAATAATAAAGAGTTATTATCATATTTCCATGTTCATGGTAATGTTTATTCTCCATGCTATAACTGTATTAACAGGAAACCTAATACATATGTGGTTATGTAAACAACACAGAGTCCCTAGTAAGCCTCTACTAGACTAGCTCGTTGATTAATGATGGTTATGGTTTCCTAACCATGTACATGAGTTGTCAATTAATAACGAGATCATGTCATTGGAGAATGACGTGATGGACAGACCCAACCAAGCATAGCAATATTGGTCGGATAAATAAGTATATATTGCCATGTCTTGTATTGTCAAGTATCCTGTTTCTTTGACCATGAGATTATGTCTATCCCGGGTACTGAGGAATACGTTTTGGGGACTTCAAACGTCACTTCATAACTGGGTGACTATAAAGGTGTCTTACAGGTATCTCCGAAAGTACTTGTTGATTTGCATGTATCAAGACTAGGATTTGTCCCTCCGTGTGACGGAGAGATATACTCTGGGCCCACTCGGTAATGCACATTCGGTATCGCTTGCAAGCACGTGACTAAAGAGTTAGCCACATGGAATGTTGTATTATGGAACGAGTAAAGCGTACTTACTAGTAACGAGATTGAGCTAGGTATGGTGATACCGCCGATCAGATCTCGGGTAAGTAAAATATCGTGAGACAAAGGAAATGGAATACGTTGACATTGTGGTTCACACTGATAACGATCTTCGTTGAACTTGTGGGAGTCATTATGGGCATCTAGGTCCCGCTAATGGTTATTGATCATAGAGGAGTCTCGATCATGTCCACTTGTTCTCGAACCCGTAGGGTCACACACTTAAAGTTCGGTAACGCTAGAGTAGCTTTGGGATAATTATAATGGTGAGACCGAAGGTTGTTCGGAGTCTCGGATAGGATCCGGATATCACGAGGAGCTCCGGAAGAGTCCGGAGATAAAGTTTCATATATAGGAATGTGGTTTTTGGGTTCCGGAAAAGTTCAGGAATTAACCGATATTGTATCGGGGTTTTTCCTGAAATGTTCCGGTGGGTCCCATGGTGGGGCCCACTATTCCGAACGTCCCACTTAGGATATTTGGCAGCCAAGTTCCTTCCTTGAGAAGTCTTGGCAACTAGGTTCCTTCCTGGGGAAGTCTTGGAGGCTGGTTCCTACCTGGGGAAGATTTGGAGGCTAGTTTCTTCCTAGGGAAGATATGGAGGCTAGTTTCTTCCTAGGGAAGATATGGAGGCTGGTTTCTTCCTGGGGAAGATAGCCTCACACCCCCTCCCCACATCCTATATAAGGAGGGTACCATTTGGGGAAGAATCATGATTTTGATTCCTAAGCCAGTACACTTCCTCTTACTTCTTTCTCTTGTGGTCTTGGCTTGATGAAGCCCTGCCCGCGTGAGAGCTCACCGAACCACCACACCGTCGTGCTGCTGGTTTGAATCCCATCTACTTCTCCTTCAAGCTTGCTGGATCAAGAAGAGGAGACGTTGCTGAGCCGTACGTGTGTAAATCTCGGAGGCACCGCTCATTGTGGTGCTGATCGGAGTGAACCGCATCAAGGTCTACACCAAGCTGCGTTGTGATTAACGTCCAACGCTCGTGTTCTTCGAGGGTATGTTGATTACCCTCCCCGTTACTTGCATCTCCTTAGATAAGATCTTTGGGTGTTGCTTCCGCATGTGAGAGAAAATTTTGATTTTCTGTCGCGCATATCCCTACATATAGATCATATTAGAATTGGTGTGCCCCTGCGGGGGCTTGGGCTTTACGGGCAAGGCGGGCCTGGCCGAATCTAGAGGGGCCCGGTGTGCTGTGTGGCCGCGTCCGGTCGACTACCGTCTTCGACGGTGGAGGTAGTTCCCTCCCGCGTAGCCGTGGTCCTGTTGTCTCCGGTACTAGCTTTCCTTCGCCTCCATCTTGCTGTCCTCGTGACGGTTGCTTTAGTGAGACGCCGACGATGGTGGCTTGGTGGTCGTGGTGGCGCATGTTGGTGGGTGGTGAGTTTGGTGGCGGCGAGGCGTTGTCCTCGCGGGCTCCTCTGCATCGGATCGTTTGGGATTGCGGACGTGGTTATTCGGGAGAAATTCTTGTTGGCTTGACCAACACCGACGCGATGCCGCCTTTGGGTGGCATCATCCTTCCTAAAGGGCGTCGTGGCTATCCGTCGTCCGTCTCCCTGAGTTTGCCGGGGGAAACACTAGGACCAGTTTGCTGGTCCGGACAGCATCATGTCTCCCTTCTTGAAGGGGCTGCTTAGTACTCGATGATGCGACGCAAGGAGAGTGGTGGTACTTCTTCGGAGCGGGCGCAACGGTTGCGGGTCATCATACTTTAGTCGATCTACCTTTGTCTCCATTTCTTTCTGCTTTTCTTGTTTTGGTCGTTTGTGTGTGTTGGCTGCTGTCCCAGCTTGTGTGGTGTTGAGTTTGTATTGTCGGTTGTATGCTGGTCGGTGTTTTATTTATAAAGCTGGGCGAAAGCCTGTTTCGTGGTCTATCAGATCATTGTCGTTAGACTCAGAGCGTATGAAGCGGTAAAGAGATAGTCTGAACTCTAAAGTTTTGTTAAATTAATCGGCACCATGTGGTTTTCATTTTTAACTTGTAACCCCGAGAATCTCACCCTGGTCAGGTCAGAGCATCAAGGACGCTAATCTTGACTCTAGACTCTAGAGGGATCAATGATATCCTACGCAGATGGAGGGTTAAATACAAGTCTCGTGATAGTGATATCTGAACAATAATGTACCTTGTATGTCGTCCTCCACCAGCAACATTGTATGTAACAGAATCATTTTTGGTGTTCCGTGAATTTCATCAATGGTTATCCAGAAAGATTCATCTATAATAGACCTTGCAGCTTGAATTCCAAGTATTTGGTTCACTTCGGTGACAAGATAAAATTTTGTTTTCAATACATAACCCCTTTTTCTTAGAAATATTTGGGTAGTGCAAAAAAATTGTTCACGAATTCACAAGTTAACTTGTTAGAGAAAAAAAATAGTTTTACAAATAATAGGAAAATTAAATAGAAAAGGTTACAGGAATGCCCCCCCCCCCCCCCCCCCCCCCCCCCCCGCACGGTCCCCCGAGTGGGAGTCCCAACAAGCGGCCCTTAACTGTGGGCCGCAGGCGGGAGATGTAAAGCTTCGCTTCACCCGCCAAGTGATCTGTTCTGGCCCATGTGAACTTCCCCTCTTCAACCTTTGCATCCCAAAGAGAGTATCCATCCTCTGAACCAGGCAGTCACCCGGCGCCGAACCCTAATTCTTTTCGATTTTTGTCTCGACAACACGTACTAGGTCAATTTCGTACAAGCATACTTCAGCTACTATTTGCGAATCACCACTGCTCGGTATTTAGATAACTCGATTTCCACCACAGGGATAGTATGCCAAGACGTAATAAGAACGACGATGAGCAAGATGCCACGCAGAGTAAGGATCTCACATCCCATGCCACTTCTTCCTCCTCTTTGTTTCTCTTCTTCTTTCCCCCGAATGCATATCATGTTTCCTTCAGTTAACTTAATTGGACCCCTTGCACTCGGAAGTGGTGTGCGGCAGGTGTGGTGGATCCGCTGAAGCTGCCTGCAGAAAACTGAGTCACCAAGTGTCTTCCAAATTGGCTGCAAGTCTTGTCTCGGTTGCTTCATTCAATGGTGACTATGATGTTCTGTGCACATTTTTTTGTTGCTTTTAATCATCGCTGGTTAATTTAATAGTTAATTAATGGATGGCTGAAACTGTTATTTTATTTTCTTGTAGGAGACGAGCTCTTGCATGCATGCACAGGCATATTCATCAAGAGTTTACATGCTAATACGTTGTGTGTTATGACTTCATTCACTTTGGTTGCGTATCGTGATTTTTGTTCCTCCTTGGCTTGCTATTCAGTAATGATGCCATATCAATACCTCTCTATTTGCAGATTGAAGTGAAACTTCCAAATGGACAAGTTGTCGATGCGAAACTAGTGCATTCTCATGATTATTATGATCTTGCCATCCTCAACATCAACAGCATTCCACCTGGTTTTCATCCGGAACATCTCAGTCTTGATCATGGGATGCAGTTCGAGCCTTATATTGACGTGGTAGCTGCATGTGGCGCTTTCACCCGACTGGAGAATTTAAGACCGCAAGGGGGACATTGGATGACATCCCTAAAAGCTATTGGCATTTTTGGTCGAGCACATGTAAAATCAAGACGGTGAGCTGTTAAGTTTCTCTCTGGTTTCTACTTTGTCGATATATAAAAATGATCATCATCAGGGTCGCGCTATTTGACTCCCAGGGAGTAGAATAGTTATTCTACACCCACCCCATATCTTTTGAACTGTAAGGATTTTTTATGTCACGTAAATTATGCTTACTTCATAAGTTAAGAAGAATTTAAGAACATATTAACATGCCGTAATTTTTTTATGTGCCGTTCAAAAAATATGATATAAACTACGCATTTTTAGCTATTTTACACTGTTATGACTAATATATTGCATGTCTTATGTAGACTTTTTTTGTGAGACAACATAAATGCAATTATTTGGATGATAAACATACATTTTTGTAAAACAACATAAAAAACCTTGGGTGCAAAATAACTTATTATGCACCTGGGTGCAGAATAGGTTGTCTATGATCATCATTATATATTTTCACTTGCTGAATATCATATTCTTTGAGGCATTTTGGGTTGCATGTATCCTGTCTAACTTTCTTCATTTTCACTTCAATATGTGCTAGGCTGGGCTTGGTGGTGTGCTTATTGATTACGATGGGAAACTTATTGGAATGAACAGCTCCCATGGCACAAGTACTGAATACCTCACTACCTGCGTACCGCTGCATAAAATCCTTAAGTGGTTGCGGTATTTCGGGATACTGCCTGAGTAAGTACTTCGAGTGTTCCTATATTTACGATCCACAACTTTTCATGTAGCTTTTCTTGTGTGCTGTTGTGTCCCACACCCCTCTTCTGTTGCAGCTTGCAGTAAATATGATGTTAGTAAAAACATGTTCAAACGGTACTCGGATCTAAAATCAAATGTGCTTAAGTTCATTAGATTAATGTGCTGAATTAGCGATTAAGTTACATGATCGAACATAAAAGAAAAACTGAACTCAATTCAACGAACAGAAGAAACAAAAACACGACTCCTCTGTTTCACTATATGTACCTCAGCCCGCTATGTGCACAGACCAAGAAAACACTAAAACTAAGGAAACGGTTAAATTGGAATTTTGGGGTTATATGGCAACCACTGAACTGCAAAGCAACTAAAAAAGGTGTACAGAGTAAAAATAATACAGTAACTACACCCTTGGTTTCTTCAAAAGGACATACATTTTGAAATGGAGCTTCCAAGTTTGGGGTTACATTGCTTGTCCTTTGAACCCTCACGTAGCTTCAAACTGCAAGGGACTGTTACATCCCTGTGTTACATTCCTGATTTTGGAGTAATATTTCCCAATTGTTATATTTATAGGAAATATTTGTAACCAACTGGATCCGTTGTTCCTTGTTTAATTACCCCTGCGCTCCATAATTATTTTCATGGTTAGCAAAACCACGACAAGCATTATGGACCAGAGTTAGTACCTCAGTTCATATAATTGTCTTTGGTCGTGGATTTATCATCAGTTTATCATTGAGAGTTTTCTGGATTGTGATGCAGTACTAGACTTGAGCAAGAAGGTGGCTATGGTAGAAGAAAGAGTAGCACAAGCGAGAGACAAAGATATTCTACAGATGACTTACATTTGATGCATCACCTTGGATGTGGAGGTGAGCATCACACGCTAACTGATTAGAAGTAATATGTGGTTTGTGCCGATTATCTCATGCTGTACTGGATGCACTATATCAAATCTACTGTTCGTGCTAACATATGGCCGGTAATTGCTCCACCTTGTTGCAACAGACGTTCGTGGTTTATACGATTGGGCAACGACCTGGGGTTATCCCTTACCAAACCCACATCAAGCATGTGGTGAGTCATTGTTGTCGTTATCTTGTTTGTCCCTGGGTGTTGCACATTCTGACAGCTCTATATACGAACATTTTGAAACTTGTATACCATGCTTGATTGAACAGATGGCATGTATCTTAAGCATTCTTTTGAAGTGGAATTTGGAGAAAATATCTCAAGTATTCTAAGCAAAAGAGTTGCTTTAAAAGTGTCTCAGGGTGTTGTCTCACTTGCTTCATTTAATGGTGATTGTACTGTTCTATGGTCATATCTTCACCTATACTTTCAGTTGGTACTAATAATTGAATATTGTGATCTATGTAGGAAAGACGAGGTTTTTTGCGTGCACAGGAGTATTTATAGGCTGCGGTGCACACTCGGCAAAAATTCTGACTTCAGCAAGTTTGGTCAGAGATTCTGGTGATGATGTTCAAAAGATTGATCATAACCTGAGGGTTGTTGCTGTTACCACTATTTGATCCTTTTCATTTAAGAACCGGCTGACCATAACCTTTTCATTGCAGATTGAAGTGCGCCTTCCGAATGATCGTCGAGTCAAAGGGATATTGAAATATTGTAATCTATGTTACAATATTGCTATTGTTGACATCATGAAGTCCCGGAGTACTCATGGAATAAAATTCCAGGGGCATAAGCCAGTTAGCAATGGAACAGATATAGTGGCAGTAGGTTCTCTTCCATAAGCGCAAATTAATGGCCACAAAAGGCAGTTTAATTGATAAACGCACCGATTGGCAACACCAACACAGTTGCAAAGAACTTAGCTTCTCCACCTGTAAAATTGCTAAGGTATTTTGTTGTCGACTTACTAGATGTATGTAGTACTAGTACTACCTCTGCGTGTTATTACTAATATCTTAATTCGTGAAACCCTATTCTCGTGTCACCATTTTGTTTGCTAGGCTGGAATCAGGGGCCCTCTTATTGACATGCGTGGGAATATTGTCGGTATGAACTTCTATCAAGAGGAATGTACTCCGTTCCTATTGAGCAGTATCATTCTCGATCTCCTCAAGAATGATTTCTCCAAGGATATTTGTGCGAAATGGTATGCCGGTTTTATATGTTGTTTCTCTTGTATTCTCATGCAAGTGATTTCATGTCATCACAGTATTAAGACTTCAAAGCAGTACTATTGCCTACTAGCACTTGTATTTTCTAATTAACCTTTGGTTACTGTCGCAATCTCTAATAGTCATGTTCGCTAATTAAACAAGAAAATGAGACCGGTCATGACTGGCCCTTGGCTGGCTTTTTTTATATAGAAACAAGCATGGCACCTGCACTCCCGCACAACATGCCAACAGGTCGATGCATGTTCACGCGTGAATTTAACATCATACCTCTTGTTGGACAATATGCCAGCGATAACAATGTGTAAAAGAATAGTACATGCACTGATGTTGTATGATTATGATCATCTTCCTCATGTGCTTTGCTTAGCTCTAGTTTAAGGGTTGCTAGATGTGCGATGCTTCTTTTATTTTGAACCGTGCTAATAAGGGGACGTGTCTAAGATTACCTTTTGGTGGACACCGACAAAATATGGTAACCGAGCCCTTTGGTTTTTCAAACTTTAAAATGTTTTACCTCTTAAACCGTAAATCAAAATTAAGATCTGTTTTCACAGTTGGCTTTGTTACGACGAGATCTTCAAAACAACATCCATCTTGAGATATGTTTTGATAAAAAAAATCCGACCCTAGTTGCTAGATTATAGTCACTTGGTCACCAGGAATTATCAAATTGGTTATCAGATTAAAATCAAATGATTGCCTGGTTTTTTGAACTTCGCAACTCACCAATATAATCCTTTTGTGATGGTCATTCCATATTTTGCGTGTTTAGGGTGGATCAAATACTCACTCTCTCGACATATAGATCATGGCTATGACAAAGAAATATGTAAAAAATTATTTGGTGGTAGCTGTTAACTAGTAATATGACAAAAATAAGTTCGTCAAAACATACTAAGATGAGATATTGTTTTAACGTACTCGTGGAGGTGAACTCAGAATTGGATACATGGATTAAGAGATGAACTATTTTGAATTTTCGATTCCGAAAAATTACTTACATACATGCATGTGTTGGTCTCGCTTCCTTTATAGGACCAAATTTTAATTTCTCGTGCGCGAGGCTTGCTGGTAGAGCACGTCTCCCAAGCAGATTAACCGTTTAGTTTTATAGAAGCAACAACATGCATGCAAAGAAGGTTATAAAGTTTTATGTGATGGTAGACTTGTGTTAAGTTGGTTGATTTAGCTAATTCAGTCTCTTATATTTTTGCAGTCTAAAGGATGGGCCTGTTGTTATTGGTGGTACAAACAGGTATTCTTGTTTTGCACATGTTACTGCTATTCATTTTCATTGCTTCAGATAAACTTACATTATAATTACAATTGCTCAGCAACAAATGGTCCGTGACGGAGCCAAGTTGGTGTTATCCACCATTTATGCCCGAGGAGTTATCCCCCAGTTATCATTGAGGTAATTCTTGGAGACTCGTGACCGCCAATGCTCCTGCTACATCGCTTGATGGAAATACTGTTGTTTTACCAATGTCTGAACCTGAGATGTTTTGATGTGTCCGGGCCTGCTTCCGTCGCACGAGTCAATTGTAGGGATGGAAGAATCCAAGCCTCGTTCGTAATGTGACATACTGTGTGTAGGAACTGAAGTATTAGCTATTTAAAATGAACCTCTCAGATCATCCTTTCCAAAGGATAGGCCCTCTATTCTCAAAAAAAAAAGATAGGCCCTGTTGTTATTATTAGCTTCCTTGGATTTATTCCGCGTGACATTGCTATGATGAGGCTGATTGCGGTCACTTTTAACAGTACGACTCAATTCCACTGCTTGTCCTGTTTAAATAGTGAGAGTGAATCGCACAAGTTTTCACGCAACCAGCAACCCAGGGAGCATATTTGAAAACACGCCTAAGAATGGCGTGCTTTTTTTTTGTACTCTCTGGCTCTCAGCTATCATAATTAAGTGTCGGGAGAAATACACGTAACAGGCACAATTTTTAGCTATGCCAGCGACACTGTTTTAAAACCGGAGGGAGTATTAAGGTAGAGAAGCACTTTAAATTACATTAAATATTGGCACCCAGAAAACTGAGTCACCCACACTCCGTCAACAAACCCTGAAACTTCTTTCAAGCATACTGGCCTTAATTCCGTTGAAGCCACAATTCCGTTGCCGTGAGCACGACTAGGGAGTTCAGCTCCCTCTTGTTCAGTTGTTTTGAGCCGCCACTGCAGTGCACACCCGCGGCCACAAACCCAGGAAGCATGGTCCTGTCTATTAGGAATACATCATACAACAACGCCTAAGGAAAGGAAACTAGGTGTTACTGAAGTTAAATTGCATTCCACACTGAGGGAATGCCAGGAAGCTAGAGATGTGTGAGAAAAACACAAGCAGAATTGCGTATTGTGTCTTTGGGTGTCAGTTTTGACTCTCATCCATAACGGGTAAACGTTTGGCGCCGCTGCACCGTAAATATGATAAATCGACCAGCTGGGTCGATCTGCTCTTGCAATCGAAGCTTTATGGATTATATTGCTTAATTCAGTTCAGCATCAGTTGTTTCTCCCAGTGTTGGCTGCTGGCTGTGGCTTGCCCGGAAGAGAACCAAATCAGTTAATTTCTCAGAGAGATGAGCAAGAAAAAAAAACTGAAACAAGCCACGGCCCACGGGTGAATCTAGTTGTAGTTGGGGAACGCTCTGAACCAACTACAGCAGCAGCAGCAGAAGCATGGACAACTATACCATCCATTTAATAAAAAATATTTCGAGATGCACGATGGCTAGTCAGACAAAAAAGGTGTATTGTATATTTCACCATTTCAATTGCTATTGAAGCATAGACCTCACCGTCGACAAAACTTGCAGGAATGGTAGTTGTCTACGACCACACATGAACACATTATTATTACAAAAATGGCAGTGACGATCAACTAAAGAAGCAACACAACGGCGGACAGCACGACTGCACCGAGCAGACCGACTCCGGCGAGGCGGGAAGACGAACTTGCCGGACCAGGCGCAGGGGCAGGCGAGTTGTAATAGTAGCTAGGTCCTGGCGATGACGCCGGGGAATGGATCGGCGCGCGAGCTGCAGTTGACTGATCGTTCCCAACGCTCTCGGTATGGTTGGGGCCGTCCGTTGTCGGAGAGGAGGCTGTCGGCGGCTTCCGATGATGATGTTCTGGTGCAGGCGCTGAAGCGTGATGATGGTGGTGGCCATGGTGGTGATGGTGATGGTGCGGGCTAGGAGAATTGTCCACCTCCTGGGTGTGGATCGACTCCGGCGTAGGAGAATGGTGGTCGTGGTCGTGGCCGTGGTGGTGGCGGTGTTGCTCGGTGTGGTATGGAAATGGCGACGGCGCTTGGGGAAAGCCAAACTGCTCGTTGTTCAACGGCGACGGCGCTGGAGCGTGGTGGCGATGGTGGTGCCTGGTTAGATCGTTGTTCTCCTCGTCTGCGTCGATGTTGATCGGCGAAGGCGCGGGGGCGTCGGACACTGGCGAAGGCGCGGGGGCTCGGTGGCCATGATGGTGGTGGCCACCGTGAGCGGGAGCAGGCGCCGGTGCCGCACCGTGATGGCCATGGTGGCCGTGATGGTGATGACGAGGGCTCGGCGCCGGAGCGTGATGACCATGATGGTGGCTGGGGGTCGGCGCTTCAGCGGGTGACGCTGCCGGCGCGTGCGCCGAGGACAGCGCAACGAGCGAGGCCACGAGAAGTGCCATCACCGCGGCCATTGGCGAGATCGGCGTCGCCATGGCAGGAAGGTTTAGGAGTGTTGGTGGGTGGTGATGGTGTTGTGATAGTGGGCAGGCGGCGTCTATATATAGCCGCGAACGAAAAGAGAACAAGGATTGAGGAGGGAGGGAGGACGGCTTGTCGTCTTAACCATGGCAAGTATTGAATCCTGTAAATTAACACTTACCATAAAATTGCAATTTATGTTGATTTGTTTCTGATCTCGACGAGCATGCAAGGAAGTAAATCAATGCTATTCATTCGCTCGCAATCAGAATAACCCTGTGAAGATATACAGCTATGATCTGCTGAATATTTTTGATATCTTATATTGATATGGTGCTGCACACAGAAAATAAATCAGTGCCAGTCAGTCGTATCACAAGCGTATTGTGGCCGTATCTATAGGAAATATTAATGGTCGTGCCTACAGAATATCGCGGCTATTTATTAGAATATCGTAATTATAATCTCCAGATTTACCTCAAAATCTCAGATGGCCAAAGCAAGTCCTGGTCTTGTATGTACGTTTCATAATCTCCAAAAAAAAAAATCATGGTCTTGTTCTATACGGTTTTGCTAATTCTCAGCGTTTAATTCTCATTAACACAATGTCATCAGTCTCAGCTGCAAGTCAATTTGCAAACTGAGAATCGATAACATCAACCCAGAAGCCATATAACAAACTCACAGTCTTCTAAGATATATTTACAAGATCAGGTTAATAAAATGACGGTTATTTTACAGGACAACCACAGGATCTACTCTCGCAAAAGCGTGCAGCCGGCCGGCTCCGATTCAAGCACAAACACCGTCACATGTTTCATAACCAAACGATTGTTTTTTTTTTCCGAAACACAGTACAGCATAGACATTCATGTACACGCACATACACTTAACTTTTTGAATGCACTCACGCACACTCTATTTCTATGAGCATCTAACAAAGATTGAGTCGACGAATCAGGTTTTGAGATTGATGACGGACGCCTCGCTATCGACGGGAACGTCGCCTCGCACTGAAAAATATTTATCCTAAATAAAAAACTCCAGTGTTAAATCTGGAGCTTAAAATTTCGTTTGCTGGGTACAACCAGCCCACCATAGGCATGTTCTCACCCAAGTAGCAAAGACAGTGGGAGCGTAAAACTTCCATGATGAAGGGTTGTCGGTTCATTGTATGAACTAGGTGTGGTTCTTTACGAAGAATACAACTAATTGGTAAAACAATTAAATTGTATTCATAGTAAAGGTTCCAGGGTTTCACCTAGAATAACCAGTAGCTACAAGTGATCATATGATCAATTGAGGTTGTGCATGAAAAGATGTATATCTTTTTGCATAAGAAACACAAAGTTCACATAGTCACCATTTGGGACTAAACGGATAAATGTCAACCACAGAAGGATAAGCATGAGAAACACCGAACATCCGTCTAGGTGTTGAACTTATGTAAACTAAACATTGCCAGTTGTGCAAGTGGGAGACTGTTGGATATATGCTCAAAAGGCAATGTATTTATACATGTGACAATGTATTTATACATATGTATATCTGATTCATACATTATTGATCCGTATTCTCTATGCTATAACTGCAGTGATTTCTAAATACGTGATTTAGGGAAAAGCTCACCTGCACGTGTAGAGAATATGAATATGTACAATGTACCCTAGTTCTTTTACGGACTAATTCTTGAATGCTAGATGACGCGGCATTTCCTAGTCATGGACATAGAGTTTATGTCAGCATCAAGGATGGCATATTATTGGATAATAATATGACTGGGTCACCCAAGTGTTGGTATGCTAAGAGATTCTGTTAAATAGTCTTTTTGTTCTTAGCTTTATCACAGAAAGGTTTTTGTATAACATGTCCTTGTAACCATGAGGTTATTAGGGTCATGCATACTGGAAGAGTTACTTGGGTGCTGTTAACCGTCACGGCCGTAGCAGGGTGACCATAAAGGCAGTTACCGGGTGGCTTCAAGGTGTGTGTGTATCCTAATGTTCTGAGATGGGAAATTACTCCTCTAGGTTAAGAGAGATACGTCCAGGGCCCACTCGGTATTATAATGGTATCCAATATGTTCTGTAGACAATGCACGGTGAAGTTGCACCGTGTGGGATATCATAATACGGCAACGAGTAAATGAAACTTACCGGTAACGAGATAGACAAAGATGATGTGAATCAATCCTTGATTGATTCATGGTATCATGCACAGATCTATATCTCGGGTGAAATTCAGTATCGAGAGTAATGGGATTGATATATGATAATCAACAGGTTCAACAGTAGAGTTATTCGCATAACGATAGCAGCTACACATGACGTCCTTGGAACTGTCACTGGCCGGTGATTGGTTGATACCCAACCAATTATAGCTACCCGTTATCGAACCTGTAGGGTGGACACACTTAAACTAGGATTGGTTAGTTGTGTATTATGGTTGGTCTGGAACATAGAGACAGTATCACCGGCATGGTGCTTGCATGATAGACATACCTTGTCAAGAGAGAAAAGTTTGTGATAGAAGTTACTATCACGATCGGATTTATTCCGAGAGTTTATAAGAGAGGAAATATTTATCCGGAGTATTTTGTCGGCGGACACTGGGTGTCCCGGATCATATGAAAGGTGTTTCATATGATAAGTAATTAATTCGGTGAATATTCTGTAAAAGGAAATATTCAAATAAGAATTAATATGACAAAGTATTATTTAATTATATGTTAATTAAATATTGATTTATTTAATTGATAAGAGAGAAAAGTTTGTGATAGAAGTTACTATCACGGTCGGATTTATTCCGAGGGTTTATAAGAGAGGAAATATTTATCCGGAGTATTTTGTCGGCGGACACTGGGTGTCCCGGATCATATGAAAGGTGTTTCATATGATAAGTAATTAATTCGGTGAATATTATGTAAAAGGAAATATTCAAATAAGAATTAATATGACAAAGTATTATTTAATTATATGTTAATTAAATATTGATTTATTTAATTGATAAATAATTACGGGAAAATATTAAGGCCACACCACCAAGTGGTGGTGGGCCGAGGCGCCGTTTGGGGAAACCCCGGGCCGAACCCTAGTGGGCCGTAGGCCCACAGCGGGGTGAGGTAGAGGCGGTGGCGGCCGGCCAGGGGGGCCCCACCCGTCAGGTCGGTGGCAGCCA
Organism: Poa pratensis; assembly: GCA_947311845.1. NCBI lineage: Eukaryota > Viridiplantae > Streptophyta > Magnoliopsida > Poales > Poaceae > Poa > Poa pratensis. Next base: position 119,992,307 of record CAMZMU010000052.1, read on the forward strand.
GGGCGGGCCCCACCCGCCAGGCGGGACGACGGCCAAGCGGCCAAGGTGGGCCGGCCTAGGGCGGGCTCCACCTGCCAGGTCGGTGTGCTGGGGCGGGCCCCACCAGCCGGCCGAGCTAGGAAGGGAGAGGGGAGGAGAGTTGGGGTCCAACCCCAACTCATCCTCCCATACCGAATTGGGCAAGGGGGACTTTCCCCTTGTCCAAGTTGGACTAGGGGAAAGTTTCCCTCTTTCCAAGTCTCCCTACCTCTTGGACTCCTTTACAAACCCCACCCCCTCTAGTTGTGGAGACACAATAGACACACACGATTGACTCACGCCAGCTCTCAAGTTTAGATCTCTTCTAGTTGGATTAGAGGGACCTCTAATTAGAGGCGACCTATCCGATTAGACTAGATCTAATCTCTCTCTCTCTCCTTCTCATGTGTTGAGATCTCCACCTTCATATACACCAGCAGACTTCAAGCTTGGACGGCGAATCCCTGCTGAACCTTTCCAGTGTACGTGTGCAAGCTCTCAGAGGGGAGATCTGTCTAACGACGGTTGTCCCTTCAGCTGTTGAATCAAGGTGGTGAAGCGAAGGAGAAGAAGGCGTCGGAATCTCTCTACCAAGCTTGGTTGAGAGAGACCGCGATCGGCTACATCGACTACGTCATCAACACGTTCTTCCGCAATCTATGGTGTTGGTAACGTATACTAAACTAGATCTATGGATCTTCGTATTCACATGTATCTCGATAGTAGATCTTGGGAAGGTTGCGTAGCAATACGTGGAATTTTTAATTTGCCGTACGCGCAACCCAATAGTGGTATCAGAGCGATCTATGCGTAGATACATGATTTGATCTAGAGCACATGGTATGTGCGGGCACCGCATAAGTTTGTGCGGGTATGTTATTGAAGAAGTTGCTTCTAACATTCAGTTTATTTATGGATGCTTCCCAATATATCACTTTAAGAATTGTTTTCGGCAGCATAGTTAGATCTTTACGAACTTCTGGCAATCCGCGGACCTTCCGGCTGCTCCTAGTATGCTTGTTGGCGCCAACGAAGTGCTTCAGTAGCTTCGGGTCTATCTATAGTTGGATTCGTTGACTTGGTGGTGGAAAGGGCATGTGGACTAGGTCCACACGGGGGTCACGCGCACCTGTGAAGTTTAGAGGGGGAGCAGCAACGTGCTTGTAACGTTGGGTTGTCCCTCACCCCACAAAGTCAATCTAGCAACATGGATAAACATGCTTAGTGAGGACCGTAGGTTTTCGGTTGTCCCGTTGATCCTACAAGCCACGCTAAAATTTGCAAACAAACGTTAGAGGAACGTCTAACTCTGTTTTGCAGGACATGTGATGTGGTATAGTCTTAAAATATTATTTTGTTGACTAACCCTTTTTGTTGTGACCGGCGTGCCGTTCTTATTCATCGAGCCATGGTGGTAGTAGAGGATAGGAGAAGGCATGCAAGTGTCGTGAACCTCGGCATGGCCACGCCGATGGAAGGTGCCACCGGCGGTTGGAGCAAGAAAGACTATACTACATCACACAAGTGTTAATTTACTAGCGATTGTTTTATATGTGTTTTTTCCTGTTCTTCCCTTGATTGCGCAGTAGTGTGATTATTAGGGAGATTCCTCAGTAGCTTACAAAGTTTAATTACTTAAAGCTAAAATTGAAAATATCAAGGAGTTCGTGCTCATCCAATCGCAGCACCGTCAAGCCGGATGCTTGTTGCTGTACGGCATGTATCTAGGAGTAATGTGTACCAAGGGTTCGGGAGGCGGGCACGGACGGTCCTAGCAGCAAAAGCGATAGGTTGTCTTGACGTCCAGGCATAACTAGTTATGAGTTCGGAGCACTACATCGAAAGGTGAAACGAAAATCATGGCAGGAAGTGATTGGTCTGTTGACCTACCCCTTCGTCGTAGTGGAAGACATGTATCCATGATTCACACTACTGAGGATTGTGGATTTCGTAATACACTAAGTTGATCTTGAGGAATATCAATTTTAGTGGGAGCACTTTACATTTAGATTTAAATTTAGTGCCAGATAATAATTATGAACATGTCTAAGTGAACTTAATTGTTGTAGATCAATGGCTAAGATAGCACCCACGTTTAACCTTGGACCACTGATGAGAAGAACCCCTGACTGCAAATGGGAGCAATTATGCCAATTGGATTCGCGCCCTAAGGATTGTTCTTTGGAACGCGAAGAGTGAGTATGTTCTAGATGGGCCTCTGCCACCCATGCCGGCGGTGGAGGCGCCACAAACTGAATTTGAGGAGTACACCTTGAAGAGTGATACTGCCATATCGGTTCAGTGTCTCATGTTGACATGTATGGACCCTGAGTTGCAGAAGAAGTTTGACTGTCGGGGGGCTACCCCCGGGTAGGGTAAAGTTGTGGTATAAAGAGCTCTAAAGGCTGGCCGGGTCAAGATGAAACCGGGTCAACCAAGTCCCGGAGGGACCGAGGCATGGTGTAACTACAAACCGGCTTATGGCAACCGGGTCGCTTAGGCCGGGTTATGTTAGCTGAGTCATTTTAACCGACATATACCAACCGGGATATGCTGACCGACATATGTATGTCGGTAACTTGTGTGTTTTCTTATGTGCAGGGAAGGTCATTCAGGAGGGGAATCCGGCATACCCTGCCGGGTTATCCTTATGTCGGATAGAGGTCAGCGCTCCTGTCACATCCCGTCTGGCACGGGAGCGCCTGACACGGAAGCGCCTGACACGGGAGCGTGCAGGAGACCGAGATGGCAGGCCATCATTCCACCGCTGACTCCGGGTTATCCGGGAACAGACTGCGAGGCAGAGGCATGGGCAGAACATGTTTGTCTCTGCCAGAGGGTACCTTCTAGCTGTACCGTAGAGCTGCAGGAGATGGGCTTGTCACGTCCTGTCTCTGACAGGAGTAACATCATGACATATCCTCGGCGTGGCTACAGTGCTCCGGGAGGGGCACTTCGGTAACTCGGTTTAGCCTATATATAGGCCACACCCCCTCCTGCGTGAGGGACGACGAGAACCAGGAGGAAAAGGACAACGAAGAGGAGAGATAGCCAGAGACAAGGCACTGAGATACACTTCCCCCGTAGCTTCATCTTCTACCTTGTGTTCTTCCCCATTGTTGAGATATACAGCTCGAGGAGCAGCTTGTATGTGAGATACCGAGATATACAGAGAGAGATAGGCAGGAGTAGGGGTTTTACCTCCTCACGAGGGCCCCGAACCTGGGTAGATCTTGGTGTGCTTCTGTGTTCTTTGTGTGTGCTTCTTAGCGCGCTAGCCCTCCCCCGGATCCACCAGCGTCCATCGGCCCCACACTTTAGCCATCCTATGGCATCTGCCGTGTTACCACCACGACAGTTGGCGCCCACCGTGGGGCGACAGCGGCGCTGGCTGGTGTGTTCATCCGGACGGGTTCCATCATCGCTTCGGGCGAGCGCGTGGTCAGTGGCCTTGTCCACAGACTCGGCTCGCTGAACTTCATCGACGACAACGCGGGCTGCTTCGGTAGCAGGCCAATGCCGAGGAACGGCTGCCTCGTCCTCTTCGGGACGTTCGAGGTCTACGTCGCCACCGAGTTTGTCTGCAAGTACCCCGAGCAGGTGCTTGTGGCTGAGGACCCACCTGCTGTCTGTGCGGCTCGAGGCCGGCGTATCACTCGCCCCGAGAGCTGCGCAGAGGTCATGATGACCGGCATCGCGGGTGATGCCGGTAGAGGAGAACCCGGCGAAGGAGATGCCGGCAATCCTGGCGCCAGGACCACCAGATCGGCGAAACTGCCGCTGGAGAGGAGGGAGAACCTCCGCGACCAGGCCGGAACATCCAATGTGCCGGTCAGAACTGCTCCTCTCGATGATGTGATTGAGAAGCTTGCTGTGCCGGTAGCTACCGGTACAGATGTTGCCTTGACGAGGCCGAGTTAAGCTGCATCGTCAGAAGCTGCTTCAGGAGGCCCTCGCGGTGGCCGAGATACGGAGAGAATTCGGGATAACCCTCCGTGAGTACAACCAGGCACATGGTTTAACTCCGGTAGCTGCTCGCCCTAGCCGCGTAGAAGAGGTGCGTAGAAGGGGCAAAGGCCTCAATGCTGAGATTGCTAGAGATGGTAGATCTAGTTCCAGTAAGACTCCTAGTCACTTATCAGTTGAGAAGCCGAAGTATAGTTCCCCTGCTAAAACTCTTAGAGCTGCCGAGGCAGCAAGAGCCGAGTTGTCTGGCTTATCCGGAGAAGCTCTCCGTAGGCAGCAGGACCGAGTTAATGAGTTGGTAGCTGTGGCTACCCGGCAGAATGAGGCCTTTCGTAAGGCTAATACAGCTGTAGGAGGGTCCCAGGTTGTTCACTCGGCTGGAGCAGCCGGGAAAATCTAGGGGGCAAGCTTCCTCACCGCATGTCGGTGGAGATCGTGACCGGAGTGTAAACTCCGGTAGAAACAAGCAAATGCAGACATATGACCCGGTATATGCCGGAAAGCAGTTAGTCGGGCCAGGCAGTGCCGGCCGGGGTAAGAGCAATCCCGGTCCGGGCAATCCAAGTGCCGGAATAGTTAACTCGGTTGGTCGAGGTCATCCACCTCGGTATCCGAGGCAGCAGCAATATGTGGAGCATGTTCAGCAGCCACGAGGTGTTGACCTGGTGGCTGATCGTTATGATGATGGTAACTCGGCTATGGAGAAAGCCGGATATCCGAGATATGAGGGTCCGCTGGGATCTCGGTTGGGACATCGCCAGTTGTCTCCGAGTGATGCACGTTACAAGTTGGACAGAATTTACATGTCCGAGATGTTGGAAGAGCAAGGCCCACCTGGCCCTGCCTGCTTTGGACCTCGGATAATGAGAGAGCCACCAGTGCGGCACTTTCAGTTGAACCGAGGCGCGAAGACATATGACGGCAGCACCAAGCCAGAGGACTGGCTGACAGATTATGTGTCGGCAGTGCACATTGCTGGAGGAAACCGCCGATGGGCGGTGAGATATCCCGCAGATGTTGGAAGGGCCAGCCCGGATCTGGCTGAACAACCTGCGAGAGGGCAGTGTTGATTGCTGGCTGGACTTTGAAGAAGCATTTGTTAGCAACTTCTCCAGCACATACAAGAGACCGAATCGTCCTCAGCAGCTTGCCATGTGCAAGCAGAGGAATGATGAAACTGACCGGGATTACTTGACCCGGTGGAGTACTATTCGCAATTCCTGTGAAGGAGTTGTGGAGGCGCAGGCCATATCTTGGTTTGCCCAGGGTGCCGACACGGCACCATGCTTTGGCAGAAGTTGCAGAGGGAAATGCCGGCCACCTTGGCCGAGACAATCCGGATTGCGGATAGCTATGCACTGGGTGATCCGATGCAACCCTTGCTGAACTCGGTGGAACCGAGTAGAAGGTACCCGGTGAACAACAGACCCGGGCCAGCAGGCAGAATGATCGCCAGGACTTTGGCAACAAGAGGAGAGAGCCGGATTACCGGTATGGCTCAAATCAAGTTGCAGCAGTAGAGCAAAGCCAGCCAGATGCCGGCGCTAGCCAGCGTCAGAGGACCAGTGGCCCTGCTTGGGGCCAAAACCAGGATGTGAAGAAACCGTGGAGTGACCCGAGGAAGCCGTTAACTTATGAGGCAATGTTGGATGGGCCATGCAGCTATCACACGCATGATCCTCGAAGGCCGGCCAATCATTCAACTCGGCAGTGCAGCTGGTATCAGCGCACCTTGAAGGAAGGTGGAGGTTCCGGAGGAAATCAGATGGGAGCACCTCAGAGGCCTCCAATGACGTATCCTCAACCGAGGCAAGCATTACCCCTCACTGGAGCAAACACAATTCCAGTGAATGCACCGGCACAGAGGCCTCCAACTCCGAAACCTGTCAATCAAGTGAGTGTCAGAGGCAACAATGGCAATGCTGGTCCCAGTAGGCAAGGAGAGTATCCTCAGGGAGATTACAGAGAAGCTCATCAGAGTTATGTGGTCTTTGTGACCGAGCCAACAGACAAGCGGAGCCTGCATCGGCGTGCACTGGAGGTGAACGCAGTTATGCCGCAGTGCCGAAGTATATGCACTGGTCCGAGCAAGAAATCAGTTGGAGCAGAAGGGATCATCCCCGAGTTATGCCAACTCCGGGAGGATATGCACTGTTGGTGGATCCAACATTCTTTGGGCCCACCCTCAATGTCCGGTTCACCCGGGTTCTCGTTGATAATGGAAGTGCTATCAATATCATGTACCGAGACACCATGGTGAAGATGGGTATCTCGGTGAACATGCTGCAACCGAGTAGCACAACCTTCCATGGCATAGTGCCGGGTGTCTCATGTGCACCTATGGGCAAGATCTGGGTTGATGTGTTGTTCGGCACCAAACAACTGCCGAACTGAGAGCATCCAGTTTGAGGTAGTGGACCTCGAAAGTCCATACCATGCTTTACTCGGCAGGCCTGCGCTGTCCAAGTTCATGATATCAACCCATATGGGTTACCTCAAGATGAAAATGCCAGGTCCTAATGGCATCATCACCATCTCGGGTGATTACAAGCGTGCACTGGAGTGTGCCTCGGCTGGATCGTGCTTGGCCGAGTCATTGATCATTGCTGCAGAGAAGAAAAAGATCCATGAAGTGGTGGCACTGGCGCAGTCCGCACAACTCGGTATGCCGGGTATGAGTAACCCGGAGCAGAATGCAACTTTCGAGGTGCCAAAGGAGACCAAGAAGATCAGTGTTGACCCGGCGTTCCCGGATCATAACGTCATCATTGGTACCGGGTTAACGGAGAAATAGGAAGGCGAGCTCAGTCACTTCCTCCGTGAGAACCGGGATATCTTTGCATGGTCCAATCAGGACCTGCCAGGTGTTCCGAGGGAGTTGGCTGAGCACTCTTTGTTCGTCAGACCGGATATGAAACCGGTGAAGCAACCGACACGGCGTCTCTCGGATGAGAGGAGAAAAGTGGTGGGTGATGAGCTGGCCAAGTTGCTTGCGGCTGGTTTCATCATGGAAGTACTGCACCCGGACTGGTTGTCTAACCCGGTCTTGGTAGAGAAGAAAAAAGATGAACCTTTGGTAGCCAAGGTGTGGCGCATGTGTATCGATTTCACGAACTTAAACAAGGCATGTCCTAAGGATCCATTCCCGCTGCCTCGGATTGATCAAGTGATCGATTCTACAGCCGGGTGTGAGCTGTTATCCTTTGTAGATGCGTATTCTGGTTTTCACCAGATACCTTTGAACCCTGCTGATCAATTGAAAACTGCTTTTATTACCCCTTATGGGGCTTATTGCTATCGTGTCATGACATTTGGCTTGAGAAATGCCGGTGCCACTTATCAGAGGTGTATGCAGAAGTGTTTGCATGAGCAAATAGGCAAAAATGTGCAGGTGTATGTCGACGATGTCGTCATAAAAACCAAAGATAAAGTTACTCTGATTGATGATCTCGGAGAGACATTCATAAACTTGAGAAAATACCGGATGAAACTTAACCCGGATAAATGTACATTCGGTGTGCCGGCAGGCAAACTACTCGGTTTCCTTGTGTCAAGCCGAGGTATCGAGGTAAACCCGACAAAAATCCGTGCTATTGAAAGCATGAGGTTACCGACATGTCTCAAGGACGTGCAGAAATTCACCGGATGTTTGGCATCATTAAGTCGGTTTGTTAGCAGGTTGGGAGAAAAGGCATTGCCTTTGTATCAGCTCATGAAGAAAACCACCCACTTCGTGTGGACCCCGCAAGCAGATGCGGCGTTCACCGAGTTAAAAAAGATGCTGGCAACTGCGCCGATACTGGCCTCCCCATTACCCAAAGAGCCGATGTTGCTCTATATTGCAGCCACAAACCGAGTTGTGAGTGTTGTAGTGGTGGTGGAGCGAGAAGAAGAGGGTAAAACTGTGCAGAGGCCGGTATATTATTTGAGCGAGGTAATCTCGTTATCCAAGCAGAACTATCCTCACTACCAGAAGATGACATATGGTGTCTATCTGGCTGCTAAGAAGTTGAAACATTACTTCCAAGAGCATTCAATCACTGTGGTATGTGAGGCTCCTATCTCGGAGATCATTGGATGTAAAGATGCAACTGGCCGGATAGCCAAGTGGGCCATCGAGGTGTCCCCTTACACTCCTCACTATGAAAGAAGAGATGCCATTAAGTCTCAGGCATTGCCGGATTTCTTGGTAGATTGGGCCGAGATGCAATATGAGCCACCACTGCCTGACTCCAATTACTGGAGGATGCACTTTGATGGTTCCAAGACCAAGATTGGTTTGGGGGCCGGAGTAGTTCTTACCTCGCCAAAGCGAGATCAGCTGAGATATGTACTGCAGATTCATTATGCAGCATCTAACAATGTGGCCGAGTATGAAGCACTGGTCCATGGGCTCAATGTGGCCAAGGAAATAGGAATTCGCCGAATTGAATGTTTCGGGGATTCGAATTTGGTAGTGCAGCAAGTCTCGGGAAATTGGGACGCTTTGGACGCCAATATGGCGTTATTCCGGTTTCATGTCCAGAAGATCTCGGGATTCTTTGAAGGGTGCGAGTTCAAGCATATACCTCGGGAGGAAAATGAAGCTGCCGACATATTGTCCAAGCTGGGCTCGTCCCGGGATCCAATTCCACCCGGGATATCCTTGGAGCATTTGAGGAAGCCATCAATCAAACCATCTCCCGATCCGAGTCAATCTTTATCCCGGCAAAACCGGAATCTGATGCTGTGCCCATGGACATGGATGTCGGTGTGTTTGGGAGAACCCGGGGACTGATTGGCAGAACTCGGGGACTGACCAGCATATGTCGGACAAGCAATGTCGGTTGATGACATGGAGGTGGATGATCCGGTTTTTCCTGTGCGTCCTGTGCCGGAGTGGGCACAACCAATAATGGCGTATATGATGGACGGGAGTTTGCCAAGTAATGAAGTTGAGGCCAGGCAAGTGCAAAGAAGATCCATGGCATACACCATCATCAACCTGGAGTTGTACAAAAGAAGTGTGACCGAGGTATTGCAGCGCTGTGTCGAGCCGCAGGAAGGTCAAGAGATGCTCCTGGAGATTCATCAGGGAGAATGTGGTCATCATGCTTCATCAAGAGCCTTGGTGGCTAAAGTATTCCGGCATGGATTTTATTGGCCCAGTGCTTTGAGTCAGGCAGAAGATATTGTGAGGAAGTGTCAAGGGTGTCAGAGATTTGCTCACAAAATCCACATGCCAGCCTCGGCACTCAAGACTATTCCCATCACTTGGCCCTTTGCTGTCTGGTGTTTGGATATGGTGGGAGAATTCAGACCAGCCCGAGGTAACATGACTCATATGCTGGTAATGGTGGACAAGTTCACCAAGTGGATCGAGGTGAAACCAATCAGAAAGTGTGATGGTCACACAGCTGTGTCCTTTTTGAAGGACATCATTTTGAGATATGGCTACCCCCATAGCATTATCTCGGATAATGGCACAAACTTTGCTGTGGGAGATTTGCTCGGTTCTGTGCGGAAAAAAGAATTCGGTTGGACATAGCCTCGGTGGCACACCCAGAGGCAAATGGGCAAGTGGAGAGAGCAAATGCATTGGTGTTGGCCGGTATCAAAGCCCGGTTAATTGAACCACTGCTGCGAACTCCGGGATGCTGGATAGAGGAGATACCAGCAGTACTGTGGGGTCTTAGGACCACACCTAATCGATCAACCGGCTATACGCCGTTTTTTCTGGTCTATGGAGCAGAAGCGGTCTTGCCGACCGACATGGAGTATGACTCGCCGAGAGTGGCGCTGTACACTGAAACCGAGGCAAAAGAAGCTCGGGAGAATGGTGTTGATTTGCTCGAAGAAGCACGAGAACTGACCTTATCTCGGTCAGCTGTATATCAGCAAAATCTCCGACGCTATCATAGCCGGAAGATCAGTCCTCGGGTATTCCGAGAGGGAGATTTGGTGCTGAGGCTGGTGCAACGCAGTAAAGGCCGACACAAATTGTCACCTCCATGGGAGGGACCATTCATTGTGAGCAAGGCTCTGCACAATGATTCATACTATCTTATAGATGCGCAGGCACCGAGGAAAAATGTAGCTGACAAATCCGGAGAGGAGACCAAAAGACCCTGGAATGTAGCCCTACTTCGACCCTTTTACTCATAAGGGCGCAATGTATGTATCTCGGTTTTCCTTTGAATAAAATGCCGGCACTCCGAAAAGAAACTCGGGGACTGCCTTGTCCGTATGCATGTGTTTTGTCTCGGTTTTTATCTGTGTTGTTCATATGTCGGATGATTTTGAGACCTCGTTTCAAAGTTCAAGTAATGTATGCTATTTTGTTGTGATCTTGTGACTCGACTGACGAACGCCAAAATGGCAGTCAAGAGCAGAGGTTATGGTATATGGTAAACATGAAAGTGAACTCGGGGACTCGGTCCTAGAAAGATCCGACATATGTCGTTTACTAACCCGGTTTTTTCTTTTCCTTGTGTCGGATGACTCTAAACCTTACCTCAAAATTTACAAGTATTGTATGCTATAATTTCTATCTTGTGACTCGACTGTCGAACGCCTGTATGGTAGACAAGAGCAAAGATCGACAAGTATAGTGAACAAGAAAATAAACTCGGGGACTCGGTTTAAATTGATCCGACATAAACCTCGTCTTGTTCGAGTTAAGCAAAATAAAGTAGTCTCGGAGGAACTTAAAATGTATATTACATCTGCACCCGGCATTCCGGGGATTTAACGGTTTAAATTCATCAAAGTTAAGCAGCAGCTTCGGAGGAAGGAGCAGCTCCGGTTGCAGGGACAGACCCGGATGACGGAGGAACCTCGGTTGCAGGAGTAGCTTTGGTCAGCAGAGTAGCAGACTCGGGGGCAGTCGGAGTGATCTTGCTGCTTGCTGAAGCGTCGGTAGCACTTGATTGGCCGAGTCAGGCGCTGGTTCAGTGGAGATCTCGGCGGCAGACTGTTTCGCAGTCTTAGCCGAGGCATCAGGAATTGACTCGGAGTTAGTAGACTCGGAATCAGACGCAACATACTCTTGCTCGGAGCCATCATCAACATTGACCTCTTCTTCTTCTTCGTCTTCATCATCAGAGTAAACCACACCAGGTTCAACAGACCGAGTGTTGGCAAACCTGGCCATGAAGGTAGCAGCTTCCCCGCGCCTCGCAATCAATGCCGGGTCAGTAGCCCATGGGGAGCCATCGCGTAGAGTACGCAGGCCATCGAGGTTGATATCCTCATACCAGGACATCAGAAAGAGCAAGGCTGCGTCGGCCCCGGCACGAGCAGAAGAAGACCTCCATTCCCTTAGCCGAGTCTCGGTTTGCTGCAAGCATGTGGATAACTCGGCAATAGTCTTGACACTGGGAGAGTCGGGCCACAAGACGTGGTAGGCTCGGATACCGGCATTAAGAAGCTCGACGCCGATGCTCCTCAAGGGGAAATACGAGCTTGGAGTGCAATCAAGTGGTCGTCGATGTCCCAAGCTTCGGATAGCGGAGCCCCGGATGCCTCGGCTTTCGCAGCTCGGGCCTTCTCACAGTGTTGGCTGCAGCAGCTTGGCAGTGCTCAAAGTGTTCTGAGAGCAAGTAGGCTGACGCCGAATCAAATGAGATACCGACACAAAATTCCATGTCAGGAAGATATAAAGAAAAAAGATATGATTCAGGAAACTTACTGTCCATTTCGGCATTGAGTTTGGTGAGCTCAGCCAGCCACTTGGCAACATTTGCCTTGAGGGCATCCAACTCTTCTTCAGCTTTGGTAGCTTTAGCCTCGCATGCAGAAATGTGCGCTTGGATCTTCTGGTCACCTGCAGCACGCTTCTCCAGAGCTGTCTTCAGTGTGTTCCTCTCCTTCTTCAGCTCGGTCTTCTCTTTTTCGACCCGGTCAAGATCCCGCTTGAGCCGAGTCACCTCGGACTGTTCTTCTTTAAGAGCACGCTTGTGCTCAGTTTCCTTCTTCTTCATTTCCTCCTGCTGGTTCTGGAAGGAGAGCTTAAGCGCCCGGTGCTCCAGGGCTAGATTCTTGAAGATCCGGCTGCGAGTGTTGGTGCAATCCTGCCAGAAGGAAAGATGTTAGTGAGGGTAAAAAGAATCTCGGGGACTGGAGCCCGAGATTGATGAAAGTACTGACAGAGTTAAGTCAAAAAGAGTCTCGGGGACTGTGAGCCCGAGATTAATGAAAGATCATACCGAGTCAGCTAGACATGAAACTCGGGGACTGGTTGTCCGAGTTTAATGTAAGCTCATGCCGGTAAACTCGACATGAGACTCGGGGACTGGGCATCCCAGTGTTTTTAACAAGTTAAATTTAATGATCAAGTTGTTGAAGATTCGCGCGAGTTACCTATTACTCGGACGAGTATCAGTTACTCAACCCGAATCTCGGGGACTGTGGATAGTGTGACTATTGATCATTGAAGAGTAAGTGCTAAGTTCTGAGAAATTTACCTCGACAACCCTGCTAGCCTGAAGGGCCGAGACCTGCAAAGAGTGCAGGGATTGTGCAACAAGGCCGGGGCCAACCGGGTGTGGATTGCCGGGTAGAGGAAACTTCGCTGGGGTCCGCGGCATTCCAATCCATCACGTACTGTCCAACCGAGCCGAGGCTGTTGTCACTCGGGGTGCGAAGACTCGGAAGAACATGGCTGTTGACCCGGGGGCGGGAAATCATCTCGGAGAGATTTTGGTACGCCCGGTTTGCTGTTGGAGTCACGGTAATTTGCTTGCTCTGGTCGGTTGAAGGTTGGCCAGAGGCTTGCTGACTCGGCACAGTTGGACGCGGTGGTGCCGGAGTATGGACGGTACTGGGGGCTCCTGTTGCTGCTTCTGCTGTTTCTCTTGCGCTTTGCTGCTTCTCTTGCTGCTTTTGCTGCTTCTCCTGTTGCTGTTGCTTCTGCTGTTGCTGCTGCTGCTTCTGTTGTTGCTGCTGTTGCTTCAACTGTTGCTGTTGCTTGTTGTGCTTATGCTGGGCACGAGGTGAGAGCGGGGATCCCTTAGACGAGGTCTTAGTCGGGTCTTGACCCGTTCCGTCTCCAAGTCTTTAAGAGGCGAGGGGAGATTGTCTCGACCCGGAGCCGAGGTTTGCTCAAGGCCTTGGCCTTCTCCCAGATCCGAATCAAGATTCGGCGGCGGAATGTCGGCTGAGGTAGCGCGCACCGGGGAAGGGATTGCCCCTCCGGGGCTGCTAATCCCGGTGTTGGCCGCCAGGGGTGGCGATGAAGGATAGGAGACAAAATAGAACTGTGGGTTTGTTTTGCGGCGATGGGATCGCTGCATAAACCGAGGTAAAGTGTTAACTCGGATGAGGTTAACTTCGGTTAAAGGAAAGAAGGAAAAAAGGAAAGCAAGAAAAGTTATACGAAGTATATCTTACCCCTTGCTGGTTGGTATGGCCTTAGCCTTACGCTTGGAAACGGCTTTCTTGGCCTTCTTAGCCGGAGGAGCCGCTGACCCGGACGCACCGGAGCGTTTCCGGGATGTGCCTTGGGCACCCGGATTGGCTGTAGCAGAAGGTGCAGACCATGAAATAGGAATAGCATCAATGGGATCTAGGATTGACAATCGTCATCTTCGTCGTCTGACAAGTCTTGAACGAAGACTCGAGCGGATGGCTTACCCGAGGTAGAAGCCTTGGCACGAGGAACCGGCATATAATCCTCGTTGTCCGGTCTTCAGTCTCCTCGGGTCGCGCATGGCGATCTTTTGTCCATTTCCTGGTCTTCAGGTCCCCATCTTCGGTGGCTTGTCGAGTAAACAGCTGCATGAGGAGCAAAGTAGATTCGGATTAGTCAGATGGTGCTTCACCGAGATAAAAGTAACCTCGGAAGGCAGAGCTATGTCAGTTCAAAGGTGACAAACTAACCGGAGGCGGAAGCCGGGATCGCTCAAACGGCTCTACGCCCCATTGCCAGTCATCTCCATCTCGGTCTGGCGATGGCCTTGACCGTCTCCTAACTTGGGAGTGGGTAAGATCATGGGTGCTGACCCGGGTAGGGTCCAGCAAACCACTCATGTGGCAAATCTTGTGCACACGATGCTGAAGAGGGTTGACTCGGCGAATGATGAAAGTCCTCAAGAGGTCATCTGCACCGAACTTCTTTGCCAGCAGACCCTCAAGGGTTTGGTGGATCAGTTGGACCTCAGGAATGGTGTCCTGCGGGTCATAGTTCCAGTTTAACTCGGCTGTGGGGGGAGCAATGTTGAACTCCGGCAGGTTGAGAACATCCCGCCCTGCTGGGCTCTTCACATAGAAAAAGGACCTTTGCCACTTCCGGCAAGATTCTAAGCCGGTAATCCGAGGAAAGGGGGAGTGTTTCCTCGGAGTGATGCTAGCTGCTCCGCATGCGGTCATATCCTTCACGACCTCCTCCTTATTCGGAATGGTTTGCTTCCGGAGGCGGAAGTACTTGGCCCAGGCGGCAACAGTGGGCCAGAGGCCGAGGTACCCCTCCATGAAGGAGGTAAAAGCTGAGAGAGATGTAATGGCGTTGGCAGGGAGATGGCGAGATTGTAAACCGAAGAAGTCAAGAAATTCCGGAAGGGACTAGCCGGGAGTCCAAACCTGCGCTTAAAGTGCGCAAGGAAGACCACCCGTTCACCCGATTCTAGAACCGGTTCGAGTTCTGATCCAGGACGCCGACATATAACCTCGGCCGTGATGCGCCGGGTCTTGAGCAACCAGTCGAGGTCATCTTGTTCTACATCGGATCCCTCCCATCCGCCTCGGTTGCCAGGTGTAGCTAATGACTCGGCCGGGTCGGGAGTACTGCGGCCTGATATCTCAGGGCAAAACATGCAAACAGTACAGTACAACCGAGATAAGTAACTCGGAGTTATGAATCTAGAATCGCAACAGGTGACCCGGAGAAACAATGCAAATGGCTCGGAAACTGAGACACATGACCCGGAGGAGCCGAGCAACTGCCTCAGGGGTAGAGCACGGAAACCGAGTTATGTGATTCAGAACCCGAGGTATAATCACCCGGAAAGATGATTCGGAAAGATGAGTGTTAAGTGAGTCAGAAATCGAGTTAAGTGAGTCGGGTAAAAAGTTATAAACTTGACTTTGCCTGAATCTGTGATCAAGCAAGATCTACCGAGCAAGTGAAAAAGAAAGTAAAACATGAGCCTAAGGCAGGGAAGGATGAAACTATCAGGAGCAATTTCAGGATATCAGTGCGAGAAAGATCTAGAAAGAGATCTAAGCAATTAGGTTCGATAGCATCTATGCAGTTGGGTGTGAGGGCTTCTACGGGGAAGAGGAACAAAGTTCGTCGGAGAAGAACGTGTTCATCGGAGAGGATGAACGCATTCATCAGCGAGATCAAGGGCAAGGAACTCACCAAAGATTGCGACGGCGATGCGAGGCGAAGAAGCGCGGGGCGTGCCGGAGTTGCGCGTGTCCGGTGGCGGCGCGATGCGCTCCGGTGGACGGTGGCTCGTGAGTTCCGGCGTCGTGCGGTGGCAGAGCTCACTGCGCGGCGGCGGCGATGTCGCAAGAAAGAGAGAAACAGGAAGATGTATGCGAAGAAAATGAGGAGAGGTGCCCGCTCCCCTATTTATGGGCGCGGGGCGCGTGTGGTTTCCTTTTTTACCGCGTGCGGTTACCGTAATGGGCGCACGGATTAATCGCGCACGATCTGCGCGGTTGCGATGTTTGCGGCCGCACGATCCACCGCATCGTGGGCCACAAGGTGGTAACTGCCCGCGGCATGATCGCGTGCGGTTACTGGCGGGATTCTAGGAGGCACGCCACGATCAAACAGACTCAAGTGCCTTTGAGACGTGACAGCTCGTGACGTATGCGGCGTATGTGCAGAGACATGTTTGTCCGCGCGCAGGGACCGAGGCAGCGCACATCGTCTCTCTGCCACGTGCTGTAGAGAGATCTTTGAGAAATTGTGGGAATCTTTTGGTGTCGGTTAGATCAGTTTGAGGAGGAAAGTCGGACAAGGTTACTACTTTGACTCGGAGAAACTCTGCCAGACCGAGGCATGTCTGAGTCGGAAAGGCAGTAGGTTTGGTTTGTTTTGTTAAACCTGGTGTGGCCCTTCATCCGAGGCTGTGGGACCGCACCAGCTTCGGGGACTAATGTCGGGGGGCTACCCCCGGGTAGGGTAAAGTTGTGGTATAAAGAGCTCTAAAGGCTGGACCGGGTCAAGATCAAATCGGGTCAACCAAGTCCCGGAGGGACCGAGGCATGGTGTAACTGCAAACCGGCTTATGTCAACCGGGTCGCGTAGGCCGGGTTATGTTAGCTGAGTCATCTTAACCGACATATACCAACCGGGATATGCTGACCGACATATGTATGTCGGTAACTTGTGTGTTTTCTTACGTGCAGGGAAGGTCATTCAGGAGGGGGAATCCGGCATACCCCTGCCGGGTTATCCTTATGTCGGATAGAGGTCAGCGCTCCTGTCACATCCCGTCTGGCACGGGAGCGCCTGACATGGAATCGCCTGACACGGGAGCGTGCAGGAGACCGAGATGGTAGGCCATCATTCCACCGCTGACTCCGGGTTTGTAAGGGCCCCTCAGATTTACCAGTCCGAGGTGCCCACGTTATGTAAATAGATCACGATCCCAATGATCAGTGCATCGCGATCACATAACCAACATGGAATACAGAGTTGCATCATCTAACTCGATTAGTACAAGACTTACATATATGGTGGTCATACGACCAAGCCTGCAACCATCGTCACGCAGGACGGAATTAACTACGATATAGCGGAAGCTTTCGGCTAGCGTCGGCCCTCGTCACAACCGGACGCATTCCCACAGAGCAGTTGACCGGTGACACTCAGTGGGCGTAGTCGTCGGCGTACTTCTCCTCCTCGTCGTACATCTCCTCGTTGTAATCTGGACATTGGAATATCCAGGGACCCAGCCATGAGTACAATTACGTACTCGCAAGACCACCATCAGGCTTAAGTTTTCATGATAATGCAATAAAAGCGTTTTCGAAAACTGGGATAGCTGCTATATATGACTATAAGGCTTAATTTTTCTCAAACGATGCTTTTAGACATAGAGAATACAACATCTCTATATCTTTATTGAAAAAGACATTTGGAGATATATTTCTCCTTCTTTTAGAAAAGGCAGAAAACATCTCCACATTTGAAAACTCTTTTGTAAAACTTTTCCAAACACCAGGATAGGGATGCCCCTTTTTCTCTTTCCGGGTTCCGACTGGTTGACTCCCTGAGACCAACCATATTCTCCCAAAATCCGTACCTCCCAGGTACCTCCTTGATGTCTCCTTTCTCCTTTGCCGAAAAACAGTTACTTTTTAAAACATAAAGTGCCCATACGCCTAGATCGGTGGCCTTTCCAACCGTCCATGACCGAGGACTCGGCTATTCAAATAGTTTTACACTCTGCAGAGGTGGTGCACTTTCACCACACCAAACAGTCATTCCGTCGTGATCAGCCACGGTCCTGATACGACAGTATGCGGTGTTTCGGATAACATGATCAAGCTTTCCACTAATCCACCCTAGTACAGAGGACTCCCGATAGGTTTATTCCCCCCGGCACCGTGTGCTCCACTAGACCCCTGGTCTCTCTCTCGGGACGCCACACCGCCACGGCAGGGGACCCAACGTAATCGTCCGGCGCGGATCCTCCACATGTGTATTGCCTCCTACAGACGGCAACCCGGCTTCGAGGGACTCTAACCCTTATAGAAGTATGAGATGCTCCGTACTAAAATGGACAAGCTTCCGGCTAAGCCCTACCCATATCAGGTAGTGTGGTTGCACGGGTTAATTGTTCGGGCGGCCGCTAGGGCTGTACTTTGTTTTTCAAAAACATCTCCACCTCCGACTGCTCCCAGCAGCTCGGGTTTTAGTAAACTCACCGAATGCTACCAGCACTTCGGGTTTTCATGAAGAGCTCCATTTGCTCCCAGCAACATGGGTTTTATAAAATTCTTTCTCGCCGATCGCTCCCAGCGACTCGGGTTTTCTTCCGAAATCATTTCATCAAAAACCAGGCTCCCATCCTATATTTTTGAGGTAAGAGGATAGGATCTACTACTAGAAAATATAATTTTCTTGATAGCGCCTTCAGTGGAAGGCGTCTCAAGTACAGACTTATGTTTATAAAACCTATTATATACTAATCCCTCCGATCCATTAAAATGGTCGGGAGAAAACAACTTAGCTAGTACAACTGCTAGGTACAACGTGCGACTCATTTTTTGGATCGGAGGAAGTAGTAGATATCTTTGGCCAAACCACATTTTGTAAAATAATTTTGGGTGGCAAATTACCACATAAGAAATAAAACATGCATTATTTTATTTTGAAAACAAGACATGCTGGTACAAATAATAGGATTTCAGTATAGTGGTGAGGTGGCTTGCCTTGCTCAGCAAAGTGTCCCTGGTATTGCTCTTCTTCGTAGACAGGTTCCACTCCCACGTATTGCTCCTCCTCTTGCGGTTCTATGGTACCGGAAAAATTAAACGCGACTACCGTTAAATTCTAAGTAGCGGGTTGACAACAATCTAAAGTACTTAAACAAAACAACAAGCATTGCACAAGGCACTAAACTACACTCAAAAGCAGACAACTCACTTAATTGAAGCAGCAACAAACAACAAGTCCATATAACTAGGACAAACAACAAACACACCTATGACCGTATATACAACAACCCTAATAGTTACAAAGGTGGTTTTAACTAAACACAAAGATGAAACTCCCCTTAGGGTGATTGGATCATTTAACAAGGGCTGCTACATTAGTTCAGGAAATACTTCAGACAAAAGTTGGGTAGCATGCAAGCATTATCACAAGCACATAGCACACTCACATGCAAGCATGTCACTAGCTGTAGGACACACAACACTAAGTAGTTAATCAACCAACACAGGTTAACACCACTGTTCACACAAGTTTTTGATTAAGAGCCAACAAGGTGCAGTTGGCTTTTTATAGAACACCACCAATACGACCACTACAACCGTCAAGCCAAACAAGAGCTACTGATTGCTTATTGGTAAAAACTGACAGCACTTAAAATCTAAATAGTTTTAAGGTTCAATTGATGAATATTTCATTTATATAGAACATGATTAAAAACCTTTACTTAAGTAAAAACCTTTGTAAATCAAAAATAGAGGACCAACCCTAAAAACATAGTGTTAACAACAGGAGTTTATAAGGATGAGTATAACCAGATTGGTTACTCAAGTTTAATAAAAACAAGAATTAAAATAATTCATTTTCTTCTCTTAAATGGTCCTGCTTTAGGAAACCCTTTTAACACAGTACACCTAGTAACCATATGAAGCTATGAAAATTGGATTTGCATCAAAAACTATTTTTAAAAATTAACTAAAAATAATCAAATAGCTACTGGTGTCAAACTTAAACTTAATAGAACTCTAGTTTAACAAATCTCCTGCATGCAAGATTAATTTCTGCAGCAAGGTATTGATTTTATCTTTCTGTAGAAATTGGATTCACTCCAATTGGATACTCCTAGCTCATGCTATCCTAAAAAGAGTGGAAAGTATACTTTTTAATAGATTTAAAACCCAGCACAAAATATAGAATACTTTAGGACCAAACCAGTTCTGCATGTTCAAGAAAACATCCGGGCATCTACTAAAAATACTCCTAAAAATACTGCACACACAGATTAAGCACAAACTAATTAAACTAGACACCCATATTTAACAGAAACTAGAAAATATAAAACTGCTGCTAAAAAAAAGAATATGGGCCGCGCCTGGGCCAGATCTGGCCGAGGCCAGCACGGATCTGGCCAGCGGGGCGAGATGGGCCGTCCCAACTGTGCACCGCAGCGCAGCACAGCGCGCCGGAGCGGCCCGCGGGGGCGGATTTGAACTGGACCGTTGATCAGGCGATCAACGGCTCGTAGCCGTCGTCTCCGATGCGACGCGCGCGACGACGACCTCGGAGCAGAGAAGGACGGCGACGACGGGCGGCTCACCTAGGGGCGATGCGAGGCTGCGGGAGGGGTTGCAGATGGCGGAGAAGACGACGGCGGGCTCGGGGACGGCTGCAGCTCCCGCAGGCGACGCCGGCGTCCAAGGCGGCGGCGACCTCGAGCTTCTCGGGGCGAGGATGGCAGCGGCGAGCTCGGGCGTTCTCTGGACAAAAGAATTGGTGGGGAGTTAGCTCTAGGTGAGGGGAGTCCAGGGGGCCAACAATGGTGGGAAAAGGAGGAGGGAGTCGGCGGCCACCGCCGTGTCTCGCCGGCGGCGACCTCGGCTTCCTCCGGCGATCCCAAGCAGCAGAGGCCACGGGGATGGGCTGGGCTTCATGGGAGGGTGGTGGGGTGAGGTGTGTGCGCTTTGGGGGACAGAGGGGTGAATGGGGAGGCCGGGGTCGGGTGTGGGGCGAACTCACCCTCTTCTAGGGTTTTCGGACAAGGGAGTCAATGGGGTGGCGTGGGGAGCTCCTACTGGCTGGCTTGGGTGGTGAGGGAGTGGGCAGGGTGGAGGTGGTCGGGATGATGTGTCTTGACCAGTAGGGAGAGGAGGGGTGAGCTCCCATTGGCCGGGCTGGAAAAAGAAGAGGGGAGAGTGGTGGAGAGGGGTGTTGAGGGGGTGACATGCGGGTCCTAGCTGACTAAGATGCTCACCTGATCAGAGGGGAGAGGGGGTGGTCAGAGGTGTGATGTGAGGGGCTGAGTTTAGTTGGGTTTAGGGTTTAGGCCAATTTCCACTTTTGCTTTATTTCTTTTATTCCTTTTCCTGTTTTATTTTTCCTAAATCAACCAAGCCTAAATTTTAACCACCACCCAATGCTAAGCAACAACATGAGTGGGGTGACCTAATGGTGAAGAAACAAAAGGTTCCTAGACTAAAAGTTAAAGAAATAATTTTAAGATACTTGCAGTTTGTGAAAAATGACCAAATGGTCACTGATTTGAGTAGGCCTAAACACCTAGATGGTTTTGTGCTAAACCAAATTTTCCAACTATGAGACCAAGCAAAAACTAAAAATAGGAAGTTCAAGGAACAAGATTGTCGAGGTGCATTGCAAAAATGACACAAGCAATGCTTAATCCAGGGCTCTAGATTAGCTATGTTTTAATAAACATGAAGATCATTGAATTTGGTCTAAACATGCTAAATTTGTATTTGGGGTACCACCAAATCATACCACCCAGCTAGTAGTGCAAGCAAAGCAATAAGTTCACACAACCATACCATAAGCATATGTTGACACATTCATCTGCAAGCTCTCTGTCCAGGCACCTAAATCAACTATAAGCAAAAAGGTTCGAGCACACCACCAATTGAACAAATAACCTTATTTTGTGATAAAACAAATTTATTTATGAGGTGGTGATCAATATGACTATGACAAGATTTTGAAGAAGGAGGGTTAAACCACTCCTTAGAAATATTTTTCAAAGAATATTAGAACAAGGTTTTTGAAATGTTTGTTGAAAATAAGATAGGAGAAGATATATGGATATTTTATTTGCCAAAACATTTAACACAAAGGTCTATTCAAATTTTAAATGGGTTGTTAAATAGAGGTCAACAATGAAAACAATGAGTCACAACAAGCCAAACTAGGCAATCAATATAAAAACACATCCAAATGCTAGAGGTTGGAAAAAGTTTTTGTTGGTTCAAAATTTTGGGTCTTAATTTATTGAGTTTTTCTTGCTTCCAAAATTTGAGACGTTACAGACCTTCCCCCTTAAAAGAATCTCGTCCCGAGATTCTAAGCGAGTACTAAGAGAGTCCGAGGTTAGTGGGTTTGTTGCTCCTTTATCTTCCGGGATTGTCGATTCTCAACTGAGGTCTCCTCGTCGAAACGTCATCAGATTTTCTTCCGGAAGGCTTTTGGGTCTCTGCTGAAGGTGCTGTCATGAAGGTCGATGCTAATCTAGGGTTCTTGTTGAGTTGACTTCAAATACTCCAGGGTTGGGGCGCGAAGCAATTTGTCAAAAAACTCCCTAATAGAACTAGCATGTGTCTTCCCCCCTTAAAAAGGGACCTTGAAGAGTTGATGTCGATAGTATAAGATGTTGCCGACTTCAAGGTGTTGTTGGTCTTGGGTATCACAACGATCTTCATCTTGGTCGTAGCTCCGTGGTGCTTGGGGTTGATGTAGACACTTGTCCAGATATTGCCGTCTTGAGGGGTTAGCAGTTAAATATCCGCCAACCGTTTTCAAGCCTCACAGGGGTGTCAGGTCCGTAGACTCGACTCTAAAGGCGTCTAACTTGCTTAGTGTGCTGTCTACAGCAACAGTCTTCGGGTCTTTCGTCGTTCTTGGCATCTTGTTGTATATGATGTCTTCTATTGTGCCCACCTTCGGTTTAGCTGACGAACAAAGTTGATGATGACTTCCTTGATTCGTTGACTTCATGACGCCACACACTATCCTTCAGAGGTTGGTTCTATCTAAAATAGCCTAGAATATTAGTTAAGATACCTAGCGCTATCAGTCTCGAGTCGGCAAGTCGAATTAATAAGTTGGGCGTATAGAAGGCACTTATGGCTCTTGCTTCGGGGTTCATCTTGATGTAGACGATCTTCAGTGTTGGTTGTCTTCGTTGTTGCTGACCTCGATCTCCTTCAGACTTCACGACTGGAGGGCTACCAATCTTTGAGTCCTTCGTGTTGCCGTTTGTAGGTCTCGAGGAGGTTAGCTAGTAACACGTTACTGGTGTTAGATGTTACTCTAAAGTTAGATACGCTAAATTAGTGATGGTATACTGGTAATTCGAAAAGGTAATTAAACTAGGCAAGGCTTGTCACATCACGGGGATAGGCTTTCTCCGGGTGGTCTTCTGCATCAGGTGCAGTTAAAAGCTCTCACGTATCAAAGTTTAGATCAGAGGCCAAACTTTAAAGAGAGGTTTTCTAAACAAGTTTTGAAATGCATCACGATGCATCTTACGCTGAAAAAGGGCCACAAAGGTATTTTGTGTAGAGGCAAAAAGATGTTTAATCAAAAGGGAAGTTTGGGTCTAACATATGCTATCGACGAAGAGTGCTGGTGAAACATACCAGGAAAACAACATACCAACGACAAGCATACGAATCATTGTCAATCACTAGGTGCATCAGGTCTCAACAGAAGCAGCACACACGACATAGTTCCACACATGGGCATAGTTTTAATCCTAAACATAACAACAAACTAATTTGCGACTGGGAGGGGAACATGACTTCATTCAATCGTCACAAACTACTAGATGTGACGCTTCTTGGAAGATTCGTTCTTGGGGAGGGACTCTTTGTTTGCCTTCAAAGCTTCAATCTCCTCGTAGGCTTCCTTGAGATCCTTCCGGGTGTTGAGAACTCGGTACTTGAGTCTTTCTCCCATTTCATCAATGGCGGCCCATGCAGCGCTCCTTGCTGCTTCCATAAAGGAGGCGTACTGAGACTCTGAGTTGGTGAACATCATATATCCCGTTTTATTCTGATCATCATCTTTGTTCTTGTAGAGGTGGAGTTGCACCCACCAAAGCTCTTGTCCATTCTCCATCCAAGGAAAACCCTCGTAGACTGCGGGTCCTTCAAGTTCGAAGCTCAGCATGAGGTTCTCCAGAGCCTTGAGAAACTCAGTTGTGCTATCCAAGGTCATGGTCATAGCCGGCCCCTTCCGAGATTCGATGAGGCTCGACATCTATAAATAAAGAAAATGTCTTAGGAGGGGGCAAAAATTAAAAGGATCAAGACTAAGGTATCTTGGTAGAAGGTAGGGTTGCAGTCCTAGGGTCCGTTACTAGTTTGACGCCAATCCTAAGCTCCTTATCTCTGTCTAGCAAGGTACACACAGACACGGAGCACACAGTCAACTAATGTTTCAGCAAAAGCCCACGAGCAAGACGCCCACTTAAGCAAAAAGCATACCAGCAAAAGAGCACACAAGGCACTTATAGTACCAAAAAGGCACTCCACAATCGTGTTAGTCGGATAATCCAACCAAGGGTCATATCCTAATGTCCTATTGGTCTTGGTCAACCTTACTTGTTGGAGTCTTCGTTTCATCGGCTCGGGCTCCTGCTGGAAATCTTGAGACTGTAGAGATGGCAACTGAAGTACCATTGTTGGGGTTGAAGTCTTGACAGTGAGACTGCTTCGGCAAGCAAGGGTTGCTCTGTAGCTTGTTTCTTCAATTGACGACCACCTTGATGTCGTGTGTTGAAGTCTTGAGATTGAACTTTGCCTTCTCGATACTAGTTACTTAAGGCTCCTTTGGGTTCATCGTCCAGGCGAAACAAGTTTGAATGGGGACAAGAGAGTAGAGAAAACTCCTTTTTAAAATACTTGAAATTAGGGAGGTAAGATCAAGAAATTTTTGGAGAATAGGTGGGGAGTGGAAACCATACTAGGCTTACCTTGAAGAAAATAGATTTATGCAGAATTAAGTTTTAGCAAAATATTTCCTTCCTAAGCTAACGACCATGCTAAATAAGGTCTCCTATGGTCGACGATGGCTCTGATACCAAGTCTGTAAGGGCCCTCAGATTTACCAGTCCGAGGTGCCCACGTTATGTAAACAGAACACGATCCCAATGATCAGTGCATCGCGATCACATAACCAACATGGAATACAGAGTTACATCATCCAACTCGATTAGTACAAGACTTACATATATGGTGGTCATACGACCAAGCCTGCAACCATCGTCATGCAGGACGGAATTAACTACGATATAGCGGAAGCTTTCGGCTAGCGTCGGCCCTCGTCACAACCGGACGCATTCCCATAGAGCAGTTGACCGGTGACACTCAGTGGGCGTAGTCGTCGGCGTACTTCTCGTCCTCCTCGTACATCTCCTCATTGTAATCTGGACATTGGAATATCCAGGGACCCAGCCATGAGTACAATTACGTACTCGCAAGACCACCATCAGGCTTAAGTTTTCATGATAATGCAATAAAAGCGTTTTCAAAAACTGGGATAGCTGCTATATATGACTATAAGGCTTGATTTTTCTCAAACGATGCTTTTAGACATAGAGAATACAACATCTCTATATCTTTATTGAAAAATATATTTGGAGATATATTTCTCCTTCTTTTAGAAAAGGCAGAAAACATCTCCACGTTTGAAAACTCTTTTGTAAAACTTTTCCAAACACCAGGATAGGGATGCCCCTTTTTCTCTTTCCGGGTTCCGACTGGTTGACTCCCCGAGACCAACCATCTTCTCCCAAAATCCGTACCTCCCAGGTACCTCCTTGATGTCTCCTTTCTCCTTTGCCGAAAAACAGTTACTTTTTAAAACATAAAGTGCCCATACGCCTAGATCGGTGGCCTTTCCAACCATCCATGACCGAGGACTCGGCTATTCGAATAGTTTTACACTCTGCAGAGGTGGTGCACTTTCACCACACCAAACAGTCATTTTGCCGTGATCAGCCACGGTCCTCATACGACAGTATGCGGTGTTTCGGATAACATGATCAAAGCTTTCCACTAATCCACCCTAGTACAGAGGACTCCCGATAGGTTTATTCCCCGGCACCGTGTGCTCCACTAGACCCCTGGTCTCTCTCTCGGGACGCCACACCGCCACGGCAGGGGACCCAACATAATCGTCCGGCGCGGATCCTCCACATGTGTATTGCCTCCTACAGACGGCAACCCGGCTTCGAGGGACTCTAACCCTTATAGAAGTATGAGATCCTCCGTAGTAAAATGGACAAGCTTCCGGCTAAGCCCTACCCATATCAGGTAGTGTGGTTGCACAGGTTAACTGCTCGAGCGGCCGCTAGGGCTGTACTTTGTTTTTCAAAAACATCTCCACCTCCGACTGCTCCTAGCAGCTCGGGTTTTAGTAAACTCACCGAATGCTACCAGCACTTCGGGTTTTCATGAAGAGCTCCATTTGCTCCCAGCAACATGGGTTTTATAAAATTCTTTCTCGCCGATCGCTCCCAGCGACTCGGGTTTTCTTCCGAAATCATTTCATCAAAAACCAGGCTCCCATCCTATATTTTTGAGGTAAGAGGATAGGATCTACTACTAGAAAATATAATTTTCTTGATAGCGCCTTCAGTGGAAGGCGTCTCAAGTAAAGACTTATGTTTATAAAACCTATTATATACTAGTAGATATCTTTGGCCAAACCACATTTTGTAAAATAGTTTTGGGTGGCAAATTACCACATAAGAAATAAAACATGCATTATTTTATTTGAAAACAAGACATGCTGGTACCAATAATAGGATTTCAGTATAGTGGTGAGGTGGCTTGCCTTGCTCAGCAAAGTGTCCCTGGCATTGCTCTTCTTCGTAGACATGTTCCACTCCCACGTATTGCTCCTCCTCTTGCGGTTCTATGGTACCGGAAAAATTAAACGCGACTACCGTTAAATTCTAAGTAGCGGGTTGACAACAATCTAAAGTACTTAAACAAAACAACAAGCATTGCACAAGGCACTAAACTACACTCAAAAGCAGACAACTCACTTAATTAAAGCAGCAACAAACAACAAGTCCATATAACTAGGACAAACAACAAACACACCTATGACCGTATATACAACAACCCTAATAGTTACAAAGGTGGTTTTAACTAAACACAAAGATGAAACTCCCCTTAGGGTGATTGGATCATTTAACAAGGGCTGCTACATTAGTTCAGGAAATATTTCAGACAAAAGTTGGGTAGCATGCAAGCATTATCACAAGCACATATCACACTCACATGCAAGCATGTCACTAGCTCTAGGACACACAACACTAAGTAGTTAATCAACCAACACAGGTTAACACCACTGTTCACACAAGTTTTTGATTAAGAGCCAACAAGGTGCAGTTGGCTTTTTATAGAACACCACCAATATGACCACTACAACCATCAAGCCAAACAAGAGCTACTGGTTGCTTATTGGTAAAAACTAACAGCACTTAAAATCTAAATAGTTTTAAGGTTCAATTGATGAATATTTCATTTATATAGAACATGATTAAAAACCTTTACTTAAGTAAAAACCTTTGTAAATCAAAAACAGAGGACCAACCCTAAAAACATAGTGTTAACAACAGGAGTTTATAAGGATGAGTATAACCAGATTGGTTACTCAAGTTTAATAAAAACACGAATTAAAATAATTCATTTTCTTCTCTTAAATGGTCCTGCTTTAGGAAATAATTTGCTACTCATAGAATAAAGCTCCTAAAAATAAACTATTTTAACACAGTACACCTAGTAACCATATGAAGCTATGAAAATTGGATTTGCATCAAAAACTTTTTTTAAAAATGAATTAAAAATCCTCAAATAGCTACTGGTCTCAAACTTAAACTTAATAGAACTCTAGTTTAACAAATCTCATGCATGCAAGATTAATTTCTACAGCAAGGTATTGATTTTATCTTTCTGTAGAAATTGGATTAACTCCAATTGGATACTCCTAGCTCATGCTATCCTAAAAAGAGTGGAAAGTATACTTTTTAATAGATTTAAAACCCAGCACAAAATATAGAATACTTTAGGACCAAACCAGTTCTGCATGTCCAAGAAAACATCCGGGCATCTACTAAAAGTACTCCTAAAAATACTGCACACACAGATTAAGCACAAACTAATTAAACTAGACACCCATATTTAACAGAAACTAGAAAATATAAAACTGCTGCTAAAAAAAAGAATATGGGCCGCGCCTGGGCCAGATCTGGCCGAGGCCAGCACGGATCTGGCCAGCGGGGCGAGCTGGGCCGGCCCAACTGCGCACCGCAGCGCAACACAGTGTGCGGGAGCGACCCGCGGGGGCGGATTTGAACTGGACCGTTGATCAGGCGATCAACGGCTCGCAGCCGTCGTCTTCGATGCGACGCGCGCGACGACGACCTCGGAGCAGAGAAGGACGGCGACGACGGGCGGCTCACCTAGGGGCGATGCGAGGCTACGGGAGGGGTTGCAGACGGCGGAGAAGATGACGGCGGGCTCGGGGACGGCTTCAGCTCCCGCAGGCGATGCCGGCGTCCAAGGCGGCGGCGACCTCGAGCTTCTCGGGGCGAGGATGGCAGCGGCGAGCTCGGGCGTTCTCTGGACAAAAGAATGGGTGGGGGAGTTAGCTCTAGGTGAGGGGAGTCCAGGGGGCCAACAATGGTGGGAAAAGGAGGAGGGAGTCGGCGGCCACCGCCGTGTCTCGCTGGCGGCGATCCCGAGCAGCAGAGGCCACGGGGATGGGCCGGGCTTCGTGGGAGGGTGGTGGGGTGAGGTGTGTGCGCTTTGGGGGACAGAGGGGTGAATGGGGAGGCCGGGGTCGGGTGTGGGGCGAACTCACCCTCTTCTAGGGTTTTCGGACAAGGGAGTTAATGGGGTGGCGTGGGGAGCTCCTACTGGCTAGCTTGGGTGGTGAGGGAGTGGGCAGGGTGGAGGTGGTCGGGATGATGTGTCTTGACTAGTAGGGAGAGGAGGGGTGAGATCCCATTGGCCGGGTTGGAAAAAGAAGAGGGGAGAGTGGTGGAGAGGGGTGTTGAGAGGGTGACATGCGGGTCCTAGCTGACTAAGATGCTCACCTGATCAAAGGGGAGAGAGGGGTGGTCAGAGGTGTGAGGTGAGGGGCTGAGTTTAGTTAGGTTTTGGGTTTAGGCCAATTTCCACTTTTGCTTTATTTCTTTTATTCCTTTTCCTGTTTTATTTTTCCCTAAATCAACCAAGCCTAAATTTTAACCACCACCCAATGCTAAGCAACAACATGAGTGGGGTGACCTAATGGTGAAGAAACAAAAGGTTCCTAGACTAAAAGTTAAAGAAATAATTTTAAGATACTTGCAGTTTGTGAAAAATGACCAAATGGTCACTGATTTGAGTAGGCCTAAACACCTAGATGGTTTTGTGCTAAACCAAAATTTCCAACTATGAGACCAAGCAAAAACTAAAAATAGGAAGTTCAAGGAACAAGATTGTCGAGGTGCATTGCAAAAATGACACAAGCAATGCTTAATCCAAGGCTCTAGATTAGCTATGTTTTAATAAACATGAAGATCATTGAATTTGGTCTAAACATGCTAAATTTGTATTTGGGGTACCACCAAATCATACCACCCAGCTAGTAGTGCAAGCAAAGCAATACGTTCACACAACCATACCATAAGCATATGTTGACACATTCATCTGCAAGCTCTCTGTCCAGGCACCTAAATCAACTATAAGCAAAAAGGTTCGAGCACACCACCAATTGAACAAATAACCTTATTTTGTGATAAAACAAATTTATTTATGAGGTGGTGATCAATATGACTATGACAAGATTTTGAAGAAGGAGGGTTAAACCACTCCTTAGAAATATTTTTCAAAGAATATTAGAACAAGGGTTTTGAAATGTTTGTTGAAAATAAGATAGGAGAAGATATATGGATATTTTATTTGCCAAAACATTTAACACAAAGGTCTATTCAAATTTTAAATGGGTTGTTAAATAGAGGTCAACAATGAAAACAATGAGTCACAACAAGCCAAACTAGGCAATCAATATAAAAACACATCCAATCCCCACTGTGCCGTCGAGCCAATTATTGGTGGCACGGTTATTTTGGTATAAAAGAACCCCTGCATCTCCCCAAAACCCGTGCCCTCGTACTCCCCTGTACCCCGGGCAAATCTCGAGGACGAGATTTATTTTAAGGGGGGAAGGATCTGTAACATCCCAAATTTTTGGAACCAAGAAAAACTTAGTTTTACCAGACCCCAAAATTCAGAACCAACAAAAACTTTTTGAAATGCTTTGCTGATGATTGTGTTTCCTTCCCATTGCTATGTTTGAACTAGTGTGACTTGTTGTTTGAGTTGTTTGACTAGTAAATCCAAGACCCAACCAATATAACTATATATTAAACTTGGTGATCATGTCATGACAAGAACAAAATATTCCATATATCTCCTCCACTCTTATTTGGACCAACTTATTCTCAAATGATGCTTTGTTTAGCAACAACCAAAATACCCACTCCAGGAGAGAATAAAAGTAATTTCCAAAATTATATGTTTCCAAAAATATGGAGATCTATATCTTGATATTTCCCTTGTATTGGTAGCCCTTATTTTAAACTCGTACTTTCATTTCTTTGAAAACAATAAAAGTGGGAAGTATATTGCCCCTATATTTTAGCAACCATTTTTGGAAAAATATCAAACTATGAAGTTGAGTTTTTCCCACCTTACTCCTGTCAGGATGACACTGGATCACCACCCCACCACTTGTCGGAGTGATTAAAAATTTGGTTGAAAAATTTATAAATGATTGTCTAGTGTTGGTTGTTATTTCCTGCCAAATTGATTGCTTGTGGTGGTTGCTTGCTAAAAGAAAAAAAAATATGTAGAAAAGAAAAGTAACACAATAAAAGATTCCCACATAAAATCATGGGACAAAGGTCACACAAATTTTTCTCTTAGTAAGGAAATCAATTTTGTTTTCAAAACAAAAATTCAGTGGAGTGACATAAGGATCACCCCCACTTTGCTATTACATCTTTTCTCTCTCCAAGAATATTTCTTAAAATCCAAGATTAAAATTCTATATCTTTCTTTATTATTCTCAAAACCACAAAATGTGCTATGTTGCACATATCAAATAAATTCCACCACCATACCATAAATCTTGTTAAACATACAAGGATCAAACCATGAAAAGAAATTTTAGGAAGTGGAATTAAAATTTCGTTGAAGCAATTCATCGAACACGTTGGAGGCAGAAATCGAATTCTTCCCCAATTCTTCAAAACCGAAATCCAATCCATCGATTTGATGGTTCATTGGTCGATTTCTTGCTGCCACACTCCCTCTCTCACACCACCTCACTCTCCAGAGCACGAAGAAACGTGCTATTTGGCCATTTGGGCCCATGGCCATGGAAGAACCGCACGCCACCGTGCTGCTCCCGTACCGGCAATGGAAGCGTGGCGAAGGAGACGCCCCAGCTTGCCCTGCTCTGCATCTTCCATCACCTCACCCCTCACCGCACTCGATAGGAAGGAGGAGACCGCACCCTGACGCTTGAGGCGCCGTACCCCAGCAGCCCTGTCGAAGCTCACCGTGCTCTAGCCGCGCGTGGACGCCGACGCCGATTTTCTCCACCACGGCACCCCAGCTCGCGTGGCTCATCACCGACGCTCCCCTGCCACCCCGCAACCTCATGGACATGTCCCCATCAATCCTAGTGGCCCGCAGCGATGCCAGTGATCCATCGCACTCCGCGGAACACGCCATGGACGCCGTGCCGTCCCGAGCTCGTTTTCGAAGCCGCACGTGAACCCCTCTCCCTCTAAGCCCTAACGGAATGCCCCAATGTCGTCACCGCGCAGCACCGCCACCAATGGCGTGCTCTCCCACTCTCCAAACCCCTCCTACACCCTGTCCACGGCACGCCGGCGATCGGCAATAAAAAGCCACCCCGCACCCGTGCCTCCACACCCCCCCCCCCACTTACTCTCCACCCCTCAGTACACTGCTAGGAGGGCGGTGACGCTCTCTCGAAGCCCCAGCCGCCCCCGAGCTTCCTCGAGTTTCCGCCGGAGCCGAGGTTGAGGTCGAACACGGCCAGGCCGTGACTCGCTTCCCCTCTCTCCTCTCTGGCCTGCATCTTGCTATCCATTACCACCGCACCCTCATGCACCCCTTCTTCCTCTGTTTCATGCACAGACGCATCGCTGAGAACCCGCCGGAGTTGGCGCACGGCCGAGGCAACGGAGGAGGTCGCCGCCGACGCCAGGAGCTTCCCCATCAAGCTCCATTCACCTCCCGAGCTTCCCCACGACCTCCGCCGTCGAACGCCACCCTCTCCACCGTCCCCAGGCTCCCAGGTACCCCCCCCACTGGCCACCCTCGCCGTCGCCGGAGCCACGGCTCCGTCGTACTCCGGTGGTCGAGGAAGAATAGATCCTGCGTCGTTGGATTTAGATCCAACGGTAGCTTACCGTTTGGTTAAGTAAGAGACTGACGAGCGGGCCCCGCTCGTCAGACTTTTAAACATTATCCGTAGCGCGCAAATTAAACCTGAGTCACTGACGCGTAGGACCCACCTATCATGTTCTTCAACATTATCCAGAGGAGATTGATTTTCAAATCTATTTCTCTCTGGAAATTCCAGTACTGAACCTAGTTTAGAAATTCAATATCTCAAGATTTAGGAATCGAAATAAATCAATTAAATATGTTCTGGAAAGCTTATGAAATTCTTCAACTCACCAAAGTGGTCTCATCTCATTTAAATAAATAATAAAAGTGTATTAACAGAAATGCCACAGAAGGTTTAAAACACCAAACTAGTAGTTTCTGGAGTTATATTAGTCCAAATAACTTGAAACCAATTTTTGTAGCTTTGTATTAGGATACTTTAACTCCTCAAATTTTGGTAGAATTAATTGAGCAGTGTAAAATCCTTAGCTTTTGGTTGAACTTCAGTAAACCCTTCTGCACTAAACCAATTAGTGTGAATTAATAGTAGGTCCAATTAAACTAATCCCAATTTTGTTAGGTCACATACAACCAAGGTTAGTTATCCCTAAAAGGATTTAATTTTTGGAGCAACCTAATTTGTTTGGTAGCTAAAACTTGATTAAAAACCTTCTGAACTAAAACAAATGTGTAGGGAGTTTGATAACTCCAAATGACCTCAATCCAATTGAGATGTCTTCTACACATCAGTAGCTATCCATAGAAATTTAGTTTAAATTTTTGTGACCAACATAGAATAAATGGTGAATTGTTTGGTATACAACTAGTTTCTGCCTTAGTTTGAAAATAATTAAATAAAGGTTAATTCAATTTAATTGAAACCACATTGTGTTGCTTGATGTATGCAGTAGCTATTTATAGAATTTGTGATTGTAATGTGATGATGCTTGAGTTAGTATAGTGATTGTTTGTTTTGCTTGTCTAAACGTTTAGACGATACCGTTGACGGATTTATCGAGGAAGGATGGGATTTTTATTATATTGATCAACAAGGAGAAATCCAGGGACATTATGCTGAAACCAGGCAAGCTACTTCACCGAGCTTGCATCTATATACATCTATTTTGATTCACATGTTTTACGTATAAGAAGCATAAGTGATTTACGTGGTGTTTGCCACTAAAGTTATGATTTTGAAAACCCTTTTCAAAATACAGGTACATTATTGAGACACCCGATATAGAGGTGTTAGTAGTGTGTGCAGTCATTTCTAAATGTATTTTTTTTACTCAAAAGCTTTCTATGAAACTCTCTTGGTGAGATCACGATCCACCCAAGTTTTGGTCAAAAGTATTTTGCTATGGAAATGGGAAATGATTGTGAAAACCTTTTCAAAAGTTTATGAAAAACTATTTTGCCACTCTATGTAGAAATATCAGTTTGTTTATATAAAACTATAGGATGGGAAAAACATTGTTTATTCAAAACTCCTTTGAAAATCCTTGGACGAATTATGGTATGCCGAGATGTCGGTGATGAAATGGAGAAATGGAGTATGGTGATGTTTATGAAAATGCACATTGTGTCCTTGTACTTACATCCCCAGCCGAAAATCTGTGCGACCACATGTACCCACATATGGGCAAGGGCGTAGTCATATAATTTGCTAGTGTTAGTACTGGATGCCTCAATAACGAGGATAACCTCGTTCCATGAGGGGATGGTCTGAGGACCTACCCCCTGACCTGGGTCCTCTTAAGTGATGTCTACCGGAAGCCGGTATGAACGTATGGGAGAAAGAGGATTGAAGGGCTCCCTTGGGTCCGCCGGGCAAAACTACGAGTCCTCACACTTAGTTTCTGAGGATTTAAGTGTCGATGGAAAGTGTCGTAGAGGCAGGGTCCTATACTAGCATGAGCAAAGGACAGGCTATGGCCGGGAACTCAACTTCGCATACCTCTGGTATGGCGGGACGTGGCTGACACGATGAGTGACCGGATGGGTGTGGGAAAAGCGTGCTACCTCTGCAGAGGGTAAAAACTATTCGAATAGCCGAGTCCTCGGATATGGACAGTTGGGAAGAACTGCTAAGACCATGTGCAAGATTTACAAAGGTTGAGACTTGAAAAGAAAATGGAGATGTTTTATGCAACTATACCGTCAGGGTGGTACGAGGTTGCTGGGAAATAAGTGACCATGAAGGGGCTAGGATCAGGAAAAGGGGGAGTTTTGGGAGAAATGGACAAGACGGTGATTTTCGAGGAAAAAGTTTTAAAAGAGATTTCTTACCTTTTTAAATAAAAGGTATATTTCCGCGAAAAAGACTTTTAAAAGACTTCTTACCTTTTTCAACCAAGATAGTGAGAAAACTACTTTCCAAAAAGGTTGTTTCCAACCAGTATAGTGAGAAACTACTTTCCAAAATGTTTTGTCTTCAACAAGATTAAAAATCTACTCTTCCCTTTTCAATAAAGGCATATAAATGTTTTTTGTTTAAAAATAAAGATTTTATGAAAGATTATCAAAACTTAGTGCATGCTCAAGTTGGGGTAGTTTGCGAGTACAATCAAATGTACTCATATTGGTTTCGTCCCTGGCTATTGTCTTAGCCAGATTTTAAGAGGAGCAGTTCGAAGAAGAGGAGTTCACCGGCGTCTTTGCGAACTAGGGCGCTTCCCAGTCAGCTGCCTGTAGGGTTAAGGCGAATGACTTGGGCTCCACGTTGTTTGGTGATTTCCGCTGCAAGTACCTGTTGAAGCTAATGACTTCAATCAAGTAAGTATGTTTATTCGGTATTTAGGGTGTCCTGTGATACCAATTCGAGTTATGTGCAACAACACACTGATCACGGGATTGTTGCAGGAAACATAACGAGTATCTCGGATAACTAATCCGGGGTCCTCACAGACTTGGTATCAGAGCCATCCTGACTGTAACAGACCTTAGTTAGCATGGACGTTAGTTAGGAAGAGAATATTTTGTTAAAAATATGTTAATACCAAAAATATATCCTTATCTAGGGAAGTCCAAAAATGACTTCCACTCTTTTCATCTTCTCAAATAATTTCTGAGTCTTACCCTTCTATTTTGAAATTTACCAAGGATTTCTCTACTCCCTCTTACCTGTTCAAAATACTTGACGATGAATCCAATGGAGACCTAATTAGCTAGCACCTACAAGAAGAAGCATCCATCTTGAATATTCAACATTCAACATCAAGGTCATTGATCTACAAATGCCAAGATCATCAACATCAACAAATCAAGAGATCTCCGAAGACCTCCGCTCAACATCAACAATCTACTCAAGTGCAAATTCGACCCTCTCACTTCTTCCAGCAGAAGCCTAAGGAGACAAAGTGAAGACTTCATCAACCATGTTTACCAAAACCCTAGGAAAAACATATGATAGGAACTTTAGTATACTACCCAACTGCAACGAGTATTAGGCGTCCATCGGTACTAAATGTACCTTGTGTGTTATTGTCTGTTTGTGATGTTCCCCTACAGTGAGTCAACGGATTTGACCCATCCCTGCCTAACAGCATGGCCAGGCGTCGGTTCACAGTAGAGTACAGTAGGACTTGTCCCCACTTCATGAGAGACGCTCACCGGGTTCTTCCATAGAAAGGAGCCGACACAACCTAGCTTATATAAGGCCCCGTTCCATCTTCCGTCTATACCCACCCTCACTCACCGTCCTTAGCAACCCAACTCTCCTGAGGCAGGAATCCTGCGTTCTTATCCTTTCTCCCGAGCCAAAACAACCCAATGGCAAACCCCAGGGTCATTCTGGAAACCACTGCCGAGGAGCATGGCGGATTTCCACTGATGCTTTGGAAGGCCGTCTGCCATATTCTTGGTCGGCCTGCCCGTCCCCGATATGTGGTGTTCGAGAACTCCCTCTCGCTGCCGGGAGTGAATTCCAAGTCGACGTGCACATCAACGTGTCCGTTGGGCACAAGTCAGGCCTACTTGATCCATGGTAGGAGCATGCCTACCCTAGATCAAGCCCTCCAGGTAGCAGCCTGGGAAGGCCTTGTCCGTCTCCGGTATGCAGAACCGGCGATGGCGCAGAGTCGAGCTTTCCACCTTCTTCCCGTCACTCCTCCGCTTGGAGAGGAGCCTGCTCAAATTCCCATCGGAAGGGAAGTCGACCCTGCCGTAATCACCCTGGTTACTTATGGAGCCTCAATGACAAGATTTTTCCACTCCCTGATGGCGGAACTCATAATCACAAGGCGCCACCTTGGTCGAGCCCACCTGGAACTGAGTCAAGCAAGGAACCCACCCACTTTCAATCGTGGCAAGCTCAGGAGACAGGACAACCGTTCCCAGATGAATTGCTGGACCGCAGCCTTGATGCATCTGTAGCGCAAGTTCTAGCCCGAGTTCAGCAGCCACCCCAGGAGCGAGGTGTAATCCTCGAAGGCGTACCTGTAGTTCCCCACCCCGAGGACGACAGAGATGTGGACACCACTCTTTTTCTCGGCCACGCTCCACCGACAACCAGAGGCCGTCAAGCAGAGTAGAACCCATGCTTAGTTAGTCTGATATGTGCTTGTAGGTTAGTAGGAGAGAAGCGGCAAAGTTGTTTGCTTGTTTGTTGTTGGTGTTGTGTAAGTTGCTATAAGCTGTTTGGTTGATCAGCCCGAAATAAAACTTGGTGTTCTTATTAACCACTTGGTTGACACCTGATGGAATGTCATGCTCTTCCTTCAGTTAAAGGTTTTAAAGAAACGACAGATCACTTAAAAACAGGAACAATATATGTGACCCCAGACGCATATACCCACCTGTGAATTAATGCAAACTTTGAATGGGATTATTTTGTAGTATGCAAATTATTTTGTGTGTTGTCTCCTACATGCCTTCATCACAAGGTTCCTCACCCAATATGAACCTTGTGCGCTCTGCATGTTAAAGAAAGGGCCCGAGCCCTCCACGAGATGTAACCCTCGCAAGCCGTAGAATGCTTGCTGAGTGTCAATGCTCGCGGGAACACAGAAGGATTTCTTGTAGGGTGTTTTTAGTTGTTGTGTTCAACCTATATGGTTGAAATGTTATGTTACCACTGCAAATGGTTGGTACCATATAATGCAGTGCTATTTCCTAAAAATAGATTTTCTCACTAAAGCAAGATTATTCTAGTACCTCTACCTCCTATCTGTGCTACAAGATCAGATCTATCACGACTGAGGAAAATTCAGAGATACGAGTCTCATTTAAGGAGGCAAAGTGGATACATCAACTAAGTTCAGTACAGAAGCGAACAGAGGATACAAATTCTACTCCTACGAAGAACACTGCCAGTACTCAGCATGGATGCAACGGCACCCCAGAGATTCCTACTCCCTCTCGAGCTCCAAGACGCCACCGGAGGAGGAGCCTGGCTCACCCGAAGCCGAGACGCGAGTCGCGCGACGGTGATAAACGACTCGAGCAACCGGCTCACCTCCAGCGGGAAGATCTGTCATGTCATCCGCAGGCACTGCAGCTGGTTCCTCCACCGCAGCTGGCCCCTCCGCCGCAACTGGCTCCTCCAGCGCAGCCGGCACCACTGCCGCAGCCTCACCACCCGTGTCAGCCCACCAACTGCAGAAGACAAGGGTCAAGACGACCACCGCCGCAAGCAGCAGTGCGGTCACCACCGACGACGAGATCCCAAAGAGCACGACGATGATGACCTGCTCGATGAAACCCGCTCTCTCCAACATCTCGTAGTAGGCTTTGAAAAAGGCATGAATAAAACTCATGGTGGAGATGAGGAGGAGAGAAGCCTCGGAGATTTTCAATTTATAGCCGGAGCTCGGATGCCGCTCCTCGACACCGCTTTGCGAGGGAAAGAAGAGGAATCCCGAGCAGTACCCGCCTTAATGGCGCGAAACCATCTAGGCGTCGTGTCCTAAAGCCATGTCTGCCGCTGCATCGACGGACCGCACGCGCAGCAGTGCCGCAGGGGAGTGCTTCGCGCACTAAGAGCTGGGCGAGTGCGAAGCCAGAGTGAGCAAGGAGGAAGAAGAGAAGAAAGGAAAGGAGAGACTACCAGGTGGACCTCGGACCCACACGT
Organism: Poa pratensis; assembly: GCA_947311845.1. Classification (NCBI taxonomy): domain Eukaryota; kingdom Viridiplantae; phylum Streptophyta; class Magnoliopsida; order Poales; family Poaceae; genus Poa; species Poa pratensis. The sequence continues at coordinate 120,030,225 of CAMZMU010000052.1, forward strand.
CAGTGAGTAAGCGGTTGAACCCCGTGTTCTTCTATCCTTTATTCTAAATCGTATCCCCCGCTTTCCCAGTATCCTTTGCAAAAGAAATCCCTCTGGATAATCCAATCCCCACTGTGCCGTCGAGCCAATTATTGGTGGCACAGTTATTTTGGTATAAAAGAACCCCTGCATCTCCCCAAAACCCGTGCCCTCATACTCCCCTGTACCCCCGGGCAAATCTCGAGGACGAGATTTATTTTAAGGGGGAAGGATCTGTAACATCCCAAATTTTGGAACCAAGAAAAACTTAGTTTTACCAGACCCCAAAATTCAGAACCAACAAAAACTTTTTGAAATGCTTTGCTGATGATTGTGTTTCCTTCCCATTGCTATGTTTGAACTAGTGTGACTTGTTGTTTGAGTTGTTTGACTAGTAAATCCAAGACCCAACCAATATAACTATATATTAAACTTGGTGATCATGTCATGACAAGAACAAAATATTCCATATATCTCCTCCACTCTTATTTGGACCAACTTATTCTCAAATGATGCTTTGTTTAGCAACAACCAAAATACCCACTCCAGGAGAGAATAAAAGTAATTTCCAAAATTATATGTTTCCAAAAATATGGAGATCTATATCTTGATATTTCCCTTGTATTGGTAGCCCTTATTTTAAACTCGTACTTTCATTTCTTTGAAAACAATAAAAGTGGGAAGTATATTGCCCCTATATTTTAGCAACCCTTTTTGGAAAAATATCAAACTATGAAGTTGAGTTTTTCCCACCTTACTCCTGTCAGGATGACACTGGATCACAACCCCACCACTTGTCGGAGTGATTAAAAATTTGGTTGAAAAAATTATAAATGATTGTCTAGTGTTGGTTGTTATTTCCTGCCAAATTGATTGCTTGTGGTGGTTGCTTGCTAAAAGAAAAAAAAATATGAAGAAAAGAAAAGTAACACAATAAACAGATTCCCACATAAAATCATGGGACAAAGGTCACACAAATTTTTCTCTTAGTAAGGAAATCAATTTTGTTTTCAAAACAAAAATTCAGTGGAGTGACATAAGGATCACCCCCACTTTGCTATTACATCTTTTCTCTCTCCAAGAATATTTCTTAAAATCCAAGATTAAAATTCTATATCTTTCTTTATTATTCTCAAAACCACAAAATGTGCTATGTTGCACATATCAAATAAATTCCACCACCATACCATAAATCTTGTTAAACATACAAGGATCAAACCATGAAAAGAAATTTTAGGAAGTGGAATTAAAATTTCGTTGAAGCAATTCATCGAACACGTTGGAGGCAGAAATCGAATTCTTCCCCAATTCTTCAAAACCGAAATCCAATCCATCGATTTGATGGTTCATTGGTCGATTTCTTGCTGCCACACTCCCTCTCTCACACCACCTCACTCTCCAGAGCACGAAGAAACGTGCTATTTGGCCATTTGGGCCCATGGCCATGGAAGAACCGCACGCCACCGTGCTGCTCCCGTACCGGCAATGGAAGCGTGGTGAAGGAGATGCCCCAGCTTGCCCTGCTCTGCATCTTCCATCACCTCACCCCTCACCGCACTCGATAGGAAGGAGGAGACCGCACCCTAACGCTCTGAGGCGCCGTACCCCAGCAGCCCTGTCGAAGCTCACCGTGCTCTAGCCACGCGTGGACGCCGACGCCGATTTTCTCCACCACGGCACCCCAGCTCGCGTGGCTCGTCACCGACGCTCCCCTGCCACCCGCAACCTCATGGACATGTCCCCATCAATCCTAGTGGCCCGCAGCGACGCCAGTGATCCATCGCACTCCGCGGAACACGCCATGGACGCCGTGCCGTCCCGAGCTCGTTTCCGAAGCCGCACGTGAACCCCTCTCCCTCTAAGCCCTAACGGAATGCCCCAATGTCGTCACCGCGCAGCACCGCCACCAATGGCGTGCTCTCCCACTCTCCAAACCCCTCCTACACCCTGTCCACGGCACGCCGGCGATCGGCAATAAAAAGCCACCCCGCACCCGTGCCTCCACACCCCCCCCCACTTACTCTCCACCCCTCAGTACACCGCTAGGAGGGCGGTGACGCTCTATCGAAGCCCCAGCCGCCCCCGAGCTTCCTCGAGTTTCCGCCGGAGCCGAGGTTGAGGTCGAACACGGCCAGGCCGTGACTCGCTTCCCCTCTCTCCTCTCTGGCCTGCATCTTGCTATCCATTACCACCGCACCCTCATGCACCCCTTCTTCCTCTGTTTCATGCACAGACGCATCGCTGAGAACCCGCCGGAGTTGGCGCACGGCCGAGGCAACGGAGGAGGTCGCCGCCGACGCCAGGAGCTTCCCCATCAAGCTCCATTCACCTCCCGAGCTTCCCCACGACCTCCGCCATCGAACGCCACCCTCTCCACTATCCCCAGGCTCCCAGGTACCCCCCCACTGGCCACCCTCGCCGTCGCCGGAGCCACGGCTCCGTCGTACTCCGGTGGTCGAGGAAGAATAGATCCTGCGTCGTTGGATTTAGATCCAACGGTAGCTTACCGTTTGGTTAAGTAAGAGACTGACGAGCGGGCCCCGCTCGTCAGACTTTTAAACATTATCCGTAGCGCGCAATTAAACCTGAGTCACTGACGCGTAGGACCCACCTGTCATGTTCTTCAACATTATCCAGAGGAGATTGATTTTCAAATCTATTTCTCTCTGGAAATTCCAGTACTGAACCTAGTTTAGAAATTCAATATCTCGAGATTTAGGAATCGAAATAAATCAATTAAATATGTTCTGGAAAGCTTATGAAATTCTTCAACTCACCAAAGTGGTCTCATCTCATTTAAATAAATAATAAAAGTGTATTAACAAAATGCCACAGAAGGTTTAAAACACCAAACTAGTAGTTTCTGGAGTTATATTAGTCAAATAACTTGAAACCAATTTTTGTAGCTTTGTATTAGGATGCTTTAACTCCCCAAATTTTGGTAGAATTAATTGAGCAGTGTAAAATCCTTAGCTTTTGGTTGAACTTCAGTAAACCCTTCTGCACTAAACCAATTAGTGTGAATTAATAGTAGGTCCAATTAAACTAATCCCAATTTTGTTAGGTCACATACAACCAAGGTTAGTTATCCCTAAAAGGATTTAATTTTTGGAGCAACCTAATTTGTTTGGTAGCTAAAACTTGATTAAAAACCTTCTGAACTAAAACAAATGTGTAGGGAGTTTGATAACTCCAAATGACCTCAATCCAATTGAGATGTCTTCTACACATCAGTAGCTATCCATAGAAATTTAGTTTAAATTTTTGTGACCAACATAGAATAAATGGTGAATTGTTTGGTATACAACTAGTTTCTGCCTTAGTTTGAAAATAATTAAATAAAGGTTAATTCAATTTAATTGAAACCACATTGTGTTGCTTGATGTATGCAGTAGCTATTTATAGAATTTGTGATTGTAATGTGATGATGCTTGAGTTAGTATAGTGATTGTTTGTTTTGCTTGTCTAAACGTTTAGACGATACCGTTGACGGATTTATCGAGGAAGGATGGGATTTTTATTATATTGATCAACAAGGAGAAATCCAGGGACATTATGCTGAAACCAGGCAAGCTACTTCACTGAGCTTGCATCTATATACATCTATTTTGATTCACATGTTTTACGTATAAGAATCATAAGTGATTTACGTGGTGTTTGCCACTAAAGTTATGATTTTGAAAACCCTTTTTCAAAATACAGGTACATTTGAGACACCCGATATAGAGGTGTTAGTAGTGTGTGCAGTAATTTCTAAATGTATTTTTTTTACTCAAAAGCTTTCTATGAAACTCTCTTGGTGAGATCACGATCCACCCAAGTTTTGGTCAAAAGTATTTTGCTATGGAAATGGGAAATGATTGTGAAAACCTTTTCAAAAGTTTATGAAAAACTATTTTGCCACTCTATGTAGAAATATCAGTTTGTTTATATAAAACTATAGGATGGGAAAAACATTGTTTATTCAAAACTCCTTTGAAAATCCTTGGATGAATTATGGTATGCCGAGATGTCGGTGATGAAATGGAGAAATGGAGTATGGTGATGTTTATGAAAATGCACATTGTGTCCTTGTACTTACATCCCCAGCCGAAAATCTGTGCGACCACATGTACCCACATATGGGCAAGGGCGTAGTCATATAATTTGCTAGTGTTAGTACTGGATGCCTCAATAACGAGGATAACCTCGTTCCATGAGGGGATGGTCTGAGGACCTACCCCCTGACCTGGGTCCTCTTAAGTGATGTCTACCGGAAGCCGGTATGAACGTATGGGAGAAAGAGGATTGAAGGGCTCCCTTGGGTCCGCCGGGCAGAACTACGAGTCCTCACACTTAGTTTCTGAGGATTTAAGTGTCGATGGAAAGTGTCGTAGAGGCAGGGTCCTATACTAGCATGAGCAAAGGACAGGCTATGGCCGGGAACTCAACTTCGCATACCTCTGGTATGGCGGGACGTGGTTGACACGATGAGTGACCGGATGGGTGTGGGAAAAGCGTGCTACCTCTGCAGAGGGTAAAAACTATTCGAATAGCCGAGTCCTCGGATATGGACAGTTGGGAAGAACTGCTAAGACCATGTGCAAGATTTACAAAGGTTGAGACTTGAAAAGAAAATGGAGATGTTTTATGCAACTATACCGTCAGGGTGGTACGAGGTTGCTGGGAAATAAGTGACCATGAAGGGGCTAGGATCAGGAAAAGGGGGAGTTTTGGGAGAAATGGACAAGACGGTGATTTTCGAGGAAAAAGTTTTAAAAAGAGATTTCTTACCTTTTTAAATAAAAGGTATATTTCCACGAAAAAGACTTTTAAAAGACTTCTTACCTTTTTCAACCAAGATAGTGAGAAAACTACTTTCCAAAAAGGTTGTTTCCAACCAGTATAGTGAGAAACTACTTTCCAAAATGTTTTGTCTTCAACAAGATTAAAAATCTACTCTTCCCTTTTCAATAAAGGCATATAGATGTTTTTTGTTTAAAAATAAAGATTTTATGAAAGATTATCAAAACTTAGTGCATGCTCAAGTTGGGGTAGTTTGCGAGTACAATCAAATGTACTCATATTGGTTTCGTCCCTGGCTATTGTCTTAGCCAGATTTTAAGAGGAGCAGTTCGAAGAAGAGGAGTTCACCGGCGTCTTTGCGAACTAGGGCGCTTCCCAGTCAGCTGCCTGTAGGGTTAAGGCTAATGACTTGGGCTCCACGTTGTTTGGTGATTCTGCTACCAGTACCAGTTGAAGCTAAGGACTTCAATCAAGTAAGTATGTTTATTCGGTATCTACGGGTGTTCTGTGATACCAATTCAAGTTATGTGCAACAACACACTGATCACGGGATTGTTGCAGGAAACATAACGAGTATCTCGGATAACTACTCCGGGGTCCTCACAGAAGATATATGGATATTTTATTTGCCAAAACATTTAACACAAAGGTCTATTCAAATTTTAAATGGGTTGTTAAATAGAGGTCAACAATGAAAACAATGAGTCACAACAAGCCAAACTAGGCAATCAATTGAAAAACACATCCAAATGCTAGAGGTTGGAAAAAGTTTTTGTTGGTTCCAAATTTTGGGTCTTAATTTATTGAGTTTTTCTTGCTTCCAAAATTTGAGACGTTACAGGGTTATCCGAGAACAGACTGCGAGGTAGAGGCATGGGCGGGACATGTCTTGTCTCTGCCAGAGGGTACCTTCTAGCTGTACCGTAGAGCTGCAGGAGATGGGCTTGTCACGTCCTGTCTCTGACAGGAGTAACATCATGACATATCCTCGGCGTGGCTACAGTGCTCCGGGAGGGGCACTTCGGTAACTCGGTTTAGCCTATATATATGGCCACACCCCTCCTGCGTGAGGGACGACGAGAACCAGGAGGAAAAGGGACAACAAAGAGGAGAGATAGCCAGAGACAAGGCACTGAGATACACTTCCCCCCGTAGCTTCATCGTCTACCTTGTATTCTTCCCCATTGTTGAGATATACAGCTCGAGGAGCAGCTTTGTATGTGAGATACCGAGATATACAGAGAGAGATAGGCAGGAGTAGGGGTTTTACCTCCTCACGAGGGCCCGAACCTGGGTAGATCTTGGTGTGCTTCTGTGTTCTTTGTGTGTGCTTCTTAGCGCGCTAGCCCTCCCTGGATCCACCAGCGTCCATCGGCCCCACACTTTAGCCATCCTATGGCATCTGCCATGTTACCACCACGACATTGACCAAACTTCAGCTTATACATGGTTGTCGCACTCAAGGCCATGTACCAGACTCAGGCTAAGACTGAGCGTTATGAAATAACGAAAGCACTGTGGTCATGTCACATGGCAGAAGGAGGCTCTGTGAGCGAGCATGTAATCAAGATGTTTGGTTATGGTACAAGGCTTGAGGCGCTGGGATTTCCAATTCCGGCCGAGCTAAGTATAGATTTGGTGTTGGCTTCCCTCCCCCCGTCTTACAGCGGTTTCATCATGAATTACAACATGAATGGGTTGGAGAAGACACCAAATGAGCTGCTTGCAATGCTGAAAACTGCTGAACCTAGCGTGAAGAGGGAGAACAATCAAGTTTTGATGGTTACCCAAACCGCAAAGTTCAAGAAGAAGAGAACAAAGAAGTCTAAGCATGCTAAGGCATTGATAAGACTACTACTCAAACTCAAGAGGAATCCGAGTGCTTCTTCTGTAAAGGGAAGGGACACTGGAAAGGAACTGCAAGAAATTCCTGGCTCTGAAGAAGAAACCTTCTAAGGGCAAGAAAGGTATAAGAATTATACCTAAATGATATTTGTCAATCTTATAGTAACTCTGGAAATATCGATTGCTAATTTATTATGCAATGATATAGGAGATACGGCAAGTAAGATGACGGAGGAGTAAAGGTGGTGATGTGCGTCAAGCTCGGCGCATGAAGTTTCATCCACAAGATGAAGGCATCTCCAATTTACTTTTCAAGTTTTAGTTTAAGAGATTTGAGGGTTTACCTAAGTTATTTTGTAATAGGATCGCATTTATGGCGATGAAAGTACTCTTGTGATTTTGTGAGATTTTATCTCTCGTTTATCAAAGAATATTTTGGATCATCCCTTCGTGGATGATCAAGTTACAAATCTCTTGAATTATGGAAATATCATTTGTTCTAAGATATATTGTGAAGATGTTGATACCACCTTCGTGTGGCACTATTGTCTCAAATAGATCATAGTAATATGATGGAAGGATTTTGAGATATTGCACATAGTGAAGTTAATCAATAATGAGTTTTAGATAGTCAATATTTTATTTGATATCTTGGGACTACACAATATTGTTTTAGAAATATTGTCTTAGTAATATGATGAATAGAAATTTATTTCGATTCATGTATTTGATCAACTTGATTAAATAATTGCTAAGATATTGTTGCTTGCAGAATTATTCCAAGAAATCCAATTACAGTATTTATTGCATTGTTTTAGTTTTAGCACAAAGTAAAGTCTTTAAAGGAAATCATGTCATAGTCTTGAAAGATAGACATAAAGGGACATGATAATTTTAGACTTGGAATTTCTGAAAAGAGGTTCGTCCTAAAATAAAGAAGACTTAGGAATATTTATCTTATGAGTTGTGTCATAGTTTTGAAAGATAAACATAAGACACAAAGAATTTGGGACCTTAAAGTTTTATGAAAGATTGAAACTTGATCCTAAAGGAGGAAGATAAATAGAGATTTATTTTGTTGGTTGTTCCAATAAGTTAATTGGAAATCCTTTTATAACCACCACATAAGTGACAATGTTTTGCCACTAAGATAATGTGATTCTTGAGGAATTTATTCTTCTAAAGAATTCTAGTGGGAGGATAGTGAAATCTTGAAGAGATTATTTGAATCTTCGGAAATAGTTATCAGATGTTGCGCAAGCGGAAGCAATTCCAATTGACAAGTCTTTTAAACTAATACCGAGAGTCTATGCATTTAATGCATGACGTCTTGTCAAGATAAATTCACTTAACCAGAAAGTTAGCATTGAGTTTCTAGGAAACTTTATGTTAAAACAAAATAAAGAAAGGTATGTGCTAGAATAAGACCCCAATAGATTATGACTTAGATGTCATATAAATTAATATCATTGTTGTTGAGTTATGATAAACTCAATAAGGATCTTTTTGTTAGACGAAAAGATGATCACAAAGTTGTGTTGATCAAAGGAAAGTTTTATGATAGAAGTTTATATGAGATATTGACAAAGACATATTCCTTTCAAAAGGAAAGATGGATCGAGGTTGTGTACTTAGTACAGCTCGAGGGTCTTTGTTAATTGAATATAAATCAAATCATAAAAGGAATATATTTGTCTAGGACAAATAAATGATATTAAAAGAAGGAAACAAGAAACAAAGTTTTGTTTTGAGTTTCAAGAAATAAAGGAAAGTCATAGTTTCATTTAAATCAGTGGGAGCTTAGTTATATTATTCAGTTGAATAATGTAATAATAGATTGTTTTGTTTTGATACAATGTGTAGTGTTATTAAAGGAAATTAATAACATGCATATTTGGAACATATTCGTCACATCACATATGGAAGTTGCCATATAAAGATGAGATATAATGTTGCGGAAATTTCATTGAGGGTGTTTTGAATATTATTCAAAATACGAGAGAATGAAATTCTCATAAAGTTTAAGGAAATTCATGTGCAAGAACCATGGCTGTTTCGTACGGTGGTGAGCATGATCAATTGATTTGAAATCTTGATCATAAAGGAATTTCTTAAGATGTGAAATTTTAAGATCAAAACAAAGTAGTCAAACTTGATTGTTGACAAGTTGAATTTGAAAAAGTTCAATTGACTCCAATTAAGATGAGGATTCTCCATAAGGTGTATTTTGAAGAAGTTACTTCAAAAGTGAGAAATACTCATAATGTAAGAGTTGCATTGGAAAATCTTATGAGATAAGTATAAAGGTTAAGACAAGGATTAGATGACAGAATTTTCTAAATTTTGTGCATCACAAATGATGGGTATGTTTATGTAAAACATTGAGTCTATATTACGAAATCTACAACAAGTGCAAAGACAGTGGGAGCGTAAAACTTCCATGATGAAGGGTTGTACTAGGTGTGGTTCTTTACGAAGAAACAACTAATTGGTAAAACAATGAAATTGTATTCTTAGTAAAGGTTCCAGGGTTTCACCTAGAATAACCAGGCTACAAGTGATCATATGATCAATTGAGGTTATGCATGAAAAGATGTATATCTTTTTGCATAAGAAACACAAAGTTCACATAGTCACCATTTGGGACTAAACAGACAAATGTCAACCACAGAAGGGTAGCATGAGAAACACCGAACATCTGTCTAGATGTTGAACTTATGCAAACTAAACATTGCCAGTTGTGCAAGTGGGAGACTGTTGGATATATGCCCAAAAGGCAATGTATTTATACATGTGACAATGTATTTATACATATGTATATCTGATTCATACATTATTGATTCGTATTCTCTATGCTATAACTGCAGTGATTTCTAAATGCGTGATTTAGGGAAAAGCTCACCTGCACGTGTAGAGAATATGAATACGTAAAATGTACCCTAGTTCTTTTACGGACTAATTCTTGAATGCTAGATGACGCGGCTTTTCCTAGTCATGGACATAGAGTTTATGTCAGCATCAAGGATGGCATATTATTGGACTATAATATGGCTGGGTCACCCAAGTGTTGGTATGCTAAGAGATTCCGTTAAATAGTCTTTTTGTCCTTAGCTTTATCACAGAAAGGTTGTTGTATAACATGTCCTTGTAACCATGAGGTTATTGGGGTCATGCATACTGGAGGAGTTGCTTTGGTGCTGTTAACCGTCACGGCCGTAACAGGGTGACCATAAAGGCAGTTGCTGGGTGGCTTCAAGGTGTGTGTGTATCCTAATGTTCTGAGATGGGAAATTACTCCTCTAGGTTAAGAGAGATACTTCCAGGGCCCACTCGGTATTATAACTATCCAATACGTTCTGCAGACAATGCACGTGAAGTTACACCGTGTGGGATATCATAATACGGCAACGAGTAAATGGAACTTACCGGTAACGAGATAGACAAAGATGATGTGAATCAATCCTTGATTGATTCATGGTATCATCACGGATCTATATCTCGGGTGAAGTTCAGTATCGTGAGTAATGGGATTGATATATGATAATCAACAGGTTCAACAGTAGAGTTATTCGCATAACGATAGCAGCTACACAGGACGTCCTTGGAACTGTCACTGGCCGGTGATTGGTTGATACCCAACCAATTATAGCTACCCGTTATCACCTGTAGGGTGGACACACTTAAGCTAGGATTGGTTAGTTGTGTTATATGGTTGGTCTGGAACATGGAGACAGTATCACGGCATGGTGCTTGCGTGATAGACATACCTTGTCAAGAGAGAAAGTTTGTGATAGAAGTTACTATCACGGTCGGATTTATTCCGAGGGTTTATAAGAGAGGAATATTTGTCCGGAGTATTTTGTCGGTGGACACTGGGTGTCCCGGATCATATGAAAGGTGTTTCATATGATAGGTAATTAATTCGGTGAATATTCTGTAAAAGGAAATATTCAAATAAGAATTAATATGACAAAGTATTATTTAATTATATGTTAATTAAATATTGATTTATTTAATTGATAAATAATTACGGGAAAATATTAAGGCCACACCACCAAGTGGTGGTGGGCCGAGGCGCCGTTTGGGGAAACCCCAGGCCGAACCCTAGTGGGTCGTAGGCCCACAACGGGGTGAGGTGGAGGCGGTGGCGGCCGAGGCGGCCGGCCAGGCGGGCCCCACCCGTCAGGTCGGTGGCAGCCAGGGCGGGCCCCACCCGCCAGGCGGCGACGACGGCCAAGCGGTCAAGGTGGGCCGGCCTAGGGCGGGCCCCAACTGCCAGGTCAGTGCGCCGGGGTGGGCCCCACCCGCCCTAGGTCGGTTCGGACCTAGGGGCAGGCCTCACCAGCCGGCCGAGCTAGGAAGGGAGAGGGCAGGAGAGTTGGGGTCCAACCCCAACTCATCCTCCCATACCGAATTGGGCAAGGGGAACTTTCCCCTTGTCCAAGTTGGACTAGGGAAGGTTTCCCCTTTCCAAGTCTCACTCCCTCTTGGGCTCTTTATAAACGCCACCCCCTCTAGTTGTGGAGACACAATAGACACACACGATTGACTCGCGTCAGCTCTCAAGTTTAGATCTCTTCTAGTTGGATTAGAGGGACCTCTAATTAGAGGCGACCTATCCGATTAGACTAGATCTAATCTCTCTCTCTCTCTCTTCTCATGTGTTAAGATCTCCACCTTCATATACACCAGCAGACTTCAAGCTTGGAGGGTGAAGCCCTGCTGAACCTTTCCAGTGTACGTGTGCAAGCTCTTAGAGGGGAGATCTGTCTTACGACGGTTGTCCCTTCAGCTGTTGAAACAAGGTGGTGAAGCGAAGGAAAGAAGGCTTTGGAATCTCTCTACCAGGCTTGGTTGAGAGAGACCGTGATCGGCTACATCGACTACATCATCAACACGTTCTTCCGCAATCTACGGTGTTGGTAACGTATACTAAACTAGATCTATGGATCTTCGTATTCGCATGTATCTCGATAGTAGATCTTGGGAAGGTTGCATAGCAGTATGTGAAAATTTTAATTTACCGTACGCGCAACCCAATAGCCTCCTTCTCCCTCTTCTCTTGATATTTCACCATTTTTCTTCCATCCGGTTTGTTCTTGTTTCTTCCTCCTCTTAGTTCATCATCACTATCATCATCATTTATCTAGGTTACACCTTTCTTCGGCATACCTTCTTGATCCCTCAACCTCCATTTCTCGCTATGCTCAAGAATCTTCCAACAATGTTGTAGCATGAAGGGTCGAAACTTTGAAGCCGACATTTGCTTGAACCTTTCATGCGCAATGCGATCGCAATCATCGACTGTGACCCCGGATGGCGGTGCATTCCTCACTTGCTCCAAACAACCACACCACCGGCCACATGTTTGCTTGATGCAGCCCCAACGGCCTTGGAGAGACCTCAATGACCGAAGTGACGACACCGTCATGAGCTTGTGATACTTGTCCTCAATGCGCCACCAACATCTTGCTCTTGTTTGATCATTACCGACACCGACATCAAGAGACACACTCTCCCATGCTCGGATCAAGGTGGTGTCCTCCAATTCGGTGTAGTTGCCGCTCCTCTTTTCGAACCGTGGTCCATTGGCATCAAATTCATCCTTGTGAGTTTGCAGGGAATGGGATGCCTTCTAGGCTCCCGGTTGCGTGTTAATATAGATGGAAGAAGCCCCCATCATGGCGTTACAAGAGCTAGTGGAGAAGACCGATTCTTGGTGTACTACACCATGCGAACAAGTTTGGTAACTGAAGGAAGACATACAGTACAAGAAGTCCAACACCCCCTGATACATCTCCAACGTATCCATAATTTCTGATGTTCCATGCTTATATTATACCCTAAATACCCGAGTCATATTCCACGAAAAGTTCCAGAGCCGACGCCGCCGTCAACCCTAACTCAGGAGGGTTCTAAAGCTCTTACCGGCACCCTGCCGGAGAGGGGAATCATCACCGGAGGGCTCTACATCGCCATGCCTTCCTCCGGAGTGATGCGTGAGTAGTTCATCCTTGGACTATGGGTCCATAGCAGTAGCTAGATGGTTGTCTTCTCCTCTTGTGCCATCATGTTTAGATCTTGTGAGCTGCCTATCATGATCAAGATCATATTATTGTAATGCTACATGTTGTGTTTGCTGGGATCCGATGAATATTGATACTATGTCAAGTTGATTATTGAATTATCATATACATGTTATTTATGATCTTGCATGCTATCCGTTGCTAGTTGATACTCTGGCCAAGTTGATGCTTGTGACTCCAAGAGGAGTATTTATGCTAGATAGTGGGTTCAGTCTCCATTTAATCTGGGGGAGTGACAGCAACCTCTAAAGTTGTGGATGTGTTGTTGCCACTAGGGGTAAAACAGCGATGCTTTATCTAAGGACAATTGTACTGCTTACATTATGCACTTTACTTAATGCAATAGTCCGTTGCTTGCAACTTAATACTGAAAGGGGTGCGGATGCTAACCTGAAGGTGGATTATTTAGACACAGATGCATGCTGGATAGTGGTCTATGTATCATGTTGTAATGCCTAAGTAAATCTCATTGTAACCGTCATAACTTGTTCATGCATTGTTATGCACTTCTCTATTTGTCAATTGCCCAGCTGTAATTTGTTTACCCAGCATGTTAGTTATTTATTATGGAGAGAAACCACTAGTGAAGTGTGGACCTTGATCCATTCTTTTACATTGATAATACAACCTACTGCAAACACTGTTTCCTTTCATTCTCTTCAAACAGACATCATTTTCCACACTATACGCATAATCCTTTGTTTTCAGCAAGCCGGTGAGATTGACAACCTCACTGTTAAGTTGGGGCAAAGTAGTTTGATTGTGTTTTGCAGGTTCCACGTTGGCACCGGAATCCCTGGTGTTGCGCCACACTACACTCCTTCACCAACAACCTTCAGAAGTGTCTTTGATTTCGTACTGGTTCGATTAAACCTTGGTTTCTTACTGAGGGAAAACTTGATGCTACACTCATCATACTTTCCTCTTGGGGTCTCCCAACGAACATGTGCCTTGCACGTATCAAGCACATTTTCTGGCGCCATTGCCGGGGAGATCAAGACATTTCGGATTCAGCAGGCTTCTACTTCCCCTTCGACGCCAGCACATTTTCTGGCGGCGTTGCCGGGAAGTCAAGCCTTCTGCAAGGGGAGTCTCTCACTTCCAATCTCTTTACTTTGTTATTGTCTTGCTTAGTTTATTTTTATTTTTTTTCTTGTTTGCTTCTTTTATCAAAAAACACAAAAAAATAGTTTCTTGCATTTAGTTTATTTCTTTTTATTATGTCTAGTTATTTATTTGCTATCAATGTCTTCTCTCTTTGAAACAAAATCTTATTGGCTAAGTGGGTTCACGAAGGAACAACAAAATTATTATAGGGAATACCGCCTATCTCAAAAAGGGAAACACTTATGGGTACAAATATATAAATTAAATTGTTTTGCTAGAAACTTGTGCTCTACTTATGATGAATCCTACTGCTTTAATGAATCTTCTTGTTGTAGAAGGCATAAACACCTCCCTTTTCAATGTGAGTATAATGATAATGAAACCTTGGCTGCATATGCTAAAGGAAACTATGACTTTGATAATCTTGAACAAATTGAAGAATTTGTTGTTTTTAAGGGTGCCTATGAAATTGCTGGTTATATTCAAAATGATGATGCTCCTTGTAGAACTGAGAATTATGCTATACTTGGTTATTGCCTTGAATATTACAATGATAATCCTTATATTACTGAATTTCTTGAAAAAGCGTATTCTCCAGAACAACTTGCTTCCTTTCAGGAACTTGTGGGAGAAGAAACTGCTGAAACTGAAGGCTCATTGGATGAAAAAGAGGAAGAGAGTGATGAACAAAAGGAGGATCTATCTTCTAATGATAGTAACTCCTTAACTCCTACACTATATGATTTCCCCCCGTGCCTACCTAAGGAGGAAGAATGCCATAATGTTGAATCTCATGATTCTATTGAAATATCTACTTTTGATAAATCTGAAGTAACAAACACCTTGAGTCAAATAGAAGAGGAAATTGCAGGAAGTAAAATAGTGGTCCCCAATCTTATATATGATAATTCTCTTGATGATGGTCCTATCTTGTCTAATGATATTAATTATACTACTATTGTCAAAAGTGGGTTTAATAAACCCACTGTTTTTTAGCTTAATAAAAATTATGTGTTTATAGATCATGAGAAACATGCTTTATGTGATAGTTATATTGTTGAGTTTGTTCATGATGCTACTGAAAGTTATTATGAGAGAGGCAAATATGGTTGTAAAAGTTTTCAATTCACTAAAACACCTCTCTTTATGTTAAAATTTTTTAAGTTGTATTTGTTTGATCTTTCTATGCTAGTTGCTTTATGCTTCAAGAATTTGTTTTGTTACAAGATTCCTTTGCATAGGAAGTGGGTTAGACTTAAATGTGTTTTATATTTGCCTCTTGATGCTCTCTTTCGTTTTTCAACTCTTATTCTTATGGGAGCATCATTTAAAATCTTCTAGCCTAGCTAAAAGGCATTAAAGAAAGCGCTTTTGGGAGGCAACCCATTATCTTTTGTTTTCAATTTGAGTCAAGGAGCTTGCTTACTTCTGTACAACTCTTTTGTATCTTTATTTTATTGCATTTTGTGCCAAGTAAAGTCTCTAATAGAAAGTTGCTGCTAGATTTGGATTTCTGCGCAGGGACAGATTTTTCCTGTCCACCGTTTTGAGCTGTACTGATTCCAGAAAAATTGAAAAATTCTGAAAAAATTCACGCGTGATCCTAAGATATGTACGAAACTTTCATTAGTTTTGAGTTTTCTGATCTGAGCAACTTAAGTGTCTCAAAAAAATTCGTCTTTACGGACTGTTCTGTTTTTGACATATTCTGCCTTTTATTTTGCATTCTCTCTTTTACTATGTTTGAATGGATTTCTTTCCTTCACAAAACATCAGTGGCTGTACCTAATGTCCATAAGTATTGGTGATAATTGTGTCCTTACAGAACATGTGAATTTTTGATTATGCACTAACCCTCTAATGAGAATTACTTTGAGTTTGGTGTGAAGGAAGTTTACAAGGATCAAGAGAGGAGAATGATATAATATGATCAAGAAGAGTGAAAAGCCTAAGCTTGGGGATACCCCCGTGGCTCACCCAAGCATAATTCAAGAAGACTTAAGCGTCTAAGCTTGGGGATGCCTTGGGCATCCCCTTCTTCATCGACAACTTATCATGTCATCTCTAGTGAAACTATATTTTAATTCTTTCACATCTTATGTGCTTTACTTGGAGCGTCTGTGTGCTTTTATTTTTGCTTTGTTATTTTCATTTTCTGAATAAATTGGATCCTAGCATTCTTGTGTGGGAGAGAGACACGCTCCGCTTTTTCATACGAATACTCGTATTCTTCACTTATATTTGTTGAGTATTCTTGACTAGCTACAACAATGCTTTTAGCTCTTGTTTTTCATTGCATCTCTTGTTCAGAGCTATTAATTCTTGTAGAGAAGTACTCTCTTGTTTCATTATTAAATCATTTGGAGAGTTTTGTGTTGAAATAAATTGATTGGTGTTTGGTTAGAAACAGAAAATGCTACATGTGGTAGATGGTATATTGAAAAAGACATACTCATTCTTGTAGATCATTGTCTTGGATAATTTGATGCTTTGCAATTGTTTTGACCTCTCAAATATATCTTGTTTAAGCTCTTGCAACATGTAGTTGAAAGCCTATTAGTGAAGAACTACCGTAGAGCTTGTTAAATTTTGGTTTGCATGTTTGGTATCTCTAAGGTCTAGATATTTTCTGGTAAAAGTGTTTGAGTGACAAGGAAGATAGTGTATCCAAACCTTGAGCCAAAACCCATGCCATTTGTGTCCACCATAACTACCTACTATGTGGTATTTCCTGCCATTCCAAGTAAATACTTCATGTGCTACCTTTAAACTATTCAAAAGCTATTATCTCTTATTTGTGTCAATGTTTTATAGCTCATGAGGAAGTTATGTGGAGTTTTCTCTATCAATCTTGTCAGACAGACTTTCACCAATGGACTAGTGGCATATACATCCACTTATCCAATAATTTTACAAAAATAGCTGGCAAATGGGGTGCCCAGTCCCAATTAATTAAACCTATAACCGCTTAATTCTCTTCACATGTTTTGCCATGATTTATCAGAAGCAATTTTCAAAGTGTTAAACAATATCAAATAGGCACTCCTCCATGGTATGTGATTGTTGGAAGGCATCCTAGGATTCGGTTAGCCATGACTTGTGCAAGCAAAGGTTGGGAGGAGTGTCATACCAATTTATAAATGTGCATGTGTAAACAAAAGAGAAGAGGGATGATCTACCCTTGGGTAGAAATAACGTCCTTCATGGGAGCCGCTCTTGAAATTCTGGTTGACAAGGGGGGTAGAGTGCCCACTGCCATTCGTTGACAACAGCAAACACCTCTCAAAAACTTACTTTATGCTCTCTATATGATTTTTAAAAACTTAAAAAGCTCTAGCACATGATTTAATCCCTGCTTCCCTCTGCGAAGGGCCTTTCTTTTACTTTTATGTTGAGTCAGTTTACCTACTTCTTTCTATCTCAGAAGCAAAAACTAGTGTCAACTTTGTGTGCAACAATTTTTATATGCTTGCTTATTACACTTATTATATTACTTTGTGTTGACAATTATCCATGAGATATACATGTTGAAAGTTGAAAGCAATTGCTGAAACTTAAATCTTCCTATGTGTTGTTTCAATGCCTTTTATTTAGAATCTATTGCTTTATAAGTTAACTCTTATGCAAAAAAAATTGATGCTTGTCTTGAAAGTACTATTCATGAAAAGTTTTTGCTTATATGATTCAGTTGCTTACTCTTGATCTATTTGTTAGCAAACTAAAGATTATTGCCTTGAGTCACTTCATTCATAACATGAGCCTTGCAATACTATTTGATCAAGATCGTGTGGTAGCATGTCTCCTCAGAAATTATTTTGTTGTTATCGTTTTACCTACTCGAGGACGAGTAGAACTAAGCTTGGGGATGCTTGATACGTCTCCAACGTATCCATAATTTCTGATGTTCCATGCTTATATTATACCAATTGCTACATGTTTTATTTACACTTTATATCATTTTTATGCATTTTCTGGGACTAACCTATTAACAAGATGCCACAGTGCCAAGTTCATGTTTTCTGTTGTTTTTGTATTCCAGAAAAGTTGTTCTGGAAATATTCTCGGAATTGGACGAAACAAAAGGCCAAGTCCATCTTTTTCTGTCACGTACACGGAGTCCGAAGGAGAGACCAAGAGGGGCACCGAGGCGCCCACAACATACGGCGGCGAGCCCACCCCTTCTGTCATGCCGCCATGTGGTGAGGGGCCCACGGGTGCCCAACGACGCCGCCCCTTCGCCTATAAATTCATCTGTTCAGGAAAATCCTAAATACCCGAGTCATATTCCACGAAAAGTTCCAGAGCCACCGCCGCCATCAACCCTAACTCGGGAGGGTTCTGAAGCTCTTCTCGGCACCCTGCCGGAGAGGGGAATCATCACCGGAGGGCTCTACATCACCATGCCTGCCTCCGGAGTGATGCGTGCGTAGTTCATCCTTGGACTATGGTTCCATAGCAGTAGCTAGATGGTTGTCTTCTCCTCTTGTGCCATCATGTTTAGATCTTGTGAGCTGCCTATCATGATCAAGATCATATTATTGTAATGCTACATGTTATGTTTGCTGGGATCCGATGAATATTGATACTATGTCAAGTTGATTATTGAATTATCATATACATGTTATTTATGATCTTGCATGCTATCCGTTGCTAGTTGATGCTCTGGCCAAGTTGATGCTTTTGACTCCAAGAGGGAGTATTTATGCTAGATAGTGGGTTCAGTCTCCATTTAATCTGGGGGAGTGACAGCAACCTCTAAAGTTATGGATGTGCTGTTGCCACTAGGGGTGCAGATGCACTTTACTTAATGCAATAGTCTATTGCTTACAACTTAATACTGAAAGGGGTGCAGATGCTAGCCTGAAGGTGGATTATTTAGACACAGATGCATGCTGGATAGCGGTATGTGTATCATGTTGTAATGTCCAAGTAAATCTCATTGTAACCGTCATAACTTGTTCATGCATTGTTATGCACTTCTCTATTTGTCAATTGCCTAGATGTAATTTGTTTACCCAGCATGTTAGTTATTTATTATGGAGAGACACCACTAGTGATCTGTGGACTCTGGTCCATTCTTTTACATTAATAATACAACCTACTACAAACACTGTTTCCTTTCATTCTCTGCACACGGACATCATTTTCCACACTATACGCCTAATCCTTTGTTTTCAGCAAGCCGGTGAGATTGACAACCTCACTGTTAAGTTGGG
Organism: Poa pratensis; assembly: GCA_947311845.1. Taxonomy (NCBI): domain Eukaryota; kingdom Viridiplantae; phylum Streptophyta; class Magnoliopsida; order Poales; family Poaceae; genus Poa; species Poa pratensis. The sequence continues at coordinate 120,049,282 of CAMZMU010000052.1, forward strand.
GCAAAGTAGTTTGATTGTGTTCTGCAGGTTCCACATTGGCACCGGAATCCCTGGTGTTGTGTGATGCATATAAAATGCATACATGAACTTTGTAGTTTATTGTGCTAAATTCCCTATTTATTTGCAACTTTATAATATTTATTGGAACTAACTTATTAATAGTTGCAAAAGTGCACAAATTCTTGTTTTATACTTTGTTGTGTAGGGAATAAACAAATATGGAAGAAAATCACTCATTATGGTGAAATTCTGAGTTTCTTAAATCTGTCCCTGCATAACAGTTTTAAAGATTGCAACGTACACCCTTGAAGACGACGTCAAATGAAGGTGATGCTCAAGACAAAGTTGCAGATAATTTTCTGCTGATAATTTTGGACATAAAATTCGGCCCATTTAGAGTTCGGACGCTCCAGAAAAGTCCGTTTTCGTGAGACCTAAAACTGGATGACGGAAATCCGAGAGTCTATATAAAGAAGGAAACCCTAACTCGAAAAAACCACCAAAAGGCCACCAATTTTCCTCCTCTTGGCAGCCGCCAAGGAGGGGGAGGAGCTCCTCCATTGCTTCACCATCACCAAGGAAGAAGAAGGGGGGCAAGGGCCGCCGCCCCCGAGGGCCGCCGCCGCACCGTGGCTGCTGCAGGCCGCCGTCTCCTCTCCGGCAGCACCTCTCCATCAAGCTCCTCATCACCATGACCATGCGTGAGTAGTTTCCCATGGGGCTGAGGGCTCATACCGGTAGTTATGTGGTTCATCTCTCTCCCATGGTGTGATCTTTATATGATCATGAGCTTTGTAATCTAGTTGGATCCATGGATGTTACTCTTCGTTATCTTATGAATTATGCTACTTGAGTGGTTTTATTAATGTAAACTCTGGAGTCACCTTTGTCCCATGGTGCCAAGTTGACAGTGTGCGCACCGTGTGTGACTCTTAGATTAAAGTTTACAGGAATACTTATCATGAGCTATTATTTGTGTTGGATGTCTCTATGAAATTGTGGTGTTTGTCTAGTACTATTTTGGGGCGCTCTTAGTGACATTGGGGTCCCCTAGATGTGGAATGCAACTTTAAGGTGTGCTTTTGTAGCCCTACACAATGAATTGGTGTTTGTTATACAACAGGAGAATAGTTCAGGGTAGCATAGTGAAGAGGAAATATCTATGTATTCAATTATATTATAATTGTTGAGAGTGTCCACTAGTGAAAGTATGATCCCTAGGCCTTATTTCCAAGCACTGAAACACCGTTTGCTCTCATTTTGGCTCAAGTTTGCTTGCTGCCATTTTTATTTCAGATTGCAATTACCACTTATAGTCATCCATATTACTTGTATTTCACTATCTCTTCGCCAAACTAGTGCACCTATACATCTGACAAGTTTATTAGGTGTGTTGGGGACACAAGAGACTTCTTGTATCTTAATTGCAGGGTTGCTTGAGAGGGATATCTTTGACCTATACCTCCCTGAGTTCGATAAACCTTGGGTTATTCACTTAAGGGAAACTTGCTGCTGTTCTACAAACCTCTGCACTTGGAGGCCCAACACTGTCTACAAGAATAGAAGCATGCATAGACATCAAGCTATTTTCTGGCACCGTTGCCGGGGAGTTAAGGTAAAAGGTACTCACATCCTCCAGCTACTTAGCTGTTTTCTAGTACTGTTGCTGTTGTGTGAGTGCTCGAAGGTATTTCCTTTAGATTCTGCAATTATATCTTTTTGTTTCTTGTTTTTATTTCACTAGTTAGGCTTAATGGAAAACAACAAAAAATTGGAGATCTTTATGAACTTTATATTGAATTAGGACATGATGCTTTTGAAGAGAAAATTAAAAAACCTATGGATGTTTGTATGCATAATAGTGGTAGCAATGTTATTAGCATGAATTCTTTGAACACTATTATTGCTAATTCTATGGAAAAGTCTAAGCTTGGGGAAGCTAGTTTTTTTAAGAAAATGACATTTTTAGTTCCCGGCTTTGGAGGAGAAAACTTGCTTTGATAATACTTTGCCTCCAATATATGATGATTATAATGATTGTGATATTTTCACTCCACCTACTATTGAGGATATAGTTTATGTTGATCATGATATGCCTCCTATATATGATGTTTACAATGATGAATATGATATTTTCAGTCCATCTACTATTGAGGATAAAATTCATTATGATTATTCTATGCCTCCAATTTATGATGATTACAATGATGGATGTGATACTTTTACTCCCACTATTATTAATGATTATGCTTATGTGGAGAGTAATGGTACTGTTATGCTTATGGATCATGATAATAATGCTTTATATGATAGCTATATTGTAGAGTTTATTCATGATGCCGCTGAAAATTACTTTGAGAGAGGAAAATATGGTTGTGGAAATTTTGATATTATTAAAACACCTCTCTTTATGATGAAAGATTTGAGATTTCTCTTGATTTGCTTTTATTTGATGGTGACTTCAAGACCTACTGGTCATGATGAGAGAGGGAGACATGGCTTCATAAATCACAATAATATTAAGTCTCCTATCTTTTTGTTGAAAATTTTGAAGTTACACTTGCTTTGCCTTCCTATGCTAGTCACTTTGTGCTTTATTGATTTATTTTCTTACAAGATTCATTTGCATAGAAAGTGGGTTAGACTTAAATGTGTTTGATATTTGCTTCTTGATGCTCTTTTATATTCAACTCTTATTCCTATGTGAGCATCATTGAAACTATCATGCCAAGGTATATGGCTATAAAGAAAGTGCTTTACGGGAGGCAACCCGGTTGTTTTTATTTGTGATTTTCTTTGTATCCTCTTGCTGTAACAAGAGACTTAGTTTTTAGTTTTGTTTCTGGAATTTTTAATAAAGTGCCAAGTTTTACCCATTTTGGTTTGAAAAGGTTGCTTATAGCGTTCGAAGATTTTATTCTTGCACGAATCTGTGCACGGTATGATTTTTCATTTTTATTCTGTAACTCCGAATGAGCTAATATTTGAACTGTAGTTGCAACTTTTCATCCTCTGTATGCATGAATGTTTTCGGAATTTTTGACAAATTTAAGTAGGGTAGAAAAATACGTTTTGCTGCTGCTGTTTTTCTGGACAGATTGTGTCCCATTTTGTTTGATGCATTCTTTGAACTTTTGACTTGAATCTTTTTGATCCAATTGAGTTTATAAGTAGGCATACAACATTATGCACTTTCTGGACATTCATATGAATTTTTGTTTAAGGATTATATGCAGCAATAAATCTATTTGTCTATCACTATTAATGTCACCCCACAGAAAAGAAATGGGAGAAATGGTGTTTTGAAGTTTTTTCACTGGGATTAGAGGAGATGCACCAAGAGCTATCCAAGGATGGTGAAGATCATAAGCTTGGGGATGTGAAGACAACCCCACTGGACCAACACACTCTCGGTTTGCACGCGTCTAACTTCTGTTTTTCGATCAATGCACTTTATCGCATAAACTTGGAGCGTCTTTTGTTTGTTTTTATGTTGGTTTGCTTTTTATTTGTGAGACCACCACCAACATTTATATATGAAAGAGATACTGGAAATTTGGGTTGAATTAAGTTGGATACTATTAAAAGATTGGGAAAGGGATGCTTGAGTTGATTTAAAAAGATACATATAGTTGCATGATTCATGTGTTTGTTAATGAGTATTAATTTGCAAGTGTTTTATCAAGAGCTATCTTTTATTCATGTTTTGATGCTGAATGTTACTTTACTTTGTTTAATATGGATTGATTAGTTCTATGGACACTTATGCATGCATTTAGATGGTCAACTTTCTCCCTCTTGCTAGCCCAAAAATTCCAACAAGTAAAAACTTGTTTCCAACACCTTCAACCAAAGTTTTTCCAGTGATTCCACCATATCTACCTATTAGCTTTATGCTATTCCGAGTATGTTTATCATGATATTTGTGTTATCTATACCTATGAATGAAAATGCTCATGTTATTGATTGTCATGAGAAAAGTTGGTTATAGAGCTCTCACGAACTTGATGCACACTTTACTTTGCATTAAATAAACATGACCCATTGTGATTAAAATTATGATGGTGTGGGCTTGACAAATGTCTTGGGTTGAGAGTTAGCTCATATGTGTTGTCACATGGCAAGCTTTCAACATGCTCTTTATTTTATTTAGTTGATATCATGTACTTTTGTTTATGGATGCTTATCATGGGTGAAATAAATGTGGAGACAAAGCAAGTTTAAATGAGTTTGTATAAATGGTTAGAGAGACGCCTGGGCCGCTAATCTAAGCCATGCATCATTCATGGTGGAAATTTACTTACATACTGTGGTGAACCGTCAGTGATACACCTTATAATAAAAAGCTATCCCAATGGTAAATAAAAAGGGTGTGGAGATTGTTCATTTTGTTTGTTTGTCTTGTCATTTTGATATGGGCTTGTTCCATATCTAGGGACAAGAGGTACCCCAGTTGACGCTCTTAATGATACTATTATTACTTATAATGATATTTAACTTGAACTTGTTTTGTTTCCTAAGTTGAGTAACACCATGGTGTAGGTACTTGTATTCAAGGGGCATGAGACATTCAACCTATACTTTGTCAAGCACACTAATCATATTTGCTTTCACTTTAAACTTTAATCATTCAAGATGCTATGATAGGGGTAATGAGAGCTTGACACCAAAGATTACCACATTGCAATCACTAACTTAAGTAGAAGAATTTGGAAGTTAGATGCAACTTATTCATACTTTACCTTTACTCATTTATATATCTTTTCAAAGTGTCCACTTTTATATTCAGATTTTACAAGAATACTCTATGACCATTATAGGATGTTTTTTCTTTTCATTAAGCATACATTTGGTCCATAGTGCTTTCTTCTATGTTACACTTGGTGAATTATCATTGGACACCCTTTCATTGAATATTTGATATTACTTCATAATCTATCTTGTATATTGCTACTCCTTTTTGAGAATGAATCATTTAACTTTGTGTAGCAATAGTAATCATCTTTGATATCCAATTACAGTATTAAAGTACAAAGTCCATATTATTTTTGGCAACTTCATACTCGAGGACAAGCATGGGTTAAACTTGGGGATGTTGATGCATGTAAAATGCATACATGAACTTTGTAGTTTATTGTGCTAAATTCCCTATTTATTTGCAACTTTATAATATTTATTGGAACTAACTTATTAATAGGTGCAAAAGTGCACAAATTCTTGTTTTATACTTTGTTGTGTAGGGAATAAACAAATATGGAAGAAAATCACTCATTATGGTGAAATTCGGAGTTTCTTAAATCTGTCCCTGCAGAACAGTTTTCAAAGATTGCAACGTACACCCTTGAAGACGACGTCAAATGAAGGTGATGCTCAAGACAAAGTTGCATATAATTTTCTCCTGATAATCCTGGACATAAAATTCGGCCCATTTGGAGTCCGGACGCTCCAGAAAAGCCCGTTTTCGTGAGACCTAAAACTGGATGACGGAAATCCGAGAGTCTATATAAAGAAGGAAACCCTAACTCGAAAAAACCACCAAAAGGCCACGAATTTTCCTCCTCTTGACAGCCGCCAAGGAGGGGGGGAGCTCCTCCATTGCTTCACCATCACCAAGGAAGAAGAAGGGGGCCAAGGGCCGCCGCCCCCGAGGGCCGCCGCCGCCACGCCTTGCCGTCGCCGCACCGTGGCTGCTGCAGGCCGCCGTCTCCTCTCCGGGCAGCACCTCTCCATCAAGCTCCTCATCACCATGACCATGCGTGAGTAGTTTCCCACGGGGCCGAGGGCTCATACCGGTAGCTATGTGGTTCATCTCTCTCTCCCATGGTGTGATCTTTATGTGATCATGAGCTTTGTAATCTAGTTGGATCCATGGATATTACTCTTTGTTATCTTATGAATTATGCTACTTGAGTGATTTTATTAATGTAAACTCCGGAGTCACCTTTGTCCCATGGTGCGAAGTTGACAGTGTGCGCACCGTGTGTGACTCTTAGGCTAAAGTTTACAGGAATACTTGTCATGAGCTATTATTTGTGTTGGATGTCTCTATGAAATTGTGGTGTTTGTCTAGTACTATTTTGGGGCGCTCTTAGTGACATTGGGGTCCCCGAGATGTGGAATGCAACTTTAAGGTGTGCTTTTGTAGCCCTACACAATGAATTGGTGTTTGTTATCCAACATGAGAATAGTTCAGAGTAGCATAGTGAAGAGGAAATATCTATGTATTCAATTATATTATAATTGTTGAGAGTGTCCACTAGTGAAAGTATGATCCCTAGGCCTTATTTCCAAGCACTGAAACACCGTTTGCTCTCATTTTGGCTCAAGTTTGCTTGCTGCCATTTTTATTTCAGATTACAATTACCACTTATAATCATCCATATTACTTGTATTTCACTATCTCTTCGCCAAACTAGTGCACCTATACATCTGACAAGTGTATTAGGTGTGTTGGGGACACAAGAGACTTCTTGTATCTTAATTGCAGGGTTGCTTGAGAGGGATATCTTTGACCTATACCTCCCTGAGTTCGATAAACCTTGGGTTATTCACTTAAGGGAAATTTGCTGCTGTTCTACAAACCTCTGCACTTGGAGGCCCAACACTGTCTACAAGAACAGAAGCGTGCGTAGACATCATTGCGCCGCACCACACTGCTTCACCAACAACCTTCAGAAGTGTCTTTGATTTACTACTGGTTCGATTAAACCTTGGTTTCTTACCGAGGGAAAACTTGCTGCTACACTCATCATACCTTCCTCTTGGGGTCTCCCAACGAACGTGTGCCCTACACGTATCACCCCCTTAATCTAAACCTTCAAAAGATTTAGATTACGCATGAACTCATGAAGTCTTTGAACAGGTAACGCCTTGGTAAATCCATTTGCAATTTGATCTTTGCTGGAGATAAAACGAATATCGAGCAATTTGTTAGCAACCCTCTCACGGACAAAATGAAAATCAATTTCAATATGCTTGGTGCGTGCATGAAATACTGGATTAGCAGATAAGTATGTAGCACCAAGTTTGTCGCACCACAGACATGGTGTTTCTTTGAGATGAACACCAAGTTCTTTGAGTAAAGCATCAACCCAAATTAGTTCGGTGGTGGCATTAGCTAGAGCCATATACTCTGCTTCAGTACTGGAACGAGATACTGTTGCTTGCTTGCGAGCACTCCATGAAATGAGATTAGGACCAAAAAAGATAGCGAAACCACCTGTAGAGCGCCGGTCATCAGGACATCCTGCCCAATCCGCATCAGAGAAGGCACTAAGAAGGGTGAAAGGTGCCTTTTGAAACGTGAGACCAACTAACAAGGTACCCTTAACATATCTCAAAATTCTTTTGGCTGCGGTCCAATGAGTTGTTGTAGGTGCATGAAGAAATTGACAAACTTTGTTGACTGGAAAGGATATATCCGGTCGTGTGAGGGTTAAATATTGCAAAGCACCAATAATACTCTTGTAGTGTGTACTATCATTGGGGCCAAGAGGTGTGCCATTTGTAAGTGACAATTTTTCCGAGGAAGAGAGCGGTGTGGGATATGGTGTGCAATTATTCATGCCCGCTCTATTAAGCAAATCAGCAGCATATTTCTCTTGTGTCAAGACCAAATTTCCATGGACTTTCTTAACTTCCATGCCCAAAATGAAATGAAGCTCACCCAAATCTTTGAGAGCAAAATCTTGGCTTAAATCTTTTAGTAGAGCAGAGATTGCATGTTCTGAGGAGCTAGTAACAATAATATCATCCACATAGATCAACATAAAAATAGTGATATCAGACTTGTTGTAGAGAAACAGAGACGTCTCTGCTTTGGATGATATGAAGCCAAGAGCATGAAGTTTTGAGCTAAGCCGGGAGTACCATGCACGAGGAGCTTGTTTTAAACCGTAGAGAGCTTTGTCAAGCCTGCAAACATGATGCGGAGCATGAGGATTTTCAAACCAGGAGGTTGTTTCATATAGACTTCCTCTTCCAGAACGCCATGTAAAAACGCGTTCTTAACGTCTAGCTGGCGCAGGCTCCAACCACGAGAAATTGAGATGGTCAACACAAGACGTATAGTAGCTGATTTGACAACAGGACTAAATGTGTCCTCGTAATCAATTCCATAGCGTTGTTTGAAACCTTTTGCGACAAGACATGCTTTATATCTATCGACTGTACCATCTGACTTTATCTTGATTCGATAGACCCATTTGCAATCAATCACGTTCTTGGCAGAGCTAGGGGGTACAAGGTGCCAAGTTTGGTTATGCATAAGTGCATGATATTATTCTTCCATAGCATGACGCCAATTTTTATCATTAGTAGCCTCAGAAAGATTTTGTGGTTCTCCTGTAATAGTAAGCATGCCATACCGAACAGTGCCATCGGTGATTATTTTTGGTTTGTGTATACATGCTGTAGACAGGTGCGAGCAGCAACAGGAGGAGTTTGTACAACAACATGAGCCACATCAGGACTTGGTGGTACAAAAGATTCGGCTGAACTATCGCTGCTGTTGGCCACACAATCAAACATAGATGATCCATGTGAAGGTGTGTCTACTGTGTGGCGTAGAAGATCCACCGACGGCGGACATAGGTGAAGAGCTGACGTCTGACGTGGCAGGCCTTGATTTCTGCCCGGAGATACGACTGCCCGAGACAGACTTCTGTCCAGAATTTGCATAGGGATCATCATTTGACTGCGAATTGCTAGATGCACCCAGCCCTCTGTTAACTTCTGAATTTTCTTGGCTATTTGCAGTGCTTTCTGGACTGATATTTTCAGTGTATGTATCAGCTGATGTGTCAGACCTTGTTACCTGTGGAGGGTTAGCGACAGTAGGAACAATAAACATGTGATCATTGTTAGTGTGCACCCCTCATTATTAGATGGAAGATAAGTATTGTTGGGTAATAAAAGGATTTCATTGCGAAGGTGGGACCGACATTAGGATGGAGATGTGCAAAGGGAAAAATGTTCTCATCAAACACAACGTCACGTGAGATGTAGACACAACCACTAGATATATCGAGACATTTGACCCCTTTGTGATGAGGGCTATACCCTAAGAAAACGCATCGCTTGGAACGAAATGAGAGTTTTTGTTTGTTGTAGGGATGGAGGTTTGGCCAACACGCACACCCAAACACACGAAGAATTTCATAGTTGGGTTTGACATGGAGAAGTTTTTCCGTAGGACTCATGTGATTTAACACCTTAGTAGGAAGCAAATTAATAAGATATGTGGCGGTGAGGAATGCTTCATCCCAAAATTTAAGCGGCATGGACGCATGAGCAAGTAAGGCAAGGCCGGCCAACCTCAACGATGTGTCGATGTGTACGTTCAGCGGAACCATTTTGTTGATGGGCATGAGGACAAGACACGTGATGTGTAATACCAACTTTTTGGAAGAAAGTATTGAGTTTTTCATATTCACCGCCCCAATCAGTTTGCATGGTAATTATTTTTGCGATCAAATTTCCGCTCACAAGTTGTTGGAAATTAAGAAAAACTTGATAAACATCACAACGCTTCTTAAGCAAATATATCCAAGTGAATTTGCTAAAATCATCAATGAAGCTCACATAATATAAGTGTTTCCCAACATAAGCTGGAGCTGGACCCCATACATCAGAAAATATTTGTTCCAAAGGAACAGTGGACACGCTAGTAGAAATAGAATAGGGCAACTGATGGCTCTTAGATTGTTGACATGGATCACATATATATGGATTTATTTGCGGATCATGAGGGAGATTATTATTTTCAAAGTACTTGTTGAACAATAAACGAGGAAGGATGCCCTAGACGATTATGCCATGTGGATGAAGTGGGCTTGATGGTGACGAAGGCACACTTGGAGGACCTTGTGAAGGAAGGCATAATCGGGTAAAGACCTCCATGACAAGGGCCTTTAAAAAGGATTTGCATCGTGTCCCGATCCTTGATCAAAAAGAAATATGGGTGAATTTCAAGAAAAAGAAAAATATTGTTGTCAAGGGCAAGTTTATGAACAGATAAAAGATTTTTCGAAGCACTAGGCACATGCAAGATATTCTTAAGAGAAAGAGAACGGGTGTGCAAAATAGAATGACCAACATGTGTTATTGCCATACCATCGCCGTTTGCCGTATGAACTTGGTCACGTCCATTGTAATTTTCCCGAGTTGTCAATTTGTTTAATTCTCTAGTGATATGATTTGTTGCTCCTGTATCAACATACCAATTTGTATCCACTCCATAGGATGCAAGATTTGCATTTTTGTCACTTGAATGAGAATCATCATCATCATCTCCATCATACCTCCACCAACAATTACTAGCTGGATGCCCAATTTTCTTGCATATTTGACAAGTAACATCTTGGTGAGAAGAGGGATTACGACCACGGTCACGACCACGACCGCGAACCCCTCTTGGAGCACCACGACCTTGTGTTGGGCCATGCTGCCTTGACTGCTGTGAACGCCCACGGTAGTGCCCATATCCTCCGCGAGGATTTTGACGATAATTGAAGGGATGACCACGAGTAGCAGCATTAGCAGATGACTGGAAACCCCCACCATGTTGATCTGTTGCAGCTAACATTTTCTGCCTGTAATCATAGGCCGTGAGTTGGGCACACACATCAGCAAGAGTGGTGGAAGGGACAGCATTAATAGAGGCAACAACCGAATTATATTCTGCATCAAGACCACCAAGTATATAATCCTTCAACTCATCATCATCAATAATCCGACCAGCTGCAGCAAGTTCAGAGGCGAAATTTTTCATCACAGCAATGTACTTATCTGCAGTCATCTCAAGTTTCTTGGTGTTGACAAGTTTGCCACGCAGCATATTAATACGTGCCTTGGATTGTGAGGCGAACGAGGTCTCAATGGAGGCCTAGATTTCAGTAGCATGTTCTAATCCATAAACTTGAGAGAGAAGATCCTTACTCATGGATTTGGTGAGATAGCTCACTACCTGTTGATCGTGTTCAATCCAGGTTTCATATGCCAGATTGGACACGGTGTTACCATCAACCTCCAGCGTTTTTGCAGGTGCCGAGTCGGAGCCGTCCAGCAGCTCCATGACACGAGCACCACGGAAGGCAGGAAGAACATGCATCTTCCAATACATGTAGTTGTCCCGGGTCAATTTTTCCGGGGGAGGAGGCCCCAAGAGCGCTGCCAGGGGAGTTGTCGAGGAGGAGGTCGCCATGGGGATGGAGGGAGGGAATCGATCGAGAAGAAACTAGCGATCGAACCGAACTGAGTTCTGTCGATCAAATTTTGCTAGACATTGGAAGAGATGGCTCTGATGCCATGTGAGTTTGCAGGGAACGGGATGCCTTCCAGGCTCCCGGTTGCGTGTTAATATATTTGGTAGTGGAGAAGACCGATCGTTGGTGTACTACACCATACAAACATATTTGGTAACTGAAGGAAGACATACAGTACAAGAAGTCCAACAATCATCTCTAATTTCTTCGACTTCATTGTCGCCAAGTTGTTCTTCTTCCTCTTCTCAAGCCTCGGGTATGTCAAACGAATCAAGCGGAGAACTCATAAGTCCACCGAATTTTCATCCAACAATTGCGTGTATGTTGCATCGGCGGGATAGCTACACAATTGAAATGTTCGGACTCATAAGTACATCCAATCGATCTTGGTCGATCTTAGAAAACCACGGAAAAAGATAAGAAATTACCTCTCCGGTGTTTTGTCGAACATGTTGTAGGCGTCGAAGGAGGCGTCGAAGGCGGCAGCGGCGGATGGGGCAGCCGACGCACGAGGAGCACGGCCCCGTGCTGCCAAAGTATTCGCCCTCTTTGCGGCTAGCTTCGGCCCGGCGGCTTGAGACTTTGGCCTCGATTGGCGCGACCGGGCAAGAGGACGGTGCGACGAGGCGGCACGGAGCGTCGACGCGGCCGGAGCATGGGTCACCCCCAGCGTCCGCGGCCGCTTCTGACCGGCGACGGCCCGCTGGGGTGCGACGGGGAAACCACCGGCCGCCGGTGGCGCGGGACCACGTGGCTGCGCTCTTGGGGCCGGCTGCCGGACGACTCCGAGGACCGGCGGTGGCTGCGGCGAGTCCATGGGACTCAGATCGGCCGCTGGGCGGCGGAAGGAGCCAATCGGCGACGAGGAGGCCGAAACGACGGTGGCAGCGCCGTGGTCGAGCGGGTAGGTGAGCTGAAACTTCCTGGCAGGAGACTTCGTGCCAACGATTAAGATTCAGGATATTCAGCCGCAAAAACAAAAGATGTAGGGCACGGGGTGAAATTTTCCTGCTGCTCCCCCCAGTACGGGGTCTTAACCCGCTTCTGATCCGCCCCAGAATTCGCCCCGGCTCCAGAAAAAAACAGCCATTTTGAAGGCCGGGGATGCGGGATCTGCTAGATGTTACGCGTCGTCACCATCTCACCCAGATTCGCTTCACCAGAGAGACCCTCTACTCGGACTCTCAGAGACCAGTTCCAGTTACACTCGTCTCCATTTTTACACGCAACTAGGCAACTTTGACAGTCATACCACTTAGGGCTAGGTCTACTCCCTTAGAACTGTCAATACATTATTGCAAACTACAACATGAAAAACTTAGTCCACTGGTGGAGCAAACCACACTACATCGATGAAACAAAGTTACAGATATAATCTATGTACATGACGAACTGGATGCTGCCGCGAGGCCAGGCCAGGGTGCAGTCAGTTGGCAAACAATTGGGATACACGAAAATCTTGTTCCTCTAATGCCTCCTCACTCTAGTAGGTAGCCCCAGAATCCTCGATAACTCTAATTTTGCATATGTTGGGTCCATGGGCGCATGATTGGATGAGGGTTCTCAATCGATGGAGCTGAGATCTTAAACAGGGCCAGACTAACGCTATCGATGATGGTGGTCACAAGCCTGGCAAGCTTTGGCAGATCTGGGGTTTACATATGTACACTGATCACAAGTCCAAATGTTGCTATCATCCACACCACGGCTGGAGCTGCCTGATTTGGCACTGGCACCGGATGCCTTGTTCTTGCCACTTTTACTCTTACCACCCAGGTTCTTCGACGTGGTACTCTTGATGCCCGTGCTTTGGCTAGTAGAAGGTCCAACATCATTTAATCCAGTCTCCAAAGCCCGGACAAGATTCTCAAAATAATTGCGAGTCACGCTGTAAGATACCCCAAAAATGTCAATGGAAACATAGTAGCAAAGGGTAGAAGATATGAAAGAAGTGATCCAATTTACCTAGTTAATCCAGCCAACTTTGTACGGAAGTCACTGAAATCTTTTGAGGGGCAGTCTGCTTCAAGGAATATTTGAAGTTCTTTCTCTGCACATTGATGCAGCCGCTCCAAACCTGATTCCGCCTCACCTACACACATACACAGAAAGCAGATATCAGATGAGTGATATGCTTTATGTTATTAATAATGGTACAGTACAAACCTTGCAGATATTCAAAGAATTGTCTTTTGGCATGTTCGTGCTCTGGGAGGTAATAACCATAGGCATATGTCCACTTCAATACCCTCCTACATTCGACAATCTACATTTCAAATTAAACCCAATCATGAGAAAGCAAGAAGACTGATAACTAAATTTGGGGGTTATAACAGTCATGAAGTGATACCTGCAGCCATGCCTCTATAATGAACTTGAGCTGTGACTCAGGTTGACTTTGTATATCACTTAACTTTTCAAGCTGAGAAACATTTGTAAAAGTCACCATCTTATGAGTTCTAGACAGGCTGACTTAGGCCACGATAGGCAGTGAAATGAACCGTGAGCGTCATATATTCATATACCTTGTCATTCTGCAGACTTTGAAGGTCTCCTAATGCCTTATGCCTTGACTACATCATGAAGAAAAAAAGCGTCAAAGAAACCAGAGTTACCAGATCACATATTCTAACAGGTAATGATGTAACAGGATATTCATGTCACCATGTCCACATGAACAGCACCTATATACTGGACCAAGCATCGAGTTGAAACATAAGATTTCATCAACAACTAAAAGCAAGCAGCAAATTCCTTTCTACAAGAGACATGATTATTGTCAGCATTGCTACAACAGATCATAAAAGTCTTAAGAGGTTAATTGTAGGACAAATATGATAATCAAGAAGAGCACAACAGCACAATGCCACTACCAAGAGATTTGGTGTGAAACAAGATTGCTACCTCCCTTTTTTTTTTCTTAACTTGGATTGATACACAACGAATGACGGCACAATGCCAAACCAAAAGGACAAATGGCCAAACCTAGCTAATTGTATAATTGTCCCTTTTTAAAAGTACAAAGTGTCAGTCTGGATCCTATTAATGTTCAGTCCATGCAACTTTTTTCACAGCGAACAACTTACTGACTGATTGGCTGCCCATCGTTCATAATAATGTGTGTATCTCTCAAGGGAGTTCTTCGCCATTTCTCTTCTCCTTTCAGATTCATCGTACTGTACCACAACAAAAATGACAGAACATGAGATCATATATTTAGGCAATGAAGTAAACATCTCAGATCAAAATAACTACCGCTCCTTCTTGTCTTGCTGCCTCATAACGATTACAAGCATAAAACCCACCAGTCCTCTCTCCATGCTCGGACCAAGATCCAAGACACAACCTACGTTATAATAGCACAAATATTATATCAGCTATGTGAGATCCCAAGAGATAAAATCATAGAAAATATTCAAAGGAGACTGATTTTATACCAGCAAAACTCAAATTTACATGGAGGTGTGCATGTAATGTGCATGCATCCCTGGTTTTTTTCAATAGGACGCTTGCACTTAGGGCAAGGCTTTGAATTAGCTAGTATCCTGAAACCATAACCAGCAGTTAGAAAGACAGCAACACAGTTCACACCTGATGAAACCAAGACAAAAATATATATATATTTCAGATTTACCATATGGCTGGTCAAATACTTTATTATTTTTACAGGTCCAAACATTGGTGGTTTCGAAAGATCACGACAGTACAGCCAAACTAAGAAGGTTTCTTCGACCCTATCCCTCTATTGACCTACCTGGTTGGCTAGCATGATCATCACAGCATGCTGCAATGCGTCCCACCAGGAGATCAAGGACGAATGTCCAACCACCATAAAAATTACAAACAATATTATCTACCTAAAGCTTGTAACATCTGCAACCCACCCAATCTCGTAACAATAATCATGGTAAGATCATGTCTGTACACACACAAAATTTGAATTGATCAAATGGATGCAAGGTGTTGAACTGTTGAAGGTATGGGGATAAACTTTATCATTAATTAACATGCCAAGTGTTGAAAATAATAGTCTAGCTCCAGATCGACAATGAGCAAAGAAAACATCAAAGTACTAAAAAGAAACATCCTACTATACCAGTTCATATTCTCGGACTCCGCGCTATTCTTGAGGATCCACTTCGAAACAGTGGCACAGTCTACTGGACGATGAGCTTCCTCAGTGCACTGCAGAATTTATTTCACATAATTTATATTCTGCCTATTACGAGGTAAACAAATTTATCAGTCAAATACTCACATTCCAACAGAACCCATATGAACAGTTGCAATTAACATCGTAGCTGCCACTGCCCACAATGAATTCTACCGCATACTCACATCCAGGAGCAGGACACCACTTTGTCTGTTGCACGTAAAATGGCTTTAATCAACAGGGTAACAAGATACAATATTAGCTATTAGCTGAAGTAGCTAAATATCGCGCTATCATTGTGTTGTGTCATTCACCAGTCACCACAACTACCAATTAACAACGACATTCAAAAAGGTGCAAACTGCATATATGAAGACTAATTGTTGATAAATATAAACATAACAGAAGTTTAGCATTTGTCAAATAAAATAAACATCTTTGATCAAAAGTAAATCCAATTATCAGGTCCACAGCTTTTTCAGTGTTAGTGGTATTACAATGCCTCTATAGCAAGCTTGAAGCTATAGCAACCTACCTTTCTATTATCTTCAATGTATGATCTGCGAAGATATCTTCCATACTTTTCCGTATCTTCTTCATTAGCCAGTGAATTAATCATATCTTGTCCAACTGCAGCAGCACAGGACGGATCAGGACATCTCAACATCAGACATCCTGGACCATCATTTATAGCAGTGCTAATGTAACCTGTCAATGAGTGTGAAACTTTAAGCAGTGGCATGATAGAATCATTATCATATAGGTCATATATACTTATTTGCGGTACATTGCCCATGATACTTTGGAATAACAATTGAATGCTTATGGGTAACCCCCCCCCCCCCCCCAAATGAAAGAACAGAGAAAAACCAGCATCTATCGCAGTAAAACTTGTTTACTGCAGAGCCTATAGTCTAAGTAATCAGTTTCTCCATTCAAGACTACATTGTCACATCCATAAAGCAACGTAGATTCCCCCCTGGAGAAGTATGACATATCTCACAACGAGATGCAAGCCATTTACACAGTAAAAGTGCATAACAAAGATGTAACTGATGCTAATCACTCCAAAGATCTTATGCATGGCGAGCATTTTGTTTAAGCAAACTTGTCGTGTAACCATGACATTAGTGAAAAGAAAATTTGAAAAACGGAGTGCAGAAAAGAGAATGCCAGCAAGAGAAGTGGTTGCAGAAGAAAATATGTAATTACGAAATATTGTATCATTGACTATCACAGTGTATCACCAACTCAGTTTAATGTTAGAGAGAAGTGCAGTCCATGGTTTGTTACAATATGAGCTATGAAACAGAAAGCGTGATTCCACACAACAAAGAATTTAAGGCTCATATACAGAAGAGTATTTAAAGTACAGATTTACCAACCTCTCCAGCATGCACTGCAGAACGGATGTCCACATGTGGCAGCACTCACTGAAGCGCGAGGGCAACTTTCGAAACAAATTCCACATGTCAGCTGGTATGAAGCGGAAGAAATGTGTAAGCACTGAATATTTAAGAGCTATGTTGTAGATCAGATTTTGTAGAAACCATTAAAAACAGGCAAGAGAGATGGCATAAAGACGGCAGATGCACATGCTGGCATGCTGATAGCAAGCGAAATAAAAGCATGCTACTAACACCTTTACCCAAACAATCTGAGAGGGTAGTCATGTATATTGACACGACTAGGTTCTAAAAATACTGGCAAGTGACAAATATGAAAGCCTGTACAAATAATTGACTGACAATGTTTAGTCTGTTTCTATATTATGTGGTTTACGTACATTACTCAAACATTCACTACTCATCCTACAAATGGGATGGGGGAGTGGAAATACTGAGACCTATTTGTATCTCAGAAATGATTGACCAGTCATTTCCAACAACTACAATATGATTCAAGGAACGAATATGCTTAGTCAAGTGAAAGACAGAGTTGAGGTAATTAAGGTAGTGTTGTACTTCTCTGTCGTTTGGCATCTGAATGCGCTTCTCTGGAAAACCAACAAGCTTCCGAGCACGTTCTTCATCAGCGAACCATTCATCATGCACCTTACTAACACTCCTGTGGGGAAAAGCATTAAATGAAATGGAATTAACAGTCTACATAGATTACAGATAACCACCCAGTGATCTGCATCCAGATGGCAAGAACAAATGAAGTATGATATATGGACTAGTGCACTGGACTTTATACAGCTATGACCAGTTCAGTTGATGGGCTAAAAACCAAAGCAGTACAAAATAAACTTTCATGGATGAACTTTGCAAAGATAGCTCAATTTGGATAATGACCGAGTTTCCAAAGTACCATTTTTTTATCCTCATATGTTGTCCTAAATCACAGACCTAGATATTTTTTTACCTGGTCACATACTTACATATGATGGAATATATTTCATGATTAATCTAATTATGGGTCAATCCAGATTTATTTTAAATATAGTGGTCAAACTAAGTGCTGGCAATCACAGAAGCCAGGACATCTTATATTTGCAACATGAGTAAGATAGTGATGAATAGCAGCCCAATAAACCTCGCTTGCAACACGTTTGAACATTACATTGGTAACCTCTTGCATGCATATACCTTTTGTATTTTAACCGGCAAAACATAATTATAGCAATACAGAATGTAACTTGAGTCACAAGTACGAGAATACCCCCTCCCCCCCTGCCGGCAATTTTTTTTACCAGATTACTAGAAGGTGTGGGGTGTGGTGAAAACAAGTGGGCCATGGATATTACCAATTGTAGCTGCGAAGGAGAGCACATGCTTCTGACTTCGAAATGGAAAGAACAGTTGCAACCCTATTTATGTCATCCTCTTGGCGCTGCGTTATACCAGCTTCACTCAATATGCAGTAACTTTGCTGGGGCAAAAAAAAGGCGAATGACAACAAAAACAGGGCATGAAGGTCGAATAAGTGATAAAATTGAGCTGAGAGCAACTAATTTCACAAATCAATACAAATAGTGCCACATGCAACCTCTTAAGCAACAAATTATGATTACTAAACAAATCAAAACTACGTGATGACCAGAAAAATCTATCACATTATTTGAAGGTAGAACATTGCTATCTGACTTGGCAAACCTTCTCTGATGTGATGCCTAAAGAGCTTCTGCAAACTTTGAAATATTGTTGGTTAGGTTTGGCGCAGATGTAGCTTCCCTAAGAAACCAATTTTTATAGTCTACATGCTTATATTGTGCAATTCAACATTTCTGAGAAAGCCAAAAGCTGTTTACTAGGGAGTTTGGCTTTCAGAGTGCACATATTCTTAAGTACATTTCATGTTTGGGAGCCTGAAAGAGCTCCATCGGATTTTTGCCTTGGTGTGGTGCAGTAGGTGAGCAATTTATTTGCAATAGTCGAGTTCTAAGTTTACCATACTTCAATAGGTTTTGGACATGGACATAAGATCGAAATATTGACTGGTGTTGTGTTATGGTAGCTCATACTCTATGATTTGACATTTAATTAGTAGGGTACATGTAACCAGCCATAAAACGTTCTTGTTTTAGTCTACTCATGACATTTTAAAAAAATACAAGGAACGTTTCTAAGACACTTATGTACAGAGTAAACAGTTACATCTAAAAAATAATAGCCATCGTAATTCACGATATTGCCTTTATTTGTTTAGTGTTTTTAGTTTCGACGGATCGAGTACTTCATTGTCGGACAAAGGTATCAGCAGCCTAGTGGCCAAGTTGTATATTATTCGTCAACAATGTTGCCTGCATTATCGATAATCCTTGATCCAGCGGCAAATGTATTCCGGGACGGCCCTAGCTTGCACCAGCACATTTATTAAGTATGACACTCTATGCAAGGGCATTGGCCTGAGGCGCAGCCAACCCAGGCTATAAGGGCACCTCCAACGGTGTTCCGCATATGGACAGGCCTTGTCCGAATTTGTCCGAACGGATAAGTCAGGCCCTCCAACGGCGGCCCGCATATGGACACTTGTCCGGGCGGACACCCAGACTGGACCAAACTCGGCCCAAATTTGGTCCAGGTTTGGGGAGGCAAGGACACAGCGTGTGTCCTCTCGTTGTCCGCCCCTGGCCCACGCGCTAGCGAGCGTGGCCGCTTCAGCTGGTCGTTTTAAATGCGGTGGGTGGACGGCCATCGCTATCCATTCCACTCCACTCCCTCTCCGCATCGCCGGCCGTCGCGAACCCTAGCCGCCGCGCCACCGCCACCACCGCCATCGTGATGAAGAAGCCCTTCTGGGCCTCGTGGAAGGGCGGCCGGAACAACCACGAGGCCTCGAGCTCTCGTGGCCCGCCGCCATGCCGCGCTCCCGCTGTCCCCGTGCCCGTGCCTCCACGTCGTGCTCCCGCCACCGCCGCCGGCCGCACCGCGCACGCGTGTCACTGGAGGTGGCCCAGATCTACTGGGAAAGGCGGCAGCCGCTGCCGTGGGGCGATGTCCACCTCCCCGAGGGGTGGCATCTCAACCGCCGGCGCGTCCCCGTGCCTCCAGTGCCACGCTCCGGCCGTGAGCGCACGGAGGAGATCCTCCGCCGCCGGGCCCTGCTGCCCCCGATCTCCACGACCCGGCGTACGCTATGAATAGCGAGCTCTGGGACCGGTTGTTCGAGCTCGAGCACAACCACCGGCGCCGGCTCGCGTTCACGGCAACGCTGCCGGTGGACTACAACGAGCCGGAGGAGTACGAGCCGGAGGAGGACTACGAGGACGGCGAGCCGGAAGAGGAGGAGGAGTCCGAGGACGGCGGCGACCCTCCCGTGAAGATGGAGGACGAGGACGAGCTGCTCAAGCAGGCCATCCAGGCCTCCGAGCTGGAGGAGCTCGGGCGCTAGCCCGATCTGGCGCCTGCGCTCCGTGCGTCCGCCGAGGCTGCGGCGGAGCAGGCCCGCATGGACGAGGAGCACGCGCGCTGGCAGGTGCCCCGGTCACCGTGGCCAGAGCACGGCAAGGGCCAGGCGTACGTGCCCCCACCGGCATGGCCACAGGCACCCGTGGCCCCGGCCACGCCTCCACCCGCGGCGCCACCGGCGTGGCTCTACGCCGCGCCTCCATACATCATCCTCGACCCCTCCGACAACGAGGATGAGTAGGACGCCAGCAACGCCAACAGGCCGGAGCCGCCGCCGCCCATTTTGCCCCTCCGACGATGCCGGCGCCGCCCTATCCCGACCTAGAGCCGTAGTATAGGCTCGTTTTTTTTTGTTGTCCTTCTGTCTCACTGGCCACTGGGCCCTATCGAACTACTAATGTAATATTATTTTATTTGTGTTGTCCCTTTTTTTTTTGCGCCGGGCCGTTGGGGGCACTTCCTCCCCAAAGAGGACAGAGGCCCAAAATTTGTCCGCGGACAGAATCGGTCTGCTTTGGCTATCCGGAGCACCGTTGGAGGTGCCCTAAGGGTAGCATAGAAACAGCAATCTCGACGATTGTCTAGATTCACTACCCTGCAGTTCCCGCATTCCCGAATCAAAAAAGTGATGAAAGCACAAGCTACGTCACTGCCCCGGCCACTCCACCAAGCGCACACACACCTCATCCCGGGCGGGCGTGGAACCGAGCTCACCTGCTGCCGGCGGGAGAGGAGCTCGGCGGAGTCGTCCGAGTCGTGGTCCGCGAAGTCGTAGTCGGCGTCGCCGTCGTCGCTGGCGGCGAGCCCAGCCTCCCCGCCGCTGTAGAAGTCTTCGTCCTCCTCCGCCGAGTCGTTGGCGTCGTGCATGTCGTCCTCGGAGTCCATCGCCGCCCCGCCGCCGCTCGCCTCCGCGCGCCGGAGCCTCAGCAGCAGCGCGGATCGGACGGATCGGAGCGGCGCCCACCACGACGAGGGCGCAATCGGGCCCGGGGGGGCGCGGGGCGCCCGCGCGGACTCGGGCGCAGAGGCGGGGCGGGACGCGGCGGCGGTGCTCGCCGGGAGGACGGGGAGGAGGGATTGGTGGAATGGTGGGAACAGGGCGGATTCGCTCGCTCGCTCGGCGCTACTGCAGGCTGCAGAGGAAATGGCGACGAATGCAAAAGCTTCTCCCCTCGTTTTCTGTTTTCTCACACCTTTCTTTCTCCCCCACTTCGCTTTCAGTTGTTTATCCCTTCTCATTCGTGTTTGTGCGCGTATTGTTTTTCTTAAAGCTTCTTTCTCGCTCCATGGTTATTTTTAGCGCAACCTCTCTCCATGGTTTTAGCTTTGTTTGTATTGACTTCCAAGTTTTCCCTCAAAAAAGTGTTGTGCTCAAGCTCGTTGGATGTTGGCAGACATCTGGCTGATCCAAATAACATCAGCCATCGGATTACTGTCATCCAATGATCCAGATTCATCTAATGATGAGGTCTCATTAAGTCATACCCCCCACCTGAGAACCGTCCATCGCCTAAATCCAACGGACCAGACTCACCAAATGATGAGCATCAAGCGCACCAGCAAATCCCACCGCCCCCGCCCACCAACCACCCATCACGATCGAGTGAAACGCCCCTATCCACGATCCCTGAGGCCTCGCAACGCCCTATCCACGATCTCGAAACGAGCTGCCAACTGGGTCGACGAGGAGCTCCCCGCCGTGGAGGAGCCCGATCCGCTCATGGGGCTAGGAGCGGACGACCCCGGGGCGGCCATCCGGGGGCTCTTGTCATCGGCGGCGGCCGGCGCGGCGGGAAGCGAGGGCTAGGAGAGCGACAGCGAGGACGACGTCCAGATCGTGCTCAAGGAGACGGACGGGCGCATGCCAGCGCCTCCGCCGCCTTGCCAGGCAGGACCAAGGGCGGCCTCGCCCGGGGTGCCGTCTCGCCCGACCACCGCTCACCTTCGCTCGACGGATGTGTCAGACTCCTCCGCCCAAATGCGACAGGTGCGTTTCTCTAGACGCCGCCGCCAAATCCACGATCTCCGCCGCTCAGGTCCGTGCTCCGCCATGTTCACCATGCACACACGGATAAGGGCGGTGCCTAGCCTTCACTCTGTTGTGTTTGCGAACGCACAAACACACCGTCTAGATTAATTTTGGTCTACTTTGGGCTGTGTATGAATAGATTTGATTTCCCCTCTTCTAAAGATGTTGGTTGTGTACATGGATGTCCTTTGTTCTGTTAATTTAGCTTCCTTGCCCGGATGGTGAAGACTGAAGAAGAGTGGTTGTTCCTTTATTTAAATCTGCCGCATGATTAGACCGAATAGCGTTTCAATTAGTCTCAGAAGAATGCAGTTCAGAAATCTAAGTATGTCTATCAGTAGAACTGGATGTACCTAGGAAATCTCCATCTTATTTATAAACCGCAGAGTCATGACTCATCCATGTGTTTTGATCTTTTGCAGCTTGAAAGGTGTTGGCTATTTCGATCAACATATATGCATGCATTTAGCTGTGTCCTCGACTGGGAGGAACAACTCGCCGAGGTTCAACACTGATATTACCTATCTTTACTTCTACCAGCAGGTACCTTGTACTGTAATGGTCTCATTATATATGAGGAGATTTCTGTGTTAGGAATTCAGCCATGCGGCCTGCATTGCCTTCACAATTATATTCATATTCTATTTTCTGATATAAAATATCCTAATGTATACCTGGTTTGATAATTACCGATGGGATTGATATTTTTCTAGAAATTCAAGGAGCAAAGAATGGTTTAGGCAAGAAGATAATTCCTCTATTAGAGTTGAATAGATGCTTTCAACAAGGAGTGTATTAACCATCTTGAGAGTGTATCATATGTAGTACATACCCAAGAGATTAGGGAGACGAGTGCCACAAATCCAGGAGCTATTGAAGACCAAGACATGTACACGAACGAACAAAAACAATCTCGAATTTGTCTCTTTTCTTTTGTACATTGATGTTGTTAATAATTTGTTTGTTACAGAGCAATATAAGGAGTTACTTACTATAAGATCAAATGCAGATTGAAAATAATCTGTTATTTTATGGCCAGGTCATTCTGAATACGAAAGTTGTCATTGCTCGACAAGAGTTTGAAAGGTAAACCTCTAAACACTCACCCTTCCCTTTCCTTTGTCTACTGTTGTTGTTGGTACGTGGTCAATCTTTCAGGACTACACAGGGCAAAGCTGTACTCTAGAATTTAGTGTCAGTTTTTCCACTTGTGTTTGGTAGCCCCTTTAGTTACACTGTACTTCCATTACCTGCGATCTGATGCAGTTTTATCCAATTGTTCTTCTATCAACACAATTATCTTTGCTCTGCATATTATTAGTGAACTCGGTTCACTGTAAGATTTCAAGGATCAAAAGGTACTTCTCTAATGGGAGAATGCAAAGTAGCTTATTACACACCATCTGTAACAATGCTTGTGAGTATGAAATCTTGTATCGACAGCTTTTTTACAAGCAAGGTTGAAATTCATTTCAAGGAACCGGTGGTCATTTTAGTGCTAGCATACAGTCTAATGCAATTTCACCTCCATATATATCCATTTCTTGTTCCAAGATTACCTGCCTCCAAAATTTTGAAGGAAAATTTATTGAAAGGAAAACTTTGTATAGTGTAATATAGTTATTGGACTTTATATTTGTCAAGACATGCATTGCACGTGCATTTTTATTGGTTCAACAATATTCTTACTTTTTCCATGTGAAGGGATTAATGGATTTCTTGTGGCGGTCGTGGAGGCGTTGCAGAAAAAGAAAGGCAACTATGTGAAGGAGGCTTGCACCAGTAAATATATCAACTGTGTTGTTAGGGCTAGCATTACTAAAACTATGGTCCAACATTTTGGATTACACGCATTAATGCAGGTTTTTCCCTTCACTTGGTTCTGAAATATATGCCAAAATTTCACTGCAGCATCATGCACGTACCTCCTATATTTACTTCACAGTATCACAGCTCATTATCAATGCAAATAAATGTAGGCAAGGCAATTGGATTTCATTTCCTATATTTAATTATTTTGAATTTCCCTAATGTTTCTCATGCTTTATATTTGCAGATACTTATGTGTATGTGATTGTGGTGGAGGTTGCTTCTCTCACAGCTTTTCTTTCATTTTCCACCTAGGATAATTGACCATACAAGCCAGTGATTAGAACCATTATTATAGTAAAATGCAAAAGGATTTGTGCCTAATGGTGAGGCTACCAAAGTAAAATGACCCACTGTGATGGTGGTCTTTTTTGCTTCTTGGAAGAATATCCTGGGCTTCTTTTGTGATAATGTACTTATGGTGCAGCTGTATGCAAGAATGCTATATATTGATACAGTTTCTGCAAGCCACTATTTGTAGTTTATGCCTGCAAATATATGCCTTCATATTTGCAGAGGGCAGGGGATGCATCACTGCAAGATTAAGCCCAGCTAGATATCAATCGTAATATATACATCATCTTAACTTTGTTTTTTCAGACAATTATTGTTAGCAAGCAATTATTGTCATAGGGGATGCATTACATTTTTGGCGCTCAGTGTAGTTTATGCCCAGCAAGCAACTATTGTCAGCAAGGTCCCAGCTACGTTTTTTAACTATAGAACATGTTTATGTGTGTCTTTGCTTGTGAAACTTTGTGATATTATTAATGTCAGTTTGATTATGGATTGCTATATAAATATCTATTCTGGTCTTGAAATTAAACAACTTCTTCTATTTATACAAACCTCTAAATAATTTGTTTCGCTTCGATAAATGAAACTAGACTTTTTAATGATTGAATTATAAAATTGTATTGTGAATTATAAAATTTCTGATGCCTGGAATATTTTTCTGTGGTATTCGCATTATACGCCCGTGATAAAAAAAACAATTCAGAAGACCGAGGTGACAAAAGGTGGCAAATAAATTTTTAAGATTACACATGTGTGACACGTGCACGATTACTAGTCTTTAGTAAATGAAAGCGAAAGTTCAACTCCTAGCCTTTACATTTTAGGCCCTGTTTGGATTGTAGGTATTTTTTCCCACGAGATATTGGTTTCAAATAGATATCGAGCTCGACATCAACCATGTAAAATCTCAAATTATCAACCTCCGCGCTCACCTCCCCCTTTTGGGTGTTTTTACATCAGTTTTGCTATTTCTCACTCGTGAGATAATTAAGTTAGATCTCACTCAACTCTAGTCCCATCAGATTTGCATCGTGATTTGTGGCATGAAAATGAAAGAAGGGTAGCCCTAACAAAATTACAACAATTAAGGTATGTAGAACATCATAGTGTTTGTAGTTTGTAGCTATTAGAGTGTACTACTTTATCCGATGATTTTTAGATCTCTTGGTAAAATGACCAAATATGACCAAGGCTCTAAATAGTTTACATACAAAATCGTGCAACTATAAAGTTTGAAATCTTACTGTTGAAAGTATTGAAGGTTACCAGAACAAAATATATTGCCTATGAAGTTGAAAAATTAGAGCAAATGTTGAATTTGTAAGGACTATGTTGATGTACTGATGATGCATATATGCAAATGGCGTGTGACGTGGCAAATGTAGGTGGAATGTTGAATGCCACACAAATGATCTTCCAATGCTAAAAATAAAATAAAATCAGGAAATGATAATCATCTTAACAACCATTAATGAACGATCAAATGGTAGCGTTAAGTAGGGAAATATTTTGACACATACATTTTTTAAAAAGTTTCAAACAAATAGTAGGAGGAAGGAAACTTTTCGTTAAAAGGAGAGAATTGACCGGTAAGTGAAGACAAGTGTCAAAAAATGTTAGGAATGACTCACCTTGTCTATCTCGGCTCGGCTAGAAGTTTGCACAATCGACATCCTAATGAAAAAACCACAGAAAGGTGTCGACGACATGAGTATGTCGAGACCGTTGATCTAATTCTAGTCCTTGACGATAACTAACATGTGGTTAAATGGTTAAAATGATAGATACACATACACACACTCACCCCTATGAAGTCACGCACGTACACCTTAGATCATCTCCACCGGGGGCCTCTAAATCGGTGTCCGGCACCCCCCCAATTTGGCCTCCTTTGGGGGGTGCCGGACATGTGTGGCACCCCCCAAAGGCCCACCCCCCAAACGCGCCCAACATTTGAGCGAACTGCCGAACACCTTGCGGGCATGCCGTGGTCGCCGCCGATGAACAGCACGAAGAGTACGCGGCGGAACAGGACGGCGGTGCATGCATTAATAAAAATGTCTCAAATGATGCCGACAATCAAATAGTGTTGCCGCGCCGGAGAACAAGTCAGAGACTTGGCATAGTTTCGACCGCGCCGGAGAACAATCTCCAATGCCAGCCATCAAAGAAGGATCGACCGCGCCGGAGAACAAGTCTCCAAGGCCGGCCATCAAAAGGGCGCCTCCCTGCGCAGTGGTTCATGCCGATCACGCGGCGGCCTCCTCGTCGACTTCTTCGTCGTCCTCGCCGTCCTCGCCTTCCTCTATGGATTCCTCGAGCCCCGCCGTTTCGGCTGTCGCCTTCTCAGCCTGAATGTGCCTCCGTTCGGCCACGAAGTAGGCCTTCTGGTTGGGGCTCATGCCGGTCGTGTTCGTGGCCATGAACAGATGCTCCTCTTTCTTCTCTTGGTTCTTGAGCTTGGTCCGCTGCATCTTGAAGTAGAGCGTCCACTTCTCGTCGGACTTTGCTTGTAGCTTCTTCTTCTCGACAGTCGTCGCGGCCACCTCGGCAATGTATAGCTTCACCGACTCTTGGATGCTGCCTGCGGCGCTCGAGACCCCTGGCTTCTTGCCAGCCCTGGCGGCCGCCTTGCACGCCTTCACTCCCATCTCGGGACGCTCGGCGCTAGCAGCCGACAGCTTTCTTTCATCTCCCTCGGCG
Organism: Poa pratensis; assembly: GCA_947311845.1. NCBI lineage: Eukaryota > Viridiplantae > Streptophyta > Magnoliopsida > Poales > Poaceae > Poa > Poa pratensis. Next base: position 120,076,450 of record CAMZMU010000052.1, read on the forward strand.
GTGCCTTGGTCTTTTATATGGCTCTTCCACTTCGGGCAACCTTTAACCACCTCCCAACCATGCATGAACTTGTATGGCTTCTTGCCGTCCATCTCCAAGTCAAGGTACATGTACTTGGTGTCTTTCAGCTACACAAACACAGGCCAAGTCAAGTATGCATTTAAATATGATGGGTTACAAGTTAAGATGATCGGCTAACCTTGTCGGCGTCGTTCTTGCCACTCTCGTCTCTCATCAAGATTTGCTCATTGCAAACGTGAAACTTGGTAGTGAGGTTCGAGATGACGCCCCAACGACTCTCAACCGATTTGGCATTGCGGTTGGGCAAATCTTCATGAGGAGGATACGACCTTCTTTCGGTGTAGTCCTTGTGCACGCTTAACCAATAGGCGTTCTTCTTTTGGTTGGCGCCCTTCTCGCCGCACATGCTCACGTTCATCCACGCCTCGGCCAACAAGACGTCCTCCTCCTCGGACCAAGTCGGGCCTCTGTTTCCCGGGCTCCGGACGCCATCCTCTTCATCGACATCCTCTTCTTCTTCGACCTCCCCTTCCAGGCCCTGGCCGGCATCCCCTTCATGGCCCTGGCCCTGGCCGGCATCCCCTTCGTCGCCCTGGGCGAACTGATCTGTCTCGCGTAGCCACTAGCGGCGTAGGAGGCGAAGGTACTACCGTCGTCGATGATTGAAGTCATGAACGAGGCGCCAGCGTCCTACCAGCTGATGCATGTAAAATACATACATGAACTTTGCACTATATTACTTATATTCTAATCATATTTGCATCATATAAGGGTTATACCACTATTATTTAATGATTTTAGGAAATAAAATAATTGTTTCCTATTTTTATGGAATTAACTCTACACAGGCAGAAAACCCTATTTCTTTCCTTTTATGTTTCAGGGACCCAAACGACGTCCAAAAATTATGGAAAAATACATGCGTCATTATTTTGGAAGGAGCAAGACCTCGGAGCGAAGGAAGCAAGCAAACGGAGGCCAGAAGGCGAAAAGGGGGTGGCCCACGCGGCCAGGTACTGTGGCCGCGTGGGGCCCACTCATTTGGGCCCGTGGCTCCGTTGCCGTCGATCTTTCGTCCACCGACTCCGTCTTGACCTAAAAACGCCTATAAAAAAGGTCCCCCGACGTTCTTTGGAAGGAGCGCCGCACAAACACAGAAACACCGAAACGGAGATCAGGAGCTGCAGATTGGAGGGGGAAAACTCCGGCGGCGCTGCCGGTGTGGTCTCCATCTTCTCCATCGACTTCTCCGTCGTCTCCATGATGAAGAGGGGGTAGTCCACCTCAGGACTATGGGTTTGTGGAAGTAACTTATGTACTCTCCTCTCTTGAGTTTCACTAATTAGTACCGTATGAGCTGCTGAACATGATTACGGTCATATTTGTATTACCTATGTGGTGGATCTTTCTATGAGTTAATATATGTTTGAGATTGCAATGTTTGTTTCAGTTATGAGTATAGATGCATATTATGTACCCCGTTCTTGTCTACTTGTTATGATCAAGCATGTTTATGAGAGCGTCTGTGGGGGAACGTGTGCATTAGTTGGAGTAACGGGGAGTGGTGAGTGCGGTAAGCTGACAACTTAATATCGCGATCCACTTGGGTGTTTACCTTACTTTGTTACCTCACTAGGGATAAACAAAAATATCATGCTGCAAGGGTTGAGGGTGACCAAGCTTCTTCCTGTGACTAGATCCAGCATGTTCTTATTTTCACTTCATGTCATGAAACTTATTGCTATACTCTGAGTCATCTTAATTACCGAGGTGTTATGATTTAGTTCGCATCTTGGTGGAGTATAAGAGAGACTAATAACCAAAAGGTCTCTATGTTAGGACGTGATGCCCATATATCTAAGTAACTTGTTATCAAACCCTGTGTTGCAATCTCATATGTTAACTCTGTGTGTGTTCCATTGTCTGCCACTTTATAAAGAGAGAGTGCATTTGTGAAACCATGAACCCCGGTCCATTTTTAATCATAAGAAACACCTTTCCAACACCATATACCACTTTTCCATTTTCAGCCATCATTAAATCCGAAAACAAAAATACTTTTCATCTTGCATACATCATTAAAAAACCCAAAAATATCATTTACCATTGCATCCACCACCATTGCATATTTATTTCCTGTTTGCATTGCATAACTATCTTGATATCATTCTTACACCTTGTGCTTGACAACCACAGGTGAGGTTGAGGACCAAAACATTTAACTTTGTTTTGTAGGTAACCAAAAGAAGGATAAGAAGATATATCTTCACTACTGATTCCCCGAGAGTTCGATATTAAACCCTCGAGTCACCCTCGTGGGGAAAACACGTCTTCCACTACTACACACTCTGCACTTGGAGTCTCAACCTAACCCATTTACTTTTGACGCAGGTAACTACGCACCGGAGATCAAGACTGCTTTCTGGCGCCGTTGACGGGGAGATAGAAGCAACACCGCAAGATATTCCCTCGTCAACTTAGCGCGCAGCAAAGTGTTTTCTGCGCCGTAGATCAACCTCTTCAAGGGCCATCAAGACTGTTTTCTGGCGCCGTTGCCGGGGAATCATAGCTGAGAGATTTATCCAAGGGTGTGCATCATCGCATTCATCTCACAACGAAGTCAACTTCACCAACTTGTGCTAACACCTAAGCTTGGGGAGGTTGCACCTACGTGAGCACCATCTTATCCATCTTTACTTACAAAGCAATTTATTTGTTTTGTTAGTGTCATTGCATATCATATCATATTTATTTCAGTTTTGCATAAAAAATTAAAAAAACAAAAAAACTTGCTAAAATGGGAGAAAGAACTAAGTTGTGTGACTACACAAACACTCCTAATGATCAATTTATCACGAGCTATTGCCACACCTAAGATAAATGCTGAGAGTTATGAAGTAAGTCCTAGTTTGTTGAACTTGATAACTAGGGAACAATTTGGTGGTAGTGCTATGGAGGATGCCTCTATGCATCTTCATGACTTTGTTGAAATATGTGACATGCAAAAGTTTAAAAATGTGGAAAGTGATATCCTAAAACTGAAGTTATTTCCTTTTTCACTTAGAGGAAAAGCTAAAGAGTGGTTGCATTCCTTGCCATCTGGTAGTATTAATTCTTGGGATGATCTAAAAGAAGCTTTCATTAAGAAATATTATCCCCCTGTTAAAATTTTGCAAAATAGAAACAACATCCTTTCTTTTAGGCAAAATGAAAATGAACATGTTGCTATGGCTTGGGATAGGATAAAACTTATGCTTAGAACTTGTCCCTCACATGGAGTTAATGAATGGACCATATTACACTCTTTCTACAATGGTTTAAACTACATGTCTAGAAAATACTTGATTCTGCTGCTGGAGGTGCTTTTATGAGTAAGACTATAGTAGAAGCTAAAAAATATTGGAAAGCATTTTGCAAAACTATAGTCAATGGCATACTGATAGGGCACCTAATCCTTCTAAGAAAGTGAACTCTATTGAAGAAACTAATGATTTGTCATCTAAAATGGATACTATTCTTGCTTTGCTTAATAAACCTAGTGTTGAAAATGTTCCTTTGCAAGAACTAGTTGGTAACAATTCTGAAAATATTGATGTCAACTTCATTAGGAACTATGGTAATAATGGGTATGGTAACAACAATTATAACTCTTATAATAAACCCCCATATGTGCCAAATAAATATGCTTCTAGTGGTAATGTTTCTAGTGACTTGGAAAACACCATTAGATCTTTTATATCTACCAAAAGAGCTTAATAAGGAATTTATCTCTAAGTTTGAAAAACAAGATGCTTTGTTTGAAAGGGTAGATCAGCTTACTAAGGAAGTCTCATCATTAAAGAGCATCATTACAGCCCAAAAACATGAGGAAACAATTAAATATTGCCAAGAGGTTATCAATAAGTCTTGGGAACACATTCATGAGCAAGAGAGAGTTGCTAAAGAATCTATTGGGGTAATGAAAGAGGTGAAGTTGAGGAAGTTAAAATGCTTAGTGAAGTCAAGGATCCTTTGCTTGACTTAGAAAATTGTAGCTTGCATGAATTAATATCTATCTTACAAAAATTTGCAAGTGATCCTTCCATCAACACTAATCAAGCTGGTTTTGGTTCTTATATTGCTAATCATGTCTTGAAAGAAAAGATTGCTAGGTACAACCAAGAGGCTATGATACCACCTAAGCTTGGGGATATGTGGATTCCTAAGGTACTAGTAACTATTGGAAAAGAGACACACCATGCCATACTTGATCTAGGATCTAGTGTCTCTGTTTTATCTAAAGAACTATATGAAGTGCTTGAATTGAAAAATCTTGAAAAATGCTCTATTGAACTTGCACTTGCTGATGACTCTATTAAACATGCTTTAGGAAAAGTAAGTGATGTTATGGTAGAGTTACATATGACTTTTGTGCCTGTGGATTTTCTAATCATGGATATGGGGAATAAAACCTCTAGTCCTATTATTCTTGGAAGACCTTTTCTTCGTACCACAGGTGCTATCATTGATTCAAAGGAAGGGAATGTGAAGTTTCAGTTTCCACACAAGAAGTGCATGGAACACTTCCAAGGAAGAGGGAACCACCAAAGTTCAAGCTCCCTCATGAGCTTCGTCCACAATAAACAACAAGTAAGAAGCCTAGCTATATGGCTATAAAGAAAGCGCTTTGCGGGAGGCAACCCGGTTATTTTTTGTGTGATTTTCTTTGTGTCCTCTTGCTGTAACAAGAGACTTTGTTTAGTTTAGGTTCTGGAATTTTCAATAAAGTGCCAAGTTTTACCCTTTTTGGTTTGAAAAAGTTGCTTATAGCGTTCGGAGATTTTATTCCTGCACGAATCAGTGCACGGTATGATTTTTAATTCTTATTCTGTAACTCCGAATGAGCTCATATTTGAACTGTAGTTGCAACTTTTCATCCTCTGTATGCATGAATTTTTCGGAATTTTTCGAGAAAGTTTGGTAGGGTAGAAAAATACGTTTTGCTGCTGCTGTTTTTCTGGACAGATTCTGTCCCATTTTGTTTGATGCATGCTTTGAGCTTTTAAGTTGAATCTTTTTGATCCAATTGAGTTTATGAGTAGGCATACAACATTATACACTTTCTGGACATTCATATGAATTTTTGTTCAAGGATTATATGCAGCAAGAACCTATTTGTTTATCACTATTAATGCACCCCACAGAAAAGAAATGGGAGAAACGGTGTTTTGAAGTTTTTTCACAGGGATTGGAGGAGATGCACCAAGAGCTATCCAAGGATGGTGAAGACCATAAGCTTGGGGATGTGAAGACAACCCCACTGGACCTACACACTCTCGGTTTGCACACGTCCAACTTCTGTTTTTCGATCGAAACACTTTATCGCATAAACTTGGAGCGTCTTTTTGTTTGTTTTGGTTTGATTTTTGAGAGACCACCACACTATCATTTATATATGGAGAGCTACTGGAAATATGGGTTGAAATATGTTGGATGCTTTTATAAGATTGGGAAAAGGGATGTTTGAGTTGATTTTTAATGATACATATAGTTGCATGATTCATGAGCTTGTTTATGAGTAATAGTTTGCAAATCTTTTTGAAGAGCTATCACTTATTCATGTTTTGGTGCTGATTGTTATTTTACTTGGTTTAACATGGATTAGTTAGTTCTATGGACACTCATGCATGCATCTAGATGGTCAACTTTCTCCCTTTTGCTAGCCCAAAATCCAACAAGTCAAAACTTGTTTCCAACACCTTCAACCAAAGTTATTCCAGTGAGTCCACCATATCTACCTACTAGCTATATGCTATTCCGAGTATGTTCATCATGATATTTGTGTTATCTATACCTCTGAATGAAAATGATTATGTTATTGATTGCCATGGGAAAAGTTGGTTATATAGCTCTCACGAACTTGATGCACATTTTACTATCATTGCATAAATAAAACATGACCCATTGTGATTAAGATTATGATGCTAGTGGCTTGATAAATGTCGAGGTTGGGAGTTAGCCCATATGTGCTGTCACATGCAAAGCTTTCAACATGCTCCATTTAGTTGATATCATGTGCTTTTGTCTATGGATGCCTATCATGGTGAAATAAGGGGAAATGATTTAGTTTGAATGAGTTTGTATAAATGGTTAGAGAGACGCCTGGGCCGCTAATCTAAGCCATGCATTATTCATGGTGGAAATTTACTTACATGCTATGGTGAATTATCTATGACACACCTTACAATAAAAAGCTATTCCAATGGTAAATAAAAAGGGTGTTGAGGTTTTTCATCTTGTTTGTTTGTCTTGTCATTTTGATATGGGCTTGTTCCATATCCTGGGACAAGAGGTACCCCAGTTGACGCTCTTGATGATACTATTATTACTTACAATGATAGATAACTTGAACTTGCTTTTCCCAAGTTGAGTAACTCATGGTGTAGGTACTTGTATTCAAGGGGCATGAGACATCCAACCTTTACTTTGTCAAGCACACTACTCATATTTGCTCTCACATTAAACTATAATCATTCAAGATGCTATGATAGGGGAATGAGAGCTTGACACCAAGTATTACCACATTGCAATCATTAACTTAAGTAGGAGAGTTTGGAGGTTAGATGCCTCTACTCACTTATTCATCTTTCCAAAGTGTCCACCAAACATATTCAGATTTTCATCATCACTCTATGGACCACATGTATGCAAAAGTAAGAATGTCCATATTACTATCTATGTTACACTTTGTGAACTATCATTGAACATCCTTGCATTGAATACTTGATATCACTTCATAAACTGTTTTGCATATTGCTACTCCTTTGAAGAATGAATCATTTGACTCTATGTAGCAGTAGCAATCATCTTTGATATCCATTGTTAGTGCTATATTGCAAAGCCATGTTAGTTTTATCACCTTCATACTCGAGGACGAGTATGGTTAAGCTTGGGGATGTTGATGCATGTAAAATGCATACATGAACTTTGCACTATATCACATATTCCAATCATATTTGCATCATATAAGGGTTATACACTGTTATTTAATGATTTTAGGAAATAAATAATTGTTTCCTATTTTTATGGAATTAACCTGCAGGCAGAAAACCCTATTTCTTTCCTTTTATGTTTCAGGGACCCAAACGTCGTCCAAAAATTATGGAAAAATACAGGCGTCATATTTTGGAAGGAGGAAGACCTCGGAGCGAAGGAAGCAAGCAAACGGAGGCCAGAAGGGATGGCCGCGTGGGGCCCACTCATTTGGGCCTCGTGGCTCCGTGCCGTCGATCTTTCGTCCACCGACTCCGTCTTGACCTAAAAACGCCTATAAAAAAGGTCCCCGACGTTTCGGAAGGAGCGCCGCACAAACACAGAAACACCGAAACGGAGATCAGGAGCTGCAGATTGGAGGGGGAAAACTCCGGCGGGGCGCTGCCGGGTGGTCTCCATCTTCTCCATCGACTTCTCCACCGTCTCCATGATGAAGAGGGAGTAGTCCACCTCTGGACTATGGGTTTGTGGAAGTAACTTATGTATCTCTCCTCTCTTGAGCTTCACTAATTAGTACCGTATGAGCTGCTGAACATGATTACGGTCATATTTGTAATACCTATGTGGTGGATCTTTCTATGAGTTAATATATGTTTGAGATTGCAATGTTTGTTTCAGTTATGAGTATAGATGCATATTATGTACCCCGTTCTTGTCTACTTGTTATGATCAAGCATGTTTATGAGAGCGTGTGTGGGGGAACGTGTGCATTAGTTGGAGTAACGGGGAGTGGTGAGTGCGGTAAGCTGACAACTTAATATCGCGATCCACTTGGGTGTTTACCTTACTTTGTTACCTCACTAGGGATAAACAAAAATACCATGCTGCAAGGGTTGAGGGTGACCAAGCTTCTTCCTGTGACTAGATCCAGCATGTTCTTATTTTCACTTCATGTCATGAAACTTATTGCTATACTCTGAGTCATCTTAATTACTGAGGTGTTATGATTTAGTTCGCATCTTGGTGGAGTATAAGAGAGACTAATAACCAAAAGGTCTCTATGTTAGTACGTGATGCCCATATATCTCCAGCAAAAAACACAATTTGCATCCTCGGCAATTAATGCACAATACAAACAATTTGCATCCCGCCGTTTGCAATAACTGCGCACAATCGGCCAGGAACACAATAAATGAGGGGAGATCAAAATTATAAATAGCACTCACATGGCCGAGTTGGTCGCCGAAGAGAAGCCACGGGAAGCAGTCGCCTCTTGGCTCGTGGCAGGTGTCCGCCGCAACGCCGACGATTCGCTGAACAACGGCGCGGCGTTCAGATCGAGGGTCGGCTCTTCGGGGGAAAGCTACGACACCTGCAACGGGTAGCCGGAGGTGCCGTCGAATAAGGCCGGACAGACGGCGACCCGACAAACCCGCCGACGGATGCTGGGCTAGAGCTGCTTTGGCTCATGGCGATCAACATCTCGGCGGCGTTGTCGTTTGGCGACGACGACAGATCAGCCACCGACTTGTCCTTCGCCTCTCGTCGTTATTGCCGAAGCTGGGAAGCGGCGGCGCGGAGCTGGGCCTGGCTCATCGCAGGATTGGCCGCCGGCAACGGAAGATCCTGTGGCTCCCGCTTCAACTGCTTCTTCTTCGGCTGCGCCGATGACGACGGCTTGCGTCCCTTGGGTTTCGAGAGGCCGACGGCCTTGGGCGGCATGGTGGCGGAAGGCGAGGAGGTCGCGGCGGCGGCGTGAGGGTTTGGGAAATGGAGGGAAGATTTCGAATTTTGGCGCCGGGGGCGGCAATGTAGAGGAAGGGAATTGGGCGCGGCGCGTTGTGTGTATGACGGGCGGGCCATTGCTGTCAGGGCCATGCCCACGGCAATGTCCGGCACCCCCAATAGGGCCTCCAACTTGGAGGCCCTATAGGGGGTGCCAACACAAAATCGCTCGGGGCGAGCCTTTGGGGGTGCCGCTGGTGGCGGTTTTTCGTGTCCGGCCCCCCAAAGGGCCTTTGGGGGTCGTTTGGAGGCCCCCGGTGGAGATGCTCTTACCCCTATGGGTATCCGAAAGACTGAGTCAGCGGTTGTGTCTTGAGATTGATGAAGTCACCACACGTATTTCGTTGTCGGCGGGAACGTCGCCTCCATATTCCGCCTAAATAAGAAACAACAATATTAAATTCAGTCCATCAAAATTCAAATCCCAAATTTAACACTAGGAGGCGCAAGAGTATCTGCCACGTCACCTTAGAGCATCTCCAACAGCCGCCCTATTTGGACCGCGCGCTGGAAATAACCGCTTTTTACCGCGCGCGGAGCGAAATCCAGTGCTCCAGCGGCAGCGGTAAAAACCCGCGCGCTCTAAAAACCGTCTAGCGCGCACTGCCAAGCGGTAAATTCGGCCTCAAATTTGGGGCGGCGACTACAGCGCGCGGGACGACAGCAAATTCTGGCGCGACCTAGCAACCGCCAGATCTGAAAAATCCCACTGCTCGCGCCGCCGCTCGCATCTCTTCCCCCAACTTGACCGGCGCCACCGCGGTCGATTTACCTGTCGCCGGCGCTGGCTCCGCTACTCCCCCGCGCCGCCGCTATATATGGCTGCGCGGAGCTAACCGCGGCGCTGAATCGAGCCGGGCGAGCCGGGCCTTCACCGACGCCGCCGGCGCTTCCGGCGGCAGCTGTTTCGCCGAACACTCGTCGGCGCTTCTTCGCCGCTGCTTCGGCGACCCGTAGCCGCTGCCACCGCGCGGCGCACATCTCCACGCGCGCAAGGTGTTTGATAAAACACCTTGAAGGTATAACAATGACATGTGCACTTAAACTTTGGTGAATTTGGTGTATATTTAGTTTAGAATTTAAATTAGAGTGCATTGATGCATGTAGATGAGTTATTCGTACGATTCTTCCGATGAAGAATTTGATCTTCAAGAGGAGGAAGACGTTGCAATGATCCTAGCTATTCGCGCAAAGAGAAAACGGAAGCATGGTGGTTCCGTTGTTGGCCGTATCAAGTTGTGGAGGGAAAGAATCGATGCTCATGAAAGATTGACGAGGTACTATTTTGTGGAGCATCCAACATATCCCGAGTCTTATTTTCGGCGCCGTTTTAGAATGAGGATCGAGTTGTTCAAGCGCATCGCCGCGAAGTTAGCGAGGCATGATCGGTTCTTTCAGCAAAGGAGGAACGCCGCCGGTGAGCTAGGGCATAGCACCTATCAAAAGGTGACCGCCGCTTTGCGTATGGTGGCATATGGTATTCCGGCGGATCTAGTTGATGACCATTTGGCCATGGGTGAGAGCCAAGCCATCATGTGTGTCAAGCGGTTTGCCGTTGGAATTGTGCAAATATTTGGGAAGGAATATCTGAGAGCTCCCAATGCTGCAGACACGGCTAGGCTTTTGGAGTTCAACGCTGCTCGGAGGTTTCCAGGTATGCTTGGTTCTATTGACTGCATGCACTGGAGTTGGAAAAATTGTCCTAAGGCATGGCATGGATAATTCCAAGGCCACCATAAGGATTCAACTATAATTCTTGAAGCGGTGGCCGATCACGAGACTTGGATTTGGCATGTTTTTTTGGCATGCCCAGATCTCTCAATGATATCAATGTTCTTCACCGGTCACCACTCATGCATAAGATTGCAAAAGGTAAAACTTGCCCGGTGGAGTTTGTAGCAAATGGCCATACATACAACTATGGCTACTATCTTGCGGACGGCATCTACCCAAGGTGGCAAACATTTGTGAAGCCGGTTAAGAATCCACAAGGTAAGAAAGTGCTTGATTTCCACAATGCTCAAGCGCGGCTAGGAAAGATGTGGAGAGAGCATTTGAGATTTTGCAAGCTCAATTTGCTATCGTGAGAGGGCCGGCTAGATTTTGGGATCAAGACATGCTTTGGTACATCATGACCGCTTGCGTGATCATGCATAATATGATCATCGAGGATGAGCGTGGGGAAGAGTTGGACTACTCTCGCTATGAGTTGATGGGCCGTCCCTGCAAGTGCGGAGGAGAGCGGAGAGGACCGCTCGCTTTGTGGCATCTTATCATGCCATTCGATGCAACGAACGTCATGATGAGCTTCAAAAGGATCTAATCGAGGAGTGGTGGAAGTGGAATGGGCAACAATGAAATTCATTCATTTGCTTGTTATATTTCTATTGAACTATTCATTTTATTGAACTATTCATTCTATTGTTTGCGGAACTATTTGTATTCGACAAAAACAATTTGTTTGTGTTGTAATAATAATTATACTATTTATTGTTGATTATTTGGTATTTGTTTGATCTTCACGGTTGTATGTTCAAGTGCAAATGTTGTTTCCGCTGAGCTCGCGCGCTGCATTCTAACGCGCCTGGTGAAGCGCGGCAGCGACACGCTAAATTATAACGCGATTGCTAAAGCGAAACCTACGCGCGGCGCGCCAAACGTCGATTCGGCGCTGCAAAAAATTTATACAGCGTCGGCGCGTTGGTGGCTGTTGGAGATGCTGTTAGGGTGTGTTTGGTAGCCCGCGTGACTCCGACATGGCTTTCCCACTTGATACAGGCTGACCCTATGCAGGCTCTGTTGAGATTTTATTGCGTGTTTGGTAACCCGTATGTGTTCAGCCATGTTGAGGTCAGATGTTGTTTGGTGGATTGTATGAGTCGGTACATGCTGAAATTACAACTAGGTCCAATATCTTACACAAAGGACCCTGAAGAGAAACGTAAAAAGCAATCAACTCCTGATTTATTAGTTGACCATGGCGACCACCCCATTGAGGGCTCCATGGCGTGCACGGGGCTGCTGGTCCGCGATTCGAGGCACTAGGCGGCGGCCCTAGGTGGCGGCGCTAGGTGGCGCCGCTGGTCGGAGACGAGACGACGATAGGCGGCGGCGCGAGGCGCGAGGCGGCCGCTCTGGTCGGAGACGAGGACGACGACTGCACTGGGAGGAGACGAGGACGGCGACTGCTCTGGGCGGCTGCGCGGGAGCTCTGCGCTTGGAGGCGGCTTTGGCGCTGCGCTGGGCGTCTGGCGGCGGAGGCCAGCGGCGGCGCGGCTCTGGGCTGTGGCGCGCGGTGGCGATTTGCACGGGAGGTTGGGCGACGGGAGCGAGCTAGGGAAGAGAGAGAGGTTGCGGGGGGAAATGAGAGGCTTTTCGACCGGGTGGGCGACGCACAGCTCGGGTGGGGCCCACGCGTGGGATTTTCCGTATGAGTCGGGCAGGGATGAGTTGCGAAGCTCGATCTGAGCTTCTCTTGTGGGCAGGGCTGAGAGGAGTTTTCGGGGCGAGGTGGGCATAGCCCAGACACACATACGGCTACCAAACAGCCAAAAACTGGGTGAGGAGAGATTATCTGCGCCCATCCGGGCTACCAAACACACCCTTAGTCTCGAGAGGACTATCAACGTGCAGCTACTTGACGTGCAGGGTGTCTCCGTGTCATTCTTTTATTGACACGTGCACTTCCAGCATGTTATCAAAGCCGGGAGCATAATGGGGAGCCAGCATACGAAAAAATAGAGCCAAGCCAGCCATGGATCGACCTGGAACGAGAAGGAAATGTTTTTCTATTTTCTTTTAGCGCGTAGGTGAGACTGGAACCTTCAGAAAAAAAAACTGTAGTTTGGTACGCGTCACGCGTCGGATCGGATGCAAATCAGATCCCTCGGCACCGGCTCCACCCACCTCCCCCTCGGCAGCTGCACCACGGCCGGCCAACCCCCTCCCCCGCAGTCTGTGGCTCCACCGCCCGCCCCGCCACCATCTGCAGTCGGGGGTCCCGGTTTCAGCCTCACCCTGATCCCCCGCCGGGCAGCCCCGGTCGCCTGATAAGACACAATCGTCGCGGGCGGAGGCTGGTAGCGCTGCCAGCAGAGGTTCATTGTAATCCAGATTCACGCGCCCTGTCTGATCCGGAGAACTCCGTCACCTCCCCTATCCGGCACCTAGAAAGGATCACCGAACGGTACGGAATTTCCATACCCTGCTAGAATGTTGTTTCTAGGATCGGGTTCTGTTCCGTTCTTCCATCTATGAGAAAATTATGAACCGTTTTGTACTATAGGAATGTGATCCATTGCCTGTTCGATCTGAGTTGACTCCATGCCCCATTCGTAGGATGTGCATTGCCATTTGGATGTCCAATCTGCAACCCTTAACTAAAACTGCTAATGCTAGCATGTTTGTTCTCATATTTTTAAGCGTCCAAGTGTTCAACTGACCCGTTCCCAACGCTTGCAGCTAACTGGGATGACTCATAGTTAAACAACTATTTGCTATTGATTTTACAGCGTTTAGTAGGATGGCTCAGTAACCTTCATACACCCCTTGTTTGGCTGAACCTCTGATCCTTGCAACGTGCAATAGAGGCTAGAGGACATGGATATCCACCGTACATTTGCTGTTTCTTCATCATTAATGATGACACTCAGTAACAATGTAGTAATACATGTTGTTCCTGACCCCCCCCCCCCCCCCCCCCCCTTTTCTGTATTTTATTTGCCTTTTATTTTTTGTAGTCTATGCATTTTATTCCATGTCAAATTCATAGGCCAGGCACTTTACAGTAATATATACAGTTATTGCAAATTAACGGCGGGGCATCTTTCTTGTTATGTAGTGAAGGTACCCTCAAGTACTCATTGAAATGGATAAGAAGAAAGAAGTCGATGACATAGAACCTGGAACGGCTCCTCGGTCTGTGGACAGATTTGGCTTTATAAAGACTGAACAAAGTAACTCTCCGGAGGGAATTGTAAAGAGCAGAGCCACACATGAACGTGGAAGGTATGACCAGGGGTCTCCTGTTGCATTTATAGCCCTCATAAGTTTGACCATTTGATAAGTTGGAGGCTGTAAATCTTCTTCGCTAATTATCTTGTTTCTTCCTATGATTATATGTTAGTTTGAGGTGTTGCATGAAAAAAAACTAGATCTACTGGGGATTAGGCCCGTGCTTTTTGTAGTAATAATTGATAACAAACGACCACTAGCCACAATGTGGAGACAATGCCTGGCACACTGGTGGATTGGGTGTGCACTCAAGCACTAGCCAAGCAAGTGATATTCTGTTCTATGTTTGTTGCGGTATAGCAATATCTGTTTCTGGTAGTTGAACATCATACATTTCTATGCTTATGCATGGGCCTTTTTGTCAATTTTTTTGTTATTATAGAGAGGAAAAGAGGATAAGAAAGTGGAGGAAGATGATAGGTGCCGGTGGTAGTGACTGGAAGCATTATGTTAGAAGGAATCCTCATGTGGTTAAAAGAAGAATAAGAAAAGGAATTCCTGATTGTCTCAGAGGACTTGTTTGGCAGTTGATTTCAGGCAGCAGGGACCTCTTGCTAATGAATCCTGGGGTTTATGAGGTACTCATAATCATCCTTTTGTTGAATCATTTGGCATATTTTGGCCTTGCTGGAATTTATTTATATCGATAACCGATAAAAAATGGATTCTTAAGATACTCCGTTCATTCGCAAATAGATGACATTTTTAAAAATTTGACAGAGTCTCCCACATGCATCTTACCATCGGTTTTTGTATGCATAGTATTTTTTCAAGGCAAATCTGATTGTACTACTTTCACCTTACTAATGTATACTATTTGTACGAACATGATTCTACACTCGTGGGAGTATGTACTCCCACTCCTCACATACCCCTTAGACGACTCGATTATATCTCTTTCTAATTTTTAATGTACTTCATTAGCAATACCCAGAGGAAAGCTTGACCACAAGCTTTCTAGAAAGTCTTCTATTTACGAAGTAGAGATCCTGAAGGGGAACATCACCAAATTCCCTTGGTTTACCTTATACATTGTTTGTTTCTTTCATACAATCTATGTGTGTTTTGGGGCAAACAAGATAAACAAGTTATGTAGATTATTTCTAAAGAAGTTACTCACCACCGATCATATTCATTTCAAGCTATTTATCTTCACTTTATGGATGTGCCTCTATTGTACATTTGTGCTTGTTCCAGAATTGGTTGATATTTTAATGTAACTTGTGTTTTCATTGGACAGACTCTGGTAATATACGAGACATCAACATCAGAATTGGAAATTATTCGTGACATATCGCGTACATTTCCGTCTCATGTTTTCTTTCAACAGAGACATGGCCCAGGTCAAAGATCTCTGTATAACGTTTTAAAAGCGTACTCTGTTTATGATAGGGATGTTGGATATGTGCAGGTTTGTGTTCAGCTCGCCAGCATATTATATAGGGATGACATGTTCTCTGGATTAATATGCTGTTACTTTTGTGCAACGGTGTTGCAGGGAATGGGATTTATAGCCGGATTGCTGCTTCTTTATATGAGTGAGGAGGATGCATTTTGGTTAATAGTAGCTTTGCTAAAAGGAGCCGTCCATGCACCAATGGAGGGCTTGTATCAGGTGATAAGACTTCTTTGATGATTTTTTTTTCAGTGAGCAGGCAACTCTAATGAGTAATGACTTTAAAATCTGAACTTACAAGTGATGAATGAGAGTTCTTTTGTTCAATACTTGGTTCAATAATTGCAATTTCTTCCTGTCATGCTTATCAAGTTATCATCATCTTATACTACTAGAATTTTTCATCTGATTTGGCTATACTGAACTATTGAACCAGATTTACTGTTTTTTTCTTATTGATTCATGTTTTGCCTCTTGTTCAAAAATATTTCTCTTAAGTTGTACTGCGCTCATGCAAAATTTATGGAACACTTTCTGAAAGAAATCTGTGTATTCTGAACTACTATTTAACAAATGTCAATGTTTATACTCCTGGAACAGCCTGGTTTGCCACTCGTGCAGCAATATCTGTTTCAATTTGAGAGATTAGTTAGAGAGCACATGCCTAAGTTGGGAGAACATTTTGTTGAAGAAATGATAAATCCAAGCATGTATGCAAGTCAATGGTTTATCACGGTTTTCTCATATTCCTTCCCATTCCATATAACTCTTAGAGTTTGGGATGTCTTCCTTTATGAGGTAAGAATCTTGCCCTTCATACTTCTTTTCCTGTCTGGTGTTTATCCGAGCTTATGAGTTGTGAGCTGTGCTTTACTGATTTTGCAAGCATGTTTTATGTTAGCATTCTCCTTTAGAACTTATTTCAGAAGAAATTTAGTTATATTCTATACAGAGATATGTAATCACCCCTTTGTTTCCCCTTGGACCTGTATAACCATTATTTATTCTAGTATCGCATGCTCTAACATGCAGTGAATGTGGGGTCTGAGTATAGGTAAATAATACTCCCTCCGTATGGATCTTGCACTAAAACATGTGTGGTAAGTAGGTGGTGCGACTTATATTTTGATACGGAGGGAGTAGTATTGATTTTGGAGTTCTTTTGAGTTTCGGTTCCTTTGGATGACTGAATGCACCTCAAAAATTCATTTTCCAATGGACTGCAGTGTCAATATTGGAGCCAGATAGAATTAGCTTTTATTAATTACCACATTTAATTGTGAAGTTCCCTTTGTAGAGAAGCCCTCTGGAGAACATGTCACGTAATTTTATTATGCGTTACAAATAGTAGAATGTAGCTAGTACTTAGTTATGGGGTCCTACTCAAGTATTTTTCTAATAAGACACATGATCCTATGTTTCCAGCAAACGTTTGACATGAATGTTCATGGTTCTTCCATACAACATTATCTCTTAAGGTTATCAATATACCAATCTTCTAGATCCAGGTATTAAAAAACCTTATTGTATCTATGTACAGGGTATTAAGGTTGTGTTTCAAGTTGGATTGGCTCTATTGAGATTCTGCCATGATGACCTGGTGAGTTTCTTGGTGTCCTATGTTGCTTTCGCTTGAAAGACATGTTTTAAAGAACCGCTAAAATTACCTTTCTGATTTCTGTCAGGTCAAATTGCCTTTCGAAGAACTTTTACATTCCTTGAGAAATTTTCCAGAAGAGGCAACTGATCCAGATAAACTGTTGCCGCTTGCTTTCTCATTTAAGGTGATGAACTGTTTTTTTAAGCGAGATACTATTTACTATATTAGTACATATGTAGTTTTGTGAGTTCTTGCTTGTGGTAAACTTCTTTTCTGTACTGCTTTGTCTTTTTCTCTTGCTTATCTTACTATGGTAAAATCATTGTTTACTGATTTACTACTTCTTCTCTTATTTCGTAACAACAATTGTCTCCCTTCTATGGCTATCTTTGTTTCTTAGAACTCCTTAGTATTTTATTATTTGGCACTCCATGGTTGGTGTATACATATCGATGTGGTACAGAGAGTAATACGGTTGTACATTTGGTGATGATCGGAGAACTGAATTTGCAGTACAAGATTGATACTGACAACCAAATTATACCCCTGTATCTTGCTTACAGGTGCTGAGTCAGCTCGAGGAGCTTGAGAAAGAGTACCGGAAACGGTTTGAGGGGCCCAACGCAAGCTCGAGCAGTAAGCGGCTTCAGCCCCTCAAATCGAAAATTATGAGCAGGGTTGGCAGCCAGGTCTTCTCTAGAAAATAAAAGACCGTTCTTGTGCTGCAAACGAGTCACCTTGTTGTATATGCATTGTATAGAGGGAGCTACACATAATTTTGTTTATTTTTGTGTAAGTTAAGTCATGCTTTCATAACCGAGAAGGTTCTTGATGTTGTAGTTTGTTATTGCTGTTGGAAAAATCTGTAAATATTCTATGTGATGGAATAATATTTCAATAATCATATCGTGAGAAGGTTGGGACTACATTGCCTTGTTCACCTGTTCATTTTACCTGCCAATGCGAGGTTTTCCTTTCTATGTGTAATTGCAAAAACATATCAATATGTTCACAAGTGCTTCGAAGTGTAAACATGAATGGAACCGCTCTCTCCGTGGTAACCATGTGTAAAGTTCTAATGGTGTTGAAAATCTTAGGACACTCCTAGGGCTAGTTTGATTGAGAATTAAGTAAATTGTTGGCTGACCGAAGTCGACGCAACCCCTTCCACATGGCCTTCTTCTCCTTCTACGGGCTGCTGGTATGCTGTCGAAACACGCCTCTCCTAATCCTAAGTTTCTCGCTCGGCTCCGTTGTGTCGTCGTCGGATTTAGTCACTCTATTCCTCGTTGTCACTGTGGCTGGCATCGCCAACTCGGCTTCCGCCCCCTCCTGTTTCTCTTCATCTCTCGTTTTGTTAGATGTGTTACGAGGAAGAAGAAACAATGAGGAAATAGGTAAGATGGGCTCAACACATGAATCTCAGTGTGTCCATCGAAAGGCTCGCACGTCGGCTGATCACTAAGTCAGTTCTTATATAACCGGGTACTAATGAAAGTAATTTTTTTAACATATTTACAAGGAGCAAAGGAAGATGATATTCGAAAACCCTATCGGATCCTACCAAATCCGAGAAGTCTTTTACGCACTCTTTTCATTACCAGCGTATCGAAAGGGACCGGAAGGTTTTTAATGATGCGGCTTGCTAGCTTATTATATTAATACATTGTTGAATTCTAAAAAACTAATAAAAGAGAAACACAATTATGGAAGGGCGGATGTAAACGCATCTCCAGGTATAGCTGGCCAAACGGGCCGTGCCAAACGGGCCGGCCCGAGGCACGCAAGTTTTGGCCCGGCCCAAGCACGGCCCGGCCCACGGCGAAACGTGCCGTGCCGGCACGCGGCCCGTCCGTGCTCGTGCCTGAGCCCGAGCTGGGGCACGTGGGCCGGCCCGGCACAGCACGCCAGCAACGGCGGCACGCGACGGCACGCGGCGGCCCGCGACGGCACGCGACGCCCGCGAAGCACGCGAAGCACGGCCGCGGCACGCGCGAGCACGCGACCGTTGCGTCGCCCGTTGCGGCACGGGAGCGGGAGCCGACCGTTGGGCCTTTTTTTTTTAATTTTGAATTTTGAACCTAAACTTCAGCATTTTGTGCTATAAAAAGGCCTCCAAACCCACAGAATTTTTCACACTCATCCCACACTTCACCTCCCACACTTCCCATGCAATGGATCCGCACTTTAACCCAAATCCCCACGGGTTTAACCCGGAGCCGATGATCCACTTTCCCATCGGTTCTTTAGGACTTACTCCCGAAGATTACGTCTACCTAGAAACCGATAATACACCACAGCCCCCATATCAAGCCGACGGTAGCCAAGAACATCACTCATCCGCTGCTGGTGGTTCTAGTAGTGGCGGCGCTTCTAATAGTACCGCCGTCCCCTCCTCTACCTCAACCGGCCCAAAGAGGCGTCGAACCGCATTGGTGTGGACGGAGGGTCATTTCGAGTATCATCTTGCGACACTCGAAGATGGCACGAAGGAACACCAAGCGCTGTGCAAGTGGCCGGGGTGCGGCAAGATCCTCAGCGGCGCCTCGAAGCATGGTACCGGTCACTTGGACCGGCACCTCAAGTCGCACCGGGTGGCGAGCTCACAGGCGTCGACGAGAATACAGGGCGATCTACCTTACATGCCTAGCGGCCATGATGAAGATGACTTCAACATATTGGACTGGTGGCGTGATCACAAACAAACATATCCCGTGCTTTCCATACTGGCACGGGATGTGTTAACAGTCCCCGTGTCAACAACATCGTCAGAGGGAACATTCAGTCTAAGCGGAAGAGTACTCGAGCCAAGAAGAGCTTGTCTACACCCCGATATGGTGAAGAGTTTGATGACGGTAAAAGATCGCGATCGGGCGATGAGAAGAACCCAACACATGCCGGAGGACCCCGAGTTGACTGCTGCATTGGAGTATCTTCATATCGACGATGAAGAATAATTTTCTTATCCTTTTGTAATTTTCCTTTTTTTTTTGTACTGAACAATTAAGTCGGAGAGCAGCAAGTTTCAGACGCACTCTTTTTCCTTCCAGGGTACCTGACGGGGCTGGAAGGTTTTAATGAGGCGGCTTGTTAGCTTAATAAAAAGTATTAAAATCATATCACCTTTGCCCACATTTTTTTTATTTTTTTAAATTTTTTTAAATTTTTTTAATTTTTTTTTATTTCCCAGTGTCACGGGCCCTACGTGGGCCGACCGTGCCGTGCGTGCCGCCGTGCCCGTCGCGTGCCGGCGTGCTCGTGCTCGAGCTCGCGCAGCAGCCCGTGGGCCAGCACGGCACGGCACGATTACATTCGTGCCTTTCGTGGGCCGTGCCCTTCGTGGGCCGTGCCGGCACTGTAGCGTGCCGTGCCGTGCCGGGCCGGCCCGTTTGGCCAGCTATATCTCCAGGTAATCGTCACGCTCAACCGTCGGATGAAAAAAAGATAAGGGGCATTCCCACAATCCCTCGCCCATCTCTCCAGCGAACGTCTCCCCCCACCGCCACCTACCCCCACTCCCGCGTCGCTCGTCGGCCTCCCTCTCCGGCACGCCGCCGTCGATACATCCGCCCGAGGTCTCTCTCTCGCCTCCCCCCTGCCCCGCCCAACTCTCTCTCTGTCTATCCAGGCGGGAGTATGATCCCCTGCTGCTGCCGCGGAAATCGATTTTGGTACTGACGCGATCTGGTGTTGACATGGGCAGGCATGGCGACGGCGTTCAAGGCGTTCGTGAACAGTCCCGTCGGCCCCAAGACCACCCACTTCTGGGGCCCTGTCGCCAACTGGGGCTTCGTCCTCGCGGTACGTGCTCCGCGGATCCTGTATATGGTTTCTCCCCTAAACCTGTGCAATTTGGCCGATCGCGACGACCAGTATGTTATAACTGCACTTATGCGAATCTAAAAAAAAATGCACTTATGTGGTCTTGATTACAGTTTTAGTTTTATCTAGGCGAACGAACATGTTGCGGTCTGTTGAGAGAGTATGATTCTACTTGAGGAACATTTGACAGATGCTACAAGCGGAAACTGTTAAGAGACGGCTCTTTCTTAGGGATTAGATAAATGTTCTGTCGGTATCATATGCAAATAAAATTTCCCTGCCCCTTTGGAGCAGGTTGGATGGTTTTGAACTTAATTCACCCACATTTTCGCGCTTAGTTTCAATGCCATACTGTAATAGTAATAACTGTACTCATAGATGTTAGCTGTTCCATGATATCATATATCCTGCATATGGTTTCTTCCCTAAACCAGTGCAATTTGGTCAATTGTGACGACTAGTGCGTTATAACTGCATTTATGCTAGTTTTATCTAGGCCAGCATGGTGCTATCTGTTGAGAGTGTCAGCCTTAGCCCCTTTCTGGGGTTTCATATAATTTGATTCTGGATACTGCCAATGGAAGCTGTTAAGGAGGAAGTTTTTTGTTTCGGCTTAGTTCACAGTCTGTCAGTATCATAGAGTTATATACAAAGTAGACAAATGGAAATATGGAATGTCCCTGCCACCTTGTGAGAGGTTGGGAGGGCTTATCTTCAGTGTAAAAATTAGTCAACCTTTTCCCACTTTTGACAGTCAGCAGTAACTATCCATACATGTCGGTAGCGGTTACATGATATATCTTGATTTATGAGCCTTTCAGGTGCTTGACAACTATTTATAGACATAAACTTCTCAGATGAGCACCTAAACTTGTCAGATGAGCAGGTTGTGGGGGTTATCTTTCAACTTAAATTAACTAACCTTTTCCCACTTTGTTTTAATGTAATAGCAATAAGAAAGAGGTGTACGCATAGATGTTAGTTTTTCCATGATGGAGTATATCCTGATATAGGAGCCTTTCAGTGTACTTGACAATTGTGTATGGAGCTAAACTTGTCAGATGAGCTGCGCATAATTGGTAGATAATGAAGTTGATTTTGTTGCATCGCTATATCCTATTCCCTCTGTTCCAAATTAATTGACGCAGTTTTAGTACTTCGTACTACAGATGCTTCAGTTAATTTGGAACGGAGGGAGTACTTGTTAATAGTGTATTAGTATGTCCAACCGTTCACATGCAATGCCTTTTTAATGTGTGAGTGTATATCTCACAGATTGCCACGCAAATACTAAAATCATGAAACCTTGCGCAAGCTTATTGCCCTGAGCTATTCAACGATGATAATTTTTTTTGAGGCATAACATGCATCATTGTTGATTAACTAGTACATCTGTTTACACTTCACATAAACTACCTTATATCTCTTCACCATTCACATAAATAAGTGTGACAGGTTTGTTTAAGTGGTATATCAGATGTGGGAGTATTTTCTGGAAGTATGATATAGGCTTGCATATTTGCATGATTGAACGATCTCTTTAGGTTCTACGTTGACTTTACTTAACATTCGTCGTCTATACACTGTATAAGTGAGTAATTCTTATTTTGGTTCCAGGGTTTGGTTGACTTGAACAAGCCTCCTGAAATGATATCTGGCAATATGACAGCAGGTAGGTGAAATACTTGGGGATGTCACAATTCCTATTTGATGACCAGATCTCAAATTAGTCAATAATGCTTGTTGTTTTTTTTGTAGCCATGTGTGTTTATTCTGGACTCTTTATGAGGTTTGCATGGATGGTACAACCCCGGAACTACTTGCTTTTGGCGTGCCATGCCTCCA
The DNA here is from genome assembly GCA_947311845.1 of Poa pratensis. Classification (NCBI taxonomy): domain Eukaryota; kingdom Viridiplantae; phylum Streptophyta; class Magnoliopsida; order Poales; family Poaceae; genus Poa; species Poa pratensis. The sequence goes on from CAMZMU010000052.1 coordinate 120,098,904, forward strand.
ACGAAACCGTTCAGCTCTATCATCTATCTCGCTGCGCTAAGGCTCAGGGGTAAGTCTTCAACATTGAATATGTTCCTGCTTCCTAGCATAGTGCACATCACCACAAAAAAAAAAACGACGCATGGCTTCATTCCTTGCTTTATCCCTGTCATAGTGATGAAACTCTTACCTCCCGTAACATGACGAGGATACTGAATAACTGAAATACTATGCAATAGTAAAGGGATATTGATGCCTGAGTTTTGATTTGACAGGTATCTGGACAAGAAAGAGCCGGAGGCCCAAAAGTAAAGAGCATCTTGTTTCTGAAGCCAGAGCCGTGTGGTGTGACTCCACAGCCAGTCTTTCAATTCAATAATTAAAAGAGGAAAATTGTTTATGCAGCACTGGCGATGCTTTTCCTGTATCGTGCTGACTTATATGTGTTCATTGCATGAGGAAATAGCCTTTGAAATGGAATTATAAATTGGAAAACCTCCATCTGTGTGCGATACTACTGCATGTGATGCAGCGTTACAGCTCCCTTGTTCCTGAAAACCGATTCATGATATTTTTTCCAATGCTCATAGCCGGAGTGCTAGATCCTTCTCCAAGTTATCGAGCTCAGAGTGTCTGCTTGATATTTGCTGTTGTTTTGATCTCGTCCTCGGAAAGTCCAGCTTTGGAGGACTCCCTCCATCTCTAAGTTTCCTCGTTCTGTTTCCGAGTCCAACAGCCGCAACAAAGTAAAGCTGGCCTGATAACCAACTAGAGGTCAAGGTCGCGTTTGGTAGCCTGCAGGAGGCCTGGCTTGGCCCGCCAGCTGCAAAAGCCCAGCGTTTGGATGGCTGCATGAGCTGCTGGGCCAGGCCAGCACGAACCGCAAAGCAGCGTCGGGCCAGGCCCGCTAGGCACGGTCGAATCGACCGTGCCGCTGGAGCCAGGCCCTGGCGAGCGCAACGTGCTGCGGCTGCTGCACGCGTGGAGAAGAGCGGGAGCCACCAGTCCACTCTCTCTCCCCTCACTCACTCCTGTCACCGCCCAACCGCCCTCTCACGTCCCATCGCCCCTGACCGAAGAAACCCAGTCGACGGATGGCCGGTGCTGCTCCTCCTCCGCTGCCTCTGCCGGCCATGGATCCCGCCGGCCTAGTCTGGCCCCGACCCTCGGCGACGGCCGCTAGCGTCGCCTTGGAGCCGCTGACGGGGATGGGCGCGGCGGCGGCCATTAACCCCGCCCGTCCTCCTTTCATTCGCCCCTCCCCGCTGGCGCAGCACACCGTCGCCACGCGGGTGGCATCTCCAGCAAGTTCTTCCCCGGTGGCCGCGGCGCAGGAGGGGACATACATGCAGAGGAGGAGGGCGATGCTGGCGGCGGAGGCGGAGGCGGCCGGGACGAAGGCGGCCGCAATGAAGCAGCCTCTACCCCCCGCCTCCTGGATACACCGCACGGCTACGCTATGCACCTCCGCCGCCGTCTCCCCTTGGCACTGGATCTGGGATCTTCCCCGGCGCCTCCGCTTCTCTTGCTTCGTCTCCGACTCCGGCGGCTTCAACTCCGGCATCCACCACAGCACCATCGGCCCCGGCACCATCGACCACGGCTACGCCGAACACTAGGAAGAGGAAGGGCAAGGACCCGATGCTGAGTCCTGTGGTAAGCAACTAATCCCCAATCCATGCTTAGGGTTTTCTCATGCTAGTGATTCCCCAATCCACTATTCCCCAATCCATGCTTAGGGTTTTCTCATGCTAGTGATTCCGTAAGCAACTAATCCCCAATCCATGCTTAGGGTTTGTCTCATGCTAGTGATTCCCCAATCCATTGTTGTCATCTTGGCATACATTGTTTTCCGATGCTAGCATGATGTAGATGAAGTATGCTTAATTAGCGATCATCTGATGCTTGCATTGTGATCATCTGATTGCTCACTTGTTCATCTTGGCACTGCCTTTCTTGATTCGCAGACCTGGGAGGTCCTCTCTGCGAACACGCCCACTCCTCCAGAGGAACATCCGGACCTCATCTACCACAATGTGCTAGTTCGGAAGGCCATAGTGGAAGGGCTGGTGGAGGCTATGGATGAGATGGAGCGCATGAACGACGAAGGCAAGAGTTCTGTTGGCCGTCCTCCTCGTATGGGGAATCAGCCACAGTACGAGGGCCCTCGGCGCTTCTATGTGTAGATCAACAACTACGACAGGAAGGCCATAGTCGTCCCTCAAGAGCTAAAGCCCCTTCTGGTCGATGTGAAGAAGATCATCATGAATCCGCGCAGGTCCCATCCTCACCCGAAGGCCTATGTGCCCATCTTCTGGTCGAAGTGCTGCCAGTACTCCGTCCAGCTCCAGTGGTTCCAGCAGGATCTCGTGCTCTTCAAGGGCTGGAGGGAGTTCGCCAAGGAGAAGGGCCTCTGGATTGGGGACGTCGTGGTGTTCAAGTACTGCGATGGGGGCTTTGACGTCAAGGTCTTCAAGCACCACACTTCCACCGAGAAGGTCTTCCAGTGTGAGGACCATCGAAGGGCTTGATCTCCATCTGTCCAGTTCAAGTTGAAGATGTAGTGTGAAGGGAAGTTTCTTAAACCCTTCTCTTTTGGGCCAGGGTGTGTACCCCTGGGTCTTGTTTAACTAATCAGGTGGCATGGGATGCACCTGATACAAAACTTAATTATCCTCAGTCTGTAGTGAGGTCAGTCTGCAGTGAACCTCATATTTTGGGCCAGGGGTGTGTACCCCTGGCTGTTGTTAACCTATCAGGTGGCATGGTATGCACCTGATACAAACTTGCCATATGCATTATGTATGTATGTGTTAATTAGGCCCTTGTGATGTGTGTTCCTGTGTGATCATGTTTCATTCTTTGTGCTGGTAACCTCACCAAATTTGAATGTGGTGAGGGGATCTATATTTTGTGTCACACATGCAAATATTGGTGTCAACCAAACACCATGTGTTTGCATGGACCAATCGGGCTGCATCTGCGTTGCCTGCCGTGCGATGCAGCCCACCAAATAGCCTACGGAAACAGGTCAGGAGACTGCATCGCCCAGAACAGGCCCCGTGAGGGCAGGCCCAACGAAGGCCTGAAACTGGTGCAGGCTACCAAACGCGCCCCAAATTTCTCAGGCTCCGAGCTATCGCCGGCCCCGCGAGCGGATGCATTGTCCAATGGAACTCGAATTATCCACCATTGCAACAGCAGTGATTGCGAAGGATAAGGACCCGGTCGGGTCGACGACACCTCGCCGTGGCGTTCTGATCCAGTGATCCTAACGAACGCTGATGCATACAATGGACAAAAACAGAAGCAACAGCTACTTCTCCGTCAAACAGGACAAGAATAAACATTGACCAATGGTGCGCCTCCCTTCAAAAACAATTATTAACAGAAGAGAGAGACGTTATGCATCGAACGTACCACAAACGGAGAAGATATTACTAACTATATAAAAGACGCGCACTTTCGCGACCGGCCACTGTAGCTAGCTACAGCATTTACTGTAGATTGCTACAGTGTCCTACAGTCTTCGATCCACACCGTTCGCTGTCGATCCGGCGGCCCGCACGGTCCCGCTCGCGCCATTTCCCAGAAAAGCCCCTCGCTGCCGAGAAATTGCTCCGCGGTCCACGGTTTTACGAAGAGAATGACCTATTTGCGATTTCAGACAACTCCAAGGACTTCCCTGTAAAACAGTCAGCAGATCCCCCTCCCCCTTTCTTCCTTGTGCGCGACCGCGCCGTCGCCGGCGCCGCCGACGCTCCGCCACGACGCTACGCCCATCCCTGGTCAAATCGATGCACGCGAGAAGCTCAGGCGTCGCCTCCTCTCCCTCTTCGCCGACGCTGGGCTGCTGTGACGCCGCACGCGCGGGGGAATCGTCCCCGCCGTGCGCGCTGTCCCGCCGCCGCGTTTGCTCCTCGCCGGCCAAGCTCCGGCGGCCAAACAGTGGTGGCGCCGCCAGCTGCGGGCGCTCCGCAAGAACGCGCGTAGGGCGCGCCCACGCGCGCGTCCCAGCACGCGCTGGATCACCGCCGGCGAGGTTGACGCCGCCGCGGCAGCGCCACAGTCTCGTCCACGCCTGACGTCACAGTGATGTCACCGTGGGCCCATGCTGTCAGCGGTTTTTTCCCAAAAAAAACCCAGAAATTGCAAAAAAATCCTTACAGGTGGGTCCCACTAATTTAGACAAATTCTAGAAAATAAAAAAATGTTACAAACTCAATAATTCAAATTTACACACCGTGAAAAAAAACATAGAAACTGCACAAAAAAATCCTTACAGGTGGGTCCCACTAATTAAGACAAATTCCAGAAAATGGAAAAATGTTACAAGTTCAATAATTCAAATTTACACACCGTGAAAAAAAAAACATAGCAAAATGGTCACAAAAAAATATGCCAACTATTTATGCTATACGATCAACTTTTAAAATTGCATTATTTCAAATTTTAAAATTTTGAATGCATTTTCAAGTATGATCATTTAACGAATGCAAGCAGAATTCGAATATGACAAATATCAACTTTAAACTACACACCGGAGGAAAAAAGATATATATCAAAATAACCACAAAAAAAAGAAATGCTGCCTATTTATGCCACATTACAAACTTCCAAAAAAGAATATTTAAGAACTTTAAATGTTCTCCAAATCTTACCAATTTATGAGCGTTAAAATAATACGAATTCGGAAAACTTACCAATTAGATGAATTTTTAAAATATGAACAATTTTTAACCACAGACTTTTTTGCGAATTATTCACAATATTTAAACAGTGGCGGCGCCGCTAGCTGCGGGCGCTTCGCAAGCACGCGCGTAGGGGGCGCCCACGCGCGCGTCCCAGCACGCGCTGGATCGCCGCCGACGAGGTTGACGCCGCCGCGGCAGCGCCACAGTCCCGTCCACGCCTGACGTCACAGTGATGTTACCGTGGGCCCACGCTGTCAGCGGTTTTTTTCCCAAAAAAAAACCAGAAATTGCAAAAAAATCCTTACAGGTGGGTCCCACTAATTTAGACAAATTCCAGAAAATGAAAAAATGTTACAAATTCAATAATTCAAATTTACACACCGTGAAAAAAAACATAGAAACTGCACACAAAAAATCCTTACAGGTGGGTCCCACTAATTTAGACAAATTCCAGAAAATGGAAAAATGTTACAAGTTCAATAATTCAAATTTGCACACCGTGAAAAAAAAACATAGCAAAATGGTCACAAAAAAAATGCCAACTATTTATGCTATACGATCAACTTTTAAAATTGCATTATTTCAAATTTTAAAATTTTGAATGCATTTTCAAGTATGATCATTTAACAAATGCAAGCAGAATTCGAATATGACAAATATCAACTTTAAACTACACACCGTAGGAAAAAAGATATATATCAAAATAACCACCAAAAAAAGAAATGCTGCCTATTTTTGCCACATTACAAACTTCCAAAAAAGAATATTTAAGAACTTTAAATGTTCTCCAAATCTTACCAATTTATGAGCGTTAAAATAATACGAATTCGGAAAAACTTACCAATTAGATGAATTTTTAAATATGAACAATTTTTAACCACATACTTTTTTGCGAATTATTCACAATATGTAAAGAAATATTCACAATATGTATGTGCGAATAAGATTCAAATTTCGAAATGTAGGCACTTATTTTTTTAAATATTTCGGAATTAATGAAATGGAAAGTGAGATTATGTCTAAAAGATTGTACAGATTTTGAAAACTGTTCATGTTTTTTTGACAGTTCCAAAATAAAAACAAATAATTCACAGAATTAAATTTTAAAATCATGTATAAAAAATGCACAAAAAAATGGATTCCCCCAATAATTCTCCCACTCCAAAATATTTAATTTCGTTCTAAGTTTCGAAATGGATTTCAAAGATTCACAACAGTTAACTTCCTCCACAATTTTTTTTCAATTTCTTTGGAAAAAAAGAAAAAAAATGAATTCCCCCAAATAATTCTTCCTCTCGAAACATTCAATTATGTTCTAAAGTTTCAAAATAGAATAATATGATTCAAAAATTCACAACAATTAAGTTTCCCACAGAAAAAATCAAACTTCATGCAAGTTTACAAATAGAATTTAATAATTCGCAGAATTGCAATCTTCAAATTTTATGAATAACAATAATGCAAATCATGGAAAAAAAATGCACAAAATAAGTATTCCCCAAAAAAGTTCTTCCTCTCCAAAATATTCAATTACTTTCTAAGTTTCAAAATAGAATTTCAATCAATATGAATTTTAACGTTTCAACGAATATATTTTTATGATCTACAAAAGATAAAAGAAATATGAAATACCGAGTTTTGTTTAAACAACAAAAAACATCAAAAAGGAAGTACTGTTTATGCAATGCTCCAATTCCTTAAACAAATGATAATGGAGCCATTTTTTACAATGCTCCAAATGCTTCACATCTCACTTAATAATGGTGTCATTTATCTAAAAACTACGAGTACTGTTCCACTTTATAATAACAAAATAAAAAACATATTTGCAAGTTGCAATTTATCCAACATTTCAGCGAATATTCCGACATTCCATTAAATAAAACCAAAATGCTCACAAAAAATAACTGCAGTATACTCATAACAAATACAAATTTATTTAAAAATTTCAATTTGGCCAACATTTCGACACCACACAAACAAACTTTCCCCAAATGTGGAATCAAATCCAAATGGATTGTTCTGATTTCAATTAAATATTGTCGCTGAAATACAAACATGTTTGAGCACTTCAAACCTCCAAACATTTGAATATTGCACACAACATACCAGGAATGCACACCAAAAAATGCTACCTATTCATAAAAAAACAAACAAATGTTTCAACACTCCAATTGAGCCAACATTTTGGTTAACAAAAAAATATATATTGCATACAAACGAGAAGCGGCATACATGATCCCGGAACATCAATAAATTCATGTATGTGACCCTGCTTTACCTCCAATAGAAGCAGACTCTTTTCATGCATCTCCTCTAATCCCAGTGAAAAAACTTCAAAACACCGTTTCTCCCATTTCTTTTCTGTGGGGTGCATTAATAGTGATAAACAAATATGTTTCTTGCTGCATATAATCCTTGAAAAAAATTCATATGAGATGTCCAGAAAGTGTATAATGTTGTATGCCTACTCATAAACTCAATTGGATCAAAAAGATTCAACTTAAAATCTCAAAGCATGCATCAAACAAAATGGGACAGAATCTGTCCAGAAAAACAGCTGCAGCAAAACGTATTTTTCTACCCTACCAAACTTTCTCGAAAACATCCGAAAAAATTCATGCATACAGAGGATGAAAAGTTGCAACTACAGTTCCAATATGAACTCATTCGGAGTTACAGAATAAGAATTAAAAATCATACCGTGCACTGATTCGTGCAGGAATAAAATCTCCGAACGCTATAAGCAACCTTTTCAAACCAAAATGGGTAAAACTTGGCACTTTATTGAAAATTCCAGAACCTAAAATAGACACAAAGTCTCTTGTTACAGCAAGAGGACACAAAGAAAATCACACAAAACAACCGGGTTGCCTCCCGCAAAGCGCTTTCTTTATAGCCATATAGCTAGGCTTCTTACTTGTTGTTTATTGTGGATGAAGCTCATGAGGGAGCTTGAACTTTGGTGGTTGCCTCTTCCTTGGGAAGTGTTCCATGCACTTCTTGTGTGGAAACTGAAACTTCACATTCCCTTCCTTTGAATCAATGATGGCACCTGTGGTACGAAGAAAAGGTCTTCCAAGAATAATAGGACTAGAGGTTTTATTCCCCATATCCATGATTAGAAAATCCACAGGCACAAAAGTCATATGTAACTCCACCATAACATCACTTACTTTTTCTAAAGCATGTTTAATAGAGTCATCAGCAAGTGCAAGTTCAATGGAGCATTTTTCAAGATTTTTCAATTCAAGCACTTCATATAGTTCTTTAGATAAAACATAGACACTAGATCCTAGATCAAGTATAGCATGGTGTGTCTCTTTTCCAATAGTTACTAGTACCTTAGGAATCCACATATCCCCAAGATTAGGTGGTATCATAGCCTCTTGGTTGTACCTAGCAATCTTTTCTTTCAAGACATGATTAGCAATATAAGAACCAAAGCCAGCTTGATTAGTGTTGATGGAAGGATTACTTGCAAGTTTTTGTAAGATAGATATTAATTCATGCAAGCTACAGTTTTCTAAGTCAAGCAAAGGATCCTTGACTTCACTAAGCATTTTAACTTCCTCAACTTCTACCTCTTTCATTACCCCAATAGATTCTTTAGCAACTCTCTTGCTCATGAATGTGTTCCCAAGACTTATTGATAACCTTTGGCAATATTTAATTGTTTCCTCATGTTTTTGGGCTGTAATGATGCTCTTTAATGATGAGACTTCCTTAGTAAGCTGATCTACCCTTTCAAACAAGGAGTCTTGTTTTTCAAACTTAGAGATAAATTCCTTATTAAGCTCCTTTTGAGTAGATATAAAAGATCTAATGGTGTTTTCCAAGTCACTAGAAACATTACCACTAGAGCATATTTATTTGGCACATATGGGGGTTTATTGTAGGAGTTATAATTGTTGTTACCATACCCATTATTACCATAGTTCCTAATGAAGTTGACATCAATATTTTCAGAATTGTTACCAACTAGTTCTTGCAAAGGAACATTTTCAACACTAGGTTTATTAAGCAAAGCAAGAATAGTATCCATTTTAGATGACAAATCATTAGTTTCCTCAATAGAATTCACTTTCTTAGATGGGTTGGGTGCCCTATCAGTATGCCATTGACTATAGTTTTGCAAAATGCTTTCCAATATGTTTTTAGCTTCTACTATAGTCTTACTCATAAAAGCACCTCCAGCAGCAGAATCAAGTATATTTCTAGACATGTAGTTTAAACCATTGTAGAAAGAGTGTAATATGGTCCATTCATTAACTCCATGTGAGGGACAAGTTCTAAGCATAAGTTTTATCCTATCCCAAGCCATAGCAACATGTTCATTTTCATTTTGCCTAAAAGAAAGAATGTTGTTTCTATTTTGCAAAATTTTAACAGGGGATAATATTTCTTAATGAAAGCTTCTTTTAGATCATCCCAAGTTTTAATGCTATCAATAGGTAATGAATGCAACCACTCTTTAGCTTTTCCTCTAAGTGAGAAAGGAAATAACTTCAGTTTTAGAATATCACTTTCCACATTTTTAAATTTTGCATGTCACATATTTCAACAAAATCATGAAGATGCATAGAGGCATCCTCCATAGCACTACCACCAAATTGTTCCCTAGTTATCAAGTTCAACAAACTAGGACTTACTTCATAACTCTCAGCATTTATCTTAGGTGTGGCAATGCCTAGCAATAAATTGATCATTAGGAGTGTTTGTGTAGTCACACAACTTAGTTCTTTCTCCCATTTTAGCAAGTTTTTTTGTATTTTTTTATTTTTTATGCAAAACTGAAAATAAATATGCAAGCGGAATATGATATGCAATGACACTAACAAAACAAATAAATTGCTTTGAAGTAAAGATGGATAAGATGGTGCTCACGTAGGTGCAACCTCCCCAAGCTTAGGTGTTAGCACAAGTTGGTGAAGTTGACTTCGTTGTGAGATGAATGCGATGATGCATACCCTTGGATAAATCTCTCAGCTATGATTCCCCGGCAACGGCGCCAGAAAAAAGTCTTGATGGCCCTTGAAGAGGTTGATCTACGGCGCCAGAAAACACTTTGCTGCTTGATATCGGTGCGTAGTTACCTGCGTCAAAAGTAAATGGGTTAGGTTGAGACTCCAAGTGCAGAGTGTGTAGTAGTGGAAGACGTGTTTTCCCCACGAGGGTGACTCGAGGGTTTAATATCGAACTCTCGGGGAATCAGTAGTGAAGATATATCTTCTTATCCTTCTTTTGGTTACCTACAAAACAAAGTTAAATGTTTTGGTCCTCAACCTCACCTGTGGTTGTCAAGCACAAGGTGTAAGAATGATATCAAGATAGTTATGCAATGCAAACAGGAAATAAATATGCAATGGTGGTGGATGCAATGGTAAATGATATTTTTGGGTTTTTTAATGATGTATGCAAGATGAAAAGTATTTTTGTATTTTCGGATTTAATGATGGCTGAAAATGGAAAAGTGGTATATGGTGTTGGAAAGGTGTTTCTTATGATTAAAAATGGACCGGGGTTCATGGTTTCACAAATGCACTATCTCTTTATAAAGTGGCAGACAATGGAACACACACAGAGTTAACATATGAGATTGCAACACAAAGTTTGATAACAAGTTACTTAGATATATGGGCATCACGTCCTAACATAGAGACCTTTTGGTTATTAGTCTCTCTTATACTCCACCAAGATGCGAACCAAATCATAACACCTCAGTAATTAAGATGACTCAGAGTATAGCAATAAGTTTCATGACATGAAGTTAAAATAAGAACATGCTGGATCTAGTCACAGGAAGAAGCTTGGTCACCCTCAACCCTTGCAGCATGGTATTTTTGTTTATCCCTAGTGAGGTAACAAAGTAAGGTAAAAACCCAAGTGGATCGCGATATTCAGTTGTCAGCTTACCGCACTCACCACTCCCCGTTACTCCAACTAATGCACACATCACCCCACACACGCTCTCATAAACATGCTTGATCATAACAAGTAGACAAGAACGGGGTACATAATATACATCTATACTCATAACTGAAACAAACATTGCAATCTCAAATATATATTAACTCATAGAAAGATCCACCACATAGGTATTACAAATATGACCGTAATCATGTTCAGCAGCTCATACGGTACTAATTAGTGAAGCTCAAGAGAGGAGAGATACATAAGTTACTTCCACAAACCCATAGTCCAGAGGTGGACTACTCCCTCTTCATCATGGAGACGGTGGAGATGTCGATGGAGAAGGTGGAGACCACCCGGCAGCGCCCCGCCGGAGTTTTCCCCTCCAATCTGCAGCTCCTGATCTCCGTTTCGGTGTTTCTGTGTTTGTGCGGCGCTCTGTTCACGAAACGCCAGGGGACCTTTTTTATAGGCGTTTTTAGGTCAAGACGGAGTCGGTGGACGAAAGATCGACGGCAGCGGAGCCACGAGGCCCAAATGAGTGGGCCCCACGCGGCCACAGTACCTGTCCGTGGGCCACCCCCTTTCGGCCTTATGGCCTCCGTTTGCTTGCTTCCTTCGCTCCGAGGTCTTCCTCCTTCCAAAATACGATGCCTGTATTTTTCCATAATTTTTGGACGTCGTTTGGGTCCCTGAAACATAAAAAGAAAGAAATAGGGTTTTCTGCCTGCGCAGAGTTAATTCCATAAAAATAGGAAACAATTTATTTATTTCCTAAAATCATTAAATAACAGTAATATAACCCTTATATGATGCAAATATGATTGGAATATGTGTGATATAGTGCAAAGTTCATGTATGCATTTTACAAGCATCACCACCCAGCTTTTTCGTGTTTGGTAGCTTGTGTCGTGCGCCTCGGCCCATGCCCACCTCGCCCCAAAATGCCTCTCAGCCCTGCGCATGAGAGAAGCTCAGATCCTCAACCAGGCCGAGCTCATACAGGAAACCCCACGTGTGGGCCCCACCAGTGTTGTGCGACGCCCACCCCGCAATATCCATCGGATCCCAACAAACACAACATGTAGCATTACAATAAGATGATCTTGATCATGATAGGCAGCTCACAAGATCTAAACATGATGGCACAAAAGGAGAAGACAACCATCTAGCTACTGTATGGACCCGTAGTCCAGGGATGAACTACTCACGCATCACTCCGGAGGCAGGCATGGCGATGTAGAGCCCTCCGGTGATGATTCCCCTCTCGGCAGGGTGCCGGAGGAGAACTTCTGAACCCCCCCGAGTTAGGGTTGACGGCGGTGGCGGCAGCGATGTTTTCTGGAATAATGGCTCGGTGTTTTAGGGTTTTCGCGTCTGGAGGAATAAATAGGCGAAGGGGCGACGTCGGTGGAGGCGGGGGGCCCGCTCCCCATAGGCTGGCGCGGCAGGGGGCCCACCCGCGCCGCCATATGGGGAGGGAGCCCTGCTGCCCCCCTTCGTCTCCTCTTCGGACTTCTAGAACGTGTCGGGAAAAATAGGCATCTGGATTTTGTTTCGTCCGATTCCGAGAATATTTCCAAAACAACTTTTCTGAAACCAAAAACAGCAGAAAACAGGAACTGGCACTGTGGCATACCCTATAGAGATCAATGTGCTAATGCGTTGCACATTTGGCATTTTACCTATAGAGATCAATGTGCTAATGCGTTGCACATTTGGCATTTTACCTCCAAGATACAAACTGCCCGATAAGGACAGGATTATCCATACTTGTGTGGCTCGGTAGCCAATTACTTCATGAATTCATTGAAAAAGAGATTTTCTTTTTTACCAAGGAAATATTACCTGACTCGGTTCCGCAGAGTCGATACAACCGCAAAGAGTTCAAACAGCCAAATAACACAACAATAATTAGAGTCACACCAATCGGGGTACCCATCATGTTGTAAGGCTTTCTCGGATGCATTGTCTTTTAGCGCACTATTTTAGATAGATAGAGATGTATTTTAATTATTTTTTTCCCAATGTAGTGTTTCTTAAGAGATCCATCTAAATGTACTTTTGGTCTCATGCATACATGAGATTATGTCAGCAATATTTTTGCCAAAGACTCCGTGCAAGAGTTGTACATTAGCTAAGATAAAACTAATCTCTTTCATTATTAATTATAAAAGCCAAATCAAGATTTCGCCTATGATAGCACGCTAAGAGAAGGCCTAAGAAAAATACACCGCACACGAGATTACGTTCTTGGAGCATAGGGCGAAGTTGCAAGCTATTTAGTACCAAGACCCGCCCATAGGGCGGCGTTGCAAACTATCTAGAAATGCTGCTAAAGTTTGTAGCCATGCTCCCTTTTGTACACCGGAAATACGTTTGTACCTGCACATGTGGGTACAAGACAATTGTAATGATTATCTTCAAACAATTTTTGTATGGTAAAGTTAAATTCTAATTTACAACAAATTTTGTTTTCAAAATTTTATTTTACCAATTGCATAAACTATACGAGTGTGGATTTACTGCCATGCGGGATAGTTGTCCCCATCCATCTACCATTTATCCCATCAAATAATGCGAAACGGTTCACATGCATGTTGGTTCTCATGTGGGCACTGATAATACACAGCTTTATTACATAGGGCTAATCATGCATAGTCATTTGTTACACCTCTAATCTAGTTTTGGCACGTAACCTAGCGTCGACGATTGTGTGGTTGGAAGAGGGGGACATCTATCCCCAGGGACATGAGACTATTATCTTACACTATATTGTTTACACACATCCAAAATAAAAATATCTAGATGTTATGACCTAACAAATATCTGAACTATGTTTTCTAGTATATGACTTCGTAACCATATTTACTGAAAATTCTTGAAAGTAAATTAAATTATCATGATGATTGTTTACTTCTATTTCCTCCGTAAACTATGTCTTATAAATTTGATGAGCTCATTCATAAGTTGAAACTTGTGCATGCCACCTATGTGTTAATAGATGGCTTGTCGTTACAATCAATAACAAAAATGGTGTGGATTTTACTAGACAGACATATAATTATTTGTTTTCAATTTAGTAATATCACGTTTTACCATCTAGCTTATGCAATTCTCCAAACTAAAATGTCGTGTATGAGTTTAAACACGGTACTCTTGTTAGCATGGATTTCAGTACGACATAGCAAACATGTTTTGTCGATCTGATTTATTTGCTTCTACATGGTACATGGTTAATGCTATAAACCTTATCTAATAAATTGAGATATTTATGTATTTTAATATATTCAAGAATGGTGTTTAATTGTAATAGATAATTTTACTAATGTACTTATTATGTGGGCCCTCCTCCTCTCGGGGTCGAAGGTGGACGCCCTGTTTGCCCGGGCTATGACCCGACCCTACATGTGTCTCGTGCAAATGCAATGCCTCGGACATCATCTAGCTGGGCGTTTAGTACAGATGTAGGGCCACCTCTGGTGACGAGCCGAGCCATCCGCGCAACCACATTGCCACCAAGTGAGGCGTTTCGTGCAACCACAATGGCACGAATTACGGCGACCAAGCGTCCTATGCAGTCAGAGTGCCATCGATGGTGGTAAGCCGGGCCTATCGTGCAATCATTGAGTCACTGACTTGGACGAGCTGGGCTTCAATGCAGCCGCACCGCCTCGGGAGCTCGAGTGGTTCCAGTTTGAGACCGCTTGCATATTCTATTTAGGGCATGTACAGTGGTATCAGTAGAGAATTATATGTTGCGGGAGAGGAAAATCACGGTCACCTTGTTAAAATATGGATGGTACAGTCCCGTGCAAATCGGTTCTTACTGACGGGATTGTCCATTATATGGAGGTTGTATGTGTACCAGTAGATACGACTCATTTTTTCCTTTCATCTCCATGGATTTTCTGTAGCAGCATGGAAATGGGATCATTTTCTGCTCTTTTTCTCTTTCCTTTTTTTTCTCCGTTCATAATTTTCCCCGGCGTACAGCCGATCTTGCCGCTGATGTCACGTGAACCAAGTCGGAACATCGCCTATGCTTGCAGGACCTCACCCTTAATGCTTACTAGCTTGATTGTTTCCTACTAGTTTGGAATCATCCGCTTTTATTCTCAAATGCATAGAGGCGATGAATGGAAGATGGTAAATTTCTAACATAAATCCCGTGCCATTCTCTCCTAAGCATAGTAAAATGTACGTATGTTTACTATGCATCCTGAGTTTGTCAAATCCCTCAGCGAGATTAATTGCAAGTGTTAGAAAACATTTTAGCTTGAAAACAGTTTGGAGAAGGTGAAAAGGGTTTTCATGGAGTATATATCTTGCGGTGCAGGTTCGGTGGGAGGACGGTACATGCGAGCGAAGATGACGGTACCATCAAGCATGCTCTGATCCGTGACTATGACGGCGAGGTGTCAAGGCTGGAGCGCTTTGGAGAAGAGCTAGAAGAATCCACCTAGGGATCTTGTTGATCATCCTGCAGTTTAGGACTGTTTGGTAGCTGATAGTGTGAAATTACAACGAAAAAACAAAAGAAGAGTGGCTGGGTCACCTATTCGCCCGTTTGATCATCCTGCAGTTTAGGACTGTTTGGTTAGCTTTAAGCAGCCGAGCCAAAAAAATGTTACCAGTGGTCAGCTGAACTTTGTCTTCATGTACATTACAGACTTTGGGCTTTTTTGCCATACTAACATGTACAACATGGTACTCTCATTGACATCAACCAAACCACTGATATGATACTTTTTTCACATGCCAGCTGTTATGATATCGTTGCTGCCATGATATTATTTATCCTTTTTAAGGAATAGTATTATTAGTTTTTTTAACTGAATAGTATTATTTGTTCTTGATTCCTGGACGACGATCAGTGTGTGTACGAATCACCTATCTTCCTCAGTTATTACCTGAAGAAAAACGGAGAGGGCAGCCAAACGCACCGTTCCGCTGGCAGCAATGGAAATAGAAGCGAGTCGGTGAAGGGAACATAGCGGTGACCTCAAGCACAGCAAAAACAATCAAGAGAAAATTAATACGCACAAAGAAATCGATAAAAGGAAGCCCAGTTTCGAAGACAGCAAATCAAGACAAACAACACGCACGAAAAAAAAAAGTTGTCTGAGCCCAGGTTCGAACTGGGGACCTTTAGTGTGTGAGACTAACGTGATAACCAACTACACCACCCCGACGGTGGTTAATGAACGTTAAATATCTATAATATTTAAGTGTAACAACTACTACAAGTTCGCACCTTAGTTTTGGACGGGGTGAATTGCACCACCCAGGAGGAAGGTAGATTTTGTACATTTACAATGATTCCAGATTCCCAGTCATCCATCCAAATACTCGTGCCAATCATAAGGTGCCAAGACTGGAAGGATGACTGCGTCTTAGAGATCTTTGTTGCAGTTTGCTGGGACGTCGTGTGCAGTACTTAGGGCTTGTATGTAATGCCCTGTAACATTTTGAATTTATTTTCTTTTGTTTCTCTAAAGGAGCCACTTGTGAGTTTCTGTTAATGAAGTGGGGGAGAAATTTAATGGCAACTCTTTACTTAGTCCATCGTGAATCAAAACCAATGGAAGGATGACTTGATTACATGCCATTTACCTCCTTCACAGTCCACACCTTTCGGAGCAGCCAAACAAGAACGATTTCTGAATAGACATAAAGCGGTTCAAATCAAATAACTGTCACTATCTCTCGAATACAACAATGAGTTTGATATTTCTTACAAGTTGCAGGATACCATATAGTGATTCAACACCTAACCCTCCAATTACCAAACGTTCTCTTGATAAACATAAATGAAACTGGTTCCCACGGCCTTCATACAGTAATCTGAATAGAAATACAATCAACACCCACCAATCGGTATGCTGACCAGACTTCAGGAGGAAAGTCAATTGGTTTCGGGTGTATCGATGTAGCATCTAGTTCTTTGCATTTCCAAAGAATTTCGAGAGACGAACGGGCCTTCCTCCTCGCTATCACTGCCAGCAGCATGTTTGGATCTTGACCTGTGCTTCTTATCCTTCTTACTTCTCTTTGATCTTGATCGGGACCTGGACTTTCTTGAACTCCTGTCCTCGTCATCACTGCTTGATGATTGTGATGATGAGTCGGAACTTTCTGACGAACTTCTGTGCTGTTATGAATGAATAAGTGAGCATACTGGAATACTGGATACATTACAATCACAGAACTCATCTAGATAACAGATTTGTCTTGCATTTCACATTCATTAATCCATATCTTTTAGGAAGTAACAGGAATCACTCACGTTAGAGCTCAATTCATGCTATCTTCAAGCTAAAACTTATGTACCTACAAATATGTGCTAATTATTATATGCTTATTGGGAGATTATACCTTCCTCCTCTTTTTAGTCCGTTTCTTTCCATCCTTATCCTTCTTTTCTGTATCCAAATTCCATGTCAGAAGACCCGACATAGGCAATAGACTTGAGAATATCTGACCAAATGAGATCTAAATGTAGGAAACATCATTCTAGGGCTATTAAGTTACTTTACCTTTTTTGGATGATGATTTTGACTTTACAACCTCTCTTCCACGACCTAGCTTTTGGGCCCTTTCAGCATCAAGTTGAGCTCTATACTCTCTCATCATTTTATCTTTGTCAGCCTCCACCTCACCTCTCTTTAGCTCCTCGTCCTATTAGAGAACAAGAGCAGCATCAGTCACCGTCTAACTACCGATAATACACAACAGAAGCTTCAAAGTGATCTTATAAGTACAAAGAAGCTTAGTCTGATGTGCAGTTAGCCAGTAACCATGTGGGGTCAATACAAAAAAAAAGTTCTCAAAGTAAATCACACCCCGACAAATGTTGACTCAGGTCGATTTGTTTGGAATCAGCATACACATACTCCGCCAAAGGTTGCCATTCGATGTCATTATCCAAGAGAACAAGACAAATGAAGGAATAAAAACCAGGTAAGATGGCATCATGGGGCCTCTTGAGGCGGGTAGAATAATGTGAATAGTGCAATAAGCGTTGTGCTACTGATAAATGCTCGAACTCTCCTACTTTTTATGCTAGCACATGTCACAGTTAGAAACTCAAACGTCCGCAGACCAGGAAAATGCAAATGCACACCATTGCAAAAGTTCAGCCTGATAATTGCCCTCCAATGCTATAGGCTCTAAAGGGTATCACCATCCATACTAGGTTACATCAAATTTGAGCATCACAAAACAGTATGCCTTAAGTTTATCAATTCAGCATCCACCATTCAGTACATGGACCAGGCAATAACATAATCAGAAGCACGGGGAAATACAAATGACACGATAAAGAAACTAAGTCCACCAGCAACAACCACACATACCTTCTGCTTCTTCTTGAACTCCTCCCAGGTGAGGGTGTGTGTCTTGTTGAGGCTGGCCAAGCGCGCCGCGTGCCACTCTGGAGAATGAAATGAACCGTCCGTCTGTGACGGCCCTCGTTAGTAAAAGTCCCCCTTTCCCCCATCAAAGAGGAAAAACACCGACAGCACGATTATTAGGTCATAGATCTCGAATATTCGATAGGGTTCGGGGGGAACTATCATGAAAACACGATGGATGGCGAGCTTGGGACTAGGGGTGGCGCGTAGGGATCTGTAGGGGAGGGGTGGGGAGGAAGGGGACCGACCATGCCGTCTTCCTCCCCTTCGCCGGGGGCGCCGGAGGAGGACCCCAGCCGCGACCTCTGCATCGCCTTGTACGCCTGATTCTTCCCCATCTCGCTCGGATTGGAAGCCGCGAGGGGTCGGGGGGAAGGGGAGGCGGACTGGAGTGGAGATCCCTTTTCCTCCCTCCGATGGCTATGGCGCAGCTAATTTTTTTTTAATAATACATTTTTTTAATTAAATTCGAAAAATATTACGCAAAAAAAAACGAAATTTCAAAAATAATACGGCCTCGGCCAGGGCTGGGCCGATTAGAGCCTGTCGGCCAGAGCTGGGCCGATAAGGCCGTCGGCCGACGCCCGCGCATGTCAGAGAAGCTTATCGGCCAGGCCTAAACCGACTAGACCATATCGGCCAAGACTGGGCCGATAGGGTGCTGTCGTCCTTAGCTGGGCCGATAAGGCGTTTTTCCTCCACTCCCCCTCCTTTTTTAAACACAAATGTATACAAATTATAGATAAAATGAAAGTCTAAATTTAAAACACAGATGGAGACTAATTACAGATGAAATTAAACTCTAAATTTAAAACACTGATCCACACATATTACAGATAAAAACATTGATCCACATTTATTACAAATAAAAGCACATTCCAAATTTAAAACATATCCTAGTTTCTTCCCTTTCCTCTTGGTCCTCGCCTGCCTCGCCCACGTGGAGCAGCTGCTCTAGTTGCCGGAGCAGCATTCGTAGGTGGGAATTTGGTACAACCAGTGTCCCAGTGACCAAAATCATTGCACAAGAAACATTGCACTGTTGGACCTCCGGCTTCAGATTCATCCATACCATTTCTGATACGCTTGCACGGTCGTCTACCTCTACCAGGACGCAGTAGCCTTGGGTCGGGGATGTACTGCCTTTCATTAGGGTCAACCGTGTTGAAATTACCCACAGCTCGAAATCCCACCATTTCACTGGTCCAGGTATTAAGAACAGACTCGTTAAAATAATATGGTGAAACGAACGAGCTAGCTGACAGTCCGAGTTGCCCACACGCAGCCAATACATGGGAGCAGGGCAGGTGAACCAATTTTGGTTTATTGCATGTGCAGTCACATGTTGGTCGGGCTTCATTTTCAATTCTCACCTCATGCGTTCTGAGCTGATTTCCTGTAATACCCCGCAGTTCTATGACTCGAGAGGGTAGAAATAGGAATTGCATTTTTGCATTCATGCATCTTTTGGTAAAATCAGGATAATTTTCGCGCTTTTGTGTTAAAAAGAGTCGGGAGTCAATATCATACGAGTGTCGATGACCTAGGAATCAGACATCGACAGTTAGTCGAGGTGTATCGATAAACCCTATTCTATTTTACAAAAACCCTAACACTTTTATTTCAAAGTGATGATTTGATTTTTGACATGACTTAAGTATGAAATCAAATATTCTTTAACTCATCTCATTCTTTCACACACACAAGTCATATTCACAAGTAAGTAAAATAAATGTTTATGGATGGAAACATCCATTTCATTTACCAAATCAAATAACACAATGTTTACTCACATGTTGGAATTGATTTCACATAAGAATAAGACATTTATTTTCACCACATTATGAAGCCATGTCACATATCACACTCACATGGTCATTTACAAATTCATACGAGGAGTTCAATTACATCTCAATTCATGGATACAAATCCATATCCATACACAAGTCACATACTCATTGTGACTACATTCTTACACTCATAATTACAACCCGAATTACAAATGTTACCAAATATAAACCTTACAATGTTGATCTATTACAAAAGGGAGTAAATAAAATCCTAAACTAAATTCTTCACTTGTCTTTGCTTGGAGTCTTCAACCTGCAAGAACAAACATCAAAAACAAAAGAAAATGGTGTTAAGATTCAAATGTTGCCAACACCATTTGGTGCTGGCATATTAGTATAGAAAATCTGGTTTAATGCCTAACCAAAACTATGGTTTGGTTAGACAGAGTGGAAATGCAAATATAATCCTGAGGCAACAAACAAGGGACTGATCTATGATCATGCTCTTATCAAATCCGAAGGCAACTTAAGGGGCAAAGGCTTAGCACATAATAGATTTAACTTCAGGCAACAATAGGCAACATGTGCTTTCGAGCAGCTGATCACAAGACCATACATAAGAGAGGCAACATAATTCACATTTCCATTTGGTAAAACCAGAAGATCAAATGCAAATAAATCCAGCAAATGAAATGGTATCACACTTGCCATTAATTGACAACTGGATCCTTAAACCCACTTATTAAGCTAACAATGAGCTTAATTGGCCACACACTTGAGTTTAATTAGCAAACCGACTATTTTTAGCATCCCCAATTCTCAGCCAAGCATTGCCACATAGAAATCTGGACCAGATAGGAACAATGAGTCAAGAATGACTCATAGCTATCACCAGGGGGAGATGAACTGCGCAGCAGCAGAGCTGAGCTGATCTCCTAGGTGAAAAGGAGTGCAGGAATGAGTCAAATAGAGCAGCTCGAGGCAAAGAGGGCCACTGCAAGCAGGTTAGTCACCACAGCCCAATTATCCTGGTGTCACAAGCACAAGAGTGCCCAAAATTGTATAAATATAGACCCAAGCCGCAGCCACCAGCACACACAACTTCACAGCAACCACAATACACACAGTGCACAACCATCATCACATCCAGATCACAAATCTATCTGTTCTTCACCAAGAACACACACCAGCCACTAGCCAAGCATGGAGATTACCTAAAACCATCCACCACAAGCCACTAAGTCCTAGAAGGAGGCCAGTAGCAAGAAGAACCACAAGAAGCAGGCCTGGAGGTTGAACCTTGGAGCAAGATTCAGATTCTACCGTAGCTTTATCTGCTCTACCCAAGGTTGTTAAACTTTCAAGCTAGAGAGAGATTAGCAGGTTCTGTAAATGACAGAACCATGCTTGAGTGATTAAATAAGCATCTGTTCTTAACAGAGCCTTGCTCAGCAAGGTGTGGTGCTTTAGAATAATGAAATTGCAAGCAGAGTACATCTGTGTGTGCAAAGTATAGGACTGAGTGAGACAGGGAGTGATGTTGTGTGCAAAAGCATATTGATTGAGCATTCACATAAGCACAGGGAGGATTTAGTGTAGCATCTGTTCTTATCTTAATGCACAACACATCACCACATGACAGTGAACCAGCAGAGCTGGATTAACTGATCATATCCAAGATATATACTTGGAAGAAGCACAGGAAAGCATTAAAAAAGCATTTTCAATCAAGCAAGTTGCTGTGTAACTCAACATGGAGGCATCACAACAAGCAAACTTGACTAAATCAAGCTCTACATCAACTAAATCATCACTGCTAGTACTACAGCTAGCTCAGAATTATTTTCTGACATACTTATCATCTCAGTGAGCAAGAAATGCTCTTCATTTTAATCCAGAGGTATAGGGGTGATCCATACATGCATGAATCATCCCAATTATCTCTACAGCAAGCACCAGAAAGAAGCAATCCACTGAATCGAGCTAGAAGCTCACATACATCATCTGTACATCATAAACCGAGTCATGGTTCGAGCATTAGTTCGAGTCAAGGCTGGGAGAGTAGTAGCAGAGCATCATCTGCTCATCGATTCCTAAGCCAAGGAGGGGCATGAGTAGGAGTAGCATCTACTGAAGCTAGGGGAAGAGAAGCAAGGGGATGAAATCGACGTTTACCTGGCGTCCATGGCCGTAGCTCCACGGCGGCGAGGCAGAGCTCGCGCTACCGGTGGAGGGGGGCAAGGAGGTAGAGGTACACACCACCACACCATGGCGGCACAGGGGGCAAGCCCTGCGCCCAGCCATGGCGAGCACGACGGAGAAGACGAGCACACGGCCAGGGCGAACCCTAACCCTAGGGCAAAGGGGATGCGCGCGGCCACGAGAGGAAGCAACGCCCAAATCGCTCCGGTGAGGGGGAAGAGAGGAGCGAGGGAGTGTTTTGCCCCACACCACGGCGGCGGAGACGGCCGGAGTTGGCCGGGGCAAGGCGGCGACGGCGCTGGCGACATGAACGCCTGGGTGAGGTCGGGCTCGGGCACGAGCGAGAGAGAGAGAGAGAGAGAGAGAGAGAGAGAGAGAGAGAGAGAGTGGCTCGGGTCGGTTGACCGACCGAGCCAGGCTCGAGGTTACCTGGCTCAACCAAGTGGAGCCAGGGGCATTTTGGTAATTTCACCAAGAAAAATTCAAAACTTCCATAAGCTTTTAAAAATTCAAATAAAATCCTAAAAATACAAATAAAATATGTAAACATATCAGCAGAAAATAATCTATCCAAATAAAATGTTACTTTGAATTTTTGAAAAAGATTTCTAGAAGCAAAAATTCAAAGGATCCTTAAGTGGAAATGACTTTGAAATATTTCAAATTATTTTCAAAAGAAAATAATATGGGAAAATTATGTATCAAGTTCAAATATATTTGAACTACATTATGACTGTCATGTTACTCATCCTACCTAAATACAAATCAAATCATCAAAAGAAATCCTTAACAAAACTCTGGGGAATTTTGGGAAAGAATAAAAATCATCTCATTATATGCATATTGGCATGTATTTGGTTTTTCAACATTGTCTCATACAGACAATGATATTGATTTTCAGAACACGAAGGTCCCAATTCGTCGGAAGCTTTAGACTGCATTACCTGTCAGTCTCAAGGCAAGTTCCAACTTGCATGTCCTATTGATTAATTTTATCAAAGTAATTACAAAGTACTATGGTTTATCATTGCATGAAAAAGAAAAACCTATTTTCGAATGATGTGAAATGCTATACATATATGGTTGGCTGGCAGTGGAACCACGGATTGATGTTGTGGTGGAGGTTCCACTGTATGGGAAAGTATGTACCTAGGATTAATAACCCATGGCCCAGTGATCCTTGCGCCGTATTGAAGCATCAGCCAACAGATTCACTATGGATGGGCTCGTCAGAGGTTTCTTCCTCGTTCGCATATCCTCGGCAGGCTATTACCTGGTTGCGTCCGTTGCGGCGGCCAACTGCGTGGAAGCGCGTGACCTTCCCACCTGACGGGTGACTGGAATAGAAGCTCGGGAGGGGTGGCGGGCCAGTGGTCTTAGTTACCAGCCGCGTCACAAATGGGCGGATATGTGTTGTGCGGGGAGCGACTCCACATGACTTGTTGCCCTGAGTTCTGGCTATAGCACACATGGTGTGAAAGAGAGCAAAAGGAGCCAGGCTGCTGTTGGGTAAAGTGGTGCAGCTCTGCAGAGTTAAACAAAGAAATTGTGACTGTCACATCCTTGTTCCAGGAGGGAACTACAGACCGCAGCGGGAAAGGCATCCCAAGTGATGACTATAAACCCGTGGAGGCTGGGGGCATAGTTTTCTAAAATAAAATGGACCTTTTCCTAAAAATGTTTTACAAAAGATTGCATATACATCCATGACTTTTTGGTCAGGATGGTAGATAGTGCATCATACACTTTATCATCTATTATTTGAACTTGCTGGGTAACGCTAGTGTTGCTCACCCTTTTCCTCCGTTGATCTCTGCTTAGACTCTGATGAGATCGCTGAAGACGACTTTGGAGCATATCATGCCGACGAGGTGTATTTTGAAGCACCTGATCTGTCTGGAGGAATAGAAGGCGTCGACTACATCATCGCCTACGGAGCCGACGACGCCGAAGAGGAGGAGGTGGAGACTTAAAGTTATCATAGTAGGAACCTGGCCGAGTCAGACTAGACTAGTACTACTTAGCGGCTGAGCCAAGATGGTTCTTAGTTTGCTGTTTTCTATCGCTTGTAGGTTGACTCCTGTCAACATCGCAATAATAGACATTCCTCCCATGTCAGAGGAAGACGTCGATGTTTTTATGCATTTCTGGCTTGTAATCTTTAGCAGTGTGTAATAAAGTGGACCCGCAATGTTTCTGTTGTACTACTCTGAGTGATGTAATATTTACGGATTAGTCCTTCCGTGGGTGTTATGTCAACGACTTGTACACTACAATATGCAGTGGTGTGCTGGGTCACCGCAGATGGTATCAGAGCAATTGCTAGACCTTAGGTTGGAAACCTATTAAAGGGAAAAACCTGTAGGTGTGCGAGGCCTTAGAATGAATTGAGTTTTAATTTGTTATGATTGATATTCACTTGAGAATAGCATTATCATGCAATTATTACTTCATTTCAATTCTGATATCCTTTTTGGCTATAACAGCTAGGATGGAGAAACGAGGTCCCAGGAGGTCGGTTCGTGTGAGAGATGCTGAGTTGGGCAAGGGTGTTTTTCGGGGAAGCTGGGCGGAAATGCTTCAGCAACTGATCTATTTTCTTGGTATCAAAACCAAGGTGATAGTGAAAGTGATGAGTTTTTACGATGGATCAATTTTAGCCCTGTACCGTGTAGCACTCAAGTTACCACCTGAACTTAAGATGGGATTCAAAATGCCCTTTGGAGAAGCGAAGAATGTGGAAGTAGCTTTCCAGATTGCTGCTGTCAGAGCAGTTACTGAGATAAGGACATCCAAGAGTTATGCGTTGGTGGAAACACCGTTTAACGCTATTCCGAGTGCGAATTACCGGCTTGAGGGTCCAGTGGATTATAAGGCTTTCCTGAAAACTAATCCACGTGATGTGGCTGAGTTCATGGACAGTTGTCTTAAGATGATTCGGGCGTATCATAAGACGTTCGGAGTAGTAGCAGGAGAGGTAGAAGCCATGATAGAGCAGTACTCCAGTCCTGAAGTTATTCAGGAAAAGTGTGATATACTGAGGTATGAAGCAGAGAAGGGATACACTGATCCACCACCCACACCAACTAGGTATGTGGAGGAAGTAGAACCCGATACCCCAATTTATCCTGACTATACACCACCACACTCTGGTTATGTTTAGTTGAGGAAGAGAAGGAATGGCAGAATTGGGAACCTGAAGTACCAAGTGCCACAGGTTGGGATGAAGAACCTTATCAGGGTACACAGAGTGATCCCATAAGAATTCCAGGAGATCCGGGAGAGCCGGAAGTTACTAGTCATACCCCTAGGAGGAAGGCTAGAGTTGGTGAGTCAAGTAAGCCAATAAAAATAGATTCTGAGGAGGAAGATGAGGAATGGAAGTATGCGTACGAGACCAAGTACTACCCGAAGACGGAGAAGGGAGACGAATCACGAGGGTATTTTAATAACTTTGAGGCTGTACCAACTGGGTACGATGATGGAGGCGAGGGTTATGGAGATGAGGAGGTTTACGATGGGGAAGCAGCGGCATACAAGTATCTTGATAGTTACTTCGCCATGACGGATATGACGTTAGAAGCAAGCCCATCTGACCCTGAATATCAGCCTACCATTAATGTGAAGTTACCCGGGATTCTCAGGAGGACCAGGCGTAACTGTCACTGGAAGCCTGGGAAGTATGCGGAAAAGTGAAGAAGAGCAGGACGGAGTGAAGCAGTAGTTGTGTAATATGTTAATATAGGGTATTGTACGTGTATTGTAAGGACGCTGGTAGCAATAAGTGAGACCTACTCACTTTTAGAGTGTGTTACTATTATGTACCCATGTTTGTAATCCTACATGTATAATACATGGTATATGTTTGAAAAGTTTTGTGTTCTTTGGATTTTTCTGTTTTCCATTGTTTGACTAGTACTTGTGCATGGAATAGGACTCGAAGTGCATATGCATAATGTAATGGAGAGTTCTGATTCGATGTAACAGGACTAGAGGGTAATGGCGTACATCGGTGAGGAGAGTGATGTGCAGAGGCAAGAACGTGAACTTAAGGAGAAGCAAGATGCAGATGCAGGAGGAATACCACAACCACCAAGGCCAATCACGGAGCAAAGTTTCATGCAGTATATGCAGATGGTGGAAGAAGGCAGGCGCCAAGACCAGGAAAGGCAGAATAAATTTCTGCAAGATTTGCTGGAAATACAGGCAGGACGAGGAAGGGATGAAGTACTTAAAGGAGTGACTCTATCAGATTTCCAAAATGCTAGACCATACCATTTGCAAGAGCTCCAGAACCTATGGACGCAGAAGATTGGGTGGCAGATACTGAACGAAAGCTCAACACAGTTGGATGTTGTGATGAGAGAAGGTTAGGTATGCAACTCATTTGCTTACCGGACCAGCAGCATCATGGTGGGAAGCCATAGTGGCAACACTACCTGCTGATCATGTTGTAACTTGGGAGGAGTTTAAGAAGAGATTTAGGGAAGCACATGTTCCTGAAAGTATTATGGAATTAAAAAGGAGGGAGTTTGAGAATCTGAGACAGAATGAGTTACCTGTTGGACGTTATGTCAGTGCGTTCAACATATTGTCAAGGTATGCATTAGATGAAGTAGACACTGAGGAGAAAAGGAAGAAGAGATTCATGAAGGGTCTGAGTCCTTTTATGAAGATGCAGTTGAGGTTGACTAAACCAAAGGAGTTTCAGGAGCTGGTAGATGCAGCAATAACATTGGAGGATGATTATAAGTTACTCCAGGAAGAAAGAAGGAAGAAAGCAAGGATGGAACCAAGGAAGTTTCAAGTCCAACGACAACCACCAAATCTACGTTTTAGGCCTAAGCTTAGAACTGAAGGAAGGAAACCTATTCCACGAAGCTTCAATCCTGTTAACAATTTGATATGCAATAATTGTGGAATGAGAGGACATCTGATGAAGGATTGTCAGAAGCCCAAATCATCTGTTTTGGATGTGGACAAGCTGGACATATCAAGCCTGATTGTCCAAATAAACAGAATCAACAAGTAAGCGAGGAACTGGTGGAGGAAATAACCAAGGTGGAGGAGGATTCAAGCCAAGGAATGGAGGATTTGGAAGGAATGCAGCAGATAAGGGCAAAGGGAAGCCATATGGAAGGCTGAATTGCACCAGTTTGGAGCAAGTCAACAACACCGACAACGTGGTGATCGGTACGCTCAAAATTCTTTCTCATCCTGGCAAAGTTTTGTTTGATACTGGAGCTACTACATCTTTTATTTCGCAACAATTTGTGGATGCATATGGGATTAGATGTCAGCCGTTAGAAGTACCCATAACGGTCATGTCGGCCGGGGGAAAATTGTTAGTAACGCAAGTCAAAATGGATCAAGTAATTATGATCTGTGATCGCGTATATGACGCTGATTTGCTAGTAATTCCCATGAAAGATATAGCAGTCATCTTAGGGATGGACTGGTTATCTGATCATGGAGCTCAAATAGATTGTGCAGAAAAGACAGTGTCTTTAAGAGGACCAGGAGGTATGAGAACAGTATACCAAGGGGATAAGCACAGTCAGTTAAGAGCAGATTTACAGTTGAATGCTATGAAGGAAGCAAAGATTGGAGAAATCCCAGTGGTTAAAGAATTTCAGGATGTATTCCAGATGAGTTACCAGGGATGCCACCGGATCGTGAAATTGAGTTTACCATAGATTTGATTCCTGGTACAGCACCTATTGCACAAGCACCATATAAGATGGGTCCCAAGGAATTGGTACAACTCAAAGAGCAATTAGATGAGTTGGAAGATAAAGGATTATAAGAGAAAGTGTATCACCTTGGGGATCACCAGTAATATTTGTGGATAAAAGAGATGGAGGAAGAAGAATGTGTGGAGATTTTCGTAACCTGAATAGTGTGACCATTAAGAATAAATACCCGTTGCCAAGGATACAAGATTTGTTTGATCAAGTAAGAGGAGCAGGGGTATTTTCTAAAATAGATTTGAGGTCAGGATACCACCAGATAAAGATTAAACCTGAGGATATTCCCAAAACAGCATTTGTGTCAAGATATGGACATCATGAGTATTTAGTAGTACCATTTGGTTTAACCAATGCACCAGCAATATTCATGAACTTGATGAACAAGATTTTCATGCCATACTTGGACAAGTTTGTGATAGTGTTCATTGATGATATATTGGTCTATTCCAAAACCAAGGAAGATCATGCACAACACTTAAGTATTGTGTTACAGACACTAAGGGAACATCAGTTATATGCCAAATTTAGTAAGTGTGAGTTCTGGTTGGATCAAGTGGAATTTCTTGGTCATGTGATCAGTAAAGAAGGGATTGCAGTCAATCCGGAGAAAGTAAAAGCAGTATTGGAATGGGAAGCACCCAAGAACCCTAAGGAAATTAGAGGATTTTTGGGAATGGCCGGATATTACCGGAGATTTATTGAAGGATTTTCTAAGATAGCCGGGCCAATGACAAAGTTACTCAGAAAGAATGTCCATTTGAATGGACAGAGAAATGTGAACAAAGTTTCCAAGAACTCAAAAGGAGACTGACAACAGCACCTGTGTTAGCAGTACCAGAAACTGGAAAAGTTTACACAGTATATTGTGATGCATCTAAAAATGGATTAGGTTGTGTATTGATGCAAGATCGCAAGGTAATTGCTTACGGATCAAGGCAGTTAAAGCCACATGAACTTAACTATCCTACACATGATTTGGAGTTAGCAGCAGTAGTTTATGCTTTAAAGCAATGGAGACATTTTCTTTATGGAGAAAGGTGTGAATTATATACGGATCATAAGAGTTTGAAATACTTCTTCACACAAAAGGAATTGAATATGAGGCAGAAGAGATGGTTAGAGTTAATCAAGGATTATGACTTGACAATAAACTATACTCCAGGAAAAGCCAATGTAGTGGCAGATGCATTAAGTCGTAAAGTGAATTGTAATCCTTTGATGGAAGAAGGAATGCCTAAGGAATTGAGGAATGAGATACAAAGAGCTGGTATTGAAATCTGGGAAGGTCCAGAGTTGAATAGTATTGCAGCTATGGAAGTTATTGAAGAAACAGAGATGGAATTGAAAGAAAATATTCTTTATCGGCAAAGAGAAGATGATTCATAGCTGAAGAAATCCGCAGGATTAAAGAAGGTAGAAGATCTGAATTCACTTGAAGCCAGAAACTGATTCATTATGGTATCATGGTAGAATATGTGTTCCAGATATCCAAGAGATTAAGAGCATAATTTTGAAAGAAGCACATGAAACACCATATTCTATACATCCAGGTAGTACTAAGATGTACATGGATTTGAAGAAGACATTTTGGTGGAATAATATGAAAAGGGAGATTGCAAGATATGTTGCAGAATGTCATACTTGTAGACAAGTAAAGGAACATCAGAGTCCCGCAGGATTATTACAACCATTACCAATTCCCAAATGGAAATGGGAAGAGATCAGTATGGATTTTATCACAGGTTTACCCAAAACAAGGAGAAATAAGGATTCTATATGGGTAATTGTGGATAGATTGACAAAGAGTGCTCATTTCTTAGCCGTTAACCAGAAAGACACAGCAGCACAGTTGACCGAACAGTATGTGAAGGAAATAGTTAGTAAGCATGGAGTTCCACAAAGTATTGTATCGGATCGTGGATCCATATTCACTTCAGCCTTTTGGAAACATCTTCACAAACAGTTGGGTTCAAATTTACAGTACAGTACGCATATCACCCCAAACAGGTGGACAGACTGAAGAACAATCAAATCTAGAAGACATGTTGAGAGCTTGTGTTCTTGATTTTGGAGGATCATGGGATGAACACTTAGCATTAGCTGAATTTTCTTATAACAACAGTTATCAAAGTAGTATTCAGATGGCACCATTTGAAGCTCTATATGGGAGGAAGTGTAGATCTCCAATATGTTGGTTTGAAGTAGGAGAAAATAAAGAATTTGCACCTGAGTATATAAAGGAACAACAACAGATTGTTGATATTATAAGAGATCGTCTCAAAATAGCTCAGAGTAGACAAAGAGTTA
This sequence comes from Poa pratensis, assembly GCA_947311845.1. Taxonomy (NCBI): domain Eukaryota; kingdom Viridiplantae; phylum Streptophyta; class Magnoliopsida; order Poales; family Poaceae; genus Poa; species Poa pratensis. Next base: position 120,128,954 of record CAMZMU010000052.1, read on the forward strand.
TGCTGATCTTTCGAGAAGACAGTGGGAGCCAGAGATACAAGATATGGTATATCTGAGAGTTAGTCCTACCAAAGGAGTAAAGAGATTTGGAGTAAAAGGAAAGTTGAGTCCCAGATACATAGGACCATTTAGAATTCTAAGCCGGAAGGGTGAAGTAGCCTATGAATTGGAATTACCTGCTATATTATCACAAGTTCACAATGTGTTCCATGTATCTCAACTCAAGAAGTGTTTGAAACCACCAGAAGGACCAATTGAGTTTGAAAAGCTGAATTTAAAGCCAGACCTATCATATGAGGAACAGCCTGAGAAGATACTGAGGGAGAATTGGAAAAGATTAAGGAATAGAGCAATCAAGTTTTGCTTTGTTCAATGGAAGAACCACTCAGAGCAAGAAGCAACTTGGGAAAAAGAAGAAGATTTGCGACGAGATTACCCACAGTTGTTCAGGTACCCCAGAAAAGAAACTTCGGGACGAAGTTTAGTTTAAGGGGGAGAGGATGTAATACCCCGCAGTTATAAGACTCGAGAGGGTAGATTTAGGAATTTGCATTTGTGCATTCATGCATCTTTTGGCAAAATCCAGATAATTTTCGCGCTTTTGTGTTAAAAGAGTCATAGGGTCGATACCAGACGAGTGTCGATGACCTAGGAGTCAGACATCGACAGTTAGTCGAGGTGTATCGATAAACCCTATTCTATTTTACAAAAACCCTAACACTTTTATTTCAAAGTGATGATTTGATTTTTGACATGACTTAAGTATGAAATCAAATATTCTTTAACTCATCTCATTCTTTCACACACACAAGTCATATTCACAAGTAAGTAAAATAAATGTTTATGGATGGAAACATCCATTTCATTTACCAAATCAAATAACACAATGTTTACTCACATGTTGGAATTGATTTCACATAAGAATAAGACATTTATTTTCACCACATTATGAAGCCATGTCACATATCACACTCACATGGTCATTTACAAATTCATAAGAGGAGTTCAATTACATCTCAATTCATGGATACAAATCCATATCCATACACAAGTCACATACTCATTGTGACTACATTCTTACACTCATAATTACAACCCGAATTACAAATGTTACTCAAATATAAACCTTACAATGTTGATCTATTACAAAAGGGAGTAAATAAAATCCTAAACTAAATTCTTCACTTGTCTTTGCTTGGAGTCTTCAACCTGCAAGAACAAACATCAAAAACAAAAGAAAATGGTGTTAAGATTAAAATGTTGCCAACACCATTTGGTGCTGGCATATTAGTATAGAAAATCTGGTTTAATGCCTAACCAAAACTATGGTTTGGTTAGACAGAGTGGAAATGCAAATATAATCCTGAGGCAACAAACAAGGGACTGATCTGTGATCATGCTCTTATCAAATCCGAAGGCAACTTAAGGGGCAAAGGCTTAGCACATAATAGATTTAACTTCAGGCAACAATAGGCAACATGTGCTTTCGAGCAGCTGATCACAAGACCATACATAAGAGAGGCAACATAATTCACATTTCCATTTGGTAAAACCAGAAGATCAAATGCAAATAAATCCAGCAAATGAAATGGTATCACACTTGCCATTAATTGACAAGTGGATCCTTAAACCCACTTATTAAGCTAACAATGAGCTTAATTGGCCACACACTTGAGTTTAATTAGCAAACCGACTATCTTTAACATCCCCAATTCTCAGCCAAGCATTGCCACATAGAAATCTGGACCAGATAGGAGCAATGAGTCAAGAATGACTCATAGCTATCACCAGGGGGAGATGAACTGCGCAGCAGCAGAGCTGAGCTGATCTCCTAGGTGAAAAGGAGTGCAGGAATGAGTCAAATAGAGCAGCTCGAGGCAAAGAGGGCCACTGCAAGCAGGTTAGTCACCACAGCCCAATTATCCTGGTGTCATAAGCACAGGAGTGCCCAAAATTGTATAAATATAGACCCAAGCCGCAGCCACCAGCACACACAACTTCACAGCAACCACAATACACACAGTGCACAACCATCATCACATCCAGATCACAAATCTATCTGTTCTTCACCAAGAACACACACCAGCCATTAGCCAAGCATGGAGATTACCTAAAACCATCCACCACAAGCCACTAAGCCCTAGAAGGAGGCCAGTAGCAAGAAGAACCACAAGAAGCAGGCCTGGAGGTTGAACCTTGGAGCAAGATTCAGACTCTACCGTAGCTATCTGCTCTACACCCAAGGTTGTTAAACTGAGCTAGAGAGAGATTAGCAGGTTCTGTAAATGACAGAACCATGCTTGAGTGATTAAATAAGCATCTGTTCTTAACAGAGCCTTGCTCAGCAAGGTGTGGTGCTTTAGAATAATGAAATTGCAAGCAGAGTACATCTGTGTGTGCAAAGTATAGGACTGAGTGAGACAGGGAGTGATGTTGTGTGCAAAAGCATATTGATTGAGCATTCACAGAAGCACAGGGAGGATTTAGTGTAGTATCTGTTCTTATCTTATTGCACAACACATCACCACATGACAGTGAACCAGCAGAGCTGGATTAACTGATCATATCCAAGATATATACTTGGAAGAAGCACAGGAAAGCATTAAAAAGCATTTTCAATCAAGCAAGTTGCTGTGTAACTCAACATGGAGGCATCACAGCAAGCAAACTTGACTAAATCAAGCTCTAAATCAACTAAATCATCACTGCTAGTACTACAGCTAGCTCAGAATTATTTTCTGACATACTTATCATCTCAGTGAGCAAGAAATGCTCTTCATTTTAATCCAGAGGTATAGGGGTGATCCATACATGCATGAATCATCCCAATTATCTCTACAGCAAGCACCAGAAAGAAGCAATCCACTAAATCGAGCTAGAAGCTCACATACATCATCTGTACATCATAAACCGAGTCATGGTTCGAGCATTAGTTCGAGTCAAGGCTGGGAGAGTAGTAGCAGAGCATCATCTGCTCATCGATTCCTAAGCCAAGGAGGGGCATGAGTAGGAGTAGCATCTACTGAAGCTAGGGGAAGAGAAGCAAGGGGATGAAATCGACGTTTACCTGGCGTCCATGGCCGTAGCTCCACGGCGGCGAGGCAGAGCTCGCGCTACCGGTGGAGGGGGCGCAAGGAGGTAGAGGTACACACCACCACACCATGGCGGCACAGGGGGCAAGCCCTGCGCCCAGCCATGGCGAGCACGACGGAGAAGAAGAGCACACGGCCAGGGGGAACCCTAACCCTAGGGCAAAGGGGATGCGCGCGGCCACGAGAGGAAGCAACGCCCAAATCGCTCCGGTGAGGGGAAGAGAGGAGCGAGGGGAGTGTTTTGCCCCACACCACGGCGGCGGAGACGGCCGGAGTTGGCCGGGGCAAGGCGGCGACGGCGCTGGCGACATGAACGCCTGGGTGAGGTCGGGCTCGGGCACGAGCGAGGAGAGAGAGAGAGTGGCTCGGGTCGGTTGACCGACCGAGCCAGGCTCGAGGTTAACCTGGCTCAACCAAGTGGAGCCAGGGGCATTTTGGTAATTTCACTCAAGAAAAATTCAAAACTTCTATAAGCTTTTAAAAATTCAAATAAAATCCTAAAAATACAAATAAAATATGTAAACATATCAGCAGAAAATAATCTATCCAAATAAAATGTTACTTTGAATTTTTGAAAAAGATTTCTAGAAGCAAAAATTCAAAGGATCCTTAAGTGGAAATGACTTTGAAATATCTCAAAATATTTTCAAAAGAAAATAATATGGGAAAATTATGTATCAAGTTCAAAATACAATTTGAACTACTTAAGACTGTCATGTCACTCATCCTACCTAAAGTACATATCAAATCATCAAAAGAAATCCTTAACAAAACTCTGGGGAATTCTTGGAAAAGAATAAAAATCATCTCATTATATGCATATTGGCATGTATTTGGTTTTTCAACATTGTCTCATACAGACAATGATATTGATTTTCAGAACACGAAGGTCCCAATTCGTCGGAAGCTTTAGACTGCATTACCTATCAGTCTCAAGGCAAGTTCCAACTTGCATGTCCTTGATTGATTATTTTTATCAAAGTAATTACAAAGTACTATGGATTATCATTGCATGAAAAAGAAAAACCTATTTTCGAATGATGTGAAATGCTATACATATATGGTTGGCTGGCAGTGGAACCACGGATTGATGTTGGGGTGGAGGTTCCACTGTATGGGAAAGTATGTACCTAGGATTAATAACCCATGGCCCAGTGATCCTTGCGCCGTATTGAAGCATCAGCCAACAGATTCACTATGGATGGGCTCGTCAGAGGTTTCTTCCTCCGTTCGCATATCCTCGGCAGGCTATTACCTGGTTGCGTCCGTTGCGGCGGCCAACTGCATGGAAGCGCGTGACCTTCCCACCTGACGGGGTGACTGGAATAGAAGCTCGGGAGGGGTGGCGGGCCAGTGGTCTTAGTTACCAGTCGCGTCACAAATGGGCGGATATGTGTTGTGCGGGGAGGCGACTCCACATGACTTGTTGCCCTGAGTTCTGGCTATAGCACACATGGTGTGCGAAGAGAGCAAAAGGAGCCAGGCTGCTATTGGGTAAAGTGGTGCAGCTCTGCAGAGTTAAACAAAGAAATTGTGACTGTCACATCCTTGTTCTAGGAGGGAACTACAGACCGCAGCGGGAAAGGCATCCCAAGTGATGACTATAAACCCGTGGAGGCTAGGGGCATAGTTTTCTAAAATAAAATGGACCTTTTCCTAAAAATGTTTTACAAAAGATTGCATATACATCCATGACTTTTTGGTCAGGATGGTAGTTAGTGCATCATACACTTTATCATCTATTATTTGAACTTGCTGGGTAACGCTAGTGTTGCTCACCCTTTTCCTCCGTTGATCTCTGCTTAGACTCTGATGAGATCGCTGAAGACGACTTTGGAGCATATCATGCCGACGAGGTGTATTTTGAAGCACCTGATCTGTCTGGAGGAATAGAAGGCGTCGACTACATCATCGCCTACGGAGCCGACGACGCCGAAGAGGAGGAGGTGGAGACTTAAAGTTATCATAGTAGGAACCTGGCCGAGTCAGACTAGACTAGTACTACTTAGCGGCTGAGCCAAGATGGTTCTTAGTCTGCTGTTTTCTATCGCTTGTAGGTTGACTCCTGTCAACATCGCAATAATAGACATTCCTCCCATGTCAGAGGAAGACGTCGATGTTTTTATGCATTTCTGGCTTGTAATCTTTAGCAGTGTGTAATAAAGTGGACCCGCAATGTTTCTGTTGTACTACTCTGAGTGATGTAATATTTATGGATTAGTCCTTCCGTGGGTGTTATGTCAACGACTTGTACACTACAATATGCAGTGGTGTGCTGGGTCACCGCATTTCCGCAACCAAATTTGTCAGAAGGTAAGCGTACCTCGAACCTCCTTTCTTGATTTCCTATGGCCTGCACAGCATGAGTACGAGCTTTTGCCATCTTCCTATCCATGTACTCCGTAATCTTCTCACAAAAAGGTGTGTTCGGGTTGTTTACGATATGCAAGTGAGCTTTCTGGCGTCTTTCTCTGAAGTACTTGACTGTGCCCTCAAAAATACTCTCCACAATGGTTGTAAGTGGCAATGCCCTATTTCCTCTCAGAACAAAGTTGTATGTTTCAGCCAGGTTGGTAGTCATAACACCGTACCTGGCTCCATAAGTGTCGTGCAGAAAAGACCACCTCTCAAGAGGCTCGTGCTCTATCCACTGCTGGAAGTTTTTAATCAACCTCCCAGTCTTTCTCCTAACACCAGGCGGATCAAATCCTGGCAAGTCACAAAGCCCAACAGGTACATCCTCATATGGTGGAGGTCCGGTTGCTAGCTGTTGCGCCACAAGTTGCACATGTGCTGCTACTGCAACATTTCGTGCAGCTCTCCTCTGCCTAACATGCTGGTTAGTGAAGTCATCAAGCTTACCACGTATGAATGTGTATTTCCAGAATTGGTTCTGCTTGCATAGTTTTTTGAATAGATTCATCAAAGCCTTATCTCGGAACTGTGAGAAAAAATTTGCCCCCAAATGGCGCATGCACCAACGACTCTGCAGGTCTAGCCATGGCGTTTCTTCCGCGGCCACAGGGTTTGTGAGTGCCTTGACGGCATTCAGTATACCAGCATGGCGGTCATGAAGGATGCACACGTTCGGCTTATCTTTTACTACTGCTATTTTAAGCTGCCTGAAGAACCAAGTCTAACTTTCAGTGTTCTCGCTCTCCACAAAAGCAAATGCAAGTGGCACGATCTGATTGTTGCCATCCTGACCAATGGCAGTCAAGATCTGTCCCCTATACTTCCCAGTAAGAAATGTACCATCAACATAGATAACTGGTCGACAGTGAGTGAAAGCTTCTATGCATACACCGAAAGAGAAGAACACACGATGCAACACATTTACGTTTGGAAACTCTTCCATCCAAAAGTGTTTGACGTCAACATATGTACCTGGATTACGGGCCTGCAATGTGTGGAGGAGCCGAACAACTGAGTCATATGAGTCTAGGAACGATCCGAATCTTTTCTCAAGTGCCATCTGCTTAGCCCTCCAAGCTTTGCCATAAGATATTTTGTACTTGAACCTGGTGAACACCTTATGCTAAATAGCCTTTGCTTCCATAGCTTTGCCCTGTACTATTTCTGAGTACAGCAACCGAGCTATAAGCGTCGACGAAATGTTACGATGATCTTGAGGAATACTTTCAATTCTACATGTGTGCTGTACTACGTCGCTCACTTTCCAGTTTATGCCGAAGTGAGGACGATAACCGTGCACCCTTCCAGGACACCCTGCTACCTCACATTCCATTGTCAGATATTTTTTACTCGACACCTTGGTTTTGAATGTCTTGCAAGTCGACATTGCCCACTTAATGATTGCGTCTTGCAAATGTTGCTTGTCGGTATATAGAGCACCCGCAAGCAACCTGGTTCTGATGGTATTCCCAGGCAGAATCATGACCATCGTTCACTGTCATTGACGACGAGAAATCATGACTCCATGATGCAGGATTTGGCACCACATGTTCGTCATCCGACTCGCCGGAATCATGCCCATAAGCACTACCACCATCTTCGTCTTCCTCTTCCATCATTTGTTGGAATACATCGTCTGCAGCTGCCTCAGCACCATCTTCATCTCCCTCTTCCATCTGCTCTGCCTGACTATTTTGGCCAGATTCATAAGTACCACCTCCAACATCTCACTCTTCCATCTGCTCTGCCTGACTATTTTGGCTAGATTCATAACCACCACCTCCAACATCTCCCTGATTATAATCATGTCCAGAAAATTGCATCTCCTGACTACTCTGGCCAGGATCGTGCCCTCCCTCGCCTTCAGGCGGAATCACCTCCTTCGCGACAGGTATCAGTAAGGCATGAGGGGTACATCCCCTGCTTGCGCAGCCTTGCAACCATCGCACCATCTGAGAGGTCTGCTCTATCGGCCTCAAATAAAAAAACACCGGGGACCTTGTCTTCGTCCACAGTGCATGCACACCGATAGTGTCTGTTTGAGGATTAAGCCCTAAACACGCTGCCAACCAATCTTTCAGCTGACTTATAGACCATGTTTCTGGGTCACTCAGTTCCAACTCTGACCATCGAAACTCACCCAAATCAGCTCCATGCTCATTTACCACAACTTCGCCAGGACCATAGTAAAACAAACATTTCACTAAATTACTCATCTCAACAACCTAAAAATGTGACACCAATTAACTGTTATAACCGGGAACAACTATATACTTAATATTACTAGCGCAACAGTAAACCCTAAATTGCCAGATAAACGCATACCCTTGAAGCGTGCCGATTCAATGGACCAGCACCGTCACCACCACCGCTGCACCACCAGCAACACCACTGCACCACCACCACCCTACACGAACCTTGTAACATCCTAGGATTTAGAGTCCCAAATTAGAGTGGACACACAAGTGTGCATTGCATTCATGCATCAGAAAATCCGAAGAATTTTCGCGCAAATAATTTTAAAACACTAAGTGATTGAAGTCTCACTTGAGTTGGTGGAATTGAAGTAGATCATCAACTTGAGCGTTACAAACTTTGAGATGATCTTGGCTTAAAACATATTTTTGGGCAGAGAGGTACTCGATAAAATTGTTAAACCCAGTGGGAATATATCTTGTTACATCAAAACATTACCTCAGGAGTGTAACATAAATCTAGTTATTCTTAGGTATCATCACATCATCTTGTCTAACCTTATATGTTAGACATATCTTTAGTAGATGGAAATCATTCTAGTCTTAAAGACAAATTGAATTACCTAAAATCTTAACAAAGATCTTTTCACCTTATCTAGTGAATCTTAACTTCTTATCTACTAATCTTCTTGAAGTTATTCAACCAGGGAAGCATCTCAAGAAAAGAGGTAAAGCAACAAGAAGGTGTTGAAGAAGGAATTCCAGGATGGCATAGAAGTATTATGCCACATCAGCATTGAGAATTTGGAAACTCTACTATCATACTCCGTTCTGAACAATCTCTCTAGTAAGAGTGTGATATTCTAATGTTAGTGTATTATAGAAGTAGTTTGGTAACAATCCTTATAACCTTGTTAACAAATCACTTTTGTATTCTCAAACAATTGAGTGTCATATACAAATAAACAGAAGGTCAGATAATTCAGTACATCTCAGCCACTTGGATATAAGAAGTGATTTGGTGACAGGATTGATCATCTTGTTAACAAATTCTTTTATATGCATAAGGCAAATTGAGATGTCATAAAACACATATATATTCTTCTATCATCAATTAATGAAATCACATGAGTTACTTCACAAATTCATGTGAGTGTGGACATGTCTCATAGGAGAGGAGCTCACAAGTTCATCCAGTGACAAGAGCCACTTGGCTTGTTCAAATCTTTATTCTCATGATGAGATGAATTTGGACATGCGGTAAATGGAACCCATGGACTAACTGATAATCTCTTGTATCAGCAACTTGCTTCCACACACATAAGAATTTGATCTTAAAAAGGGAGAATATCATTTTTGATATTATCAATATGAGTGAGAGAATCAAGTATGATTCTGTTCTTATCATTCTATTCATCTATTTTACCATAAGTCCTGATCACAGGCAGGATATCACTACCTTGTGTATCTATACACATATGATCATGTTTTCACATGATTAATATGTCAGGTATCACAAGTTAAAACCACTGAGGCAATATTTCATGTGTGGCATGGAGTTATGTTGAAACATTATGCATACTCTCTGCAGGCACCACAGTGTGACTTCATGCATATACTGATGGACCATAATTTAGGTGTTGCCCAATATTTCATCAAACACTTAATCCATCTCCTGGACATCTATTGAAATCTATAGATTGATTATCTATAATCACCTACTTTGTGAATTCAAGTAAGAAATATTAATTAATATTGAAAGTAGCAAATACTCACAAACAATAGTATAACAATATATGTATTCATTTATGTTGCTATAATTATAATCCCACAATTTGAAAACTCACAACTTATACAATTGTGAGTAAATAATAAATCCAATTTGGTTAAATTCCTTTTAATTAGAGAATGAATTCAAAGTATGCAAAATATTCACAAATGATCATTATAGCAAAATACATATTCATGTTGATATTAATGTCCCACCAAAAACAGAAGTTATAAGAAATAACTTTTGTAGTAGAAAATAAATTCCATTATGACCAAAATCATTACCATTCCAAATGAATTTATAATGTAGCAAATTCCCCAAATAATCAAATGGTAATAAATAAATTCTTATGCTAATAGTGCTCAACAAAAATATAAACTGTAAGCTACAAATTTAATAATGTAAAATGAATACAAATATGCCCAAATTCACTTTAAATGGTGGAGGAATTCAAAATGCACTAAATATTCAAATCTCCATGTTGGAATATACTTCCTTGTGAAATTCTACACAGTTCAGGGGCTTCTATGCAATTAAAACTCTTCTAAATAGATCCAAAACAGGAGCCAGGGGCCTGTTTCAACTGTTTCTGTTATTTCCTGGAAACCCAGGGGGTTTTCTGCAAAATGCCCTTTTCCTTTCGTTTTCTTCTTCCTCCGGCCAGAAGGATGAGCGCGCCGTGTCGACTCCGCCGTGCTCACGTGTCTCTCTGGCTTGTCTCTCTCTCTCTCGCGGCGATAAGGAAGAGGAGGCGTCCGCATCTCACTCTCCATCGTCTCATATCTCTCTCTCTTGCTCTCTCTCAGCAAATCGACCGGAAAACAAAACCCTAGCCGTACGGTCGCCGCCGTCGTGCCGTCAATTCCGGCCACGCTGTGCTCCTCTGAGGGGCTGGGAAGCTCCGCCATGTCTTCCTTGTTCTCCTCGTCGAGCCGTGCTTGCTGGGAAGCAAGCAATCGACGGAAATTCGCTTTCTTCCTCAAGTCCGGCCGCTGTGCGTCGAGGAACAGTTCGTCGCCGTCCTTCTTCCCCAAGCTCCGCCGAGCCTTCTATCATGCTCGTGGTGAGCCGTTCAACTTCCTAGTACTTTTAATTTGGGTTAATTTGCTCACAATCATCGCCGTGCCATGCATCAACTCTGGCCACCGCAAAAGCTCGCCGCCGAGCGAACTCCGGCGACCATTTCCTAGCGGCGCCGCCACCTTATTGTAGCCCTCGCTCGGGCGCATCCAACGCGCGCGTCCGCGCGAGCTAATTCACTCGCCGCCGGCGAGAGCAAGTCCGGCAAGCCGCTGTCCAGTTTCTGTGTCAATGACACGCGGGTCCCACTCGTCGGATTTTTAAACTTTTCCATTTTATTTTCTTTTAATTAGTATGACACTGACTTGTGGGACCGGGTTGTCAGGAATTTCAACATTATCTTGGAATTACAGAAAATAGTCACAATTTGTAAAAAATTCATAACTAATTCATACTAAATCAGAAAATGCAAATAATATATCAAAATGATCAGAAAAATAAAACTTATCTGGGTCGATAAATGAAAAACTTGTTTGATAAAAAATTGAATCATTCAAAAATTTAAACAACAATCTACTTATTATTTTAAATGTGGAGTTAAATTTGAAATGCTATTTTGGATGCATTTCAATTCCATTTAAATTGTTTCACATGCTCAACTTTAAATATGAAATATGTTTCAACCATAACATTATGTCTATTTTTAGAATTCCATTTATAAACATGTTTGAATAATATTCTTTAAGAGTTTATTTAAATAATATTTTCCATAAGGAAAATAATTAATCATGAGACATTTAATAATGCAAAAATGATTCTATCAACATATAAATTAATCATATTATTACTTCATAATATTACATGTAGTTCTTGATTCATAAAAATGAATTCTCTATTTAATAAAATTTGATCACTATTATTAATACCCTTAATAATTGGATTAATTTTGTGATATAATTGTTTAAATCATTAATCCAAATTAATAACTACTTCATAATATGAGATTACTTGTAGTGTTTCTTCTAAGTGTTTATATTCAAATCATATTATCTTATTGCTTAAAGAAAGGTTAAAAAACATAAGTAACTACTATTAATATTTGATAATATACCATTACTTAACTAAAATAAGTACCCTTATGGTATGATACCAACAAAAGTATACATTATTTGCTTCTTCAAAAGTTATTCTTTTTGTATTCATGAATAATATTACTACACCATTTCTTCAATTAATTGAAGTCAAAACATGTTCTTTACCAACATAAAAATAATAATAACCAACCTTAAAATAACCATTTAGTATTATGATGTTGTTTTACTTCATTCTTATGTTTAATATGATACTTTAGGATTAGAGTTTATATTCATATTTCTTGTGAAGTAAACTTGAAGATAAAACAAATCTAAAAATAATCACCAAACTCAAAACAACCCTTAACCATCGAGAGTCAGTTACGGGGTTTAGGGTAATGCATCTCATACTTATGCATAATAGCATATTGCCTCTTCAAACATTAGTCCTTACCGGACCAATGACGCTTTTTCCAGATTTTGGAGTCTTTATTGTATCGAAGACTTTGGCTGCATAATCTTGCAGTCAAAAAGGCAAGTTCACTCTTGCTCATGTCCTACTTGATTATGTTTATCAAAGTAAATGAAAAATACTATGGTTTATCATTGCATGAGAAAGAAAAACCTATCTTCGAATGATGTGAATTGCTATATATATATTGTTGGCTGGCAGATGGAACCATGGAATGATGTGGTTGGTGGAGGTTCCATTTGCACGGGAAAGTATTACCTAGGACTTAAGAACCAATGCCGTCAGCGTTCTTGCGCCGTAAATGAAGCGTTAACCATGAGACTTGGAATGGGATGGGAAAGTCATCTGTGATCTTCTCCCTTTCGCATGTCAACGGACTGCCAGTTCCTTAGGCTGTAGATCTTGCGGGACTACATGCACATGGGTGGGATCCCTTAATTCCCAACGGTAACTGGGGTCTATGATGGTCTGCAAGGGGATGCCTAGGTATCTACCGTGAGGGGTAGAGCCAGGGGTTATTCTGCTATGCATGAATTGGGTGGACATGCGGGGTTGTTGGAGAAGCACGGCGAATGGCTTGGATCAACAATCGGGCCCCACACCATAGGAAGTGTGGACAGGAAAGTACGCCTGGTTGTGCAACATGATGTTGATCTCTTATGGGTAAAGTAACGCACCTCTGCAGAGTGTAAAAATGTGACATGTTACTCCACGTTCCAGGAAGGAACGGCGAATGCTGCAGGAAAGGAGGCTCCTCAAGGCCCTAGCACCTGTGAATGGATGACGGGCATAGTTTTCGGAAGATAAACCAAATCTTTTCCTAAAAATGTTTTACAAAGATATGCATGTTCATCCAAGACCTTTTGGTATGGATGGTAGCTAGTGCATAAAACACCTTATTCCTATTATATGAACTTGCTGAGTAACGCTCGTGTTGCTCACTCTTTCCTCCGTTGACCCCTGCTTAGATTATTGGAGACAGCAGAGGAAGGACAGGAATCCATAGCGATGTTGGGAGATCTTCGACAAGGAGTCAAATCAACCTGGTGGGTCTGAAGGAGTCAACCTCTACTTTGCCAACGGATGTGTGGCGACAACAGTGCAACAGTGGACATGTCGACAACAATGCCTATGGACAAGACGACTATAATTGGATGGAGGAGCACAACTCTACACACGGAGATTCCAGGTGGATAGATTAGGGCTGTGACCACCACAGTAGTGGAGTAGGAGTTAGAAGTAGAGCTGGTATCCAGCTTGGTGCTTCGATTTGAGTCTTTTGGGAGTTTCTTTTGCACGAGACTACTTCTGTTTGTAAAGGAGGTTCTCGAGTTTTTGTATTGAATAGTGTTGTAATCCTATAGTGTTACCTTGGACCGACTATGTTTCTGTTGTACTACTCTGAAGGATATAATATTTACGAAGTGGTCCTTTCGTGAGTATTATGTCAACGACTTGTACACTACAACATGCAGTGGTGTGCTGGGTCACTACAAACCTCCACCTAAACTCCATCATTGCTCCAACCAAACAACACGAAATCACACAAAAACCTAACCCATCTGTATATCTGAGCTGCCTTAACTCTCTAACATTTCCAGGAGGAAGATTTGGTGGCTGGATGGACAGATCACCGCTGAAACGCAGCAAGGAGCTGCTGGTTTTCGAGAGGAAGAAGAAAAGGAGAGAGAGGACGCGAGGAAGAAGATGTGGCCAGGATTGGCCTTATCCAGCACCCTATCGGCCCAGTACTGGCCGACAGGCCTGTCGGCTAAAAGTTGGCCGATTAGTACCCACCCGTGACTCGTGACGGCCTGTCGGACGCAGGCCTGGCCCACCATGCGACCATGTCGGCTTAGACAGAGCCGATAAGGCCTTATCGGCCCAGCTCTGGCCGACAGGCTCTAATCGGCCCAGCCCTGGCCGAGGCCGTATTATTTTTGAAATTTCGTTATTTTGCATAATATTTTTCGAATTTAATTAAAAAAATGTATTATAATTTTTTTTCGTTATTTTGCAGAAGCTTTAGGCAATAGCTAGTTCTTTACGGACAACCAAAACAATAGCCCACTGTATTAGGCTATTAGCTGTCTTTCTTCTTCAGCTGTCAAACTCGATTTTTCATTCCTGAAAAAACACTCAGAATTCAAATGCATAAGTGTAAATCTAATGACAACACTACCTCCGGAGAAAAATCTTTTCACCCTCCGAGCTTGCTAAAGATAAAGGACTTCAACGGTATCCTGAAAAAGCCAAAAAAAAAAGATAAGAGAGACCAAACCATCGCTTATCATTTTTATTTACCGTCTCATTTGCATTGTAAACGCTACACCTGCGGTAAAATAAAACGTTCTTAATATCATCCACGCAAAGAATGAGGATGGGGAGGAAAGAAGCCGAAGATGGGTAGTATCGGCGTGGACTCACGTTCTATATGTAGCACGAGGAGAAGAAGACGCACAGCAAAATCTTCGACGACGAGCCTCATCCTCCTCCCCCCGATTCCGACGGAGCCACCATTTTCTTTCCGTTTTCGTGGAGACTCGAGCAACCGATTCAGACCGAGACCTCTCCTCCGACCATTTGGGCCCGCGCGACTTTCCTATTTCGGTCGGGGCTCGCTGGCCGGCCGGCTTCAAATGCCGGCCCCCGCTCGCTCCATCATTGCCTGAGCGATTCCCCCCGGCTCAGGACCGGTTCCTTCCTGAAATCTCTCCCCGCTTCTGCAATTCTCTGGCCCCGACGCCGCGTCGCGTCCCGTCGAGGTTGGATTCTGGAGTCCAAGCTCGAATCTTGGCGGATAAGGATTGGATTTCTCTGAGCAAGATTGCTTGACCTTCTTGCGTAGCCTACCGGCTGAGCTTGAGGGTCCGATTCGGGGAGGCGTTCCGGTGTGGGAGCGAGCATAGCATAGCATGACGATCGATCTGTCCACCATGCCTGGGAGCTCTTGCCATCTCCTGGACTCCGCCGCGGGGAGGCGGGACATGAACTTCTTCCGGAACCGCTACGTGCTCGGCCTCACCGGCGTCGCAGGAATCGGCGGCTTCCTCTTTGGCTACGACACAGGTAAGGTTGGACGGATGGATCCGTTGTCGTTTCTTTTGCAATTTTTTCATGCTGTATAGGTTGTTGAGATGTTAGTACAAAGAACCATTCCCCTTGTGCAACTGTCGGTGCTTTGATTGTTTGAATGCTTAACTAAGACATTTCCACTGGTAGGTGTCATATCCGGGGCCCTTCTGTATATTCGGGACGATTTCCCTGCTGTCAAAGACAATCTGTTCTTGCAGGTTCAATCTGATCAACCAATTACTGGTCATCAACATATCGTAGTTCTTCCATACCTACTGAGTCTGGTTTCTTTCTCAGGAGACAATTGTTAGCATGGCATTACTCGGAGCTATCATTGGAGCAGCTGGGGGTGGTTGGATAAATGATGTGTATGGTCGCAAGAAGTCGACTCTTCTTGCTGACATGATGTTCGCACTTGGCTCACTTGTCATGTGTGCTGCTGGCGGTCCTAAAGTTCTGATTCTTGGAAGGCTCTTCGTTGGTTTGGGGGTGGGGATAGCATCAGTCACAGCCCCAGTTTACATTGCTGAAGCGGCTCCTTCAGAAATTAGGGGAGGGTTGGTGTCCACTAATGTCCTCATGATTACTGGAGGCCAATTCTTCTCCTACCTGGTCAATCTTGGCTTTACTGGGGTAATATTCAGACTCCTACTTATCAGCATCACTTCTTTTTTGTTGTTCCTTACTTGAAATGGCTTTCAGCTACAGTTTGTTAACTTGAAATTGAGCCATTTCAGTCTAGATGATACTAGAATTGTTGATCGGCGGGTTCACTTCAACCCGTGCTAAAGAATGCACTGCCACACTAGTATAAGTTTCTTCGTTGTCTATAGTCACACACAATGCACAAATTAGCTTTCCGTAAGGCCTACATGGCAATCCTTGTGGTTGACCTTATACATTGTGAGAAAATCAAAATTCTCCTTAAGCTTAGCATTGAACTCAAGCTTGTGGGTGGACCACGAGGAATAGGAAATATATTTTCTCTCTCCTCTTTCTTGCACGTAGCTATATGAACAAGTAATGTGAGCCGAGTCCTACCTTATAGCAAAGATGGCCATTGTCCATTGTAGCTATTTTCCTAATACACTTAGAATGCTTAACTAAGCATCACCCTCTAGTTCAGAATTTTAAATAGGACTATCTTCGGTTTTGGTGAAACCTTTTTTGAACATCCCTAGATGATATTGCCGACTGCAGTCGAGTTTAGACTACAACAGTGCAGCTTATCTTTAAACTAGAATGCAACTTTGTTTCCAGTTGCTTTGTAAGTTCTGGCTATCTTGCTCAACTTGAGTAGATCAAATATAATGCCCACGACTTTAGATGGTACCAACAAGATAATTTACCAACCTGCACTGATATTTGGTTGTTCTCCGGCACAAGAACCATGTCAAAAGTTCAATTTGTTATGCTATATTCAAGATGAATTCTCCTGAGAATGTTTGTCAGTACGGCGACAAGTTCATCCTAACTTTCACCCTTTTATGCATATGTATCTTTTGTGCATTAACAATCTTGTTGGTGCTAGTTAGTTTCATATCACTATGTACTATCAATGAACGAGAGTTGGCTTCCCCCATCAGCAGCAATGGACTTTTCACCTACAAGGTGTTGTTTGGTGCGTAGCAACTTTGGTGTCGGTGAATGAAATGTTGTCTTTCTGCTTTGGGAGTTTTTTATAGTAGTGGCGTCATGGTTATATATTTCTGCCAAATTCACATTTAGTCATTTACCATTGCCTGACACACTAATTTTGTGGCCTATACTGTTTCCTGTTAAAAAATAATGATATATTTGCTCACAAGAAAATGTAAATAGTACATGCATTGAGACATAAGTCTGGTATGTAAATAAACAGGGAACAGGAGATATGATCATATTGCACCATCTTTGTTAAAACTTAGAGAGTTCAGTGGGGTTGCCGAGAAGCTGTTTTTGTATCAGTATTTTGTATTTTTGTTGCAATAATATGCATGCCACATGTCATAGGTTCCTGGAACATGGCGCTGGATGCTTGGAGTTGCTGCTGTGCCAGCAGTCATACAGTTTGTGCTGATGCTTTTTCTTCCAGAATCTCCCCGTTGGCTTTACCGAAAGGTTGCTGGTGTTTGTTTCAGTTATGTTTTATCTCTTTGATTGTTATCTTTTCCTTATTTTAATTTCCTGTACAGAATGAAAAGGCAAAAGCTATTGTTGTCCTGGAGCAGATATATGACTCTGGTCGTCTAGAAGAAGAGGTCGATCTGCTTGCTTCTTCTTCCATGCATGAATTCCAGTCTAACTGTACTGGCAGCTATTTGGGCATATTCAGGTCGAAGGAACTAAGGCTAGCCTTTTGTGCTGGAGCTGGTCTTCAGGTTTGTCCGACCTCTGCCTTATTCATGAGTTTAGTTGCTTGATAAATGAGAATACTGCTAAGTAAGACACTCATTTGGTACTGTACACTGGAAATGTACCTTCCAAGTGATCAGCGTGCTTTGAGAAGTGGAGGCTAACATGATTTTGATTCTGGCGCTGTCAGTTAGAGCAACTAGACATTTTGCTGTTACTAAGTCGTTTTGAGATTACCCAAGGACAATTAAACTGTGATTAGATGGAAGTGTCAATTATCAGTGATGCAGATAGTCTATGCCTTGCTATAAGTCCTGAAAGCATGATACAGTAGCACAACCAAGTAGACAAAAGGTGTCATTCTATTCTAACATGTCTGAATCTTTGCAGGCCTTCCAGCAATTTACGGGCATCAACACTGTGATGTACTACAGCCCCACGATCGTCCAGATGGCTGGATTCACGTCCAACAGGTCGGCCTTGCTCCTTTCCCTCGTCATCGCTGGCATGAATGCTAGTGGAACCATTGTTGGAATCTACCTCATCGACCGTTGTGGCCGCCGCCGCCTGGCCCTCACAAGCTTAGCTGGGGTTGTGCTTTCTCTCGTCATTCTCGCAATGGCCTTCATACTGCAGTCATCATCCAGCCTCTGCGGGAGCTTATTCAGCGGTTCCTGCCAAGGCGCGCTGGGATGGTTCGCAGTTGGAGGGCTCGCTCTATACATCGCCTTCTTTTCTCCAGGCATGGGCCCAGTACCGTGGGCCGTGAACTCCGAAATCTACCCCGAGGCCTACCGTGGAATGTGCGGGGGCATGTCAGCCACTGTCAACTGGATTTCCAACCTGATCGTGGCGCAGACGTTCCTCTCGATTGTGGGGTGGGTTGGCACCGGCCCTACATTTCTGATCATCGCCGGGATTGCTGTGCTGGCCTTCATCTTTGTGGCTCTGTACGTGCCGGAGACGAAGGGCCTGAGCTTCGAGCAGGTCGAGCAACTGTGGAAGGAGAGAGCTTGGGGAAACCAGGGCAGCCACGAGAGGCTCTTGGGTGTGGCACCGTAGAGCTTCCACCAGCTCTTGTCCTGCAGCGTGGTGCCCCTTTTAACATGGCACCATGCTGCACCTTGCTAGCCCGCGCCAATCGAGGCCTCTAGCTAGGATGGTCTTGTACAGAAGTGGATGGATACAGATGCAACCTGTGTCTCGGGTGGTGTAATGGTGTTTATATGTTGTGTCGCTGTATGTATTATGGTCGTGTGCTCATGTCGAAAAAACCTTATATGACCGTGATGGGTCTCCTGCATTGCCAGCACGAGTAATGGTATAAGAGAACCAGTGAGCTACGCTGGCAGGGAAAAGTAGATGAACCAAACTGATATCTTTAGCGGTTTATGTTTTGTTTGGGTTCTGTGTTTGTAATTCGAAACTGTCTCCCACATTGCCAGGGAATATATTCATCAGAAAATTTCGATACCTTCAACATCAATTGCACCATTTAGCTCTGCAATATAAATACCTGACCAACAGGCGATAAGGTTCTGTAGTCTCCCAACAGATGCAAACAAGCTTGTGAAATAACACTATTGTGATCCCCTAGCAATTTTGTGAATGCTCTGCATGCTGAACTCACTTGTTTCATCAACAAGCGTCGTTCTTTTGGCCACCCTTGAAGCATATTGTGATCTATCCTTTGGTTCCAGAAAGGATTACATGTACCGTAACGCTGCAGTCAAGTTTCAGCTCGAGGACATTTTGTAAAATGATCCCTTTTGTCTTGTGTCTGATGACCCTCATTTGCACAAATAAAACTACAAGATGCAATTTTGCCATCAGACGGCCTTCTGTTCGTATACCTTTTTCTGACCTCAAAGCCTTTCTGTCCACCGTAGCTCAGCCAAAATGCCCAAGCCTTGTCTGAATTTCTGAATTCCATGCCAACATGAGGTGCCAAATCAGGCAGTACAGTTCTGCAATGTAAAAATTTCACAAGTCAGCTTACTAAAATCTGAGTTCTCAGGCCAAATTAAATGTACAGGGGATAAGAAAATCTGTGTCAATGTCATCTTCCATCTCAGTTGCCACTTCCATAAGAAAACCAGATGTTTAATCAAGATAAAGAAGTGAAGTTCCAAGCAATCTGAAGGTTGGAGTTGGTAGAGAAACAGAGAAAGGCAGACTTCCTTGGATGCGGAACGAACGAACCAAAGACAACGACGTCCCTCTGCAGTAGTTCCCCTCCAAAGTCAGACGATCTCGTTCCCCGCAAGGCCGCAATGGCGCTAACCCCCCTGCTGATCAGGCAGCAGTATGCCATCAGCTCATCAGCTCACTGAAATATCCATCCACGTTAAGGAGAGCAGGTACAACAGCGTAGCACTTGTTCTCCAGGTGCTGCCCTGCCTTTACCTCCAGCTTTGGGAATAGCTGTCGACCTGTTAGTTTGCATGGGAGAAGTGCACTTCCGTTTCACCCGGCAAATGATAAACTTGCCTCATATCCTCACCTTAGCTTCTTTCGTCGTTGGACTACGTCGCTTCGATCGATCCGTCGGTAGGCACTGCATAATGCATATACGGACAGAAGAGAAAAGACGACGCACGCCGGCTTCCCTTATCCGGGATTCTGTTGTGCAGTTGTCAGCTCGCATGAGCAACGCCTCCTCTTATCGCGGTCAGGCATTTCGGCCCGGAGAGAGGGAAGCGCGGCGCCCTCGCCGGCCGTTGCAGATTAAAGCATGGGCACGCCCGTAAACAGCGCACACGGCGGCGCGCCGCGACTCAGGTGCCTTCCCAGGTGCTCGAAAGGGCGCCCGCTGCGAAGCTCCAAACGCGCATCCATCCACGCTGGAGACACGGGGTCCGGTAGAAGCTAGGTACCCACGCGCGCGGGCGCCATGGAACGGGCGGCGGCCGGCTGGCATCTGTGGCTGCGCGCCGGCCCGCGCGCCTTGGCTGTATGTGCGCCGAAAGACGAACGGTTCGTCACTGGCCTCGGCCCGCGTCCGCGCCCCCGGTACCCCGGGGTGTCGCTCGAGAGCTGACGCGCTTCGCGCCGTGCGCGCGTGGGAGCGGCGGCATTTGCGACGGCGTACGTGCCTACCCCTCTCGCTCAGGAACAAGGCACACGCCGGATGTGATGTACGGTCGCTGCTTCTCGTTTCTGCTGACGTGGTATAGGCTTTGACAACTTTGATACTCAGTCGGATAAGAGGATGCACTGGTCACATAAGACAATGTTTCTGATTTCTTTCATGTTATTATCTACAGAAGACGGAAAAACACAGTGTACAATGAGTCATCTCTTAAGTTATCTCTAACAGTTATTATTTACATGTTCCTAAAATTATTACTCCCTCCGATCCATATTAGTGGGCATAGTTTTGTCTAAATTCATATGTATCTAGTTAAGTTGTGCCCACTAATATGGATCGGATGGAGTAATTCTTATAAGAGATTATCGCACCATTAGTCACTCAACTTGGCAGAGATGAGTAGAAAGGTCACTAAACTCGCGAAATGTTGTCCGCGGGTCTCTGAACTTGGCAGAGATGAGTAAACAGGTCACAAACGTGAAATGACACGTTGACTGAGCAGTTGACCAAAGACCGTGGCCTACATTTTTTTTACAAAAACAACCCAAAGACTTACCGGACTCACGCAATGTTGTCCGCAGGAGGAGCTAGGGTTATTTTTTGGGGTTGTTTTTGCAAAAAATGTAGGCCACAGTCTTTGGTCAACTGGTCAGTCAACGTGCCATGTCACGATTGTGACCTGTTTACTCATCTCTGCCAAGTTCAGAGACCTGCGGACAACATTTCGCGAGTTCAGTTACCTTTGTACTCATCTCTGCCAAATTGAGTGACTAATGGTGTGATAATCTCTTCTTATAATCTTGCACAAGCAACTATATGAAGAGTGCACGCTTTGTCGTAAGTTTTCGATGATTTTGTTTTCTCATTGTCTAGCCAATATAGTGGTACATGTTCTAGCTAGTTATACAGAGCGAGCTTTGTCAATAATGTGGATTTCTCCATCCATTTGGTCCTAGTTCTAGATTGACGGGTCTAGAACCCGCAGCTTCCACCTTGAAATGTAGACGTTCTAACGAATTAATCAAATTGATTGCTCTTTCTCGCAGAAGGTGAAAAAAATCGGTTTCTGCGATCATCATGATCCCACGCCACCATGGGCGACTTTGCACGTAACAAATCAATGATGGAGGAGTTACATACTAGTGGGCCGTGATATCCACTTCCAAAGTTACTTTCCTTTTAGGCCCGTAGCCCGCATGTCGCAATGTGAGGCCTAGTCTCGGCTGGTTTTGTAAAAGAAAAACATTTCTTTTACTTGAAAGATACTAGTACTCATGTTGGTTACTCGAAGAGAAGATTTGGCATATTTGCTTCGAGTAATCGTGCATACCTTTTATTGCCCCTTTGAGATGATCTTCTGAATGTGATACGCAACACAATCATTAATTGTTGTTCGAAACAGAATGAAGTGGCAATTCTATTTTAGAAATCAATTTAGTAATACAATCCTGAATTAAGATACTAGCGCACATCATAAAGAGCATAGTTAAATGGAGGATCGATCATGTGGCAGGTGGGAGTAAAAAAAAAAACTCCCACCTGCCACATGATCGATCCTCCATTTAACTTTGCTCTTTGTGATGTGCGCTAGTATCTTAATTTAGGATTGTATTACTAAATTGATACAATCTATGTAGGTGGGAGTTCTCTAAGAAGAAGATGGTCAAATGCCATGTGCCTAATCCCTTGTGTTAAAACAAACTATGTAGTATATAATGCCTACATACAGCTGTAAAAAGATACACATCCTGCAACGCATTAAGTGCACATCAATATTTAACAATCTCTTCAACATGTACTTTCAAAAGACCTTTCGAAAGAATAGGAAAGATACACCTGCAACAAGCTAGCATGCTAGCTATAATATACATATTTGTACTTGCATTGTGATTTGCACAATATTTTGACAAAAGCACCTAACATACAATGCCATAGGAAAATTCCAAACTAAACAAGATCAGATCAAAACGGCGTAGCGACAGACGACAATCAATGTCCTATGTACATATATGTGCTTGCATTTTGATTTGCACAATATCTTGACACAAACAGCGTATCATACAATTAATGTCATGGGCAAATTCCAAACTAAACATGACCCGATTCCGATCAAAATGGTGTGGCGACAGACGACAATGGCTGCAAGCTGGCTCTCCATCTTAACTGGAACAAATCCACAGGGTAAACGATTTGGTGGGATACCGATCTCGATCAGCTGCGTGCGGCCCATGATGACAAAACAAATCCACGTCGCCGCCGCGCGCGGTCTGTACGCGGCGTCACCTCGAGGAACGGGAGACACATTTAAGCGCTCGACCACGTGGGAGAGCTAGATTAAGGTAGCCGGCAAACACATATCAGTGCTGGACTTCCGGAGTGCTAGCTGGTCTTCTCTCTAGTTCTGTGCCTCCAAGAAACCCTGTTCATGGACATCTAACCTCACGTGTATATAAAGGATTAAAGGGCCTTGCAATTGCCAGGAGTCCCTGTTGAGGTGATCGACAGAGAGAGAGCTGATAAATTTGCTTGGGCTGATTAATTGAGGAGCACACACATAGTATTTCTTATGGAGAATGAAGCTGGGTATGTGGATTGGAGAGGAAATGCTGTGGATGGAAGGAAGCATGGTGGCATCAGGGCAACACTCTTCATCTACGGTGAGCATGCCCCATTCTGTCATGTATCTATGCCATCTAAAATGCTTCCTTGTGGTGCATTGGGAAGCTTTTCCTTCTGATCTGCCTGTTTGGTTTGATTGTCTCGTGTTCTGTATACGTCAGACTTCCTGAGACATGCCCCTGTTATTTGTTAGGCCTATGTATTGAAATTTTTATGCTTCTTGTTCTACGTCTCTACCTTTAATTATTTGTCCTTATCACCTCCATAATTTATATGTTACTCATGGAGTAGATAAAACAGAGTGTTCATGGCCATCTATTGCTCTATTTATGCATTCTCTGTCAGTTATATGTCAATATGTGTCTACTTCAGTATTTGCATAAGCAGCAAGCGTGAATCTTATGTTATAATTGTAACCTAACAGAAATGCAAGGCCTATTTTGAATTGTTAATACATGGCTTTCACCAACAACGGTTACTCATTCCAGACAGAGTAGAATTTGTTCCCATATAAGACAAAGAGAATAAGGGGCAAACTTTGTAGTATAACTTAAATTTGCGTTTTAACATGCACCAGTGCTTCACAGATTCTTATGCACATAACTTTCTCTTACAAATAACTAAAATAATCTAACATTCTAAACACTTACAAAGATGTGTGACCATCCAAAATCTTCCGTTCTTGACGCCTTCGCTACAGATAACTGAATTGAGCTACTAAGAACCTGGGTCGCAACTGGAGCTTACAAATAATTCTGGTTTCACAAAATATTTACATGGCTTAGCCTAACCTGACAATTATGAATTCCTCCTCTCTGTCTGATCCTAGAATAACAGAGTCACGTGTTTCTTGAACCAGAATCGAACAAACTATTGGAACTGACTTATATGTTCATTTGCAGTTCTGGTCATTCTGCGAAGTTGCCCTAGCAGCGCAAACTTCAGTCTTGTGGCCTATTTCCATGGGACACTGCATCTGGATATTGTAACCTCGTCAACTCTGATTACCTATCTGGTTCGTGCCATGTCATTCTTTGCTGCCCTGATGAACTTTATCTCCAGTGCATATATCCAGCAAACCACTGCTATATTTGTATTCGGCCCCTTTGCGTTCCTGGTAGGTCTTTTTCCCATTGAATTCCTGCTGAAATGTCAATTGAGCCTAATGACGAAGTTGCATTTCTTTAAAGCTCTTCACAATCATGGTGCTATCAAATAGGCTATAAACTTTTACGTTTCTCTATGTCTTGCCAAGTTTCGATTTCAAATAGAACTGTTGTAGTGAAGGATGTCATCATGAAATAGGTTTGCTTACTATTGTATAATATTACCATAAAATTTTGTAGTACGCTCCAACAATAAAAAAACAAGAGTATGCACCAAGGCTTTGGCAGTCTTTTGTTTCAGTAACTGATAAAATTCAAGAGAATGATGGCCCTTTGATTGAGCAATCTGCCAACAAGCTGGACAATTTGGGGTCATGTGTATCATCAGAACATAAAATTATTTATGCTTTTGAGATTGGGGACGTAGATGCCAAAATTTAGAATTCTAAACATTTTCTGTTCAAACAATGCAGGGTTATATGTTGCTAGCATTGCAGGCACACTTGCTTCACTACATCCTCCAGATTGTGATATGAACAAAGAACCAAACAACTGTGAACCAGCTGAAGGCTGGAACTTAACACTGCTCTACCTGAGCTTATTAGTGTTTGCCGTTGGAGAAGGCTGCATGCGCTCCTGCCTACCATTCCTTGGTGGAGATCAGTTCAGCAATGATGATCCGAAAGAAACCCAGCTTAAGGGTATGTTCTTGAGTTGGCTCAAGTTTGCAAACTCCCTTGGAGCGCTCATCGGACTGGTATTCTTAGTCTGGATCGAAAACAATTTGGGCTGGGCCATTGGCTTTATGGTATCTGCACTTCTTGTATTTGTAGGACTGTTTGTGGCAGCCAGTGGACTGCCTTTCTACAGAACACACAAACCCAAGGGAAGTCAGCTGACTAAGCTGACTAGAATATTACAGGTAAAAGTTCACATGCCAGGTAGTTTTGTCAATATAACTGAGTATGCATGTCAATTATAAAGGCCCCAACATGGTAATTACAAACTGAATTTTGTTGAACACAATTCTAGACTAGTAGGTTACTTCTGTCCAAGGGTGCGTACATTTTTTATTGTTCTTTGATACTTCATTCTGAAAGTCACTATGTCATATCCTTATAAAGTTCAACCGAAAGATTATTACTCGTCATGCAAGGAAGGAATTAAAACCTTTTTTCACATAAATGAAACTATCTTTTTCAATATATAAACAAGGTCATGTGATATTTCTACCAAGATAAAATAAGAAAACATGAAAACAAATATGTTCTCAAGTCATGGCTGGTTCTCCAGGGTATTGTGACTCCATCAAAGAAGAGGCAGGCTTCCATTGTGGATGATATTGAGCTGCAAGAAACCAGAACAGCAGATCGTGTTGATGTGGAAGATAAACCTGACAGCAAGATCATTGGGTAAGTTCCCTATACTTACCATTCAGAAAATTGCTACCACATTTATATTTTCTGAAAAGAGCAAGGGAGAGTTGCATTTCAGGAAATGGAAAATAAAATGGTTTTTTTGTCAGATATACCAATATCATGATGCATGATAGTATATCAACTATGAATTTCCTACACATTCTTGAGTACATGTGACAGAGATAATAATCAGTGTTCATTCTGCAGCACCAATCAACTTGAAGAGGAGACACATGTCATCATCCAAATGCTTCCAATCTTCATCAGCTGCTTGCTCATCTACCTGCCCTTCACGCTGCTAATGACACTAACCATACAAGTCGGCAGCACAATGGACGGAATGATAGGCGCGATCAAGATATCCTCCGCCTCTCTCATCGCAATTCCAACAGCATTTCACATGCTTATGCAACCATGCTACCAGTGGATATTAACACCACTGCTAAAAAGATTCACAGGCTGCACACACGGAATCACACCACTGCAGCGTATCGGTGCGGGCTCCGCATGTGGGATAGCAGCAGCATGTTTTGCCACATTAGTGGAAACAAGAAGACTGACAGTCGCAGAACAACATAGGATAACATCGACAGGAGCAGCTGTCCCGATGTCTATGTTCTGGCTGGTGATGCAGTTCTTCCTGCTAAGCATCATGGATGTAGCATCCTTCAGTGGACTGATCGAATTCATAAAGAGCAAGTCATCTCCACAAGCGGAGCTAATAGCACCGGTAGCACAATCCCTTCTTGCTGGAATAGCAGCCTGGTTGGCATGTGCCTTCATACAGCTGGTAAACAGAGCAACAAGGCATGGAGACGACCTAAGAGGATGGCTAGACGGAACAGACTTCAACAGGACGCGCCTCGATCGTTTCTTCTTGGTACTGGCAGCCTTCGAGCTGGTGGCACTGATCAACTATGCTTTCTGGGCGAGGAGATATGCCAACAAGCAACAGAGCAGTACATAGGTGATAGGTTAATTCATACAGACCAAAGAATTTTGATGAATTTACTTTAGTTAGTCTACCTATGCTATGCAGATTGTAACAGTGAAATCCTATAATGCCCATCGATCAAAAGTAGCTAGAAAGCAAACAGAGCGACAAGGTATGGGACAGCGAAAGAGGTTGGCTGGATGGAAGTCTGAACAAACTTCAGTCAGCCATTGAGCTGGTAGCTGGTAGCATGGATTAACTATGCTTTGAGGATATATGCCAACAGGCAACATAGAGTTAGATTTTCCAAGTTGTTTTTTTGAAGAGTTTTGTAGATTTTTAAGTAATCAAAACAACTAGGGCAAGAAACATATCCCTTATTATCTTTGCTTACTGAAGGGGACTTGACGTTACATCAAGTTTTGGTTCATACGTCGTCCACTTTTTACCCGGCAAGAACAAATCTTGGCGCCGACTGATAGGCCAGCAGATTCAGCTCCCTTACCCTTCGGCAAGCTAGGAAACTTTTGAGTGTTCCCACTCCTCCTTAATGTTCATCAGCATGACATTTTGGCACGGCGTGCTACGATCGAATGGCACTTGGAATCTTATGGGGGCGACATGCACCACCATCCCAATGACATCTGGAATTGGATCAAAGTACACATTAGACAATAAAGTTATTTGCATATTTTGAAAGACTAGCTAACCAGATGAGAATTTTTTTACCAACCTGTAAGCATTTTGTTTATATAAGCCTTGCCGAATGAATGAAATTCATAAACCGTGAAGACAAGCTAGATATGGATGTGTTAGGTCCAGCAAGACGAAACTCGGTGTGAGCATGCATGATAACGTAATACTCAGTTGGTATGGTCAATGCAATTTGGTAGTGGCATGTCAGTCAGCTGGAAGCCCACATATGTGAATAAGTAACATCGTCGGTCCGCATGTCCTTGTTGAAACGATATGCTTGTTGTCCATATGCTACTGCTTCCATTTTTTCCCCTTGTCAAAAAAGCCATGTTTACTTATCCAATGAGTCAAATGGAAGCTGGATAAGTAAACTTGGCTATTTTGAACCAACTGGATGAGTAAACTTGGCTATTTTGACACTGGGACAAAATGGAAGCAATAGCATATGTAGAGCAAGCATATTGTTTCAACAAGGACATACATTCTCACGAGGTTTACTATTCAGATTTGTGGGGTTTCAGACATGACACCACAAATTGCATTGACCATACGAACTGAGTATTACGTTGTCATCACGTTCACAACGACTTTCGTCTTGCTGAAACTAACATATCCATCCCTAAGCTGCCGACACGTTCATGAATTTCACTGATGCGGGAAGACTTAGAAACATAATGCTTACATGTTCGTAAATTTGTTCCATTACAGGTTCATCCTTTTTCTCAAACTATGCAATTTTTTTTTGACTAATGTGTACTTTAATACAATTCTATATGTCATTGGGATGGTGGTGCATGTCGGCCCTGTAAGATCCCAAGTGTCCTTCGATAGTAGCACGCCACCAATGGCGAGATGGCATGATGATGAAAGCTAAGAAACACCCCTGCTCAAGGTCTCCTCCGCCATGGAACATAAAAGGAAAAAAAAGAAAAAAAGCTACTACGAAACATCAAAACAGCTTTCATGCCTTCATCCAATCTCCATGGAACCGATCGATGTCTCTTCCGCCATGGAACAAATAGTAATAACCCAACAATTATCTTTTATTGACTATTCCATTTTAATCACATCCTCGAGACAACTTTAGGTAATAATTTTCACATGTATTGTTGTTTTACATCGCATGGCAATGTATATTTTAAGCCCGTTACCTTCTTTTCTAATAGAATGGCGTGGCTAACAACTTGCTTTCTGCATACACTATCACAAGAGCATGTTACATATAAACTAATGATAATACCACTGGAAGTGTCAATAGTTGCACTATATTAGCAACTCGTGATATTTCAACAAGCAAGAGACAATCATGGGTATATGAGAACAATTCGATGTATTTCCTTCAGAGTAGGGTATGTATCTAACTTGTTAGATTTATGTACTTTAAGTACTGTTAGATCTATCTACTTTAATTAGCTCTGATCTCTCTTGATAACCCCTAGTTTTTCAATTACTTAGAACCCTGAATTAGTGGTATGACATCTTTGCAGTAGGGGACTACTGTATTACACGATAATCAGCAGCTAAATAATATTCTAGACATTATATGTGTGGCAAACACCAGTATTAAGAGGGTGCCCTATAGAACAAGATATGTGTACTAATCAAGTAATCATCATAGCTCCATGGAAACAACATAAGTAATATTCTAGACATTATATGAGCCATCGCCGTGGGGAGGCATCGACGCGGCAAGGTGAGGGAGATACCCCTGCAGTGGCTCGGTTTCGAGGTGAGGCAGGACAATCGGGTTGGAGGAGGCGTCACCGATGGAGGAAGAGGGGCGGATGGCCTGCTCCTTGGCTGCAGATGGCGGGGAGGTTCCTGGCTCCTGGCTTGGAACAAAGAGGTGAGCGGCCGGTGCGCGTGAGAGGGACTTTGGAGGAGATTGTTCGCGAGGTTCGGCGGCGGGCGAAGGGGACGGCGGCGGCGCCGGTGGGCATTCCAGTTTATTATGCCAGGTGGGGATTGAGTTATCAGGCACGCTTACAAGTGGGTCCTACCTGTCAGCATGTTCTTCCTCCTCTTCCGCTCCTTCGTTTGTTAACCCCAAATCTGTCTCTTTCCTCGCAATCACCATGGTTGACTCGCACGCCGGACACGGGCAGAAGCTGCGTCTGAGCGCCACGAGATGAAGGTGTTCGGACGCCGCAGAATGCGGCCGCCGCCTCCATTGGCTCTCGGTGCCAGCTCGGGCCCTGGGCGCCCGCCCTCGGAGGCTCCTACATTCTCCCTAGGAGCCCAGATTAAAGGTGGAGATGGCGAAGAGAATATTGCCAGAATGCAGGAGGTATATTATACGCTTTAATTCATGTGCTAGCCTATACTAATCTTCACACTGGAGATGCATCGCTGACAAATTTAGCAAGGACTTTCAGGTATAGGCAAGGCAACCCTTTGGAGGTTTCGGTGATTTAATTTTGGCCTTATTTCCCAGTCCCCGTGTCCATTCCCTTGGACTAAATTTGCAAAATGTCCTCATTGAGCACACACTATTAGACCCGAAAATTTGGTGGATAAGTAGACCAACTTTTGCCGATAATTGATAATGAGTCAATTCCCTTACAGTTGCTCTCTGTGTGTGTTGTAAGAAGTAGGAACCATACTGTACTGTGGCATGTTCGATGCACATTGATATCCTGGTTCCTCAAGTATTTGAAGAAAGTAGGGAGCCAAGCACTCCACACGTACCACACGAAGTGGTACAATGCCTTCTTCACTTTCCGTGTTCAGTCATCGTTCCCGTGTTGTCGGGCACGCATTACGGGATGTACAATTATAGGAAAGTGGATAAGAAGGCAAATATTTTAATCCTTTCTTCTTAGCCTCCAACCCTCACATGTCACAAGCAAACACATTCGTGTAGTAGGCATGAAACACTGGGGTCTGCAAGTATTGATCCACTGGAATCAGGACATCAGCAGTACACCATAATATCACAATGGATTTGGATACTTAGATAGGAATGAAAACGATATAAGGAATATTAAGTATACGGCATAGCTCATTTCTCCCCTGCATTTGTGCTGGAAAGAGATTTTTTTTGTTAGCATTATGGAAGAGGATTTAATCAGTAGCTAACCAGGACATAATATGGGTTGCAGCTGTTTGACTTCTCTACTCTGGTACGGCAAATGGTGATATTTTAATTTGAACTTCATTTTCATCATACCTTTATGTGCCTTTCTAGTTCCTAATAAAGCAGTAAATCTATTAATTACGTTAGCTCATAAAAGAAAGACTCGACATATAGAAATGTAAGGCTTAGTTTGACTGTACAGGTTGAGCTTTGACCAGCAAGCAGTATGATTGGTATGAACAGAAATTGGATACTACTGGATTCGTATTAAAAAAAGCACTTTTCTATGGCTGATTTTGCAACAACTAACAAAATGTGTACGAAAAACTTGCACTCAAAGTTTAAGCCTGGACATTCAAATTACTCCCTGCATTTCTAAACAAGAGGGAGTATGGTTTTTGTCCTATGACTCAATGTATTGAGCACTGATCGGTAATTTATGTTGCTCTACTTCTGAGATGTTTATATACATAGTTCTCATGTCGCTTTCAGACGCGTCCCTTCCAGTTCATAAGTTAAGATGCACTACTTTGAAGGAAGTTGGCTTATCCGGACAACTTGATCTGGTAACAATCATTGAAATAGGAGCTAACTTACTAAATATCAGTCTCAGGATGATGGCACACTGATTGCAACATCTGATAGTTTTTGGTACTTGTGGACTTCAATTATCTCATTACGATGTACCTAATCATTTTTCTGGTTCTACAAATGTGAGTCAGTAGGAAAAGTAATAATGGAAGTCAAAATGGAAATCACATTAATTTTGATAGTTGGTAAGAATGACATTAAGTAGGAAAGT
The DNA here is from genome assembly GCA_947311845.1 of Poa pratensis. Taxonomy (NCBI): domain Eukaryota; kingdom Viridiplantae; phylum Streptophyta; class Magnoliopsida; order Poales; family Poaceae; genus Poa; species Poa pratensis. The sequence continues at coordinate 120,160,143 of CAMZMU010000052.1, forward strand.
ATCTTTGACTAATCCTGTCGATGTTGTCACTCATTTTTATATGAATATCACCTGTTGATATATACCCATCTTGTAGTCAGGGTTGCTACAGGCAGGCCGCCAGACAGTGATCAGGAGGAATAAGAAGCACCATGGCACCTGGAGGCTTTGTGGATTGGAGGGGAAACACCATCAATAAAGAGGTGCATGGCGGAGTCAGAGCAGCATGGTTTTTGTATGGTAACTCATCATACGCCGAGTCCTACTTGCAGACATTTTTACGCATGAAATATCTCACTGTTCCCATTTTTCAAGCTTCGGCTCAGAGTTCAAAACATTGAGCCATTTTTTATGCACCACCCTTGCAGTTCTGACTGTGGTATCCAACGTGGTTATTATCCCAAATCTGCTAAATCTGGTTACCTATCTCCATGGAACAATGCATATGGGAGTCTCGGGCGCTGCAACTACAGCAACTAATTTTTTTGGTGCCACATCAGGGTTTGCACTGATAGGAGCTTTCCTCTCTGACTCCTACATTACTCGCTCTAGAACTATGCTCCTTTTTGGTCCATTTATGTTTCTGGTAATATGAATCTTCCTTTCTTCAGTTATCTACATAATTTTGATTTTCTGTTATGAGGAACTATTATTTTTTTACTTACATCTTCTCTTGCTTTTTCTGATGAGAATTTGTACCAACAATAGAGATTGGCAATAATACCTTTTGCCAATTTATCAGTTATTTAAACATAAGCAGTGTCAGTTAAAGAAGTGAATATACTATCACATTACCCCCAGATCTGTGCTAAACATGGTTACACGCTTGCTGCAAATTTATCATGACAACGAGTCTCCTTAAATGTCATTCTTGAACTTTGATGTGGTCTCATTAACATCGAGGAAAACTGTTTGATGAAGCTTTGACAGCTTTTCCGACCAGTGGAACCCGCCTGCCAGCACTGACTAGGCAGCCCATGTGAATACACGCTAATCTGGACATGGGCCGCACCTATGAGCTCTATCTTCTTTCTCATGTTCCTTTCATCATCCCCAATCGGCTATAAGTGCCTCAAACGTGGTGGTTTTATGTCATTTACTATTGCTTAACTAGATACTTTCCGTAGATAAAATGTATGGATGTGCAAAATTATAATGGGTGAGGTGAAAATGGATTTTTAAATATATTTAACTAAAACCATAAAACTGCCTTATAGCTTAAATGTATGGAGGTACAAACTTATTATGCGCCCGCTAACAAATGGAGCAAATGCTAAACCTTAAACTGCCTTATATATAATTTTAAAAAGAAATATTCGGCCAAAAGAGAAAATAGCACATGTGGCATTTTTATTGAGAAGAGCAACTGTGAGACACCACGAGGAGGCGAGGCCTCAAACCCAGGTGGGCTGAGAGAGCACACAAACCACTAGCTCATTGAGTGACTCAGTTCTCGAGAACTGCCTTATAACTTGTCTGACAAAGCATACTTACTCCTTAATGTCCTTGACCATAATATCAACCTAATGTCGATATGTAGAGATACCTTTTGGTGTAAGCTGCTAGTCTGGACATCTTCTTTGTTCTGTCCAAATAAAGCCCTACGTTAACATCCCTTACGGTGTTTACATGGAAAAAGTTATACATTATGCTACAATTTCTCAGCTTCAAAAAATCTGTTATAAGGATATCCATGATTTCAACCAGGTATAGATTGTAACACTAAGTTCTTCATCGAATGTACACTTGTTGACTGCTGTTTTATGCACCGTCTATAGGCGATTATGTATGTACTGCTATTGTATAATCAATCATGCATTTGTGCAGGGATACGGATTACTCGCACTGCAAGCCTACCTTCCCTCACTCCATCCACCTCCTTGCAACATTGAAAGAGAGCTAAACAACTGCAAAGAGGTCCATGGATGGAATGCTACCTTATTGTATACAGCCTTGTATATGAGTGCATTTGGTGACGGTTTTATCCGTGTTTGCTTGCCATCCCTTGGAGCAGACCAATTTGACCATGAAGATCCCTCTGAGTCCCACCAACAGTCTAGCTTCTTTAACTGGTATACCTTTGTAATCTCCTCTGGAGGTTTTGTAGGACTGATTTTCATAGTGTGGCTCGAGAACTACAAAGGGTGGGATATCGGACTTGGGGTGTGTGCCGTCCTTATTCTGCTTGGGTTGCTCGTAGTTGCTGCTGGTTTCCCTTTCTACCGAAACCAAATACCAGAAGGAAGTCCCCTAACTCGAATACTGCAGGTTATCCTACATTCTTCTAGCTTAAAACATAAGATACCATCCGAATTCTTAGGAAATTATTATAAACATAACTTAACTACAATCTTTCCTTTCCCAGGTTCTTGAACTTCCTGAGAAACTGGAAGAAGCACAGGAAAGCTGTACTGGGACAAGGACACGTTCTGTTGACACACTCTCTCAAACAAATACTCTGAAGTAAGATCAGTTACATACTACTATTTCGTTTCTTCTGTTTGGACTACTTATCAAGTTGGCATAGAGAGTTGACCTACAGAGTTTTAATAGTTTTCACTATTATAGACTTTTTCATCCATCTTGCCAGATTCCTTGATAAAGCTTGCATCAACCATGGCGAAAATGGAGCCTGGTCAGTTTGCAGTGTGACGAAGGTGGAGGAGACAAAGATTGTGCTCCGTGTTCTTCCTCTCTTCATCAGCTCCATGATTAGTTATATATCGAACGTTATCCTCTTCACATTCACTGTGCAGCAAGGTGGCATGACGAACACAAGGCTGGGCAAGATCCATGTTTCACCTGCGACACTCTTTATCATCCCCACCATATTCCAATTGATAATGCTAGCTGTCTATGACCAGTTCCTTGTGCCATTCTTGCGTAAACGCACAGGCTATGTTGGTGGAGTCACTCACTTGCAGCGCATCGGCATAGGCTTTGCCTCCATGTTACTTGCGTCAGTCATCGCAGCGATTGTTGAGAGGAAGAGGAAGGAAGCTGTGGTTCAGATGTCCCTGTTCTGGCTTGCACCTCAGTTCTTCCTTCTTGGTGTGGCTGATGTGACATCATTCACCGGGCTCCTCGAGTTCTTCAACAGTGAGGCACCACGCGGCATGAAGTCTATTGCCACAGCATTGTTCTGGTGTGAGCTGGGGCTTGCGTCATTGATGGCCACATTGCTGGTGGAAACTGTGAACAGCGCCACACGGCGCGGGCACCAGGGAGGCTGGCTTGAGGGCACAACCTTGAACAACAGCCATCTTGACCTGTTCTACTGGCTTGTGGCTATTGTTGGATTGCTTGGCTTCTTCAACTACCTGTACTGGGCCAAGAAGTATGTGTACCAGAACAACCCACATATCATTGAGACATTGGCCAATCAGGATCCACACTGAGATATTGCGTATTTGTTTTCATTTCAGAAAAAAGAGGAAGATGTCTAATTCACCAGGACAGGGATTAGTCCAGTTTGCAAGAAATGTATAAGCCTGTACCAGTGTTCTGCTCTCACATGCATATTGGTTGAGTTATTACTCCATTTGTGTAACCACCAAAAGAAATGGATTTTTCCATAACATTGTCTAACGGATAGTTATTGGCAAAGAAACATCCAAGAGCAAATATGTTACATGTCTGAACACTCTGCGTTGTCACCCCGGTCATATTTCAGCAATGGTTACACCTTTAGTACTTATTGGTCATATATCTTACACTGTAGTTTTTCTTTACCCCCACAATTCATTACGTAGCTTATTATTTTGGTTAAACTCGGTTTCATCCCCTTTGTTTCATTTACTTAGCTTATTCTTGTGGTTCAACTCGGATCGAGGCAGGGACACAGTAGCATATGCGGCCTTGTTACCGGACACCTCCACAGGGGCGGCGCTACTACTCATCGAGTGCGGCTTCAACTGGTAACCAGCACCGTAGTAGTGCCACAGTAACCCCACTGGCTACAGCACAGGTCCGTCCGGCAGTTGTAGTTCATCATGATTTGACTCCTAGTTCAAGCCCTGATAAAAAAAATCAATAATGTGTGGGTTGTGTTACACAATATTGATACTATTGATTGGTATTCTAAAGCATTTTCTTATGACTGGTTTTTTCACTATTTACAAAATAGAGTACAAAAATTTAATGGCAGTGTTCGATCTTGGACAGTCAAATTATCTCCGACAGAGCGAGTACACTTCTCATCTTATGGGCCTATGTGTTCTGGGCTGGTTGCTGTACTTCTGAGTTTTTGTATACTTGGATAACATGTTGCTTTCAGAGATGAGCTTTGCAGTTGCAGTTCACAAGTTAGGGTGCACTACGTTGAAGGAAGTTAACTTGTCAAATGGACTTGTGCTTCGTATAGTCAACGAATAAGACCTAAGTTGCAAATGTCACTGTCAGTATGATGGCACACTGAAAGCAATATCTTCTTGCTTGTGGTTGTGGACGTCTATAATCTCATTTTACATGTCTCTAATATATTTTCTACTTTAACATTACTGAATGTCTTTTGACCTTCTAATTTACACCCCACTTATTGTGAGGGACTCGTGCCACAGTAACTTAACTGGCTGCAGCACAAGTCTGGTGGGATGTTGCAATTCTGTGCGACCACAGGTTTGGCGCCTCAAAGGAGGAGCATCACTAGCCCAAATTCCAGGAATGTCATCACTAAATGCATTTCTAGCTTTGAAATGGTGGCTAATCAGTGCCAGGTATTAAGGTCCTGTTCTATACTTGAAAGTTGAAATGGAGGAAGTTCAGCATAGCTAGGAGGGTTTATATCCTTTGAGCATATTCGGATTGATTATAGGTTTTGATATTATCTTTTGAGCATCATGTACTCAAGAAAATATTGTAGATTGTATGGATCTTCAAATTTTTGTGGGAATCTGGGAGATTCCCCCACCCCCCCAGTATGTGGCCTCACCTAAGTTGTGACATTAGTCTGTCCATGACTATCTGAGGTATTTACTAGCAAGTGGAACCTACTTCTGTCTCTTCTGCTGGATGTACAATGCTCAAAACATTAATGAATTAAGAACCCACGAAATATTTCTCATCAAGTCAGAATGATGCACGCTGATGGCATACTTGCAGACTTCTATGCTCAGTTCATTATACTTATCCATGTTTCCATTTTGTTTCAGACCCTGTTTTCATTTCTTTAATATAGAACCTGTTGTAGTGTCCAGAATTCAGTCCGTTGTAAGTAGCAGCCACTACGGTTGGTACTACTGGTGCTTGCAAGTTGCAACAATATAATAGCATAAAATAGGCAACAGTTTCTGATATTGTTGTTGTGGGGAACGTCTTTGATTGATCAAGTTGCTGACATCACTCCGTTGAATGTGAACTGTCCACCTGCTTATTTATACCCCTCCTTATTTGGGATGCAACAATAGGAAGAAGAAGCACCATGATAGTTGAGAGCTTTGTGACCTGGAGGGGAAACCCCATCAACAAAGAGGTGCATGGAGGAGTCAGAGCAGCATGGTTTTTGTATGGTAAGTTCCTGTGCGTCGAGTCCCTGCTTTGCAGATACATATGCCAACGTCTCAGTTTCCCTGTTTTTTCAAGCTTCTGTTCTAAGTTCGAAATATTAGAGCATTTATGTGCCTTGTTTGCCTTGCAGTTGTGACTGTGGTAATGAACACGGTTATTGTCCCAAACCTGCTGAATCTGGTTACCTATATCCATGGAACGATGCATATGGGGGTCTCGGACTCTGCAACTACTGTTACTAATCTTGTTGGTGCCACATGTGGGTTTGCATTGATCGGAGCTTCATCTCGGACTCTTACATAATGCGCTCGACAACCATACTCCTCTTTGGTCCATTGATGTTTCTGGTAATATGCCTGCTTGTCTGTCAATCATCTATAGGATTCCTATTGTGATACAAGCAAAATATTCTTTTGTTATCTACATATTCTCATGCTGTTCACTAAGATGAGAACTTGCCAACAGTAGAGAAAGGATGTAGGCGATAACACCGCTGCTGCTTTATTAATTAGGTTAGCTCAATCAAAATGAAGAAGTGAATCAGAAAACTTGGTATTTTCAGGTAACTGCTAAAAAAATTGCGAACATGAAAAAAAACTGCTGGTTTTCATAAGTTTAATTTTCTCTATTGTGCTTTTTCTAATTGTGATGTAATTTCACCAGAGAAAACGGCTGAAAGTTTCTATCTCGGAAGTACATCTCCAAAGCTGAAATTCAGTTGTGATACATACAAAACCATTGTGGTTTTACATGAAAATAGGGAGCATGGCTAGTTATGAATGGAGTTCAAACACAACTATCTAGGACAGAGATATTAATTTATTGCAAATGGAGACGTCTAACTTTGAATTATAGCTTATCATGTCTTAATACAGATCAGTACCTGACAAGGATAGGATAACTACTCTTGCATATACTTTGACCATTAAATCCACTTAAAAATTTCGATATGAAAGAACATGACTTCTCTGAAAAGGCTAGTATCCATCTCCTTCTTTTCTTGTCCCGCTACGACTCAAATTAACATCCTTCACAATTTTTTTTTTGAACTGCATCCTTCACGGTGTTTTCCTGTAGGAAATGGTAACTGGTTTAGGATGTAAATAATGCTACTCAATTTCCTTGCCAACAGCCTTTACAATCCCTTTAGAATATTGTCACTGATTCCAAAAAAAAGTTCAAGTTGTAAAACAAATCTAGTGTTTAGTCAAATGTCCACTAGCTGATTTTCTAGGAAACTATTTATGATAGTATGATAAATAGTTTTCTAGGAAAATGTTTATGATACGAAACATTCATCTGTGCAGGGCTATGGATTGCTCGCACTACAAGCACACTTACCCTCACTTCATCCTACACCTTGCAATGTTGAAGCAGACCTAAGCAACTGCAAAGAGGTCCACGGCTGGAACGCTACCTTACTGTACGCAGCCTTGTATATCAATGGATTTGGTGATGGTTTTGTGCGTTCATGCTTGTCATCCTCGGAGCAGACCAATTTGACCATAGAGATCCTGCCGAGGCCCGCCAAAAGTCCAGCTTCTTTAACTGGTATACCTTCGGGATCTCCCTTGGAGGTTTTATAGGGTTAATTTTCATAGTGTGGCTCGAGAACTACAAGGGTTGGGACATCGGACTTGGGGTCTGTGCCATCCTAATTCTGTTTGGATTGCTCATTGTTGCTGCTGGTCTGCCTTTCTACCGCAACCAAGTGCCAGAAGGAAGCCCTCTAACTCGAATGTTGCAGGTTTTGTGCTCTTTCTTGCCTTAAAATTTGAAACATAGAATACATGAAATCGTCAACATATGCGTTATGAATATTTATAAACTACAAATTTTCCAGGTTCTTGTGGTCGCATGCAAGAACTGGAATCTTGAACTTCCAGAGAAACTGGAAGGAGCACAAGAAAGCATTAATGGGACTGAGACTGGGACTGGAAATAGGACAGGATCTGTTGAAGTACTCTCTCAAACAAAAAGTCTGAAGTAAGATTTGCTGAAAAATTACCATTTTGTGAGGCGGGATACTTGTGATATAGTAGAGACTAGAGAGTGTTTAGTTTACAGGAACTCTTTCTTGCTTCTCGCCAGATTCCTCGACAAAGCATGCATCAACCGTGGCAAGGATGGAGATTGGGAAGTTTGCACTCCAGCGAAGGTGGAGGAGACAAAGATCGTGCTCCGTGTGCTTCCTCTCTTCTTCAGCTCCATCATCGCATATGTATCGAACACCATCGTCTTCCTGTTCATCGTGCAGCAAGGTGGCCTGACCAACACAAGGCTGGGCAAGGTCCATGTTTCCCCCGCGACTCTCTTCATCATCCCCACTACATTCCAGATGATAATGCTTCCTGTCTATGATCGATTCATCGTGCCATTCTTGCGTAAACGCACGGGCTATGTCGGTGGCATCACTCAACTGCAGCGCATAGCTATTGGCTTCGCCTCGATGATACTTGCCTCGGTCATCGCTGCGGTTGTTGAGAAGAAAAGAAAGGAGGCTGTAGTGCAGATGTCCTGTTCTGGCTTACACCTCAGTTTTTCCTGCTTGGCGTGTCGGACGTGACATCATTCACGGGACTCCTCGAGTTCTTTAACAGTGAGGCGCCACGGGGCATGAAGTCAATTGCCACGGCATTGTTCTGGTGTGAGATAGGGCTTGCATCATTGATGGCCACTTTCCTGGTGGATGTTGTGAACAGCGCCACGAGACACGGGCACCAGGGAGGTTGGCTCGAGGGTAAAAGTTTGAACAGCAGTCATCTTGATCGGTTCTACTGGGTTGTGGCTGTCGTCGGATTGCTTGGCTTCTTGAACTACCTGTACTGGGCCAAGAAGTATGTATACCAGCACAATCCTCGCATGGTTGAGCAATCGATTGATCAGGATTTGCCTTGAAATATCAGCATTTGCAAATTTGCATGTATTTTTTTTTTGCTTCAGAGAAATGGAACTCCTGATTGACCATGCCATGGATAAGGGTTTGCAAAGCAATGTACAAACATGTACTGGTATTCTGCTGTCGTGTGCTGCTTGTGTTCAGCTAATTGGTTAGATTCATCCTTGACACTCCATTTATGTAATAGCCAAAAGTAATAGGTGTAACATCGATACTCCATTTATGTTCAGCTTCGTTCCCTATTTGGAAAATTCAGTGGGTTTAGTGCTGCATTGGAGGTGATCATCTTGGTTTTCGGGTTTTCAAGTTAAGTGCTCACCGGATTCGCTTTTGGGTGGCCTCTGCCCTCTGGTATAAGGTTGGTCATTTTATTTATGGTTTGAGAAAAAAACCAAATTTGGCCAGCTTTCATCTGTCACTTCACGCATTTTAGGGAGAAATGCCCTCTACTTCTGGTCTGATTAATGATTATTCTCCCAGTTGGCATTCTTCGGAGCAACTTCTTGAAATTACGCAAACGAGCCCTACATGTTTAAGGCAAATTTAAGTTTCCTTGGATCTAGTGCTGCATGGAACTCTTGGGTCCCTTTGATTTGGAGGAAATGTGGAAGAAAAGTAGAGGGCTAAGAAAATTTTCATATATGACACTATTCACTCCTTTGATTCAAAGGAATGGTAGAAGGGAAACTCATTGGATTTTTTCCTATAGATTTTGGTTGCCATGCAAACTGTAGAGGAAAATAAAATCCACTCAGACTTCATGCTTTTAATCCTATGCACAAGAAACTATGCAAGGTTTACACATGCCATCCTTTCCTATTCCTTACTCTTCCATATTCATTTGATTTCCCAATCTGAGAATCAAATAAGCACTTAACTCTTCCAAGGCTGAGTCTGCAAAGTTTGGTTATCGTGAGTTTATTGCATACAACTACGAATGATGGGAAGGGAAAGTTTCCGACTTTTCCGCCGAAAAATAGAAACGGACTGGAAATACGAAAACGTAAATGAAAATTTCCGGAACAAATACAGAACGGCGTATTCCAACAGAATTGCGACCACACATCCAAATTCTAGAAAATGGAATTTTCGTTTCATATTCCTTGTTGGGCCTAAACTTGCATTGGGCTAGCAGAACATCCTAGCATTGAAATTTCCGGAACTATCACAATTCGAGCTAAATTCTGAAAATTACCAATTTTTGACTGAATCACAAACAGATTCCACTTTTTGATTGATTCGTTGCAACGTGTACTGATCATGTTTCAAACGTGAATTGATACTTGTGCTGACATGTGGGACCCACAAGTCAGGCTAATAGGTGGGACCCACCTCAAGGTTGGCATGGCAGCATGCGTGGACTATTGGCTGAGATGGCAGCACATGTGGACATGGGACCACCAGCCAGACCAATAAAAAAAATCTAAATTTGTTCTATCGTCACGTTCCCGGTCGTCGCGCTCCTGGCTCCCTTGGCAATCAAAGAAGCAACGCCTGGTCGGTCCCCGGTGATCGAAGCGTCGTTAGCAGCAGCGCCCGACCGGCTCCCCAGGCGATGAAAGTCGCCGCCGGTCGGCCCGCGAGTGCGGGATGGGGAGGGGCTCCTAGGCTACTGCGCTGCCGGAGGAGTAGCTGCAGGCTGACGACGTGGTAGCACACCTGAACTATTAGATATTTAGTTTTTGTGGGACCCACCAGTCAGGACTGACGTGGAAGCACGCGTGAACTATTTGCTGGGCTCTTGGTGTCCCTGGGTGTCACGTCACCAAGTCGGTGTGGGGTACCGCAGTCAGATTCGCTGTTAATTCTGATTTAGACGCAAATTTGACGTGGGCCCACCTGTCAGACCAATAAAAAAAATCAAAATATGTTCAACTCGCCAGCACCACCACCGCCGCTAGGAGTAATCTCCGCGGCCGTGCTCTTCTTCGCCGACGTGCTCTCGGCTATCAATGTGCTCGTCTTCCGTTCGCCGAGATCCTGACCATCGCATTGCTTGTTTTCGGCCGCCATCGTGATCGTCTTCATGCCGCCACGCTCCCGGTCGTCGCGCTCATGGCTCCCTCGGCAACCGAAGAAGCAACGCCCGGTCGGTCCCTCGGCGATCGAAGCGTCGTTAGCAGCAGTGTCGGTCGACTCCCCAAGCGACGAAAGCGGCCGGTCGGCCCGCGAGCGCGGGGATGGGGAGGGGCTCCTAGGCTGCTGCACTGCCGGAGGAGTAGGTGCAAGGCGAGGCCGGCTGCCACAAACGGATGCGACGAGACATCTAGTGTTTTTGTTGTTGGGCTCTTGGTGTCTTTGGGTGTCACGTCAGCAAGGTAGGGTGGGTACCGTAGTCAGATTCGCTATTAATTCTAATTTAGACGCATATTCGTGCACATTGCAAAAAAAAAATGTGGTAGTTGTTTGTGATTTGACCGAAAACTGGTAGTATTCCAAAATTTAGCTCGGATAGTGGTAGTTCTATGGAATTAACTCTTTCCATGATAATAATCCTATTGGTGACCAAATTGAGTCACCGGCTTTGATCTCTTTTGGTTCATTTTCTCCAACGCCGGTGAGTGCTCCAATCACGGCGAACGTGCATACTTAATTTTAGAGATAAATGGAAATTTGCAGAAATTTTGTTTATAAATAAGAGGATGAAAAGAAGTATTCAAGAAAACTGAAGAGGTGTTCATGTTCTTTTGTGATTGTGTTACAGCGTGCTTGTAAGAGTCAACAACTTTGTATCATCTCATAATATGAATGCAGAAAATCTCAAAAAAGAAAAAAAAACTGAAGATGTTGAAATGAAAATTAACCAAAAAGCAACTCCAAAAGCCGGGCAAGGAACCGTCGTCCCCTTCCTCTTCGGACCTCCTCCCTCTCCCGGACTCGACCATGGTCCATGGCTCATCGTCAGCCTGGGGCCATCGGCTCCCGTCGGAATCCCGGCGCTCAGGTGAAAGGACAATGATGTCGCCTAGAGGGGGGGGGTGAATAGGCGATTAAAACTTTTCCGGTTAAAGGCTTGCTAATTGCGGAATAAAACTATGTGTTTAAATTAACAAGCCAACAACCTAAATAAACTAGGCTCACCTATGTGCACCAACAACTTATGCTAAACAAGACAAGCAACAATGTGATAGCAATATAGAATACTTCAAGCACGAAGGCTATCACAATGTAAAGTGCATAAGTAAAAAGCTCGGGTATAGAAATAACCGAAGCACGCGGAGACGAGGATGTATTCCCGAGTTCCTCCTTGAAAGGGAGTACGTCTCGTTGGAGAGGTGTGAACCGACACAACGGTTCAACAACCACAAAGGTTTCACCCTCTTCTCCGATGAACCGCACCACAAAGGTTTGGTTCACCTTCCACTATCGGTATTCCTTCGAGGCGGAATCCGGAGCCTTTCAACAACAATCCGGGGCACAACCCACAATGGGTTGGGGGCTCCCGAATGGCTCTCAACAACAATCCGAGGCACAACCCACAAAGGGATTGGGGGCTCCCGAACGGCTTCAAGTGACCACACAAGGGTCCAACCACCACAAAGGCGTCTAGGGCCCGAAGACCCAAGAGTAACAAGTTCACAAGATTTCAACTTCCACGAATCCTCGTGGAGAGCACACCGATGCACCAAATGCAAAAGGCAAGAGCACAAGTGCTCAAGTCCTCCACTCTCAAATTCCAACAAAGCAACAAATGCTTATGGGGGAATAAGAGAGGAAGAACAAAGAGGAGAACCACTCAAGAACTCCAAGAACTAGATCCACTAGGTTCCCCTCACTTAGAGGAGATATTGATTGGTGGAAATGTAGATCTAGCTCTTCTCCTTCAATCCTCCAAAGATCATAGAGTTTGGGTGGAGGGATTGGGAGATAACAAGGAAATGAGCTTGCAACAATGGAGGAGAGAGAAAGCAAAGGTTGCTGGGCTGAGCTAACTGGCTGGAGGAAGGTGGAGGGGTATTTATACCCCTCCCAGAAAAAGAGCCGTTGCAGCCAGATATCACACCGGAGTTTCCGGCCCTAGTGACCGGAAACTCCGGTCCGGGGCGGAAACTCCGCCCCCCCGGGGGCGGAAACTCCGGCCCCCACCAGGGGGTGAACCATTTCCAGACGAGAGAAGCACAGGCAGAAACTCCGGCCCCTGGGACCGGAAACTCCGGCCCCTTGGGCCGGAAACTCCGGCCCCACCAGGGGCTGAACAAGAAAAACACTCTCGAGGAAAACCAAGGACCGGAGACTCCGGTCCAGAAGACCGGAGACTCCGGCCTGAAAACAGTGAAACTGCAAAACCTGAAATGCAATAACTTTCTCGTATGAACTCCAAAACAGGTGAATCCAATTGCGTTGGAAAGGTAACGGCGAGTGTTATCACACAGAAAGTGGAAATATTAAGGGTCACAAATATAGAGGGGATACCACACATGGGAAGGTGTGGACCCTAACTCGAAGGTGGACCGGTAATATTTCCAACACGAAAACGCAACAAGTTTTCAATAAGAAATCCGTTTTCGAAGAACTTGGGCTTGTCATGAAGATCACGACAAGCACCAAAACCCAACAAGGAGAAAAGCCAAATAAGAACCAAGAAAGATGATATGCCAATTATGCAAAGGTATGAGCTCTCCACAAAAGATGCGATCAAGTTGCTCACTTGAGAACCCCTCTTGATAGTACGCCGTCTATCCTAAAACCCGGTCTCCCACTAACAACATGAGACCGGTAAAATTGAAAACCTATCAAGATCATACCTTTGCCTTGCGCATTCCACTTGAGCTCGATGATGACGATCTTGACTCTCTCAAGTTGGAACACCTTTCTTGATTGTGCTTGCTAGCACATGCTTGATGAAGACTTCTCCAAATGCTCCCCCATACTCCATTATGGGAAAGCCTCGCTAAGCTCCGTCTTTATGTCTCCTTTGCACTTCATCATCTACACATGACCATTCTTCATATAAACCCTTAAATAGAGCATTGGTCATCATGCCATCTTCAAGAGTCCAACACATGAACTCCAATGGACAAGATCTATAAGAATATCTCAATGTACACATTAGTCCATAAGGAGTGTCATTAATTACCAAAAACCACACATGGGGCAACCATGCACTTTCATCAGGCCCGCGTGCGAAGGCCCCTACGATTCTCCATTCGAGCCCAAGTCGAGGTGGAGATATGCGCAAGCGGCGGAGGGAACACTTGCCCCAGATGAGTGCAGAGGGGTATCTTTATGATATTTTAGTTAACCTAGATCACGATTCTTCTGCTAAGGCCTAACGTTTAGCAAGAACGGCAGATATTTATCCTTTTTTTTCCTTTTTTAGGGGAAACGGCAGTGACCCTTTTGGTGCTAGCAGTTTGGAGGGTTGGGCGATTTTTTTTGTTTGTTTTGGCTGTATGCAGTTTACATCGATGCATCTAATGGAGTATCTCTCAATGTTTGCGCACATTTCCTCTGACTTATTTTTTCTTCCAAATGTGCTCATTGCAGCTTGAGCAATTTCGGGGCTTATGTCTGAAACATTGGTGGACTATTACAGTTTACAAGTTTTGTCGACAGTTTGAGAATTAGGTAATTTCTCTACTTTTTTCTCTGTGCGTATTGTAGGAACCATACCATGACATCTTTCTGTACCTTTACGCCTGGGTTTTTCAGATTTCAAGTATTAGGAGAGTGTAGAGAGGGTGTTGTAAACGATAGCAAAGAAACGACGAAGAGCGAACGATCAAATCAATGGGGACACGAGATTTTAACGTGGAAAACCCTCCAACAATAGAGGAGAAAAAACCACGGGCGCCAGCCAGCAATACTTCACTATATCGGGTGAGGTTACAAACGCCGTGGGTTTACAATGTGGCTTACCCCAAAACGGCGGCTTACAAGAGGAATATATAGAAGCATCAAACCCTAGGTCGGCTGCAGTCCAACCCGGAATCAATCCCACCTCGGCGGTAGTACCGCTTAACCCAGCGGTACTACCGCTGGGGTGGGCTGGTTCGTCTCTTCCCACCTCAGCGGTACCGGCGGCGGTACCGCCAGCGGTACCAGTCGGTACCGGACAAGTGCGTCAGACGGCCATTCTGGCGGTAGCGGTGGCGGCAGCTCTCGAGCGGTAGTACCGCTTAACCCAGCGGTACTACCGCTGGAATTTGGAACACCATAAAACAACACTCCACCTTGAGACAAATTCCATCTTGTAGCATGAAAGAGAACTTCACCCTGAAAACAACAAAGAAAACACCTTCGGCGCCAAATAGCCTCTTGGGCTAGACAGTGATACCAACTAAGCCCGAGCAAAGCTCGAACTTAGTAACAGGAACTGGCTTTGTCATCATATCAGCAGGATTATCATGAGTACTTATCTTGCATACCTTCAGTTTACCTTTTGCAACAACATCACGCACATAATGGTATTTGACGTCAATGTGCTTTGTTCTCTCATGGAACATCTGATCCTTGGTAAGGTAAATAGCACTCTGACTATCACAAAACAGGTTAATGCAAGTATCATCTCCACAAAGCTCAGCAAACAAACCTTTCAGCCAAACCGATTCTTTACATGCTTCAGCAATAGCCATGTACTCTGCTTCAGTGGTAGACTGGGCAACAACAGATTGTAACGTTGCCCTCCAACTCACGGCACAACCACCAAGCGTGAACACATAACCTGTGAGGGATCTCCTCTTATCCAAATCGGCAGCAAAATCTGAATCCACATAGCCTACGAGTCCCTCATCAGTCTTGCCGAACTTGAGGCAAGCATTGGATGTGCCACGAAGGTACCTGAAAATCCACTGAACAGCCTTCCAATGTTCTTTACCAGGATTAGCCATATATCTACTAACCAAACTCATAGCATATGATAAATCTGGACGTGAGCAAACCATGGCATACATTAAAGAACCAACAGCACTAGAATATGGAACTCTAGACATGTACTCAAAATCCTCATCCGTACTAGGACATTGTTCAGCTGACAATTTAAAGTGAGGAGCAATAGGAGTACTAACAGACTTTGCATCATGCATGTTAAAACGATGAAGAACTTTCTTAATGTAATTTTGCTGACTAAGAAACAACAAACCAGAATTTCTGTCACGGGTAATCTCCATACCTAGAATTTTCTTAGCAGCACCAAGATCCTTCATCTCAAACTCGCTACTCAACTGTGACTTGAGAGCAGCGATATCTTTCTTGCTCTTGGCAGCAATCAACATATCATCAACATATAATAACAGGTATATAGGTGATCCATTAACAAACTTAATGTACACACAGCTATCAAATTCAGACCTCTTAAAGCCATGTGACAACATAAAAGAATCAAACCTTTTATACCACTGACGAGGAGATTGTTTCAAACCGTATAAGGACCTTTTCAACTTACACACAAGATCCTCCTTACCAGGCACTATGAACCCTTCTGGCTGGTCCATGTATATCTCCTCCTCCAACTCTCCATGCAGAAACGCAGTCTTTACATCTAACTGCTCAAGCTCAAGATCACGCATAGCAACAATACCAAAGAATGTACGAATTGAACTATGCTTAACAACTGGAGAGAAAACATCATTATAATCAACACCTGGAATTTGACTGAAGCCTTTTGCAACTAACCTTGCCTTAAACCTCGGAGGCTCGCTAGGAGATAAACCCTCCTTTCTCTTGAAGATCCACTTACAGCGGACTGCCTTCTTTTTCTTAGGCAAGCGCACAACTTCCCATGTGCCATTCTTATCGAGTGACTGCATTTCTTCTTGCATAGCAGCAAGCCACTTCTCGCGGTCACCGGAACCAATAGCTTCAGTATAGGTGGACGGCTCATGTCCGTGCTCCACCTGTTCTGCACAACTCAGAGCATAATCAACAATGTTACACTCTTCAATTAAACGTGGTCGAGGACCACAATTCCTCCTGTTCCTACGAGCAGCAATAGACTGTTGTGGCTGCAAAACAGGGGGTGAGTTCTGAACATTATTATTATCAGAATCAGAAGAATCAGAATCATCAGAACCAGCAGAATCAGGATCAGAATCATCTGAAGTAGCAGCACCATCATTGTCAACAGTGACATTTTCTTTTCAACAGAGTGCTCCACCTCGACACGAACCTGCTCCTCAGAAAAATCTGGCAAAACATCTGAGGACAACTTATCAAAGTACATAACAGATTCATTGAAAACAACACTCCTGCTCATAAAAGCCTTTAGTTTCGGGATTCCACAACTTGTATCCTTTTACACCCGAACCATAACCAATGAACACACACTTAATAGCTCTCGGCTCTAACTTTCCATTATCAACATGAGCATAAGCAGTGCAGCCGAAAACTTTAAGTTGTGAATAATCAGCAGGAGTACTGACCATACCTCAATGGGAGTTTTCTTGTCGAGGGGAATAGATGGTGACCTGTTTATCAAGTAGCAGGCGGTGGCAGCCGCCTCAGCCCAAAAACGCTTACTCATGCGAGCGTTGGAGATCATGCAGCGAGCCTTGGAGATGATGGTCCTGTTCATCCGCTCCGCTACACCATTCTGCTGAGGCGTGTACGGGATGGTGAGGTGCCTGACAATGCCTTCTTTCCTGCAATAATCATTAAAGGCATTCGAACAAAATTCGCCACCATTGTCAGTACGAAGTAATTTCACCTTCCTTTCTGTTTGCCTTTCAATCATAGCTTTCCACTCTTTAAAAGCAGCAAACGTATCATCCTTATTTTTCATGAAATAAGGCCAAACTCTTCTAGAGTAATCATCAATAATGGTAAGCATATAACGAGCACCACCATAAGAGGGCTTACGAGATGGCCCCCAAACATCAGCATGTACATAATCAAGTGTACCTTTGGTGGTGTGAACAGAAGCATTAAACTTAACTCTTGTGTGCTTACCGAAAATGCAGTGTTCACAGAACTGCATCTTACCCAAACTGCATCCTTGCAGCAAGTCTCTCTTGATCAATTCTGCCATACCAAGTTCACTCATATGTCCAAGACGCTTATGCCAAAGGTTAGTTTTACTAGCGTCATCATGAGAAACAGCAGCAACAGTACCAGATAACGTGCTACCTCTAAGAACATATAACTTAGCAGAATTCATATCACCAACCATAACTATGAGAGAACCTTTTGATACCTTTAGGAGTTTATTTCCTCCTTTGTACTTGTACCCGTCACAGTCAAGGGTACTGAGCGAGATCAAATTTCTTGCCATGGTTGGTATGTGTTTCACTCCCGTCAACGTGCGTGTCATACCGTCATGTGTCTTGACCTGAACGGACCAACACCAACAATGTTGCATTGCTGGTCGTTCCCCACACGCACGAAATCTCCAGTCTGCACTAACTCATAAGAACTGAACCAATCTTTGTTACAGCAAATATGAAAAGAACATGCAGTATCTAGAATCCATTCATCCTGACGAGAAACACATGCAGCTAAAACAGCTAGGCATCGCCATCAGAACTACCATCAACAACATCAGCCTCACCGGTATTATTACCTTCATTATTTTTCGGTTGGTAAGTACCTTTTCTTTTCTCCTTGTTCTGCAACTTCCAACAATCATCAATGACATGATTAGATTTCTTACAATACCTGCAGAACTTGTCTCGTCCTTTGGACTTTGAGCGACTTCTGTCACCCTTGCTCTTATCTCTGTTGTTGTTGTGGTAGTGGTTATCTCGCTGCTCAGGCCTCCCTCGGACCTGCAAAGCATCGCCCTTGGAGGACGACGACTCCTCTTTCTGTACCATACCTTTCATCTTTTCCCTGGCAAGCAGGGCCTCATATACTTCCGCGGTGGTTAGTTCATCACGGCTTAACAGTATGGTATCACGAAAATTTGCAAAGGAATTTGGCAGCGAGCATAGAAGTAAAAGTGCTAGATCTTCATCATCGTACTTTACCTCCATCGACACTAGGTCAGAAACGATCTCCTTAAAGATCGATAAGTGATTCATTACCGAACCACCTTCTTGCAACTTGTGCGTGAACAACTTCATCTTCACATGCATCTTGCTGGTGAGATCTTTGGACATGCAGATCGACTCCAGCTTAGCCCACAGTGCCGCTGCGGTTTTCTCCTGGAGTACTTCTTGCAGAATATCATTAGATAGATGAAGTTGAATAAGCGATAAAGCCTTACGGTCTTTCCGCTTCTCATCGGCGGTCCATGCCGCCGCATCCTTGTCGCCGAATTTCTCCAGCGCCTCGTCAAGATCATTGGACTGTGCGAGGATCGCACGCATCTTGACCTGCCACAGCGAAAATCTCGTCTTGTAGTCCAGCGCCGGTAGATCGAACTTCATCGATGCCATCCAAAACCCTAATCTGAAAACAGATCTGAAACAGGGCTCTGATACCACTTGTTGTAAACGATAGCAAAGAAACGACGAAGAGCGGAACGATCAAACCAAAGGGGACACGAGATTTAACGTGGAAAACCTCTCCAAACAAAGGAGAGAAAAAACCACGGGCGCCAGCCAGCAATACTTCACTATATCGGGTGAGGTTACAAACGCCGTGGGTTTACAATGTGTGGCTTACCCCAAAACGGCGGCTTACAAGAGGAATATATAGAAGCATAAAACCCTAGGTCGGCTGCAGTCCAACCCGGAATCAATCCCACCTCGGCGGTAGTACCGCTTAACCCAGCGGTACTACCGCTGGGGTGGGCTGGTTCGTCTCTTCCCACCTCAGCGGTACCGGCGGCGGTACCGCCAGCGGTACCAGTCGGTACCGGACAAGTGCGTCAGACGGCCATTCTGGCGGTAGCGGCGGCAGTAGCAGTGACGGCAGCTCTCGAGCGGTAGTACCGCTTAACCCAGCGGTACTACCGCTGGAATTTGGAACACCATAAAACAACAGAGGGAGTATTATTTGTAATTCTTGGTCGCCTGCACCTTAACATAAGGTAGCCGGTAGCAGACTATTCTGCAGATATTATGAATCCTCCTATGCTATACAATTGCCTATGATCTCTCCGTTCTTGGCATCTCTTTGTGTAGCTAGGACAAATAAATGCACATGTTGTGCGAGTATTGTTTACTTCTGCAGTGAATGCTGATAGCATCCTCATACCATTTGCGTGGAAGATGCCACCAGCTACTTCTGTAATTCATTTATATGGAATGTGACACTATCTTTTTCTGTGGTTCAGTGGGATTTTGGTTCTCCTTCAACATGTCAGCTTCTGCAATGTGTCCATATCCGCCCTGTTGGGAATTTGATACTCAATGGTATAGTGTGTGCTTACTACGGAAGGATCAAGAATGTCTGGTTTGATCTATTATTTTTGGATCTATTGTGGTGGATGGTTTGGATTCTTCAAGGTAAAATCTGGAGTATGTGGTTGTGGTTTTATCATACAAATCGCCGTGAGATTTAGTCAGTCTATGACTACGTAAGGAGTTTTGAAGGGAGCAAATGGAACTGATTTATGTGTCTTCTGTTGGATACTTTCTGCGCCTGGAGCCTCTGTAGATCAACTAATTATTTTCGGAAGTAGTACCTCTCCTCTGTTGAACACTGTCTGCGCTTGGAGCCTTTATGGAGTTACAAGAGCATCTACATGTCTGGTCCTCCGAAACAATCATACACAGGGTTCATGAAAATGACAGAGATTGTTGCCGTATCTACTTCAACAAGAGCAAGTGAACAAGATCCCAAGAACCGTAAGCCTTTATTTATAGCCTTTACTTATCACATGTCACAAGAAAATACATTCTAGTAGTAGGCATGAAAACACAGTGGTGTGCAAATATGAATCTGCTGTATTGAGGACATGAGGAATACAACATAAGCTCACAAGAGGGCTGGACACTTAGCTAAGAATGGAAACCATGCTGGGATGGGGATATAAAAGTTCCTTCTCCCTGTGTCCGCTGGAAAGATATTTGATGTTGTTCGTTAACAGTTTGAAAGCAGATTTAATCAGTAGCCAACCAACGAGTAGTTAATATTGATTGCAGTTCATTCACTTCTCTACTCTGGTATGGTGCTGATGTTTGAGTTTGGACTTTATATCTTATCACCATACTTTGCTTTTCTAGCAAATGTATTAATTACATCTGCTCGTGATTAACAATTAAAAAAAATGCTCTCTTTGTTTGGAAATACAGCGCATAATTTGACAAGGTTGAGCTTTCGACCACCAATTAATCCAAGAATAATATGTGGGCTATTTTTGTATGTTACAAACAACCTATACCATTGAACTCATGTTCGGAAGTACTTCTCATTTAGCAGGTTAGTTCGTTTGTGTTTCTTTGTTTTCTTTCGCCTGTTGGATTTGTTCTGTTTGCTAGAGCTTCCCATCATTTGGAAGCGCTGCTTCTAGTACAA
The DNA here is from genome assembly GCA_947311845.1 of Poa pratensis. Taxonomy (NCBI): domain Eukaryota; kingdom Viridiplantae; phylum Streptophyta; class Magnoliopsida; order Poales; family Poaceae; genus Poa; species Poa pratensis. The sequence goes on from CAMZMU010000052.1 coordinate 120,180,865, forward strand.
ATTGAAACACATTTTGATGCATGTTCAATAAAGACTGCATTAGATGATTGTGATTTTGTAACTACGAACATAATAGTTTGCCATTAATTTATGTTTAAAAGTTAAACTAGGACAGTCAAACTATCCCTAAATTTTAAACAGAGGAATTATGGATTTTGTCATAAGAACAAATGTGCTGACACTGGTTGGCCAGTAAATTCGAGGAGGCTGCCGCCACATTCACGGCAGCTAAATTCTTTAACCTCCACCCCCTGTAGTGCAGCTTAGCCTAGCTCGTCTGCTGTTCCTGTTTTGGCCTTGTTTTAATTTTGGATTGCTTTCTGTTTATTTGTCTAGTTAGCCGCCTAGGTTTTTGTTTTTGGTCTCTGCCTGCAGTTTTGTTTGTTTTGTCTGTCCTTATTATTTTGGCACCTTCTTGGCATTTTTCTTCTAATACAAACTGTGGGTGAGGAAAAGTAAATTATCTTTGTTGTACTAATTAGTTTTTATATACGTTGTCATCATGGTTTTTTCAGAATATGAGCTTTCCAATTCATAAGTCGATTAATATGCACTACTTGGAAGTGAGTTGCTCATAAACAAGACTTGCACTCGGACAAATAATGGATTATGAGCTACTTACAAAATGTTGCTCTCAGGATGATGGCAACTGATAGCATTATGTGCTAGTTGTTTTGTATGTGTGGACTTGTAGTCTCATGTGCCTCTTTATCTACATTGATGTTAGTGAATGCCTTCTGTAGTATCAAAATATGAGTCAGTAGGAAGTAGCATAGAATAGGCAAGAATCTTTGATCGATCCTGCTGATGCTATCACTCCTATGAATATGAATATCCACCTGCCTATTTATAGCCCTCTTATTGTGAGGCATGCCACAGGCAGACAGACGAGCAGTAAGGACGAGGAAAAAGAAGCACCATGGCACTTGGAGTCTTTGTGGATTGGAGGGGAAACGCCATCAATAGAGAGGTGCACGGTGGAGTCAGAGCAGCCTGGTTTTTGTATGGTAATTAAGTCAATACACACCAAGTCCTTATTTGCAACTTGCATGCATGGTTACATATGAGAGGGCATGCAATATCTCACCGCAAGCTTTGGAGTTCAAACATTGAAGCATTTTTGTATGCTGTTTACCCTTGCAGTTTTGACTGTGGTAACAAACGTGGTTATAGTCCCGAACGTGCTGAATATGGTTACTTATCTCCATGGAACAATGCATATGGGGGTTTCGGGCTCTGTAACTACAGCCGCTAATTTTTTCGGTGCCACATCTGGATTTGCAATGATCGGAGCTTTCCTGTCAGACTCCTATATTACTCGCTCTCGAACTATGCTCCTCTTTGGTCTTATGTTTCTGGTAATTTGCATCTTTATCTGCTCAGTTATGTACACGTTTTCTAATTTTCTGTGTATCCAAACTATTTTTTCTTACCTACATCTTTTCCTGTTTATTTTAACAAGAACCTGCTAATAATTTAGACGGCAATTGTACCTGCATGTATTTATCATATCAATTTTTTTTTAAACAAGTGGCTATATCATTTTAAAAAGTGAATATGAAATCTCAGTATCCTAAAAGATACCCTTAGATAAGTGCTAACGATGATTAACCATACTATCATAAATTTGATTTTCTTTGTTGTAATTATCACTACTAGGAAACATGCTATTAGTGGCGCACCACCAGAACATTCTGTGGCGCACCACCAGGATTTCCTGGTGCGCCACAGAATCGGCGCCACTAAATTACATATTTCTGTGGCGCACGGTGCCGTGCGCCACATAATTCCTTATTTCTGTGGCGCACGGCTTCTGGTGCGCCATAGAAATATGCTGGCTGGGGGGCACACAGAGACTTTCTGTGGCGCACTGCCCCACGGTGCGCCACAGAAAGTGGTGCGCCACAAAAACTTTTACGGTGCGCCACAGAAATAAGAAACAGTAATACATGTTTTTTTTATTTTTGCTGTACAAATACAGATATATACAGGATTTATACAGATTTATACAGAAATACAGGTATATTTGACAGGTATATAAACAGAAACACATTAATCACTATTTCATCACACATATTACTTAGTGTGCCCAAGATACATACAAATAGTTAGAAAAGTGTCAAATGTTTACACAATTAGTTTCGATACAAACAAAAATACATGACTTCACGTTACACATTACAAACCAAGTGTTCACCGCCTAATTAGGATCAAATTTAGTACACATCGGCGATCATGGTTTCGTCTTCTGCTTCAGGGGCGACGGGAACGGTAGAATGTCCCCTTTCGTCCTCCACTCCCTGGTGTCACCTTGCGCCTTTAGTCGTTCTTGTATCTCCCTCTGACTCAACTCTGAAGATGGTTTGGAATCTATATTGGTTAGTGATATACATAGAGTATAATATGTAACCCTACACATGCACTTCTACAAAAAAGTACACACTAGCTAGTAATGCTTATAATACATCCTACCTCTAGGCAAGTGGTAGGACCCTGAGGAGTGAATGACATCGTCCATCATGATCGTTGTTAAATGCAGCTTGATGCGATGGAAGTGGCCTCTATAATCAGAATCGGTCATCTCATCCGCGTCCTTGGTGTATTCCGCGAGACCAGTTGGAAGCCTCGATTTCTCGCAATCCCGGACAAGCCCTTTAAGGTGATAGAGGGCGTACCAGGCGTCCTTCTCGCTGTGATCCCGTTGCTTGATGCAATGGAATGCGGTCCCATGCAAGAACTTGTGTGTGTTGTCGTCCTTGAAAAATTGCGAGTTCTTTTTGAAGTGGCCGCCGTTTTTGGCATAGGCCTCGAGAGCGTCATCGAGAAGAGCTTTTAATCTGCTGTAATCTCTTGGTCGGACTTTATCCCCCGAGTCAAAATAAGTAGCAACGGACCACTGCGGGCCTACGTGGACGAGTGCGCAGTGTTTGTCCCTGCTCAACACAATTGAAGTGGAATGTTGGGCAAAGGATCATGGAAGAAATGTATAAGATGGCATAAGATAGGACGGTGGCTAGCGGATATGTACTTACTCGAAAAAGAAAGGCAGAAGATGAGCGGTCTTGTCCTTGTTGGCCAGGAAGAAACTTGTGAGGTACTCCAGGGCCGCTTCACGTGTCTTTGATCCTGGCGAAAGATGGCTATCGCGCATGTAGTAGGGATCCACTACCGTGACGTGCGGGATAGCATCTCTCCTGATCTTCATCGCCTGATCGAGCGCAAATAGGCGGACCAAGTTATAGTCCATCCGTTTCTCGTGAAACAGGTCGAAGATGTCCTCGTACGCTATAAAGAACACTTCCGCAGGGTCTTGCTGGACGAAGTTCACCATCTCTGGAGGCACCTTGACCGCGAACGCCGGGTAATTCGGCTTCTTCTCTTTAAGAAGCCTCTCCTCAAGAAACATGATACTGTTCTGCAAGGCAATCATTTTGCCTTCTGCAAGACGGGCAGAGTCCTCATCCAATATAGGTTTGCCAGCTTCATGAACTCGCAGGTAGCCCTCCTCATTGAGTGGAACCTTGTCTTCAAGACCCCGGATCTGAGGAGCTGGCTGGCTATTAGAGGCTCTACCTTTTCTCTTCCTGTGCTTCTTTGGCTTCTTCGCCTCTGGGGATAGTGGGGGTGCAGTGAACCCCGCTCTAACAGTTGATTGCAATGTGTTAGGGCTGAAAATTTTACCTGGTTCAGCTTGATCAACGCCGGCATCCGGAGGCGTGAAGTCGGTGAAGGCCAGGCGCTGTGTGCATGAAGCTGGACGATCACGAGCAGGTTGAGATTGGTGGTCGCGGAAGGCTTCTTCATCCACTCGAGGCATGTACATATCATCCGAGGTGGCGCCCGTGTTGATAAAGTCCGCGACGTTTACATCATTGTCGTCGTCGTCGTCGTTGTCAACAAGTTGAGGAGCAACGGCTTTGTCCTAAACATAAACAATATATAGCACATCCGTTGATGGTCAGGAAAGTCTGAAAGTTGGGGAATTCGGAAAGTCAGAACTAACCTTGGATGGTTGCGTTGAAGACATTCCCAACAACTGTGCGTGGCGGTTGGTGGTGGGGATGACCGGCGGCGGTAGCTTCCGGCCGTAGGTTGGGACGACAGGCGGTAGTTTCCGGCCGGCGGTAGCGGCGACCGTCTGTTCCTTCTGGGTGTTGGTGACGGCTGCTTGTGGCGCCGGTTCATCCGCACCATCAATTTTTGTCCGCCTCAACGGGGGCCGAACGATCGGGGCCTGGGGGAGCTCACGGGAGCTCACCAGGGGCGTCTTCTTGCCTAGCCGCACACACAAGCACCTGTACAACCAAAAAAAGGATCGTGTCAACATGGTTACAAAATTAACAAGGGGAGAAAGTGGATACATACTAACCTAACACAAGATTCAAGAACACACATGATTATCACACACAAGAACACTAAAAATGCAGTAGATGTTTTGCAAGCTCCAATATTTCATATCATGATACTAAAATTCAAACCGAATTCAAATTTGGATCGAATTGTGGTGCAAACCTCACACAAACCCTAACCTAAAACTACCCCTCATCTACCCTATAACCACACTAGTGCCTTGTGTGCACTTGTGGAATGCCGGACACACACGCACACACGCACTGTGGACACACACGCCATACTAGTACTAGCTACTTGTGATGACCAAATTTCAAAAATCTCACATGCTTGTGCTAACTACAGCTACTTGTGATGACCAAATTTCACATGCTTGCTGGCTCTACTTGCTGAATTTCTTCCCCAAATCTCACTGCCATCATTTCCTATCGGGGAGGCAAAGTGTCGAACACGTTGCGTGCAGTTTTTGGGAGGGGAAGGAGGAGGAAGAGAGGGAAGCTCACCGGGCAGGGAAGGGGAGGGGGGAGGGAGGCGACGTCGTGGAGGTGTAGCCGGCGTCGGCGTCGTGGAGGGCGGCGCCGGTGTCGGCGTCGTGGAGGCGAGGTCACGGGAGACCAAGCTAGGGCACGGGCACACGGGCACGGCGAGGTCACGGGCGCACGGGCACGGCGAGGGAGCGTGGTGGGCGGCGCTGGAGCACGGCGAGGGAGCGTGGTGGGCGGCGCTGGAGCACGGCGAGGGAGCGTGGTGGCCGGGCGGCGCTGGTCTCCTCTGTGAACAGTTAGCGCGCGCGGGGAAAGAAATTTGGGGAAGAAAGAGAGGCGCGGGGCCAGACCCACCTGTTAGTGGGCGCCAAAATTTCGGTGGCGCACCGTGGTGGGGATGCGCCACAGAATTAAGATAATTCCGTGGCGCATCCAGGGGAGGGATGCGCCACAGAATTAAGAGGGGCAGGGCTGGGCGGGCCCACATGTCTGTGGGCACCAACTTTCTGTGGCGCATCCCCTGTTGAGATGCGCCACAGAATTAGTAAGATTCTGTGGCGCATCCTTAGGGAAGATGCGCCACAGAATTAATTGGCCTGAGACTTAGTGGTTCCTGTGTGCTGTTTCATGTTACACAAACACACAAACACAATGTATTTGGTACATATATTTTAGTTCATTGAATATATATATATATATGGTCTTGCATTGTCTCACACACAATGTCATACATATTCATTGAATAAATATATATAGTTGCATTTTCACACACACATACATATTTAGCTTCTCTTCTTTCCCTTCTTCACGTTTGAAAACTTTAGGCCGGTGACCTTGAGATTTCTTCGTGTGAACGGACAACCTATCCTAGGTAGGGAGGTCTTCCTTGTTTGTGTACTAGTAGTAGGCATGTCGAAGAACTTGTCGAATTCCTCCTCGATCTTTGGCTCGTTGTCCAATTCTTGCTCGGTGGCGCCTCCTTCCATTCCGATGATGCTCCTCTTGCCCCTCCTCATGACAACACGGCTAGGCTTTGACGGGTCGGTAATGAAGAAGCATTGCTCAACTTGGCTAGCGAGTACCCATGGCTCATTTTTCGCGGAGGCGTTCTTCGATTTGGCATCGGGTATAACCATGGTGGTGAAATACCGGCCTTCTTTGACGACGTCCTTGGCCCATCTTACATGGAACATTGGCACCAACTCTCCAGAGTAGTTGAGCTCCCATATCTCCTCAATCCTTCCGAAGTATCTTTCCTTGACAGTAGCCTCCTCATCGCCGTAGGATAGCATAGTTACTCCTGAGTTTTGATATTCCGACTTCTTGTCCTTTTCCTCGGTGCAGAATCTGTAGCCGTTGATGTCGTACGTCTGATAGGTCTTTACGTTGTGACCGGGACCGCGTGATAAGGAGAATATGAGTTTTTCATCTTCTGTAGATGGCACTTTACTTTGTGCTAGCTCCATTTGCTTTTTCTTGAACCAACGCGTGAAGCTGGAGTTGTGCTCTCTGGTTACGTCTCCCTTCTTCCTCGGTCGGCCCAGTTTGATGAAATGTTGCTCGAGTAAGCATTTGTGCTCTTCCACACAAGTTTCGATCAACTGTAAGTGTTGAAGCGCGACACGGTGAGCCCTGTCGTAGTCGTCCTTTCGACCCTGCATGCTGACAAAGATTGAGTTGCTGCCCTCTCGGTGACCGTATCCATTGAGCCCGCCGAAGTGTTTCCTCGTGGGCAGACCTACATCCTGGTTCTCGGTGCTTAGATAATTCTGGCAGAAGGAGATGCACTCGTAGGTTAGAAAGCCCTTGGCCATGCTTGCGTCTGGATGGGACCTGTTGCGGACGTATCCTTTCATGACACCGTTCATCCTTTCGAACGGCATCATGTAGTGCATGAACATTGGCCCGAGCTGCCTGATGTCATCAACGACATGGAGAAGGAGATGCACGCAGATATCAAAGAATGCTGGCGGGAAGTAAATCTCGAGCTCGCATAGTATCAGCACGATCTCTTCCTGTAGCCTGTCGAGCTGCTTCACGCCGATCGACTTCCTGTTGATGACGTCGAAAAAGTTGCAAAGGGCAAGCAGCGTATCACGGACGTGCTCTTCCATTATCCCTCGAATCGCAACGGGAAGTATCTGCGTCAACATCACGTGACAGTCGTGAGACTTCATCCCGCTAAACCTCTTCTTCGTTCCGTCCAGATATCTGCTTATCTGCCCCGCGTAACCATGAGGAAATTTGACTCCTAGGAGACACATGTAGAATTGCTCGAGCTCCTTCGGACTCATAGTGAAGCATGTAGCGGGAAGCACCAAAGTGTTCTTCTTTACCCTTTTGCGACGACCTTGAGTCCCTTCCGTCTGATCATCATCATCATCATCGTCATCGCTGTCGGGAGCGTGAAGATCTTTCCTGACACCAAGCCATTTCAGATCGTATCTTGCTTTCGTCCCATCCTTGCCCTTTTCCGGCATGTTGGAAAGAGTGCCAAGCAGAGCCTCGGTGACATTCTTCGTAATGTGCATCATATCGAGGCTATGTGGCGTCTTGAGGACCTTCCAGTAGGGCAAGTTGTGGAAAACAGCCCTCGCTTTCCATACACCCAGCAGCGGATCTACCTTCGGTCGTTTCTTTCCCGGCGCAGGGCACTCGTTCCAATTCTTCAATAGCTCGTCGATTTCTGTGCCGCTCCTCGGCCTCGGGGCTTCTTCGGGCTCCTCCTTACCATTGAACAGGTCACCGCGTTTCCTCCACGGGTGATCCATGCGAAGCCACCTTCGAGCCCCTGGGAACACGGTTTTTGAAGACCCGGGATTCCTTGGTAGCTGGAGATGCGGGGTCTTATCCATGCACCTGACACATGCGCAGAGTCCGTGGCCTACCTGGGCCGATACATATGAGCAACCAGGATAGTCCTGCACCGTCGTGAGCAATGCGGCTCTCATGGGGAAATAATCTCCAGTGTAGGCATCCCACGTACGGGCTGGCGTCGCCCACAACGTGGCTAATTCCTCTTGCAACAGCGCGAGATACAGATGTATGTCGACACCTGCTTGTTTCGGCCCCTGAATGAGAATAGTCATGTGTATATACCTTTGCTTCGTGCACAACCACGGGGGAAGGTTGTAAGGCCATACAAACACGGGCCAGGTGCTATGCGTGCTACTCTGGTTGCCGAACGGATTGAGTCCATCGGTGCTCATACCGAGCCTGACGTTCCTTGCGTCGCCTCCGAAATTGGTGACGGCGCCCAACTCTTGCCACTGGCTAGCGTCTGAAGGGTGTGTAAGGATCCTGCCCTTCTCCGGATCTTCTTCGGGCTTCTCCCTTTCCGCGTGCCATTGCATGAGCTTTGCTTCCTTAGGGTCCACGAAGTAACGCTGCAGACGGGGAGTGATAGGAAAGTACCATACCACTTTTTGAGGAACTTTCTTCCCATGGCGCTTGTACCATCCTTGGCCGCACACCGGACATGTGGTTCTGTCCTCGTACTCGCCCCGATAAATTGCACAATCATTGATGCAGGCGTGGTATTTAACGTGCGGTAGGTCAAGAGGGCACACGACTTTCTTGGCCTCCTCGATAGTAGTTGGCAATGTGTTCCCCTCGGGAAGACGCTCGTGGAAGAATTTCATGTTCTTGTTGAAGCTCACGTCGGTCCATTTGTTTCCCGACTTCATCTCCAGAGCATCAAGCGTTACTTGCAAGCGCGTATCCTGTGGCCGGCACCCTGGATACAACGGAGTCTTCCCGTCTATCTCCATTTGCGCCAGTTTGGATTTCTCTCTGACGGTCCTCGCCTCCTTGAGGAGCAGTTCTTGAACATGAGAATCCATCAAGGCCGACATTAGCGAGCTCTGCGGCGTGTTCGCGTCTTCTCCACCACCATCTTCTCCTTCATCATGACCATGTCCGTCGGCATCTCCTTCGTCACGATCATCTTGCCCGCCCTCGTCTTCAGGCGCAACATTTGTTGTGGGTGCTTCATCGAAGCCTTCTATGAAACCGCGCACGAGCAGGTGTTGCTCCAATTGTCCGGAATCAGGGTCCACCCATCTCACAAATTTGCAATCCCTACACGGACATCGTATATGGCTCTTGTTGGACCGAATCATTTCCGCCTTCGCTTCTTCCTTGTATTTGTTGATTCGACTGGAGCTCTGCTTTATGACCATGATCGCCTACACGGTATACATATAGAGTATGTGTTATTAAGTCGGAGATGTTCGACGAAAAAAATCGGCATGACTTCCCCTAAAAGTAGGACATATGTGGTGCAAAAATTTACCGAAATGGAAATGAATCAACATTTCGGCAAACATCCATGCACCACGTAGTAGATCTAGATCCATGCACCACATAAGGCAACAACATGGCACAACACACACAAACTTCATGTACACACACATACTCATCCAACAATACTCACGTAGTAGATCTAGATCTATTGCCGAGTCGACGTGACCGTGAACGATGAGAGAGATGTGTGGTGATAGAGAGAAAATAGTGGACAAAAAGAGAGGAGGAGAATATATATGGAGGCTCTCCCCAAGTCCTCACCAATTATATGACAAACAAAGGAGATTTCACAACATATAATGGAGTGTAGAATGGTCAAAATCGCATAGGAGAGAGGAGGAGCTCGAGCTAGATGCAAGGGGGAGAATGAAGAAGGTCACATGTGGGGAAAGTGGGTGTGCCACCTTTTTCTGGAATCTGGCAAAAATTATGTGGCGCACCGCCGCTGGTGCGCCACAGAAATAGTAGATTCTGTGGCGCATCCATAACGGTGCGCCACAGAATATTAAATTTCTGTGGCGCTGTGCGCGGTGCGCCACAGAAATTTAATATTCTGTGGCGCACCAGCCGCGGTGCGCCACAGAATTTAGTCAGATGGACCAGGTCTAATGATTGGAGGTGGGGCCCACAGACTTTCTGTGGCGCATGTCTTGCGGTGCGCCACAGAATATGTGGATTCTGTGGCGCATGTGCTCGTGGTGCGCCACAGAATTGTTTCTATGGCACACAATTTTTGTGGCGCATTTGCCACCGTGCTCCACAGAATATAATTCTGTGGCGCACCGCTTAGTGGTGCGCCACAGAATCACATGCTGTCTATAGCATGTTTCCTAGTAGTGTATTGTGTTGTGATCTCACCAACTTTAAAGAAGTTGTTGCCTATATTTCTGAAGTACAGTTGAAAAGAACTATAAATCGTAAAATTACCCTTAAATACCAGATTTCATTAACAAAATTAAACAATACAATTGTTTGAACAAAAGATGAAATGACATTCAACCATTTAGCCTGGCATCTAATAGACACCATAAGAAAAAACCCATTCTTGGGTGTACAAAATTTATAAGGGGCATGGTGAGGTTATAATGGTATCTAAATATACCTAAGCTAAAACAGCAATCTTCCTCTAACATACTTGCCCGATGTCGAAAATTAGAACTGCCTTATAACTTGTCATCTTTTCTTTGAGGAGCGATATAATAAACCTCAATTCATGACAAAGATATAATAACTACTCTGTCATATCCTTGACAATTAAACCCACTTATTAACGTTGATATGGAGGGCACCTGTTTCCGTGAAATCCTAGATTCCTAGTGTTGGTATCCCCTGTGTCTTATCCTATTAAGGCTATGTTATTGTCCTTGACAATGTTTACTTGTAAAAAAATCCCTAACAACTTGGGATGTAATTGAAATTTTTCTCTCTTTGCACTGGACATGTAAACTAGCCATTTTATGCACCTTCTGTAGGAAACTAAAGTTGTAACTTCATTATAGAGTCTAATCAAACATGCATTTGTGTAGGGATACGGATTGCTCGCACTACAAGCCTATTTACCCTCCCTCCATCCACCACCGTGCAATATTGAAGCAGAGCTAAACTGCAAAGAGGTCCATGGCCGGAATGCTGCCTTACTGTACATAGGCTTGTATATGAGTGCATTTGGTGATGGTTGTATACGTTCTTGCTTGTCATCCCTTGGAGCAAACCAATTTGACCATGAAGATCCCACTGAGTCTCGCCAGCAGTCCAGCTTCTTTAACTGGTATACCTTCGGAATCTCCTTTGGAGGCTTTGTGGGGCTGATTCTTATAGTTTGGCTCCAGAAATATAAAGGGTGGGATATCGGACTTGGTTTGTGTGCTGTCCTAATTCTTCTCGGATTGCTCATAGTAGCTGCTGGTCTCCCTTTCTACCGCAACCAAATACCAGAAGGAAGTCCTCTAACTCGAATACTGCAGGTTGTACTACTTCCTGGCTCAAAACATAAATCATCCCAGTTGTCAACAAATATGTTAGAATTATGAGATTACTTCAATATTTCCTCTCCCAGGTTCTTGTGGTTGCATTCAGGAACATGAAGCTTGAAGTTCCTGACAAACTGGAAGAAGCACAGATTAGCAATTCTGAGGTGGGGGCAGATTCTACTGAAGCAATCTCTCAAACAAATAGTTTGAAGTAAGACTCAACCTTTTTGTTTCTTTTGTGTGGACTAATCAAGTTGGCATAGAGAGTACCCGTAGAGTCTTAATAGTGGTTCCCTATTATAAACTCCTTCATGCATCTTACCAGATTCCTGGACAAAGCTTGCATCAACCGTGGTAAAAATGGAGCCTGGTCAGTTTGCAGTGCGACAAAGGTGGAGGAGACAAAGATTGTGCTCCGTTTTCTTCCTATCTTCATCAGTTCTGTGATTGGATATACATCGAATGTTATCCTCTTCACATTCACTGTGCAGCAAGGTGGCATGACGAACACAAGGCTGGGCACGATCCACGTTGAACCAGCAACCCTATTCGTCGTCCCCATAATATTCCAAATGCTAATGCTTGCCATCTATGATCAATTCATCGTTAGATTCTTGCGAAGGCGCACCGGCTACATTGGTGGCATCACCCATTTGCAGCGCATCGGTATAGGCTACGCCTCCATGGTACTTGCCTTGGTCATCGCAGCGGTTGTTGAGAAGAAGAGAAAGAAAGCTGTAGTGCAGATGTCACTTTTCTGGCTTGCACCTCAGTTCCTCCTGCTTGGCGTGTCAGACGTAACATCATTCACTGGGCTCCTTGAGTTCTTCAACAGTGAAGCGCCACGGGGCATGAAGTCAATTGCCACGGCATTGTTCTGGTGTGATCTAGGGCTCGCGTCATTGTTGGCCACATTCCTGGTAGATGCTGTGAACTGGGCGACAAGGCATGGTCACCAGGGAGGCTGGCTGGAGGGTACAAGCTTGAACAACAGCCATCTTGACCTTTTCTACTGGGTTGTGGCTGTAGTCGGACTGCTTGGCTTCTTCAACTACATATACTGGGCGAAGAAGTACGTGTACCGGCACAACCAACGCATCGCTGAGCCAACGGCGTGCGTTGGGCCAACGGTTGATCAGGATTCCCCTTGAAATATCACACATGCACGGTATATTACTTGGGAAAAGAGAAGGATGTGTGATTCACCATGTCACGGATTAGTCAAGTTTGCAAAGTACTGTACAAGTCTGCGCTAGTATTCTGCTGTCACATGCTGGTTGTTTGAATTCATCCTTGCTGCTCAACTGCTCAGTGCGTGAAGAAATAGCTATCGGCAAGTCGCCATAGTATGCACTGTGTTTCATGGATACTTCTTCACGGCAAAGTAATGTACAAGCTTGCACCAATCACTACAGGAAAACGGATAGTTGCCTACGGCTAAATGTATGCCGACGGCAAGCCGTAGGCATACGTTTGGCCGTCGGCATATAATTTGTATGCCTACGGCTTTTTAGAAAAGCTGTCGGCATACGTATGCCCGTCGGCAACTATGTTGTATGACTACGGCTTTTCAAAAAAGCCGTAGGCATATGTTTGGCTGTCGCCATACAAGTCTGCATCCGTTACCAAGATGACGGCACCACCTATACGCCGACGGCCATCTTATTTAGGCCGTCGGCATACAACTTTTTTTTCCAAATAAATAATCTGTGAGTTTGTATGCCTACGCCTTTTTGTGAATTAATTTTTTGAAAACTTTATCAAAACTCAAGTTTATGATTTATCTTATCAACTAATACACATAAAAGGACTCCATGCCAAATGATTTCTTTTTTTGAGTATTTTTTCACTTTCTTTTATTTTTTTGAAAAAACGGTCAAAATGGCCGCCATGTCTATTCATTGAAAGAGGTCAAATTATTCAAAACTATCGACGGTTCTGTGATATAACCACTACTTGTGTAACTTAAAATTATTTCTATCAAATTTTCAGAGCAAACTATCACACACTTGTAGTTCAAATTTGAATTACTTTTGGAAAATAGACATAAAGTCGTTTAAATAGGCAAAATTAGCTAGAAACCGAGAAAATTCCTAATATTTCTGGATTATTCATCAAATATGGTCTACTTTGTGAGATATTTGGATGGGTGCCATTTTGCATCATATTTTTTGTACTTGCTTCAGAAAAAATGTCATTTTTGACACTTAAAAAAAGGAAAATGATATTTATATAAGGAATTTGAAAAAACTCAGTTCTGCAACATTGTTTGTATTATCAAGATACATCTATGTGTCAAATATGGGCATATTATCATAAACCATGCCACGGGAATGATCATCGCTAGGTCATTTGATTCGAAACCTACACATGTTTATAGACGATTGACCTTTTTGTGAACTAATTTTCTGAAAACTTTGTCAAAACTCAAGTTTATTATTTTTCCTAGCAACTAGTACACACAAAAGGACTCCATGCCAAAGGATTTATTTTTTTGACTATTTTTTTACATTCTTTTATTTTTTTGAAAAAATGGTCAAAATGGTCGTCATGTCTATTCATTGAAAGGGGTCAAATTATTCAAAACTATCGACGATTTTGTGATATAACCACTACTTGTGTAACTTAAAATTATTTTTGTCAAATTTTCAGAGCAAACTATCACACACTTGTAGTTCAAATTTGAATTACTTTTGAAAAATAGGCATAAAGTCGTTTAAATAGGCAAAATTAGCTAGAAACCGAGAAAATTCATAATATTTCTGGATTATCCATAAAATATGGTCTACTTTGTGAGATATTTGGATGGGTGCCATTTTGCACCATATTTTTTTGTACTTGCTTCACAAAAAATGTCATTTTTGACACTTAAAAAAAGTAAAATGATATTTATATAACGAATTTGAAAAAACTCAGTTCCGCAACATTGTTTGTAATATCAAGATACATCTATGTGTCAAATATGGGCATATTATCACAAACTATGCCACGGGAATGATCATATCTAGGTCATTTGATTCGAAACCTACACATGTTTATAGATGATAGACCTTTTTGTGAAGTAATTGTTTGAAAACTTTGTTAAAACTCAAGTTTATTATTTTTCCTAGCAACTAGTGCACATAAAAGGACTCCATGCAAAAGGATTTCTTTTTGTGAGTATTTTTTCACTTTCTTTTATTTTTTGAAAAACAGTCAAAATGGCCGCCATGTCTATTCATTGAAAGGGTCAAATTATTCAAAACTATCGACGGTTCTGTGATATAACCACTACTTGTGTAACTTAAAATTATTTTTGTCAAATTTTCAGAGCAAACTATCACACACTTGTAGTTCAAATTTGAATTACTTTTGGAAAATAGGCATAAAGTCGTTTAAATAGGCAAAATTAGCTAGAAACCGAGAAAATTCCTAATATTTCTGGATTATCCATCAAATATGGTCTACTTTGTGAGATATTTGGATGGGTGCCATTTTGCACCATATTTTTTATACTTGCTTCAGAAAAAATGTCATTTTTGACACTTAAAAAAAGGAAAATCATATTTATATAAGGAATTTGAAAAAACTCAGTTCTGCAACATTGTTTGTAATATCAAGATACATCTATGTGTCAAATATGGGCATATTATCACAAACTATGCCACGAGAATGATCATAGCTAGGTCATTTGATTCGAAACCTACACATGTTTATAGATGATAGACCTTTTTGTCAAGTAATTTTTTGAAAACTTTGTCAAAACTCAAGTTTATTATTTTTCCTAGCAACTAGTACACATAAAATGACTCCATGCCGAAGGATTTCTTTTTTTGACTATTTTTTCACTTTTTTTTTGAAAAAACGGTCAAAATGGCCGCCATGTCTATTCATTGAAAGAGGTCGAATTTTTCAAAACTATCAACGGTTCTGTGATATTATCACTACTTGTGTATGTTAAAATAATTTTTGAAAAAAAATCAGAGCAAACTATCACACAGATGTAGTTCAAATGTGAATTATTTTCGGAAAATCGGAATAAAGTCATTTAAATAGGCGTAATTAGCTCGGAAGCGAGAAAATTCGTAATACTTGGGGATTATCCATAAAATATGGACTACATTGTGTGAATAATTGATGGGTGTCATTTGTCACCATATTTTTTGCAATTGCTTCACAAAAAAAGTCATTTTTGCCATTTATAAAATTTGACGGGTGCCATTTTGCACTATATTTTTTGCACTTGCTTCACAAAGTTGATATATTTATGATTAAATCTTAAGTGTGTACCTAAAAATGGTGCCTAAAATGAACAAAATAAATCCTATTTTATATTCTGATAATAATCTGCTAAAGGTTTTGTAAATTCCAAAAAAAAAGCAAAAAAAAAAGATTTTGCAGAGGCCAGCCAGGCCACAACCGGCCCAGCCAGCCTACTACACCAACCTGACCCCAAACCCTAACCCCCATTCGCACGCACAGAGGGTCACAGACAACACACGCACGACCACCACTCGATCCCCTCCTCCCTTCAGCGCCGCCAGGCACGCTCCGACCGCAGCCGTCGTCCTCTCCTCCCCCATGGCCGCGTCGGCGTCGGCTTCGGACGGCGAGCCCCAGAAGCAGCTCCTGTCCATCACCTGCGACTTAGCCGCCGAGAAGTCCCACGGCGGTAAGCGCCGCACCACCCCGCCGTACCTAGGGTTTCGACAACGTGGTCGCGGCGGCCGACGCGGCCACGGCGGAGCTCGAGGCCGCGAAGCGCGCGCGGGAGGCGGCGGAGACGGAGCTGCGCGGGAGCCAGGTGCAGGCCTCCTAGTCTCCTCCCTCTCCCTCGTCTCCGACCGCCGCCGCCCAGCGAGCACGGCGTCGTGACTGGCTTGCTCGCCGGCGTGCGCGCGCATCGCACCATGTGCGGCGCTCTGTAGAGTCCGCTCCACGCACGGTTTGCGCGGTGTTGCTCCCGGTGGGCGATAGGGCGACGGCGGCCACCAGGACGTGACGGCGCCGATGCGAGCCACGGAGGGCCGTCGTCGCCTCGCGCTGCAAGGAGGGTTCTTCCCCGACGCCAGGCAGGCCGTGGGCGCGCAGGATCCGAAGGCGGGCGTGATGTTGCGTCTTCCCCTAGCTGCGACCTGCTCTTCTGTAAGTTTCCACCGAAATCCCTCCACCATCAACTATGCTTTGTTCTGCTTGCTCTCCTTAGTTTTATGAATGCTGTGCGTCATGTTGTTGCTCAATGCAAGGGATTGTATATGGAAGACCAAATTTCTTTGCAGTAAAGCACAAATAAAATTGAAGCTATGTAGATTATTTGGAGCTGAAATGGGTCAAGAGCACATTACTGTGTGTTTGCTTCCTTGTTATCTTCTGTTTGATATGACGCAATAGGTGTTACTTTCTGTCCAAACCTGGAAGTATACTTTTTGCTTGTCACCATCACCCATCAGTTGGGCCGTATACTTAATCCAACCCTTGGGATTTCTGTAATTGATGACCAAACTTGGTGTATGCCTAACTGTGACTACTTAGATGTATCTTTTGTCCGATTTGCTCCTTCGTCTTTCTTGGTATGCTTCTGCATATATATGTTGGTTGTAATCTGCTTTAACAATGCAAGTACTTGATACTCCATTCTGTTCTGGTAAGTGAATGAAACATCCCATGCCCACCACCATGCCGGTAGCACTTCTTCCTTGTTGAAGAGCATGGTTCTACTCCAGCACCATAACTGGTGCTTATATTATTAACTCGAGTGAATCTAAGCTTTTCTTTGTCAAATCACAACTAGAATGTGTCTTAACTTGGGCCAAATAATATGATCTAGAGTGACAGCACGAGTTTGTGTTGAGTTGACATCTTGTGAACCATGAATGGATTGTGATGATTTTATTGATTTGACATCTTGTGAACCATGAATGGACTATGATCTCGTGAACCATAAACTGGATGCCTCCCCGGTAGAGTTTATTATGTGTATGTATATGCTTCAGTCTGATATTTGCCTGACATCTTGGGAACCATGGACTGGGTGCTTGAATCATTTAAAAAAAATCTCAGCATTGGAGTTCCTGTCATCATGTGAGTATATAGACAGTGTACTAATGGATTGTTCTGTTGTGCCGCAGGTTGGGAGACTACATGATGTCATGCTTGGGGATATTCTTTTGCAATACTTGCAATTGCTGGCAATCGCTCTCGTGTGATGGTGGCGGCTTCATCACGTCGTGCGTTGGCCGTTGGCACATGGCAGCAGTGGATTTCTTTTTCAAATCTGTGGGTTAAGTGTAAGTTTCTTGTTCCTCTCTTTTCTCGCTGTGGATGTACCATGTTTCGGCCATCGAGCCCATAACATGCTTGTGTAGGTTTAAGTGGCACAATGCTTGTTTAGGCTGCTTCTTAATGCTAGTTGTTGTCGTTGGCTTGGAGAAAGGCTAAATAGAACAATTTCAAGATTGCTTGCTGCATCATTTTGCTATAGGATGCTCAAGTGAATCATGTTTGTCTGTTTGTACAACACAAAATTCGAGTAACAATTGTATTTCATTTGCTTGGCATCTAGGAAGTAGAATAATGCTCGATGTTATGGTGCCGTCGCAACTTTCCCGTTTGCATCATATTGTAATGTCATGCTCAATGAAAATCCACTCCCTCCACCATCAACTACTGTGTTGCCGGTCCTGCTGTGTTGCCTTTTTCTTATATTAAAATTTGAATGGCTGAATACTAGTAGCACCACATAACCATTCATAGGCAGCAATAGCATTGCATATGTAGGCAACAGTACCACACATATAACCATTTACAAGTATTACTATTACTGTGACAATTTTTTCTTGTGAAATTACATGCCTTCGAATTGCCTAGGTCACTTAAGTAGTTGAGCCTTTAGTGCTACTATTTTAGCTGTTTCTTGAACATTTTTTTGTTGCTTTTGACAGGTGGATGAAACAATTGCAATTGGTGGCTGAAACTAAATTGTATAGGGGATTACCATTGTTGAGTGTAATCCAGTGTGATTTCCAATGCTGAATCATGTATTTATAATTAGCCTTTTATTGATTTTTTTTTGGTTCTGGTCATCAAATATGCCTACGACATTTCTCTGCTTGGCCGTCGGCATAGTTATCGTTTGTATCCACCGGATCGTGCCACGTGGCCGCTGTATGCCTACGGCATTTGCCGTCGGCGTAGATTCAGACGGCGTCAGACGGACGTGATGCACTTTTTTTTGCCGACGGCCAAGCATTGCCGACAGCCAAAAAAAACCGTTGGCATACGTGCCATATGCCGACGGCAATTATATGCCGACGGTTTTTCCTTTGTATGCTGAGGGACTTTGCCGTCGGCATACACATTTTGCCGTCGGCATATAATATGCCGGACGGCATTTGTGCCTTTGCCGACGGCATTTGGCTGTAGGCATATAGCGTTATTCCTGTAGTGAATATTCTGCTGTCATGTGCTGCTTGGTTGAATCCAGCCTTTCTGCACCTGAAAAAAAACAGCCTTTCTGATCATTGCCATAAGAAATGGCTCTTGTCGTGATATGCAGTGTGTTCGATGTATACTTTTTCGTGGCGAAGTAATATACATGGTAAATATATATGTTACTGTCAACAGTGAATTATCGTCCCGGTCAGATTTTCAGCATTGGTTACTCCTGTAGAAACTAAATATCGCTCGCCTTAAGTTGATAGTTACCAGCTTACTGAAATTTTCCAAATAGTCTTGTTTTCCGTACTGGTCTATTGGCTGTATCCATCAATTTGGGATGTTGTTTTCCTTTTCTTTTGCCATATGGATTTTGTAGGAGGGAGATCAGTCGCTGAAACAGGTCGTAATTTGTTGCAGATAATTCGGCTACTTTGCATACAAAGTACAGGCAGGCAGCGAGGAAACCCCGTCTCTTGGCACGGGATAATTTCTTCAGCATTGGTGACTTTGGGACGGTTCGGGCGAAACCCGAGATGCCGCCATCCGTGTCTCCTTTCCTCCACCCACCCCACTGCCGGAGTGCCGGGCACAAACAATCATACAGATGGCGGTGGCGAGCCCTCGCCCCCTACTAAATAGGGATGAAAACGGTACGGAAACTTTTCGACTTTTCCGCGGAAAAAGGGAAACGGAAACGGAATTTTGCAAAACGAAAGCGAAAACGGAAACTTTTATGCGGAAACGGAACAACATATTCCGGCGGAACGACCACGGAAATTTCGTTCCGGTAATAGGAACTTTAGGTTTTTGGCTAAGTAGACCAAAATCTGAAGAAAAAAAGAAAAAACTCTAAAGTGACCATGTTAAATCCTTATGTATTCACATCATCTCCCTCTTG
This sequence comes from Poa pratensis, assembly GCA_947311845.1. Classification (NCBI taxonomy): domain Eukaryota; kingdom Viridiplantae; phylum Streptophyta; class Magnoliopsida; order Poales; family Poaceae; genus Poa; species Poa pratensis. The sequence continues at coordinate 120,200,289 of CAMZMU010000052.1, forward strand.
ACTCGTGATATTTTCTTATATTGTATTTCATCTTAAAAAATTGAGAAGTTTGTTAATTTATTTGAATTTTCCTGCATGATTTAAGGGCCTTTTTGTTTCCGATAAACATCTGTTAAATGTTTCGTATCCGCCCCATTTTCGGTATGTATAATTTTCTGACAGTATCTTTTTCTGTATTAGTTTCTGGTGTTTCTGTGTTCGTTTCTGGTTTCGCAAAAGAATATGAAAACAAATGTGGCACCACTTAGTTCCGTCCGTATCCGCTCCGTTTTCATCGACGAAGCTCGATAGGAGATGTCGCCTATTGCTAATCGCGCGAGACTAGCCCTCGCGGGGCTCCTTTTTTTGTTGCCTAACTCGTTCCGTTTACATAAATGGGTATCCGAGGTGTCGTTTACTAGGATAATTTAGCTGTGGCAAGATGGTTAGGAGGGTGGTTGTACCCCCGGCCCACCAGAGTTCAAACACAGGTTTGACATTGGTGTTTTAGGCGGAATATTCTTCGGTGGGAGACGACGTACCCGTCGACAGCCAGGCGCCTGTGGTGACCTCGTCAATCTCAAGACTCGACCCGCCGGCTCGATACTTCGGAGGTGCTAATAGGGGTAGAGTGTGCGTGCGTGCATTCAAGGGATAAGTGTGTGCATGTGTATGTGAGTGTCTGTGTTTGTATTGTGTTTCAGAAAAAAAAAAGTGTCGTTTACCAGTGATCTTGGATGTCCATTGCTACCCCTCATCTGTACTAACTCACGTGGCGGATATCCCTAAAAAAAGAGATAAAATGCGCAGTAATTTTGTTGTATTTTACTGCGGTATGTCGATCACAGTACACACATGTTCACCCTTTATTTCTTGCTTAGACAGCTTCATAAGACGCGTACGTGCATTATGCACACGTTTAACATTATTTATGCCTGACGCATGAGTATGTCCGAGTATGAAAGTCAGGGGCACCTAGCAAGTGAGGCTGCTCCCTGGGTCGACGCCGAACTGCTTGCAGTAGTCCCTGTAGTAGCGCGCCCGAGCGTTCACCGCATCCGAATTCCCGCCGCCGCACTCCCCGCCGTTGATGGCCCTGGTCGTCGCTCCAAAACCCCGCGGCAGGACCTGGTGCACGTTGTTCATCCAGAACCAGAGCGCGGCCTTGAAGGCCACCACCGGGTCCTGCGCCACCTTCTCGGGGTTCCTCAGCCCGTCGAAGCCGACGCTCTTCCCCGCCGGCCCGTAGTTGTAGTTCCAGGACAGCTGCAGCGGCCCGCGGCCGTAGTAGCCCTTGTTCTGGTAGCACGGCCACTGCGTGTTCTTCTCGTCGCAGTAGTCCTTGCTCGCGCCGTTGATCTCCTCGATGTAGCAGAAATCTGTATACAGAATCATAGATTTACTTAGATATACGCGCTTAGTTAGTTACGCTGTGCAGTGCTCCGTTCATTAACGGTGAACTTACGTCCGGTCTCGTGCGTGACGTGGGCGAAGAAGGCGGCTAGCTCCCTCTTGGAGTCGTCGTTCGAGCGGCCTTTCCCGAAGCCGGAGGTGGCCCGGGCGGCGGTCAGGAACGACTGGCGCGTGTAGAAGTTCTTGCCAGCGCACCCGCCGCCGGCCCGGGACTTGATCCGGTTGAAGAACGCCGCGGTGACGACGCTCTCCACGGGAACGCCGGTCCCGCCGCCGCTTGCCGTGCACGGGCCCGACCGACACCCGTCCCCACAGTAGGCGCTAGTGGTGCCGCAGTAGCCGTACTGGCTGCAGCACTCGTTCGACTGGCAGCCGCAGTTCTGCGCCGCCGCCGGGCCTGCAGCGGAGAGGACTACCGCTGCTAGGCCGAGAGCCAAGAACGTGAACGACATCGCCATGGGCGAGTGCGCCATGCCGAATTACTAGCTAGTGAGGTTTATCTGCTGGAGCTCGATCTGCTCGTAGTAGATGGCTGTACATATCAAGGTGGTGGCAACCGGTTTATATAGACAGTGGACGTTGATCTTGACGACGACTTCAGCGTCAAGGATCGACGAAATCAGAACCCCAAGCACTAATTGGTCAAAAAATCACGCCGCTCATCTATCAGGACTTTTCTTGTCCTTGCTGTCCTTGAACTTGGCCATCTGTCCTTGCACTTGGCCACGCAAGTCTCCATTCTACGATTAGTCTCCCACGACGAACCCTGCACGTCCTTGCACTTGCTGGGGCACCATACCTCAATTTGGAAAATTTAGACCTCGTCGGCGTGCTGCTCTCTTTCAATTTCTTCTTTCCAGTCTTCCGCCAACATGCATAGATCGTACTAGCTCCATCAGTGAATAAGTGTATTTTGTGATAAGTCAAACTTATTCAACATTTATGACACTAAATTGGTTTCACTAGATTCGTCTCGAAATTGAGATTCATACATATTTTTAGAAAAGGGGTGTCCCGGCTGATGTCATACATATTGATACCCTTTTCTATAAATTGGTTAATATTGTTTTTTGACTTACTACAAAAGCTTCGGACACAGAGTGAGTAGTGCCGGTTCCTGTCAGGCAAGTATGTGTATTGTGCCGACTAGTCAATTTCCTCCATTCTGGAAAAGTGTGAATTTACTGATGCACTCATGAGTTCAGTAAACAACACTAAGACTCCAAGATCTTTTTTTTAACATAGACTCCAAGATAAGTCTAGAAATGAAAACATACATTACGTGGCCACATAAATCAGGAAATATTGGGTCATTCGACGCTGAAGAAATACTAGTAATATATAGGGCTGGAATTAAAACTCGAAACTCGTGAGTTAAACGAGTAGCTCGGAACTCGACTCGGCTTGGCTCGAACTCGTTACTAAACGAGCCGAGCCGAGTTTTCATTTTTTTACGTTAAACGAGTTCGAGTTAAACGAGCCGAGTTCCGAGCTACTCGTTTAGCTCGTTTAACTCGGTAAAAAAAAGTCAGCTACCTAATTCTTGTCTTTGTGGCCAATTTAGCCTGATTTTTATAGTTTAACGACTAGATATTACTTGATAGTGTCATTTTATCATTGATTGTCATGATAGTTACATCATACATGACCAAATAATTAGAAAGAATTATCTATCAAAATATAATAATACATGTCAATAGTTTTACCGAGCTAAATGAGTTAAACGAGCAAACTCGCGAGTTTAGCGAGCCGAGCCGAGTTCTAATTCTGGACTCGTTTGTTAAACGAGTCGAGCCGAGCTAACTCGTTAGTTGACCGAGATTCAACGAGTCGAGCCGAGTCGGCTCGAATTCCAGGCCTAGTAATATATTTCTTGTAAGAGCAATATATATATATATATATATATATATATATATATATATATATGTGGTCCCCACAAACTTGTATTTGGTGTGCAAATTCCCCCCATAAATTGGCAAAGTGGGTTGACACCTAGCATGCCACATGGACAATCGTCACACATATGTATATGGCTATTTTGTAGAAACCTCCATCTTTCATAGAATTCACGTGACGGTCATCTCAGAGTAGCAAATCAAACCCCCAAAATCGTACCTATAATCGTACCCTGAGAATGTAAAAATGAGGCAACATGGAGGGCAAAAACTTACCGTAGTCAGGCAGACCATCCTCCTTGAAGGTCCTCACACGAGACTGTGTTGGCATCGTCGCGGACGAGTGCCGACCTCCTCCTAGCCATGAACATGTTCTACGTGATGAACGATCGTGGGAAGCAGAACATATGGCTAAGTCAAGTTTTTTGTGAGAATAAATGTACGAAAAATAACATAAAAATGAAAGGGCTATTTTGCCAATTCTTCCAGCAAAATTGAGCCTAGACAAAAACATAAATTCAATTGACACCCTTTTTTCCTGCAAATTACAAACCCAACTGCTCCAGCGTTGTAGCTGATTGTGCAAATTCGGAAAAAGATGATAATGTTTTACACTATAATAAGATATATTAGTTTTTTCAGAAAAAATCTAAAATATAGGGTGTAGTGCTTTCCACCAACATCTGAATATTTTATTTAGAGAATTTATTACGGTTCTTTATCTCATGCAAAGTCCTCTTTTTTCCACATCAATTTGTCAGAGGTAATGCTGTCCAAAACCGGTATAATTTTTTTCCCTTCACGGGCATTCTTTAATTTCCGTGCCAAACCTTATACACCTTACATATACGAATGGAGGGAGTACAATTTTAAGGACCACCCCCTCCCCAGCCAAACCTTACACGAAAAGTTTGAGGTTCCCCATATATTTAAATCATTTAATAACATTTCCCTAAATTCTAAATAATCATCTTTTTTTAGTGATCCAGCATATTCCTCTAGCATGGGCCATGGAAATGGGCTGACTACCCGATCTTCCTTCGTCCGCACTTGTTTCAGCCCATGTGTCCTTCTCGCCTTTATACATGGGCTGATACCACAAGCCTTTCTTAAGCTCTCCGTCGTCCAGTTCTCAAAACAAAAGGAGCTCCACCGTCCCAAAATAAAATGGAGCTCCACCGTCCCAAAACAAGGAGTTCTACCGAATTTCCGTTTATTGTTGTTTTACTTTTATTTTGTTTTGTATAAAAATTCCAAAAATTCTCTAGAAAAGATTAATTTTGATAACATAAAGTTCGTCTTGTCACTCTTTACAGATAGGCAGCGCCTGTGAGTCTCACTGCCCCAGAATGGGCTTCGACCGCCAAGCACCTGCATTTCTAGTGCAGCCTGGAGCAGCGACAACTCTTAAACGATGCCATCTTGCGAATCAAATCCCACGTGAACTCTGAACTACCTGATCAAGCTAGCTACCCCGCGGAAGACAGAAAACCTGATCAGATCAAGTACAGATAGGCACAAACGTTGAGCTGACCGCCTGAACTGATAAAGTTCATGTATCTTCCATTCCTCTTCCTGTCACAGGAGTTGTATATAACGCCGACGAAGACTGATCCCGCTGCCGAGAGACCCAGCGACGGATGGTGAGAGCAGTGCCGTTGCGCTGGCGCCCATTTCATGGATCAAAATTCGAGCCGATCGAATCAGGAATCGATCGGGAGGTGGACGGTGGCACGGTGCAGCCCTGGCCGCCTCGTGGCCTCGTGCACGCGGCGCGTTCCCCGGCCCGCGCCACGGGCACTGATCGATCGGTTGATCGCCGTATTGTTTCCTCTCAGGATCGGAGAGGAGGCCTCCCCTATAAGTGCAGTCGAATGGGTGACTTCCCCGGTACGCTCTGTCCCAGCTAGAACCTCTCCCGAGAGTATTTTTCCACTGTCCTCGGAAACAGACCGATCGAGAAGAGTTCGAGGTACTACTCCGTAGGTGGGTACATTTGACGAAGAGGTGAACTAAACAGCGGGAGATCGATGATGGTGGTCATCAAGGGCGTCGCTCTGTTCTTCTTGGTCCTCTGCGCCGCTGCTCGAGCTGCTTTGGCCACCGATGGTGAGAGCTAGCAGCAATGTTCGTACTTAATGACGTTTATTTTGTGGACGCGCCTGTCAGGTTCACGTTTATTTTGTGAACTCCGCCTATGTTGTCTCAACATAGCCGGTCCCAAACCCGGATAAAGGAGGAGAGTTGTGATAGGCTTGACAAGCCAACGGAAAAAACCCAACCACTCTTATGGAGATGAAACCCAAAAGAATCTCGTTGAGGCGTAACCCTCTTAACGACGCGCCATATCGGAACCCGGGTGTGGTGTCAAATGGGCAAGGGCCGGGCCGCCACCCCCTTGGTGGCGCGCCGTATCTTGGTCTAGATACGGCGATAAGTGAGCAAGGATCGGGTCGTCGCATCCTTAGTGGCGCGCTGCATCGACGCCCGGGTGTAGTGAAAAATAAGTAAGGGTCTTCGCATTTGACTCGACGAGTGCGGAGGGTAAGGAAGTTAGCCGAGGCTAGGAGGATCTGCTTAGGTAGCTGGAATGTAGGATCCCTGACGGGCAAGTTACGGGAGTTAGTTGATATGGCGATAAGGAGACGTGTTGATGTCATATGCGTCCAAGAGACCAAATGGAAGGGACATAAGGCGAAGGAGGTGGAGGATACCGGCTTTAAGCTGTGGTACACGGGGACAACTTCAAACAAAAATGGGGTAGGCATCTTGATCAACAAGAGCCTCAAGGATGGAGTAGTGGACGTCAAGAGGCAAGGAGATCGGATTATCCTAGTCAAGCTGGTTGTTGGGGACTTAGTTCTCAATGTTATCAGCGCGTATGCCCCGCAAGTAGGCCACAACGAGAGCACCAAGAGAGAGTTCTGGGAAGGTCTTGAGAATTTGGTTAGGAGAATACCTACTGGTGAGAAGCTCTTCATAGGAGGAGACCTCAATGACCACGTGGGTACATCTAACATAGGTTTTGAAGGGGTGCATGGGGGTTTTGGCTATGGCATCAGGAACCAAGAAGGTGAGGATGTCTTAAGCTTCGCCCTAGCTTACGACTTGGTCGTAGCTAACACCCTCTTTAGAAAGAGAGAATCCCACCTAGTGACTTTCAGTAGTGGCCAACACTCTAGCCAGATTGATTTTGTCCTCTCTCGAAGAGAAGATTGACGCGCTTGCCTTGATTGTAAGGCGATACCTGGAGAGAGTGTTGTCCATCAGCATAAGCTGGTGGTGGCTGACTTCCGTTTTTGGATTTGTGTCCAGCGGGATAAACGCCCAAAAGTTGCTAGAACAAAGTGGTGGAAGTTAAAGGGAGATGCAACTCAAACTTTTAAGGAGAGAGTTTTTAAGGAGGGCCCTTGAGAGGAAGGAGGCGATGCAAATATTATGTGGATGAGGATGGCTACTTGCATTCGGAAGATTGATTCAGAAGAGTTTGGTGTGTCTAGGGGAAGTAGAAGGGATGCTAAAGATACCTGGTGGTGTAACGTTGAGGTCCAGAAGGCTATTAAGGAGAAGAAGGACTGTTTCAGACGCCTATACCTGGACAGGAGCGCAACCAACATGGAGATATATAAGGAGACAAAGAAGGCCACAAAGCGAGCGGTGAGCGAGGCAAGGGGTCGGGCGTATGAGGATCTCTACCAACGTCTTAACACGAAGGAAGGTGAAAGAGACATCTATAAGATGGCGAATATGAGAGAAAGGAAGACGAGGGATGTCAACCAAGTCAAATGCATAAAGGACGGAGCGAATCAACTCCTCGTGAAGGACGAAGAGATCAAGCGTAGATGGCGCGAGTACTTCGACAACTTGTTCAATGGAGAGAATGAGAGCTCTACCATTGAGCTAGACGATTCCTCCGATGATACCAGCCGACGCTTTGTGCGGCAGATCCAGGAGGCTGAGGTTAGGGAGGCTTTAAAGAGGATGAAAGGAGGCAAGGCAATGGGCCCTGATGGTATCCCCATCGAGGTGTGGAGAGGCCTTGGAGACATAGCGATAGTATGGCTAACTAGACTTTTCAACCTCATTTTTCGGTCAAACAAGATGCCCGAAAAATGGAGGCGGAGTACATTAGTGCCAATCTTCAAGAACAAGGGGGATGTTCAAAGTTGCACTAATTACCGTGGAATCAAATTGATGAGCCATACAATGAAGCTATGGGAGAGAGTCATTGAGCACCGTTTAAGAAGATTGACAAGTGTGACCAAAAATCAATTTGGTTTCATTCCTGGGAGGTCTACCATGGAAGCCATCTTTCTGGTACGGTAACTTATGGAGAGATATAGGGAGAAGAAGAAGGATCTTCATATGGTGTTCATTGATTTGGAGAAGACGTATGATAAGATACCACGAAATGTCATGTGGTGGGCCTTGGAGAAACACAAAGTCCCAACAAAGTACATTACCCTCATTAAGGATATGTATGATAATGTTGTGACAAGTGTTCGAACAAGTGATAGCGACACCGATGACTTTCCAATTAAAATAGGACTGCACCAGGGGTCAGCTTTGAGCCCTTATCTCTTTACTTTGGTGATGGATGAGGTCACAGGAGATATACAAGGAGATATCCCATGGTGTATGCTCTTTGCGGATGATGTGGTGCTAATTGACGATAGTCGGGCGGGGGTTAATAGAAAGTTAGAGCTGTGGAGACGGACTCTAGAATCGAAAATTTTAGGCTTAGTAGAATCAAAACTGAGTACATGCGGTGCAGTTTCAGTTCCAGTAGGCACGAGGAGGAAGAGGTTAGGCTTGATGGACAGGTGGTACCTGAGAAAGACACCTTCCGATATTTGGGGTCTATGCTCCAAAAGGATGGTGATATCGATGAAGATGTGACTCATCGAATCAAACATGGTTGGATGAAGTGGCACCAAGCTTCTGGCGTCCTCTGTGATAGGAGAGTGACACAGAAGCTAAAAGGAAAATTCTATAGGACGGCGATTCGACCTGCGATGTTGTATGGCGCAGAATATTGGCCGACCAAGAGACGACATATCCAACAGTTAGGTGTAGCGGAGATGCGCATGTTGAGATGGATGTGTGGCCACACAAGAAAGGACCGGGTTAGGAATGATGATATACGTGAGAGAGTTGTGATAGCACCGATTGAAGAGAAGGTTGTCCAACACCGTTTAAGATGGTTTGGTCATATAGAACGTAGGCCTCCAGAAGCGCCTTTGCATACCAGACGGATAAAGCGGGATGATAATGTTAAGAGGGGTCGTGGTAGGCCAAACTTGACATGAGAGAAGTCGGTTAAAAGAGACCTGAAGGATTGAAATATCACCAAAGAATTATCCATGGATAGGACTGCGTGGAAGTTAGCTATCCATGTGCCAGAACCATGACTTGGTTTCGAGATCTTATGGGTTTCAACTCTAGCCTACCCCAACTTGTTTGGGAATAAAAGCCTTTGTTGTTGTTATTGTTGTTGTTGTTGTTGTTGTTGTTGTACTTACTAGCTTTGTGTCGGCTTCAGTTTCCAGCAAGTAGTAAAATGTTAGCCTAGCTGGTAGCTTTATCAGCAATTATGTTTATGAGTTAAAAAATTACACTGCTAGTGTCAGCATAAGCTTGAGCGCTGCTTAGATTTACAGGGGAATAGTAAGACCCATGAATATACTCTATGTAGTAACATCCAGCGGAGGTTGTGACCGTCGGTTTTCCCAAATTGTCGGAGTTGACTGTTTGTGTTAATCAGGGTACACATGAATGTAGAGCGAGCCTTCAGACAAGTGGAATGCGTACCAGTGGTACGTGGTACTGCAGAATCTCATCACATGAGTTCAGATTTAGATGTACATGCTTGCTGATCTCGTAACTCGTAGTATTGCTAGACAATTTTCAACGGCCGGCTCGTCAGATAGCGATCTATGCTGCCGATCGAATGCCAGCTTCGAGTACTATATATTGCGCCTAACATGTAACATGTTATGTTACGCCACTGCAGGCCCGCTGCCGAATGGCAACTTCGAGGACTCGCCGGACAGGTCCCAGATGGACGGCTCGAGGGTCACCGGGGAGTACGCGATCCCGCACTGGAAGATCGCCGGGAGCAACGTGGAGTACATCGAGTCCGGGCAGAAGGACGGCGACATGATCCTGGCGGTGCCGGAGGGCGCGCACGCCGTGCGTCTGGGCGACGACGCCTCCATCCAGCAGCAGCTCAGCGTGACGCCGGGCACGCAGTACTCCGTCACCTTCAGCGCGGCGCGCACGTGCGCCCAGGACGAGAAGCTGGCCCTGTTGGTCGTCCCAGGCGCATCGCCCGACGAGGTCTCCATCCAGACCGTGTACACCAGCAGCGGCTGGGACTCCTACTGCTGGGCCTTCCAGGCCACCGACAGCGTCCTCTCGCTCATCATCCATAATCCCTTGCACGAGGAGGACGCGGAGTGCGGCCCCATCATCGACTGCGTTGCCATCAAGACGCTCTACACTCCTCAGGCCACCTCCCGTAAGACACAACGCCTCATGATCCACATTTACATAAGATGAGATGATCAGCCCTTGACTCTTGGACTCTATGTACGAAATGTGTGTGCAGCTAACTTGCTGAGGAATGGGGACTTCGAGGAGGGGCCGTCCATCGCGCCGGAATCACCGTATGGGGTGCAGGTGCCAGGGAGCGACGGACACGAAGTCTCGCCGCTGCCGGGGTGGGCGGTCATGTCGGATTCCAAGGTCGTCAAGTACATAAACTCCCCGCGCTTCGTGGTGCCGCATGGCTCCTACGCCGTGGAGCTGGTGGCCGGCGGGGAGGCCGCGCTGGTCCAGGAGGTGGACACCGTGTTACAGAAGATAGCAAAGAAACGACGAAGTAGCGGAAAAATCAAACCAACAGGGACACGAGATTTAACGTGGAAAAACCTCTCCCAACAAAGGAGAGGAAAAAACCACGGGCGCCAGCCAGCAATATTTCACTATATCGGGGTGAGGTTACAAACGCCGTGGGTTTACAATGTATGGCTTACTCCAAAACAGCGGCTTACAAGATGTATTTATAATGGGCAAAACCCTAAGTTGGCTGCAGTCCAACTCGGAAACGATTAGGTCAGGTAACGATCCGTATTGAGCAAGGAGAACACCACGTTCCCTGAAGGCAAAACTTGGATCGATCCACTCCCTGGATTGGATGTGCCGGCTCCTTGTGTGGCCCTACGTGTGACCATGTTCTGGGAACATCCCGATCGATCCACTCTCGGGATCTGATGCGGCATCTTCTGTGTGGCCCTCTGTGTGGCGTGTTTCCCGGAACATAAGAATTTGGAGCACATCAAAACAACACTCCACCTTGAGACAAATTCCATCTTGTAGCATGAACGAGAAACTTCACCCCTGAAACACAACAAAGAAAACACTTTCGGCGCCAAATAGCCTCTTGGTCTAGATATTGATACCAACTAAGCCTGAGCATAGCTCAAACTTAGTAACAGGAACAGGCTTTGTCATCATATCAGCCGGATTATCATGAGTACTAATCTTACATACCTTCAGCTTACCTTGTGCAACAACATCACGCACATAATGGTATTTGATGTCAATGTGCTTTGTTCTCTCATGGAACATCTGATCCTTAGTAATGTAAATGACACTCTGACTATCACAAAACAGGTTAATGCAAGTATCAACTCCACAAAGCTCAGCAAACAAACCTTTCAACCAAATAGTTTCTTTAACTGCTTCTACAATGGCCATGTATTCAGCCTTCGTGCTGGATTGGGCAACAACCGGCTAAAGTGTTGCCTTCCAACTAACAGCACAACCACCAATGGTGAACACATAATCTGTGAGGGACCTCCTCTTATCCAAGTCGGCAGCAAAATCTGAATCCACATAGTCTACGAGTCCCTCACCAGCTCTGCCAAACTACAAGCAAGCATCAGACGTGCCACGGAGGTACCTGAAAATCCACTGAACAACTTTCCAATGTTCTTTAACAGGATTAGCCATGTATCTACTCACCAAGCTCATAGCATATGACAAATCAGGACGTGAACAGATCATAGCATACATCAAGGAACCAACAGCACTAGAATATGGAACTCGAGACATGTACTCCAAATCATCATCAGTAGTAGGACATTAAGTAGATGACAACTTAAAATGAGAAGCAATAGGAGTACTAACAGACTTTGCATCATGCATGTTAAAACGATAAAAAACTTTCTTAATGTAACTATGCTGACTAAGAAATAAGAACCTAAACTTTCTGTCACGTGTAATTTCCATACCTAAGATTTTCTTAGCAGCACCAAGATCATTCATCTCAAATTCACTACTCAACTGTGACTTGAGAGCAGCGACATCTTTCATGCTCTTGGCAGCAATCAACATATCATCAACATATAACAGCAAGTATATAGGCGATCCATCAACAAACTTAATGTACACACAGCTATCAAATTCAGACCTCTTAAAGCCATGTGACAACATAAATGAATCAAACCTTTTATACCACTGTCGAGGAGATTGTTTCAAACCGTATAGGGACCTTTTCAACTTACAAACAAGATCCTCCTTACCTGGCACTATGAACCCTTCTGGCTGGTCCATGTATATCTCCTCCTCCAACTCTCCATGCAGAAACGCAGTTTTAACATCTAACTGCTCAAGCTCAAGATCATGCATAGCAACAATGGAGAAAAATGTCCGAATAGAACTATGCTTGACAACCGGAGAGAAAACATCATTGTAATCAATACCTGGGATTTGACTGAAGCCTTTTGCCACTAACCTTGCCTTAAATCTTGGAGTCTCACTTGGAGACAAACCCTCCTTTCTCTTGAAGATCCATATACAGCGGACAACCTTCTTTTACTTAGGCAAGCGCACAACATCCCATGTGCCATTCTTCTCAAATGACTGCATCTCCTCTTGCGTAGCAGAGATCCACTTCTCACGGTCACTTGTAGCAATAGCTTCAGTATACATGGACGGCTCATGTCCATGCTCCACCTGTTCTGCACAACTCAGAGCATAATTAACAATGTTACACTCCTCAATTAAACGTGGTCGAGGACCACAATTCCTTCTTTGTCTACCAGCTGGGATAGACATATTTTGTTGCTGCATAACAGGGGGTGAATCAGGCATATGATCATTATCAGAATCAGAATTATCTGACGCATCACCATCATTGTCTTCGGTGACAATTTCCTGTTCAGTGGAGTGCTCCACCTCGACACGAATCCGTTCATCATCTGAACTAGCTGAAACATCTGAGGACAACTTATCAAAGTACATAACAGATTCATTGAAAACAACACTCCTGCTCATAAATGCCTTGTTAGTTTCGGGATTCCATAACTTATATCCTTTTACACCCGAACCATAACCAATGAAAACAGACTTAATAGCTCTCGGTTCTAATTTCCCATTATCAACATGAGCATAAGCAGTGCAACCGAAAACTTTAAGCTGTGAATAATCAGCAGGAGTACCTGACCATACCTCCATAGGTGTTTTCTTGTCGAGGGGAATAGATGGTGACCTGTTTATCAAGTAAAAGGCGGTGGCTGTCGCCTCAGCCCAGAAACGCTTACTCATGCGAGCGTTGGAGATCATGCAGCGAGCCTTGGACATGATTGTCCTGTTCATCCGCTCCGCTACACCATTCTGCTGAGGCGTGTACGGGATGGTGAGGTGCCTGACAATTCCTTCTGTTATGCAAAAATCATTAAAAGCATTCGAACAAAATTCACCACCATTGTCAGTACGAAGTATTTTCACCTTCCTCTCTGTTTGCATTTCTATCATAGCTTTCCACTCCTTAAAAGCAGCAAACGAATCATCCTTATTTTTCATGAAATAAGGCCAAACTCTTCTAGAGTAATCATCAATAATAGTAAGCATATAACGAGCACCACCATAAGAGGGCTTACGTGACGGCCCCCAAACATCAGCATGTACATAATCAAGTGTACCTTTGGTGGTATGAACGGAAACATTGAACTTAACTCTTGTGTGCTTACCGAAAATGCAATGTTCACAGAATTGCATCTTTCCCAAACTGCAGTCTTGCAGCAACTCTCTCTTGATCAATTCTGCCATACCAAGTTCACTCATGTGTCCAAGACGCTTATGCCAGAGGTTAGTTTTACTTGAATCATCATGAGAAACAGCAGTAACAGTACCAGATAAAGTGCTACCTCTAAACACATATAACTTAGCAGAATTCATATCACCAACCATAACAATGAGAGAACCTTTTGATACCTTCAGAAGTTTGTTTCCGCCGGTATACTTGTGTGGCGCCCTGACCCGACTGCTATACAGTGATACTGTGTCTCCGGTTATCCGATACCACCAGACACACTATCAAAGCATAATAGAGAGATCAAGACTTGTGGAACAACTGGCACATCACAGACTCTACGACACAAATCATATAGTTCAACTCTTATAATAGAGAAAGATAGCAAATGACAACCAGAGGTCACAGACCCAACATTAGAACATGCGGAAGCGAATTAGGTTGTTCAAAACAACAAGATCCAAATTATGGCCAAAGAGGACTACAAATAAACATCCAGCGCCAGCTGTTCCGGGATGTCCCAAGCTGCCACCTGGGAACCCCAGACTACTCGTCGACGTCCACAAAGAACCCACCTTCGAGGTCGGTGAAGTCCTCCTTTGAAACAAAACAAACGACGTTGAGTTCGACGAACTCGCAAGATTAAGAGCTAATATATGTTCGATGATTGGCTCTCAAGGTTTTATGGTTGTTTTGCATAAAGCTGATTTTATTTCAAAAAGACATAACTCCATGGCATCGACTAATCAGATTATTTTGAAAGGGGGGTAAGAAGTAACTCTTTTCTTTGATCACCTTTCTCAGAGATCAACCATCACCAACCATTGTACCTGTTCATCAAAGGCACCTCCCCGAATCACCCTCGAGGAAGCTCACCTTGCAATCTTGAGTGGTACCTCGAGTACCCAGTTTTTAATCATTCCGTTAAAATTATTCTATGATCTCTGAATCCGTCACCAAGTCGTCCATAACCGTGGACACGGCTTTTCGAAAAGATTTATCCCTGCAGGGGTGTACAATGTGAAAGTCGCCAGGTTTCCGAGGGACCTCCTAGCTTCTTATCCATGCGTACCGTCCGGCCCATTGCCTAGCTCTTAGCTCTCTTCCGGGGAAAGCCGGCTGGGTGGGAGCATCTACGACCTTTACCTTGCTTAAGACTAACCCAGGATCATCAGTGGCGGTAGGACAAGAGGTACCTCTAGCACCCTGTTCCGCGGCCACTTATTTTCCTGACACCACCGTCCTCATCTCAGTCTGGGCCACCATCTTCAACGCACGCGCAAATGGAAAGCCAAACTAGAGGACCCTCGGCTAGTCTGCCACAAGTTAGTCGGTCGACGAGGTTCCATATGCCCACGCATGGTTGCACGCTCAACTTGGCTCGTAGGCGAGAACTCGCACTTAGGCGACGAGAACGAGACAACCCACCACATCCCATGTGGCATCTCATCCCCACCTTTAAGCATTTTATTATCCGTCACCACAATTCTCCACCATCATTCTCATCTCAACACCTGTTTCCAACATGAAGTAACCATCGCACCGCTATGCCGGTACTAAGCTTGGCTAAGCATCAACATAGCATAGTAGATATCTCGGGCCAACAATACAAACCTATGGATATAGGAGAGAAACAGGTATGTGGCATAGGGAACTTAATGCAACTATAGGATACTCTAATCCAAGTAAATTGACATTTGGAACCGCATGCAATATTATAGTGGAGAAAATACTTGCGGATATTAGGATAAGATATGCTCAGAGGGGGGATTACGCTTGCCTTGTTGATACGGCTGGTAGTACGGATCCTCGGGGTATTGTGGAGTAACCCCGGCTGCTTGATCTATTGAAGCATAACACACGGAAGAACAATCAATCATCACACATGTTCCAATAAATGCAATGCGCAAACACATGATGGCATGACATTTTTAATGCACTGGAATTATTATAACAAGGTCTACCAATTGTAAAGGGGGTGCGAGATAATTACTCAACAAGAGAGAAAGATCAAGCTCCTTCTTTGTTTTTATGCTTCCCTGCGTTATAGATCATTTAAACATGCATGAAGATGATGCTACGGATTAATGCACATTTTCTGAGCATTTCGATATGAGGAACACATTTTTCGGAGGCCCCGATCAAAAGTTATTAATTTTATAATTCCTCTTTTTAAATATTTATTTTCGATTATTTTAACTCCAACGATAAATATATTATTTACTCGACTCCGCGAGAGAGCGATGGAACATGAAGGAATCATCGAGTCGCTGTACCTACGTCGCGGGGGAGGAGCGGGGAACATACGCAAAAGGGAGGGGAAATGAAAAAAAAGAACCCCTAAAAAAACAGACAGCCCGGCCTCCAGCCCGGTCTGGGCCGGCTGGCAGGCCGGCCTAGCAACAGAGGGGTCCGGCCCTCCACCCAACCTGGGCTAGCTCCGAGGCCGGCCTCGTGCCAGAGGCGCTCGGCCTCCAGGCCGGCGAAAAGGCCGGCTAAGGGCCCGAGCGCAACGGCCTTCGGCCCGGCCTAGGCCGTCTCCACGGCCGGACGTGCGACGCAACGGCGACGAACTGCGGCGACTACGGCGTGGATCACCGCGAGGAGCTAGGCGAGAGAGGAGGAAGAGAGAGGGGCCAGCAGGGACGACAGCTCACCACGAATGCGTTGGTGCAAACGGCGAGGCAGGGGAGGGCTCGACGGCGACGAGAACGGGCGGCGGAGCCGCGGATGGCCGCGTGGGGGAACGGAGACGGCGAGGTCGATTCGGCGCAGCTCGGCGCGATTCCTCAGACGCGGTAGTAGAGGACGGCGCGGCGGACCTGCGGGTGACGCTCGATTCGCGCGGGAGCTCCTCAAACGCCGTCGACGAGCACGGCGAGCACGGCGGCTATGGCGGCTCAGTGGGGGAACAGAGGGAGAGCGAGATGCGGGGAAAGTGTCGGGGATGGGGTGAGTAGGGCAGGTGGAGCTCGCGTGCGTGCTCCTCTTCTCCTCCTTGCAGGCAGAGGAGAGCAGGGGACCCGGGCGCGTGCACGGCGGTGCGGCGCGAGCACAGCGCTCGGTCGCTACAGAGAAGGGGATGGTCGCCTGGCGAAAAACCCCCTGGAAGAATTTCCTCCATCACCGATTGGTCCCTGGCTGCTTCTCCTTATTACAAAAAGGTCCTTTTCAGTTCTGTGAAATGATTCCAGCAGCTGTATTTGAATTAATTGAGGCATTTAAACACTTATGAAAATTATGCCAATTTTTGGGGAGTCTCTTTATATTAATATGAAGCTCCCCTAATTTTTCCAGATTATTTGAAACTCATTTGGTTGGAAAATAAAATAGGAATTGCTCATAGGCAATTTGAGTTTCTCTCCATTTATTTTATTTTACAAATCAAAATAGTTTGTCAAAATTATATTTGGAACTTTTAGAACTTCCTTGACAAATATAAGATGTCAAAGTATTTTTGTGTGCAAGTTTGAAAACTCTCATTGATTTGAATTTGTAATTGAGCAATTTTGGCATTTGTTTTTAAATGGTGCCAAAACCATTTGTGTGTTGTTTAGCAAGTTAAATTTGGATGCCATGATGCAATGCAACACAAAAGCGAGAATTTTACTCGGGTTTTTAGGTTTTCGAACTTTGGGCTGTTACAACTCTACCCTCCTTACAGGAATCTCGTCCCGAGATTCTTAGAGTAGGAAAGAGGGAAAGGATGACAACGGTACTACACGATCGTCTTGCTTCAGGTGGCTTCTTTCTCGAAGGGGTTGGCCGAGTGCACCATGAAGATCTTCATCGGCTTCACTTCGAGGTCACTATCAACGTACACCATCGGAAAGAAGGAAACCTCACCGGGAGGATGGATCTTGGTGAAGATACCACGATCAGGTACCTCCTAGTAGAACTTAGGATTAGACTTCAAGCATCCCGTGCATTAACGGTTAGAGGACACAGTCGTTTGACGGAAGATTGATAAGAGTTCCCAGTTGGTAGACAACTGTTTCCTAAAGATTCAGAATATGAACTTTGCACAAGGCCTTGAATTTCTGAGGGGGAGTGTTGAAATAAGATTCCAACAGAGGAAGAGGCAAATTTCTACCAAACAGCTTGAGTAGAACTTTCCTCATGGAGGAGCATTTCAGATCACTGGAGAAGGATCGGAAGCTAGACCGAGAGCACTTTAAAAACCCCGGGAACGTTAGTATCAGGAACACTTCTTAATTTTCCAAACATCGGGTCAAGCTTCTTGAGGATCTCCAACTATCGTTTCTGATTTAGATTTAGATCTAGTCAGGTGTAGAGATACTTCAGACTCTACATATAGGAATAGGGAATCTTTGCAAAGCATACCAACGGTTACAATTGCTAGGACCCCAAGATTTGGACTACACTGTCAAACTCCAAAGAAGGAACGAGATTGCGGAACCGCGGATTAGCAACTTGTCAGGAGACAGCTGCCCCACTTGATTATCTTGTAGCGATACACGATTGAGTTCTTGATGGGAGACACCATAGAAGACAAGGAGTTCTCAGACTTCCTCTCTTTCTGGAACAATTCAATCAGTGGCTTTGGATGCAATGATGAAATTCTCAGAGAATGGAGGTAACAACATACCATTCCGAGAATATTCTACACATGCATGATCAAGTTGAGATGATTTCGAGGAACCAAACAATTCACTCAGATCCACGGAGACATCTTTCAGCAATTGCACGTGAACCAAGGAAAGTCACTTCTAACTTCAGAACACATACCTTGTAACGACACAAAGTGAGTTCCAACAAATTTCCAATGCTAACGCCCAATATCCAATATGAATCTCCTAAACATGGAGAGAATAAGAAGGTAGTTGATGGGCTCAACAACAAACTTATCTAGATACTCCAAGACGGTAGACTCATATTTCAACAGAACGAGGCATAAGTATTGGTCAGACTAACACATTCAAGTAGGTTGGTCTGAGTTTGATTTGACGATAGCCCAACTCAAATCAAAGATTTGTAGGATAGCCTACCCACAAAGGAGATACCACCTTGCTTCGACACGAACAGACTAGACATCCCTTTGAGAAGGAACTATATCGGGATAGAGCTCTTGTCTTTCGACTCTCCAAGTTGTTTAAGCTCAACCGAATAATTCTGGACATCCAGCACGATTTTCTTGGAGAAGGGAGTTGTTCAGAGAACCAGCTTACTCATAAGCTCAACATCACGGTCAGGTGACAACCTGGTGATACTTCTGGAAGACCTACAGAATATCACGATCCACATATAGGATATCACGACATACCGGTGGATCTTGAGTTCAAGAGAGGATCATGCCTTTCAAGGCACAACGAGGTGGTCTTGGGAGCTTCGGCACGAAAATAGCTCTTGGACCGAGGAAGGGCACCAGAGAGAACAAACTTGGGAACACAGTCCAACGCAACTTATTGATCGGCTAACCAAACATGATAAGAAGGACAAGAGATGTCATTGGATTTCAGCGCAGTAAGAACTGCTGACAATGTCCGATAGTTACATTATTGCTCGCGTCTCATCATCCTCGAGTAACAAGTTACTTGGAAGACGGAGAGCAACAGGTATATAAGCATCACTTCGTCAAGAGGATCAGGATAGTCAGCACGATACCCTGATATCAAAGAGGGTGACACTCTAAGGTGGAGCAGAACAGAAGCTAACAAGGCCCTCATTCCGCAGATTTAATTACTTTGACCTGGTCCGAGAAGTGGACAAGGTACTAGAGTTAGTTCTCCAAACAAGACGAAGGGGAAAATCTTGACAGACCACAAGAGTAACTTGCATCGGAACATACCAACGCACGATAAAACTCTACTGTCAACAGACAGACAAGGTCGGAAAGTAGATCAGAGTAACTAACATGCTCCGGAGAAGTCCTAAGATGTTGAAGATGCACCGGTTATTACTCAATTGTGATAACCATGCCCAAAAGGAGAGATGCAGCAGAGTCATGACATAGATGGGGAGATTCGCTAAGAGAATTCTGGTCATCACCCAGATGGTTCCAAGACAGAATCTCCAGCTAAGGCAGAGTTAAGGTTACATAGCCATCCGAGGTGTGGGAAATTAAGGTTCAACCATTTACCACACAGACCACATAAAGGACTTGGGTTAAAGGTCAGCTTCATGTGCCGAGAATCATAAGTAGCATAACAATCCCATGGGTAACAACCCGCACAATTCATCATGCCAGAATCACATCACAATCCGGGACCTTCGGTTTAAGACCTTGGGTTAGAATCCAACAAAGGAGCAAAGGATTAGATTCGGTAGGAACACCTGAGTTGATTTCGACTTACAACGCAGCGGGAGCAACTGGACACATAACACTAAAGGTCGAACCCAACCCCGCTTCTAATCATTTTGAAGTAACAGACGAGAAGTAAAACTTTTAACTCAAATCGAGGTAAGATTGCTCCGAGATTAGAGGGTAACCAGATAAGGAGTAAAAAGAATCCTAAGATGGTTTTCACAACTCATTTTTAGGTAAAAAATATTTTCACAACCACTAGACTCAACGTCGACCAGTAGAAGGGTTTCCTACAGGCAGTACTGCTCTGATACCAACTTGTGGCGCCCTGACCCGACTGCTATACAGTGATACTATGTCTTCGGTTATCTGATACCACCAGACACACTATCAAAGCATAATAGAGAGATCAAGACTTGTGGAATAACTGGCACATCATAGACTCTACGACACAAATCATATAGTTCAGCTCTTATAATAGAGAAAGATAGCAAATGACAACCAGAGGTCACAGACCCAACATTACAACATGCGGAAGTGAATTACGTTGTTCAAAACAACAAGATCCAAATTATGGCCTAAGAGGCCTACAAATAAACATCCAGCGCCAGCTGTTCCGGGATGTCCCAAGCTGCCACCTGGGAACCCCAGACTACTCGTCGACGTCCACAAAGAACCCACCTTCGAGGTCGGTGAAGTCCTCCTCTGAAACAAAACAAACGACGTTGAGTTCGACGAACTCGCAAGATTAAGAGCTAATATATGTTCGATGATTGGCTCTCAAGGTTTTATGGCTGTTTTGCATAAAGCTGATTTTATTTCAAAAAGACATAACTCCATGGCATCGACTAATCAGATTATTTTGAAAGGGGGTAAGAAGTAACTCTTTTCTTTGATCACCTTTCTCAGAGATCAACCATCACCAACCATTGTACCTGTTCATCAAAGGCACCTCCCCGAATCACCCTCGAGGAAGCTCACCTTGCAATCTTGAGTGGTACCTCTAGTACCCAGTTTTTAATCATTCCGTTAAAGTTATTCTATGATCTCTGAATCCGTCACCAAGTCGTCCATAACCGCGGACACGGCTTTTCGAAAAGATTTATCCCTGTTGGGGTGTACAATGTGAAAGTCGCCAGGTTCCCGAGGGACCTCCCAGCTTCTTATCCATGCGTACCGTCCGGCCCATTGCCTAGCTCTTAGCTCTCTTCCGGGGAAAGCCGGCTGGGTTGGGAGCGGCTACGACCTTTACCTTGCTTAAGACTAACCCAGGATCATCAGTGGCGGTAGGACAAGAGGTACCTCCAGCACCTTGTCCCGCGGCCACTTATTTTCTTGACACCACCGTCCCCATCTCAGTCTGGGCCACCATCTTCAACGCACGCGCAAATGGAAAGCCAAACTAGAGGACCCTCGGCTAGTCCGCCACAAGTTAGTCGGTCGACGAGGTTCCATATGCCCACGCATGGTTGCACGCTCAACTTGGCTCGTAGGTGAGAACTCGCACTTAGGCGGCGAGAACGAGACAACCCACCACATCCCATGTGGCCTCTCATCCCCACCTTTAAGCATTTTATTATCCGTCACCACAATTCTCCACCATCATTCTCATCTCAACACCTGTTTCCAACATGAAGTAACCATCGCACCGCTATGCCGGTACTAAGCATGGCTAAGGATCAACATAACATAGTAGATATCTCGGGCCAACAATACAAACCTATGGATATAGGAGGGAAACAGGTATGTGGCATAGGGAACTTAATGCAACTATAGGATACTCTAATCCAAGTAAATTGACATTTGGAACCGCATGCAATATTATAGTGGAGAAAATACTTGTGGAAATTAGGATAAGATATGCTCAGAGGGGGGATTACGCTTGCCTTGTTGATACGGCTGGTAGTACGGATCCTCGGGGTATTGTGGAGTAACCCCGACTGCTTGATCTATTGAAGCATAACACACGGAAGAACAATCAATCATCACACATGTTCCAATAAATGCAATGCGCAAACACATGATGGCATGACATTTTTAATGCACTGGAATTATTATAACAAGTTCTACCAATTGTAAAGGGGGTGCGAGATAATTACTCAACAAGAGAGAAAGATCAAGCTCCTTCTTTGTTTTTATGCTTCCCTGCGCTATAGATCATTTAAACATGCATGAAGATGATGCTACGGATTAATGCACATTTTCTGAGCATTTCGATATGAGGAACACATTTTTCGGAGGCCCCGATCAAAAGTTATTAATTTTATAATTCCTCTTTTTAAATATTTACTTTCGATTATTTTAACTCCAACGATAAATATATTATTTACTCGACTCCGCGAGAGAGCGATGGAACATGAAGGAATCATCGAGTCGCTGTACCTACGTCGCGGGGGAGGAGCGGGGAACATACGCAAAAGGGAGGGGAAATGAAAAAAAAAAGAACCCCTAAAGAAACAGACAGCCCGGCCTCCAGCCCGGTCTGGGCCGGCTGGCAGGCCGGCCTAGCAACAGAGGGGTCCGGCCCTCCACCCAACCTGGGCTGGCTCCGAGGCCGGCCTCGTGCCAGAGGCGCTCGGCCTCCAGGCTGGCTTGGGCCGGCGAAAAGGCCGGCTAAGGGCCCGAGCGCAACGGCCTTCGGCGGCTATGGCGGCTCAGTGGGGGAATAGAGGGAGAGCGAGATGCGGGGAAAGTGTCGGGGATGGGGCGAGTAGGGCAGGTGGAGCTCGCGTGCGTGCTCCTCTTCTCCTCCTTGCAGGCAGAGGAGAGCAGGGGACCCGGGCGCGTGCACGGCGGTGCGGCGCGAGCACAGCGCTCGGTCGCTACAGAGAAGGGGATGGTCGTCTGGCGAAAAACCCCCTGGAAGAATTTCCTCCATCACCGATTTGTCCCTGACTGCTTCTCCTTATTACAAAAAGGTCCTTTTCAGTTCTGTGAAATGATTCCAGCAGCTGTATTTGAATTAATTGAGGCATTTAAACACTTATGAAAATTATGCCAATTTTTGGGGAGTCTCTTTATATTAATATGAAGCTCCCCTAATTTTTCCAGATTATTTGAAACTCATTTGGTTGGAAAATAAAATAGGAATTGCTCATAGGCAATTTGAGTTTCTCTCCATTTATTTTATTTTACAAATCAAAATAGTTTGTCAAAATTATATTTGGAACTTTTGGAACTTCCTTGACAAATATAAGATGTCAAAGTATTTTTGTTTGCAAGTTTGAAAACTCTCATTGATTTGAATTTGTAATTGAGCAGTTTTGGCATTTGTTTTTAAATGGTGCCAAAACCATTTGTGTGTTGTTTAGCAAGTTAAATTTGGATGCCATGATGCAATGCAACACAAAAGCGAGAATTTTACTCGGGTTTTTAGGTTTTTGAACTTTGGGCTGTTACAACTTGTACCCGTCACAATCAAGGGTACTGAGCGAGATCAAATTTCTCGCCATGGTTGGTATGTGTTTCACGCCTGTCAACGTGCGCGTCATGCCGTCATGTGTCTTGATCTGAACAGATCCAACGCCAGCAATGGTGCATTGCTGGTTGTTTCCCACACGCACAAAGTCTCCAGTCTGCACTAACTCATAAGAACTGAACCAATCTTTGTTACAGCAAATATGAAAAGAACATGCAGTATCTAGAATCCACTCATCTTGACGAGAAACACATGCAGCTAAAACAGCTAGGTATTCGCCATCAAAACTACCATCAACAACAGCAGCCTCACCGGTATCATTACCTTCCTCCTTTTTCGGTTGGTAAGTACCTTTTCTTTTCTCCTTGTTCTGCAGCTTCCAGCAATCATCGATGTTGTGATTACTCTTTTTACAATACCTGCTGAACTTGTCACGGCCTTTAGACTTTGAGCAACCTCTGTCGCCCTTGCTCTTGTCTCTGTTGTTCTGGTTGTAGTTGTTGTCTCACTGCTGAGGCCTGCCTCGGACCTCCAAAGCATCACCCTTGGATGATGACGACTCCTCCTTCTGTACCATACCCTTCATCTTTTCCCTCGTCATGAGGGTCTCATAAACCTCAGCAGTGGTTAGTTCATCACGGCTAAGAAGTATGGTATCACGGAAATTTGCATAGGAATTTGGCAGCGAAACTAGAAGTAAAAGTGCAAGATCTTCATCCTCATATTTTACCTCCATCGATACTAGGTCAGAAACGATCTCCTTGAAGATCGATATGTGATTCATCACCGAACCACCTTCTTGCAGCTTGTGCGAGAACAACTTCATCTTCACATGCATCTTGCTGGTGAGATCCTTGGACATGCAGACCGACTCCAGCTTAGCCCACAGCTTGGCTGCGGTTTTCTCCTGTAGTATTTCTTGCAGGATATCATTACATAGATGAAGTTGAATAAGAGACATAGCCTTACGGTCTTTTCTCTTCTCATCGGCGGTCCAGTCGGCCGCCGCCATATCGCCGAATTTCTCCAGCGCTTCGTCAAGATAATTGGACTGTGTGAGGATCGCACGCATCTTGACCTGCCATAACGAAAATCTCGTCTTGTAGTCCAGCAACGGTAGATCGAACTTCATCGATGCCATCCAAAACCCTAATCTAAAACAGATCTGAAAGACGGGCTCTGATACCACTTGTTACAAAAGATAGCAAAGAAACGACGAAGTAGCGGAAAGATCAAACCAACGGGGACACGAGATTTAACGTGGAAAAACCTCTCCCAACAAAGGAGAGGAAAAAACCACGGGCGCTAGCCAGCAATACTTCACTATATCGGGGTGAGGTTACAAACGCCGTGGGTTTACAATGTATGGCTTACTCCAAAATGGCGGCTTACAAGATGTATTTATAATGGGCAAAACCCTAAGTTGGCTGCAGTCCAACTCGGAAACGATTAGGGCAGGTAACGATCCGTATTGAGCAAGGAGAACACCACGTTCCCTGAAGCTAAAACTTGGATCGATCCACTTCCTGGATTGGATGTGCCGGCTCCTTGTGTGGCCCTACGTGACCATGTTCTGGGAACATCCCGATCGATCCACTCTCGGGATCTGATGCGGCATCTTCTGTGTGGCCCTCTGTGTGGCCTGTTTCCCGGAACATAAGAATTTGGAGCGCATCAAAACAACACACCGTGCCCGGGAGCTCCTGCAGGCTGGAGTTCTCGGTCGGCGACGCGGGCAACGGGTGCGTAGCCAAGGAAGAACAGCCCATGCGCGTCCAGGCCTCCACGCCGGACAGGAGCATGACCGCGGTGTACACATCCGAGGATTCTGGTGGGAGCACGCGCGCGTCGCTTGACTTCACGCCGAGCGGAAGCCGGACGATGGTGGCATTTAGCAGCTCGGCCTACCACACCAAGTCCGACAACAGTGGCACTCGATGCGGGCCCGTCGTCGACGACATCTCGCTCGTATGTGTTTCGCAGCCGCATGCTCGCCGGTTGCTGCGTTAATTGGTTATTACACATGTATACTGTAGAAAGTGGTAGTGGGTAGTGCTCATCTTGGCTGCGCCCCCTGCGGAATAGCCTAGTGTAAACCTGAATTCTTGAAGTGAGTTTCGCACCATTAAGTGGAAGTATTTAAAACCCAGTCTAAGAGAGGGTGCGCACGAGCAGCCTTAATGCCAAACTTATGAATCAAAATGTCACTTTGAAAGAGAACTTTCTGTTAGGTATTGATCTCCCGTTGATTAGCCCAACGGCTAATTAACCCCTGTGATCGCGCCCTGATCGGGGGCGCCCGACCCATTAATGGTCAGTGGGCCCCCGTCGCGCTGCGCCATATAAAGAGGTGGGGGGCCAGGGCACATGGTACGAGGTTCACCGTGCCGCCGCCACCCCCACCTACAACCCTAACCGATCTGGGTGTGCAGCAGCGGCGGGAAGCACCACCGCCACCACCACGCCACCACTGCCTCGGCCACCATGGCCTCTGGGTTGAGCTCATCCACCCATGGAGAAGGTACGCCCAAATCTCCCTCTCTCTTTCTGTTCAACATACACACACGCTGCACATGATGATCTACACGAGTAGTGGTTCTAGTGACTCTAACAATGGTATCAGAGCAATTTTTGCTCACTGGATCTTGCTCGTGTTGAGAAGAATCAAAAGGAAAGAAAAAGCAAAAAGAAAAAACACCACCGGAATGCCCTCAGGCTCGCCGGAAAAGATGTGCCGCCGCAAGGTCGCGCCGCTCCTCTCGATCCAGTCCGCATCGGCAAGCCGATGGACTGGACGAAGAGCACGGGCAGTGCACAGGAGGCTACACCTCCTCCACTGCCGAAAGAAACCCCAGAAAAGAAAACGAAAAGGAAAACCCTAACCCTAAACCGAAGAAGGGGAAGGGGAAACTCACCGGCTCATCGCCGAAAAAGCAGCACCGCAACCAGATCCGTTCGACGGCGGCGCGCGCATCGCAAGGCGCACGCGCGACCGGCGAAGGGATCAGCGACGGATGCGTCTTCTTCTCGCCGTGGTTGCACGCTGTGCTCGCGCGGGAAAAGGTGCGAGGAAAGGAAGGGGAGAGGGAAGAGGCTGGCGCGGAGAAACGGCGTTCGTCGCCGTCTACGGCGGCGCGCGTGAGGCGCGGTGGCGGCCGGACGGCCGGCGTGGATTTTTTCCTCACTGCGAGAGAGAGACGCGGGGCGAAGGCGAAAAGAAATGCAGCTAGGGTTCCCCGTCGGGGGCCTCTCCCGGTTTTCTTCAAGCGAAAATGACGGTGGACCGTCCGATCAAGATGGACGACCACGATTAAAACCCTAACGCGCTAACGGGCCGATGGCTCGAAAGATAAATGGGGCCCCGGCCGTGGGCCGTTTTGCGCGACGCACGGGTGGCAGATTGCGCTGCCTTTCACGGGCTGCGGGCCGAAGTTCTACGATGCTGCGCGCGGCAGATAGCGAAAGGGCCATGGGCCGCCTGTTTTTTCGCACAGAAAAAGTTTTTCTGTTAATTCTTTTTCAAAAGCATGTTTAGTTAATTTTTTGTTTCTGTTTTCCTATTCAATTTTTTATCCAACGAAATTTATTGTTTAGGAAACAGAAGAAAGAAAAGTGAATACTTGATAAAAAGTATAAAGTTTATGATTTTTATTCATATTTAAAGTTTCCGCTGCAAATAGTTAAAAGTAATTGCATAAAAGCAATAAAGTGAAAATTAAAAGCATGATTAAAATGATATTAATGCTGATTATGATTCTGCTATTATTTGACCAACGTTATTAATAGCATTATTGTGATTTAAAGTGAGAATTGAAAGCATGATAAAGTGATTTAATGATGATTATGATTTTGTTGTTAAATGACCAACGTTGTTAATAGCATGATCATAATTCTGTTTATTCTGTTTAAAGGTGCATTTATTTCTTTTATTGCCCAACGGTAATATAGTTTTAATTGCACAAACGGTTGTATGTTTTAATTTATACCAACGTTGGATTATTACATGCAATTTTTTTGTTATCTTATATCCTTGTGGTTTCAGGAAGTTTTCACCTGATGAGTTGCCTCAAGGACGTTCCGACGCTCAGGGGTGACAACTACGCTGAGTGGTGGAAGAAAGTCGAGCTGGCTTTTGTCTGCGCTGAGGTCGACTGGGTTGTGAGTACTCCACAGCCAGTCAAGCCAGCAGAGCCAGTGAGAGCAACAGATGATGATGATTCTGCTTGGCAGAAAAAGCAGCTGGACTATGGTCCAGTAGAGATGGGTTACACCCTAGAGAACCAAAAGTGGGTGAACGCCAACAAAAAGTGCATGGCATTCATAAAGAACACAGTTGAGAACGCTATTGTGGGCTCAATTGAAGAGTGTACCTCTGTGGGAGAGTATCTCCAAAAGATAAAGAGCCAGTTTACTGGTTCTTCAAAGACATATGCTACCCAGCTGCTCAGACAGCTGGTGACAGAAAAGTATCATGGAGGTTCACATGGAATAAGGGAGCACATTCTCAGAATGAGCAACATGGCTGCTAAGCTTAAGTCCATGGAGGCTGATCTGGAGCTCAAGCCTGCACTCATAGTTCACTTGGTGATGGCTTCACTGCCACCACAATTTGAAAATTTCATCATCAACTACAATGTGTCGCCTGAAAAATGGGACATTGAAAAGACCATTGCCATGCTTCGCAAGAAGAGGAAAGGCTGAAGTCCCAGAATGGGGGCTCCTTGAACTTTGTGAAGGACAACAAGAACAGGAACTACAACGGTTCCCCTTCTAAGCCATATGGCAAAGGTCCTCACCAGTATAAGCCACATGGCAAAGGTCCCCAGCAGTTTCAGCAAGTGGACAAAGACACCTGCCACCACTGCAAGAAGAAAGGGCATTTCAAGCATGATTGCCCAGATTGGCTCAAGATGATAATGGCCAAGAGAGGTAAAGACACAGTTTCTTTTGTAAATGAATCCCTGTATACACAGTTTTCAAAATCTACTTGGTGGATTGACTCAGGTGCAACTGTTCATGTTGCAAATTCTTTACAGGGATTCCATTCGACAAGGACTTTGCAAAGAAGCGAAAGACACATTGAAGTCGCAAATGGAGTTCAAGCAGAAGTTGAAGCTGTTGGCGACATCTCCTTGGAGCTAGCTGATGGTTTCAATATTATGCTTAGAGATGTTTTATTTGTTCCTTCGATTCACAGAAACTTAATAAGTGTATCGTGTTTGGATAAAGACAGTTATGAATGTTATTTCGGTCATGGCAAATGTGCCATATGGTTTAAAGATGCTTGTGTGGGTATTGCTTTACTTCATGATAAGCTTTATTTGTTATCCTTGCGTGAAAAAGTGCATTCTGTGAGTAATGTGAATGAACAAATTCCCTTGTCGACAAAGAACAAAAGAAAAGAAAGCGAACTCATGACTCTTCGAAGTTATGGCACTGTCGATTAGGCCATATTTCGAGGGGAAGAATAGAAAGCCTCGTTAAAAATGAATTCTTCCTCCGTTAGAGTTCTCAGATATGAACAATGCATAGATTGCATAAAAGGAAAATACGTAAAACAAATTAAAAAGGGTGCAAACCGAAGCACAGCGACACTAGAAATTATTCACACTGATATATGTGGACCATTTCCGGTGAAAAGTGTGGATGGTTATGACTCGTTCATAACGTTCACAGATGATTACTCCCGATATGGTTATATTTATCCAATTAAAGAAAGATCTGAAGCATTGGATAAATTTAAAATATTCAAAGCTGAAGTTGAAAATCAACATGATAAAAGAATTAAAATAGTCAGGTCCGACCGTGGGGGGAGTACTACGGTCGGCACACTCCATATGGTCAAGTACCTGGACCTTTTGCAAGGTTTTTACAGGAAAATGGAATAGTCGCCCAGTATTCTATGCCGGGCGAACCACAGCAAAATGGAGTAGCTGAAAGGCGTAACCGTACTCTTATGGATATGGTGCGCAGTATGATGAGTTATTCCACACTGCCATTGGGATTATGGATGGAGGCGTTAAAAACCGCCATTCACATTCTCAACAGAGTACCAAGTAAGTCGGTGCCCAAAACACCGTACGAGTTGTGGACAGGGAAAGTTCCTTCTCTACGCCACTTGAAAGTCTGGGGGAGCCCAGCTGAGGCAAAAGTTTTTAATCCCACATTGCAAAGTTAGACCCCAAAACAGTAACTTGCCATTTCATTGGCTATCCTGATAGATCAAAAGGTTATCGTTTCTACTGTGCAGACAGATACACAAAGTTTGTAGAAACGAGACACGCGGTCTTCTTAGAGGACGAAATGATGAGGGGGAGCATGGTAGGCCGGAAAATTGATCTTGAGGAGAAGAGGGTGTGTGCACCTTTTCCGATGATCCATGAGCCATTTTTCGCCCTACCTGTTGTACCTGCACCGATAATCCCAGAGGTTGTGGTGCAAGCACCTGTTGTAACTCCACCCGTGACCACAACGAGGCAAGATTCGGAACCTGTCCGTCAGGAACCGACTCAACCCGTTGTTGAGCATGAAAGGGAGCGACGACAGCCACATTTAGAAGAAGAGTCGCACGTTGAGACACATGATGTGCCAGAGAATGAGACTCTTAGAAGGTCTAAAAGAGCTAGGAAATCAGCTATTTCTAGTGATTATAGAGTTTATAATACAGAAACAGTTCATATGGAAGAAGATCCCACTTCATATGAAGAAGCCATGAGAAGCGTTCACTCTTCGAAGTGGCTGGAAGCCATGGAAGACGAGATGAAATCGATGAGTTCTAACAATGTTTGGGATTTAGAGGAAATTCCTAAAGGAGCCAAAACAGTAGGCTGCAAATGGGTCTACAAAACAAAGTATGACTCCAATGGGAACGTAGAAAAGTATAAAGCGCGACTTGTGGCAAAAGGCTTTACGCAAAGAGAAGGGGTAGATTACAATGAGACATTTTCTCCGGTCTCATGTAAGGATTCTTTCAGAATCATCATGGCACTAGTTGCGCATTTTGATTTAGAGTTGCATCAAATGGATGTAAAGACGGCATTTCTAAATGGAGATTTAGAAGAAAATGTTTACATGAAACAACCCACCGGTTTTTTCATGGAGGGGAAGGAACATATGGGATGCCGCCTAAAGAAATCCATTTATGGGTTAAAGCAAGCCTCTAGACAGTGGTATTTAAAATTCAATAATACAATTAAAAGTTTTGGGAAATATATTTTCCTAATTCTGTACGTGGATGATATCTTGCTTGCAAGCAACGATGTCAGTCTACTACTAGAAACAAAGAAATTCTTGTCCTCAAATTTTGATATGAAAGATCTTGGTGAAGCTTCATATGTTTTGGGCATAGAAATTCACCGGGATAGAAAGAATGGAGTGCTAGGACTATCACAAAAGGCATATTTAGAAAAGGTTCTAAAGAAATATAATATGCATAAAAGTAGCGCATCACCTGCTCCGATAGTCAAGGGCGATAGTTTTGGGAAATTTCAATGTCCCAAAAGTCAATATGTGATCGATCGAATGAAAGCAGTACCATATGCTTCGGCTGTTGGAAGCTTACAGTATGCACAAGTGTGCACTCGCCCTGACTTAGCTTTTATCACCGGGGTACTCGGTAGATATCAAGAAAATCCAGGCCATGAACACTGGAACATGGTAAAGAAAGCATTGCGTTATGTACAAGGCGCAAAAGACCTCATGCTAACATATAGAAGATCTGATTCCCTAGAACTAAGAGGGTATTCAGACGCAGATTTTGCGGGAGACAAAGATGATAGGAAGTCCACGTCAGGGTACGTGTTCACTCTCGCGGGAGGGGCTATTTCGTGGAAAAGCTCCAAACAGTCATTAGTTGCTGCATCCACGATGTATGCAGAGTTTATAGCATGTTATGAGGCCACGGGACAGGCGATATGGTTAAAGAAATTTATACCCGACTTGAAAGTGGTAGATTGTATTGACAAACCACTAAAGATGTACTGTGACAACCAGCCCGCAGTATTCTATGCTCACAACAACAAGTTGAGTAATGCAACAAAGGCAATAGATATAAAGTATTATGTTGTGAAAGATAAGATCTAGGATCAAACTATAAGTCTCGAGCATATAAGGACAAAGGAAATGCTTGCGGATCCGCTAACGAAAGGCTTACCACCCGATGTGTTCCAGAAACACATAGCCGGCATGGGATTAATGGAAAGCCTATGATCACTGGATCACAGAGGCCCAAAAGTAATAGTTTATTGTTTCAAAACTGAAAAGTATATGGTGGCTGTCTGATTCTATCGGCAATTGAGCTGTGACGATGAAACATGCTCTATGTACTAATCGGTGATGAGACGAGTAAAGTAAAAGGTAAAAGTTAAAAGTAAAAGTTGAGATCAAGGGGGAGAATGTTAGGTATTGATCTCCCGTTGATTAGCCCAACGGCTAATTAACCCCTGTGATCGCGCCCTGATCGGGGGCGCCCGACCCATTAATGGTCGGTGGGCCCCCGCCATATAAAGAGGTGGGGGGCCGGGGCACACGGTACGAGGTTCACCGTGCCGCCGCCACCCCCACCTACAACCCTAACCGATCTGGGTGCGCAGCAGCGGCGGGAAGCACCACCGCCACCACCACGCCGCCACTGCCTCGGCCACCATGGCCTCGGGGTCGAGCTCATCCACCCATGGAGAATGTACGCCCAAATCTCCCTCTCTCTTTCTGTTCAACATACACACACACGCTGCACATGATGATCTACACGAGTAGTGGTTCTAGTGACTCTAACACTTTCCACCAATCCAAAGAGGGTTGCTGATGTTTGAAGATAAGGTCATTACATTCCTTCCAAATGTTTGGTGCAGTACAAGTTAATATTTGTATAAAACATGGTCCAGAGAAAGCCGCGTTGGCCGAGAGCAATCTGTTGGCAATAGGCAGTAAGATCTCTCAATGGATTAAAATAAAACTCAAGAACTCAATCGCAAATGGGCAAGAGAAAAATAGGTGATCAGGATGAATGCCAGCACTTGAGAGTTACACAGAATGCAGGCAGGCACATCTTCAACCTGCCAGTTTTTCACCGCGTCATACCTTTCGTGTTAAGACGATCCAAGAGGACCAGCCAATCAAACACATGGAATTTTGGGAGGCATTTAGATTATCAAATGGACTGAAATAGTTTTGTCTTCAGCGAGACGTGTAAAAACAATAAAATTTAGCTGAGGTGAACCTTGAACCCCATATGGAAATCCTAGTGTCATGTATCTCAGTGCTAATTTGAACCCCATCCATAAACTGAACTACTTCTGTCAGTTCTTGGAACGCCTGGACAGACAACGGTAATGAAAACAATTAAAGTATCACCGAGACTTAACATCCGCTATTGTCAAGTCTTCAGTTTGCACATAATGATGAACATAAGATGAGGTATCAATACCTTGTCCTCATTCAAACTTTTAATGAGATATATAAATCCTTCATTGAATCTTAGGAGCTCCCAAATTACAAATGCCTTTACCCTGATGTTATAAGCCCATCCACAAAATTGAGAGATATTTTGAAAAATAAAAAACTTATCCCCTAACTGAAAACGGTAGCAGTCATAACTAGTTGTCAAGTTGAATGTTAACCACCAGCCAAACTAAGAGACCCAGGAATAGTTATAATATCATGTACTACTAAAATCGAGATGCGCCCATTGCCGCACTCGTCCACATTATATAGTAATCGAGTAAGTACATTTATATCAATATCCTACTAAAATAGTAGAAAACTTTAGCTTCTCTGATATAAAAAATTCTTCAAAAAATTATTTAGATGTGGTTTATGAAATTTCAGGTATACAACCATTTAAATCAGCAAATAAAAAGTTATCAAGGGAAGGAAATGATGTTTTTATGAGAATGCCAGAGCCATGTTAATAATTGTATGCAGGGTAAGTCTAAAAGTACCAATCATGTAGTACATGTATTAATCCTTCATCCCTACTATATATAAAAGTTGGTGGGATTGGCCCTCAAATCGGGCATCCAGGTCGCCCGAAAGCCGCTGGCCGTCCGATCGCGCCGTCGGACGGTCCAGATGCGCTCGCGCTGCTACAATATTACTGTAGCAGCCGAGTTTCTACCAATCACGTGATGACGCGTCGCTCCCGCATGAAATTTGGCGCACGTTTTTGCAGAAAACCCCCGCAAAGGACCTAATCGTAATTTTCGGAAACCCTGGAGACTTCTTTGCAAAAGCATCTGCAGAATTCCTCTTCCTGTTCCCTCTCCAGCGACGGCGGAAATCGCCGCCGCCGCCGCGCTCCGCCGCCCCTCCGCTTTTCCCCGACGAATCTACGCCCACAGGGACCTTCCCCGTCATCTCCTCTCCCTCCTCGCTGTCGATCATGTGCCGGGACGCCCGCCGCGCGCGGGAATAGCCGTCGGTGTGCTTGCCGAACGCCGCCACGAATTTGCTCACCGCCGGCGGCCAAATGGCCAAGCGCGCCGCCCCTCTGTCTCCCCTCCACGCCCTCGCGCGGCTCCGCACGGTCCCAGGACGGCGCGCGCTCGCGTGCTCGACCACGAGCTCGACAGCGCGACCGTGGCCGTGTCCGCCGCCGGCAGGTGACGTCGCGCAATGACGTCACCTTGGGGCCCGCCTGTTAGATTCCACATTTTAAAATAATTGCAGAAAATGCTGGAATTTGAAAAATTCATATCTTTTACTCCGTAATTCAGAAAAATGCAAATAATATACCAAAATTTTCAGAAAAATGAAATCTTTACAACCAACACATTTCCATGTATGAATAAACAACTATAAATAATCTGACTTGAAAGAACAAATATAGCCTTTTTATATTAATTATGGAGGTTACCCAAAAACATTCCAAATTTCAGAATATTCAGATATACTGAAAACAACAAACTCCAATTTAGTTAAAAACTTTTAATTACAAGAACTAATATAATTTTTTATATTAATTATGAAGCTTCGAGAAAAACATTTGAAATTTAATAAATTGTCAAACTTTCCACACTTACTAATAAATGCCATTTTTGTTGAAGATTTGTTGGATTAGTTTTCGAAATGATTTTCCTATTTTCTCGCTGAAAAAAATTTACAGACGAATTTCAAAATTTATGATCACAACGAGCGCAG
Organism: Poa pratensis; assembly: GCA_947311845.1. NCBI lineage: Eukaryota > Viridiplantae > Streptophyta > Magnoliopsida > Poales > Poaceae > Poa > Poa pratensis. The sequence continues at coordinate 120,234,494 of CAMZMU010000052.1, forward strand.
TATGCCACCGCGTTAAATTTTTCAATAGTATTGTCCGTTTTTTTTTAAGAAAACTGTTGGTAATTTTGTTATGCTCTTACAATAGCCTAAAAATATGAATCTCCCCACAGTTTTTGGCTTGAATTTCGTAATTTTTTCACCACAATGACAAATAGGGAGAGTTTTAGAATTTTAGACAAATTCCTACTTATTTGAAATGCAAACACTCCTTAGTCAATTTAAACATGAAGTTCACGGCTTTAATTTAACTAATTTTAAAAAATGTCCCCTAAATGTTAACCTAACTCTTTTCTTCAGATAAAATCTTAGTTGAAATGCGAACATTCCTTAGTCAATTTAAATATGAAGTTCAAGGCTTTAATTTGACTAAGTTTTCAAAATGTCCCCTAAATGTTAACCAATTTTTTTCTTCAGATTAAATGTTAATCTAACTAAAATATTGCTAGGGGCGCGGCATGTCATCAAACTCTTCTTCATAGCTACTGTACGGCAATTCTACGGCACGTCTACCGACCTTTATGACGGTGGGTAGACTACGTCTATGTCACTATTTATTTCCCATTTCCCGCGACATTTTCCAGCCGTACTTCTATACTTAAATTTGGTGTCGATTACTCGATATCCTCGACGTGCACGACAATGTTATATATTTTTAGCGCCTTTTTCCTTATTTTTATCTGCATTTTTCAAGCGTTATTTATTTATTATAACTTCTAACTGATAATATTTAACCATAGCAGACGAATTAATGGAAAGGGTGCGGCGTGTCGCCGCGCTAGGTTGACTAGTTAATCTTAAGAGGGATAAATTTGCAAAACGTGGTAACTGATGTGGAGAAAACGAGGAACGTGGTGACCACCGAGATGCAGCCTAATCTTCACTGTGTGCAGCTCCCCACCTATCATCTCCAAACAAATTATATTTGTAGTTTACAAAAATGAACATATTTAAAAAGATGAAAGTGCTTTTATGAAGGATAAGAAATACAGATAAAATATAACCCATTAATTTACCAACATGAATAGCCTTCAACAACACAATAATTTTTTTAGATAAAGAACAACATAATAAATGCAAAATGATTTTTTTCATAAATGCAAAATGAAAGTCTGAAAAGATAAAGTTTAATCCTGCAATAGAGAAAAAAAAAACACTCAAAATTTAAGTATTATGTTAACCAGCTTTACAACACGAGCTGACTTCCAAAGATTGTTCTTTCTTCACCATTCTAAAATAAGGACAAAATGCAAACGAAGAACAAATTGGTAAACACAATCTGGTTAGGAGATCATGCACCATATTCACTAATTCCAAAATTCTCATTCCCACAATAGAGAGCGGTATCAGTTTCACATCAAGGTGTAAGAAGAGAGTTTACTGATACGCGGAAAGCACACGTTCGTTGGGAGACCCCAAGAGAAAGGTATGATGTAGTAGCAGCAAGTTTTCCCTCAGTATGAAACCAAGGTTATCGAACCAGTAGGAGTAGAAGCACTTCTGAAGGTTGTCAACGTGCCAGAAAACTAGTTGTTGCAGGGAGTTCTGACTGTTGACTTGGAACCTGCACACAACACAATCAAACTACTTTTCCCCAATGATACAGTGAGGTTGTCAATCTCACCGGTCTTGCTGAAAACAAAGGGTTAACCGTATGGTGTGGAAAATGATGATTGATTGCAGAGAATGAAACGGAACAATGATTGCAGTAGGTTGTATTTATCAGATGTAAAAGAATGGACAGGGATCCACAGTTCACTACTGGTGTCTCTCCATAAAAGATAACTAACATGCTAGGTAAACAAATTACAACTGGACAATTGACAAAATACTGAGTGCATGACAATGCAATAATATGACATGATGATTAATATGATATTCATGCGGGCATTACAACAAGATACATATACCGTTATCCAACAATATCTATGACTAATAATCTACCTCCAGGTTGTCATCCGAATTCCCTGTTGGTATTAAGTTGTAAGCAACAGCTTATTGCAATAAGCAAAGTGCATAATGTAAACAACACATTTATCCTTATACAAAGCATCATTAGGTTACCCCTATTGGCAACAGCACATCCACAACCTTAGAGGTTGCTGTCTCTCCCCCAGATTCAATAGAGACTGGACCCACTATCTAGCATAAATAATCCCTCTTGGAGTCGCAAGCATCTACTTGGCCAAAGTATCTACTAGCAACAGAGAGCATGCAAGATCAAAAATAACATATAACATAGATTGATAATCAACTTGACATAGTATTCAATATTCATCGGATCCCAGCAAACACAACATGTAGCATTACAATAATATGATTTCGATCAGGATATGCAGCTCACATGATCTAAACATGATAGCACAAAGTGGAGAGACTACCAACTAGCTACTGCCATGGATCCGTAGTCCAAGGATGAACTACTCACGCATCACTCGGAGGCGGGCATGATGATGTAGAGCATTCTGGTGATGATTCCCCTCTCCGGCAGGGTGCCGAGAAGAGCTTCTGACCCCCCTCCCCCCGAGCTAGGGTTGACGACGACGCTGTCTCTAGAACTTTTCGTGGATGGAGGCTCGGATATCTAGGATTTTCCCGAGGATGTGAATAAATAGGCGAAAGGGCGGCGGCTAGAGAGGCACGTGGGCCCCACGCCACCCCATGGCGCGGCAGCAAGGGGGCCGCGACGTGCCCTGGCGTGGGCGGCCCACGGCCCTCCTGCTTCTCCCCTCTGGACTCCGTGTACATGATGGAAAAATAGGGACTTGTGCGTTTGTTTCGTCCAATTCCGAGAATATTTACAGAACAACTTTTCTGAAATACAAAAACAGCAGAAAACAGGAACTGGCACTGTAGCATCTTGTGAATAGGTTAGTCCCAGAAAATGCATAAAAATGCTATGAAGTGTATATAAAACATGTAACAATTGGCATAATATCAACATGAACATCAGAAATTATAGATACGTTTGAGACGTATCATTTACTTTTATAATACATGTCAAGTGCAAACCTATTGAGAAAGGTGTACTTGCCAAAGACTATTTTTTAGCATTTGTCGCTGCACCCCCATTTTCATTTAAACTCCTTTTGCATAATAAGCTAGTCTAACTCATCCTTCGTGACGGTCGTGACCACACCAATTATCACTTATTTTAATGGTACTTATGTCAATTTCAGTATAGAAGTTGACATCGCCGAAATTAGGCCTACAAACAAATCGGTAGTAACTAAAATAACTAGAACAATAATTTTGGAAAGACCACACAAAAAGACATCAAAGGCATCTTGGATTTGTAGATGTCTATACACTAGAACTTTCAATTCCGGGAGGAAGAATGCTTACACTATTCAAACATGGATTTGTCTTGTTTGTTTCTCGATGGGAATTTTTTGAAGGTTGGAGACACATTACTTTTCAACATGCAAGCTTTTTCTAAGAACTTTTTGAAACATCTAAAATTGATTCTTTTGAAATGGTGGCACTAGATATATCCTCCAGATGTGAGGTTAAAACGGTGCTTTGATAGCTCTCACCGAATTTTGCGAGACAATTTCGAGTTGACCTGCAACCATTCCTAGTTCGCTATTGACACTACAAGGTCTGCATTCTCAAGGCATTCTCTGGGACAAGGCAAGAAGGGCGACGGCTTAGGGGCCGACCTTCCTAGGGGTTCGCACGTTGGTATTCCGTGTATATAAATCTTATAAACAAAGCCACAAATAGTCAACTATGACGGCCTACAGGGAACAAAGCAATTAAATAAGGAATAAGAGAGGAATTGCACAAACCACCACCTATTGGTACAGATTTCGTGCAAAACCCGTACTCTACATGTTTGTTACACAAAACAAAACCTATGGGGCAATTCATTGCAGCTAGCTCTAATCTAACGTTTATCTTTGATAACATGATTGCTGACAAGAGACCCGCTTGTAAGTGCCTATGGAAAATAAAACCAGCGACGTCAGCCAGCGCGCCAAGACATGAAAGGGTTAAACAATTAAGCAAGAATTAACGGGGCAACAAACATGTGAATCAGCTCACGTTTAGGAGTGCAACGATATGAAGGCTCCTACAACTGATTAATTATAGACCAGTTGTTTCATCGTTTTTTTCTTCTAAAGTCTACCTCTAGAGGTATCGACGATGAACCACTACTCTTGCTACACGATGATTGAGTACGTTGTTCAGTTTTAATGATCTTAGAAAGCTTATCGATCCAACTCGAGTATTTATCGAGTCGTGTCATGCTAGGTTTTGATCTCCTTAAGTAAAATTAACAATTTGAGGAGAACACGCTCGTTAAGTAGCTCGCTCGATATCCACCCTTAATGGCACACCACGGTTCAAGTAATACAACAAACACACACGCTATACAATAGGAATCGATCTTCACTTCTTTACCACACGTGTAGGGACCGTCATTCTTATCCCTTTCTCTCTTATTTTCTGTTACCAACCAAAATAACATTCTAATAAATGAAATTGTTTTATTCTGTTGTTTCTTCGTTCACTTTTAATTCTTTATCTCCCTACGAGTTTCATCAATTATGCAAGTACCATCACGACTGTTGGGTCATGTAATCGTGGAATTGAATTATTTCTCATTTGACTATTTTTTGGCTATCCAGTGGTTCATTACCGTTTTCTATGCTGAACTCTTTTTAAAATGGCTGAACCCGAAATCAGGGACACTGAGGACTCATGATTTTTTGTCAAATTACTCCAATAAACTTAATTGTTCCTGGTCCATTATCATAAAATTGTTACTCAAAAAACAATTTTTTTAGAAACAAAGGATATAATGTTTTTCGTCTGCTTTCTAGAAGTGAGTAATGCCCTAGTGGATGAGCTTTCCCTAAGTCATTTGGGAGGTGGAGGACTAGATAGACATTTTGGCCTTGTATTGGAGGGGGAGTGAATTGGTCAAATACATGGGATTCCTAGCAAAAAAATATAAATATAAAGATTTTGGCTTAACAGATATTAGGCCGGGGGGGTGGGGGGGGGGGGGGATGGCCCCCTAAGTACATGTGTATATGTATTTAAGTTATATTTATAGAAAAGGCCCATCTTTTAGTTCACCCAGGTCCTCTAGAAAGTCAATATATGCCCCCCTGAGTACACGTAGCTACTCAACAAGCGCGGAACCTCCCTGCATGAGAGCTCCAAAAAAAATCTTCATGATACAGTTTATTATTATTTAAACCCTCCAAAATAATCTTCAGGATTTGCACAAAACCTTGGGTGGGTGTGGGGTGGGCTGAACTACATTAAGCTCCGCCTCTGCCGACGGCGGCAAGGTTGCGGTTGTTAGCAAGGTGGCGGCTTTCGGAAACGTGGTGGCTGTCAGGAAGGTGGCCGTCGACGGTGAAGCTAGCAGAGCTAACTTATTAGCCGCTCCGAGTTCTACTCTGATTACTATGATATAACCTAGAAATTGTTTACTTCTGGTTCTTTTGTAGTTGATTAAAATATCAAGGTAAATGTATAGAAGCATTTTTTATTCCGTCACCACAACTCCCCACGGTGAGCACTAACCTCTCTCGTCGAGTTCCTCCTAGTTCTCCACATATTTCATCTCTCGAGGAAGGCCAGATGAACCAACATCATCCATCTTTAGATCGACGACCATCATCCTGCCTGAGCCCTTGTATTTCCGGTCGTTAGAAAACGTGATGTATAGTTCAAAAAGATGCTCACCTTGAAAAAATTCTTCAACTATCTGATAAAGTTCAAGTTGTTTAGAGTGTTAAAAAATGTTGGTGTATATTGAAACAATTGTTCATGAGACAAAAAACTCAAATAAAAAATAAATAGAAAAGTAAAGTAAAGTTAACAGTAAAACGAAAATATAAAAGAAAACAAAAGTAAATAGAAAAACATAAAAGAAACGGAAAAGGAGGAAAAATAGACAAAAATGAGAGGAGGAAAGGCCTTTTTGTGGCCAGCCCACATGCCTTCCCGCGTGAGCTTGCTAGGCTAACGGACGCAATGAGCGTTTCAAGTAGGAAACACCCACTATCAAGCAGGAATGATCAATGCCTATTTCTTGGGGGCATCGGCACAGACAATCAGAGGTAGTTTAGTCATGTACTCCTATGACTAGCCGAGAGGCAAACCATGGCAGAACGGCCACTTCGTGCCATTTCCTCCCGTCTCTGGCGAGATGCTTAGCTCTGGACTGCCACTCTGCCAGCCTTGCCTGTCGTGCGAGCTCAGGTCGGCAGGTCCGCCGTCCCCAGTCGCCACCCGCTCGATCCCAGCCGAGGAGAGCGCCGCCCGACATTGCGAACAGAGGAACCTTCCATGCCTTGGGTTCCATCCGTAATCCATGGAGACGCAGCAGAAGAACACGTGACCGCACGCAGGGGCCGTTCTGTTGAGCACACGACGCGCCTCCGACTGTCCGCTTATAAATGCGGCGCCGGATGCCACCTTCCCCATTAAGTGACTCCGTGCCAGCGTTCAAAAGAAGAAGAAAGAACGCCATTGCTCCATGCTAGGTAGAAGAAGCTAGAGAGCACTGTTGCATCCAGTCCCGGTCAGGACGAGATAAGGAAGCGACATCCATAAGTTCATGAGGGCCGGGGGGAAGCCGGAGATGGTGCTCAATGGTGCGGTCTTCTTGCTTCTTTGCGCGGCTGCTCGAGCTGCTGCGTCGGGCGCACACGGTGAGAGCCTCGATTGCTACTGCTTCTCCTTAATTGCATGGTTAACTACTTCCTACTCCGTCGGGTCTGCCAGCCTTCACTAGTTAACTCTGCAGAGAGCAATCACCATCGAGCTCATCCCATTTCTCTTGAAGTTCTCACAGATCTTTCACAGATAGTGCCGCTTCTGTTTAGAACCTTAGATGCAGTGTAACTCGGCCGTATGCATCACTTTGATGCAGAGTCTAGGGCGGGGCTCCCATTTCTAAAAAAAGATGCAGTGTAACATATCGTAGTATTCACCCCTTCATAAAAGGATCATTATTTATCTGAGTGCATTCATGTGAGATGCAGTGTAACGGTTCTCGAAATGCATGCGTTGATTTGTTAATTCTTGTTTGATTTATAGGATTGGAAGGATGTAGGAATAGGAAAATTATAGGATTGTCATGTCATGCATACTCCAATCCTATAGGATTGGGTTTGGAGTGGATGTTAGAATTCTTATAGGAAGTAGTACAAAAGATTCCTTGCGAAAAATTACTATGTGATACAATCCTACAAATCAAACAAGGAATAAAGGAAAAATTCCTATAGGATTGAATCCTTTAAAAATCCTATGCAAATCCTTTAAATCAAACAAGCCTTAAAAGTTGCCACAGCAATTCAGATCGGGGCTCTGCGTCCTCACGAGCGTAGGACGTCTCATCGGGAATTCTGAAACGAGCGTTTGACTAGTTTACTATACTGCCTGCAGAATCTCATCACGTTAGATGCAGATGCTCTGATTGATTCCCCTGGTTCAGTAAAACCATTAACCATGTTGGTCGTTCGTTACAGGATTTTATTTACATCGTGAAATGACTGAATAAAATCATCTTACACTTGATGCACAGTGCTGAACGGGAACTTCGAGCTCCCGCCCAACAGGTCCCAGATGAACGGCACGAGGGTGCTGGCTGCGCACGCGATCCCGTCCTGGAAGGTCACCGGCTTCGTGGAGCACATCAACTCCGAGGACAAGCAAGGCGACATGGTCCTGGCGGTGCCGGAGGGAGGCACGCCGTGCGGCTGGGCACCGAGTCCTCCGTCAGCCAGCAGCTCAGCGTCACGCCAGGCCACTACTACTGCATCACCTTCAGCGCGGCGCGCACCTGCGCCCAGTCCGAGACGCTCAACGTGTCCATCGTCCCCGGCGACCCCACCGGCGAGCTCCCGATCCAGACGGTGTACAGCAGCAGCGGCTGGGACTCCTACGCCTGGGCCTTCAAGGCCAAGCAGGGCGTCGTGACGTTCATCATCCACCATGGGGACGACATGGTTGACGACCCCGCCTGTGGCCCCATCATCGACGGCGTCGCCATCAAAGAACTCAACCCTCCTCAGGCCACCCACAGTAAGACAAAACCCCCTCGATCGTCTAAGTCTGATTTGTCATGAAATTTCTTGCGTGATAGTTCACGTGAACTGAGCAGACAACTTTACCCGCAATTTTTTTTTTGAGCAGATAACTTGCTGAAGAATGGGGACTTTGAGGAGGGGCCGGCCATGACCCCGGGCTCCCCGTGGGGTGTCCTGGTGCCGCCGATGGACGAAGACAAGGTCTCGCCGCTGCCGGGGTGGATGGTCATGTCCTACTCCAAGGTCGTCAAGTACATCGACGCGGCGCACTTCCGGGTGCCGCACGGCTCCCGCGCCGTGGAGCTGGTGGCCGGACTGGAGGTCGCGCTCGTCCAGGAGGTGGATACCGTGCCCGGGAGCACCTGCAAGCTGGAGTTCTCCATCGGGGACGCCAACGACCGGTGCGCGGCGTCGCCCATGCGCGTGCACGTGGCCACCGCGAACAAGAGCAAAATCGCAGAGTGCAGTTCCAACGGCACGGGCGGGCACACGCGCGACGCGCTGGACTTCATGGCTGAGGAGAACCGCACGCGGGTGGTGTTCTACAGTACGGGCTACCACTCGGTGTCCGACGGCACCGGCACGCTCTGCGGGCCGGTTATCGACGACGTCTCGCTCGTTTGCGTTCCGCCGCATCATGCTCGCCGGTAACACATTGCCAGTGACCCAAAGAGAAAAAGAAACACATTGCAGGGTGTATGGTGTGCGTTTTCATTTTTGGTACTACCTCCGATCCATATTAGTGGGCACAACTTTGTCTAGATACACATGTATGTAGTCTAAATACTTAACTAGATACATATGAATTTAGACAAACCTATGCCCACTAATATGGATCGGAGGGAGTATTGTCATTTGCGAGAGAGTTTGAAACTGGAAAATGACTAACGAGCAAGGGGGTTGCAATTTCGGTAAAGTTTGATGATAATTTTCGTGAAACGAATTATAATTTCCGTCTCACAGTTTAGACTAGATTCAATTTGGCCAAAATTTATGCAAAAAACTGACACTCAGAAAGAAAATTGGCGCTAAAAGTTGAAACCAGTGCCTGCAACGAAAACACATAACTGCACTGCCGCGAAGTTGTGTCTTGGCGGTAGGCCGCAATAGGAAAGCGTAACCGGTCATTTGGTTAGGCATTCCTATTTTTATCTACTCTCTCCATTCCAAATTAGTCGACTTGGAATTGTTCAAACATGTATGTACCTATACTAGCTTGTTTAGTGGTTAGATACATTTGTGTTTAGAAAAATGTATATCAAGTAGTTTGGAACGGAGGGAGTAGTTAATTGCCAGTGCGTTATAAGTTGTAACGGGGCAGCCATATTCTACATGTTCAACACAATGTGTGTCTCACATATATTTTCCCCCTCTCTTGTCATAAAAACAACATTAAAAAAATTGACACTCAAACTTTTCATCAAATAAAATTTGTAGATTTCACCTATATTTTCTAGCCAGCTGCCGAATTTAGTTGTCAATCGCTACGGGCTCATATCATGTTCAAAAGAGGCATCATAATATCATCAGGCGCACAAAGAAGATAAGTACATTTGAAAAAAGGAACGCATTGTAGGGGTGCATGGTGTGCGTTTTTTTGTTTTTGCGAGAGAGCTTGAAACTGGAAAATGGCTACCGTGCAAGGGGTTTAAAAAGTTTGTAAAATTCGATGATAATTTTGGTGGAACCTGGTGAAAGTTTTCTATAGCGCAGTTTAGACTATATTCAATTTTGGTAAAATTTTATCGGTATAATCGTAAATACATTAGTGTTAAATGTTTGAAAAACTATCGCGCAGTCGTATCTTGTTGTTAAGCCTAGACATTCGGTTTTAATCGTTATTTGGTTCGGCTTTTTTGTTTTTTAAGCCCACAGAGAAGACTCTAGGTGGGCGGCTTTCTGCTCCACGCGTCCCGAGTCGCTGCCGTTGGGGTTGTCATCACCATCTGGCGAAAGGAGTAGGAGTAATCCGACAAGGGGTACCAGCTAGAGGAGGTGACTTGATGTTGTAACTGCCTGTCCGACTTCTAGCTGCGCCCACAGATTGTGTACCCAGTTCAGCCCTAGTAGGGGAACCGCATGGTCCACTGTTGCAACAACGGACAACCAAATGGTCAACCTGGTGAATGTAGTATAGGCAAATTAAGCTACCTTTGTAAAGCCAGTTTAAGCCCCAAGGTAAGAAAAAAAATCTTGTTTAAATTTTCAAAGTCTTAAATTGGAATATAGCCGAATTAGGCTACTACCATGTAGTTAACGGATAAAAAATTTCAGGATCTTCAGAATCTGGATCTTATTATAATCTCAAGGAATGATCTGACCGTTTAGTCGATTACACCCGACGAGAACAGCGCGGCCATCGCGACGATCCCGTGTCACTCCATCGTCGTACCTCACTATCTTGGGATCGAGGGACGCTTTGCTGTCGTTGTCTCGATCATGCCGATCCGGCGCGTTTCACTCAGCCTCCTGAAGACAACGCAGTGGTCAACATGCATGGAAATAATTACCGCCTCGAGTTCATTAATCAACGAGTACGAGATCTCCTGTATAAGTGGACGTACGCAAACCACTGGAGTAGTGCTTACACTTCAGTGAGATCAAAGCGCATCACTCCTTGTGCCGTAAGATTACAGAGATGGTGCAAAGTTGCATCGCACTAGTGCTGCTCGTCTGGATGACTGCTCGATCGGTATCGGCCATCACGGATGGTAAGAGCTTGCAAAATCTTCTTGTTTTCTGAAGCACTAGAGCTTGCAAAGTTGCAAACTGTATTATATCTTTCATTTCCAGTGCACTCTTGGTCTTGGGTATGATAAGCTGATTAACCATGCATGCCGTATGAAAGTAGTTCCGTTATGTAATGGTTGCATGCTCAGGCCTCCTGCCGAACGGCAACTTCGAGCAGCCGCCGGACAGGTCGCAGATGAACGGGACGAGGGTGACGGGCCGATACGCGATACCGCGCTGGGAGATCTCTGGGTTCGTGGAGTACATCACTTCCGGCGAAAAGCAGGATGACATGATCCTGCCGGTCCCGGAAGGCGCCTCCGCCGTGCGTCTGGGCAACGAGGCCTCCGTCCGGCAGCAGCTCAGCGTGATGCCGGGAACGCACTACGCCATCACCTTCAGTGTGGCGCGCACCTGCGCTCAAGCCGAGAAGCTTAACGTGACCGTCGGTCCCGATTCCGACGAGCTCCCGATCCAGACGGTGTTCACCAGCGGCGGCTGGGACTCCTACTCGTGGGCGTTCGAGGCTAAGGACACCGTGGTGTTGGACACCGTGGTGTTGCTCGTCGTCCATAACCCCGGTGTCACTGAAGACGCGGTATGCGGACCTCTCGTCGACGCATTTGCCGTCAAGACTCTCCTGCCACCTCAACGCTCAACAGGTACATATATACGTAGCATCCTTACTCCATGTTTGGATATATAAAATTCTTATTACACATACTGCAATGTTTTGCACAATTGACGACCTAACTGAACCCGCACAGACAACATGCTGGTTAATGGGGACTTCGAGGAGGGGCCGTACATCTTCCCCAATGCGTCGTGGGGGGGGGGGGGGGGGGGGGGGGGGGGGGGGGGGTTCTGGTGCCGCCCATGGAAGAGGACAGCTACTCCCCTCTGTATCCGTGGATGGTTCTGTCGACGACCAAGGCCGTCAAGTACGTGGACGCGGCGCACTACGCCGTGCCACGAGGCACCCGGGCGGTGGAGCTGGTGACCGGCGGCGAGAGCGCTCTCGTGCAGGAAGTGGGCACCGTGCCGGGGCAGACGTACAGGATGGAGTTCTCGGTCGGGGACGGAGCCGACGGGTGCGAGGGTCACTGGCCGTCGAGGCGTACACGGCGAGCGGCAGCGTGAAGGTCCCGTACGAGTCCAAGGGGACGGGCGGGTACAAGCGCGGCGTGCTCGTCTTCACGGCGACGGAGGACAGGACGAGGGTGGTGTTTGTCAGTGCTTACTACAACACGAAGCCCGACGGCACCCTCTGTGGGCCTGTCGTCGACGACGCCTCGCTCGTCGTTGTGCAGAGCCATGCTCGCCGTTGTGCAGAGCCATGCTCGTCGACGACTTCATTTTGTTGTTTACTATGTTGTTTTTTTTAATAAAATGGTGTGTTATATATCGCCGAGATTTTTTGCGAGTGTCCACAGCCTCTGAAAATTCTGGCTCCGAAATTAAATTTAAGCGGAGTGTGTTGGATTAAAACCGTCGGGCTCATATGGTCTAGTATAAAGATTAACAGGGCCGGGCCGGTAAATTCCGGGACCTGTGCCAAACTATAAAATGGGGCCCTCTTTTTTTGCAAAGTTTGACGATCAACCCCTACCGAAGTGCCAATCGGGATTGGGGTGAGTGGTCCCATCGCAAGGGCAGAGTACGTCGGGAAGGAACAGAACACGAGCGGGAGCCCCCTACCGAAGTGCCGATCAGGATTGGGGTGAGTGGTCCCATCGCAAGGGCAGAGTACGTCGGGAAGGAACAGAACACGAGCGGGAGCTCGAAGCTTCTTGTCGGGTTTCTCATGTTGCTAGCTTGATCGATCGATAAATTCGCCTCTCGTATGAGTCCGATACCTCGTGTCAAGGTAGCCCGATTAGGGCCTACGGATTTTCTAAACCCATTTTAACTATTAATGTTGTTCCTCTTTGAAAAAATACGGTCTATGAAGATGGATAGATTCAAATTTAAATATTTATTAGTAGCTCAAATAGATAATGTATACGCCTGTTTTCACCAGTCACTGTGTGGTGTAGCCCCAAGGCATCACTCTTTAGCGTGCAATGTTCGGAGAAAATTGTACACGTGTGGCTAAACTCATTTTTGTTTTCCGCATTTAATACAATGGACATAAATAATACTACGTGACAATGAAGATTCAAACATTTACCTAAACTCCGCACGGTGAGACTAAACTCTGTTTTTGTTTTTCACGGTTAAAACCATGGATACAAAAAATAAACGGCAAGGAAATTATACCATTTACCTGAAATCTATAGGTGCGGCCCCAAGGTGGACAAAAATAATACTACGTGACAATGAAGATTCAAACACATTTACCTAAACTCTGCACGGTGAGACTAAACTCTGTTTTTGTTTTTCATGGTTAAAACCATGTATACAGATAATAAATGGCAAGGAAATTATTCCATTTACCTTAAATCTATAGGTGCGGCCCCAAGGCAGACAAAATAATATGAGTAAGCAAGATTCGAACCATACATCTGATGGAACACATATATCGTACAGACCACTGAAATGCTATTCCTTTCATTTTAATAATTCAATTTTTTGCCTACATATATGAGTGCTTAAAATTCAGATTTTGGGCCCCAAAATTTTTGGGCCCTGTGCGGCCGGCACATACGGCACCACTGTGGGCCCGGGCCTGAAGATTAAAGAACGGGCCATGCAATAAAAATATTTGGAAATATGTTTTTACATGAATAAAAGATAACATGAGTAGATAATTATGTCTCTAGTCTACGCCTTCGCATTGCCACGAGAATACCAACTATAACATCCTCGCCTATTTTCATTACTTTCAAGAATAGAGCTCACTCGATAAATGTTACCAGACAATACTTTAAGGTCAATACCCACTTTCAAGAATAGAGCTCATACGCCCTATTTCTTAATTTATTCTCCACTGGGCTCATTGCGGAAAAATCTATTCAATGTTCGACGTAAAAACCGATACGATCACTACCAACTTGAGAAGTAAGTACACCAAGTCATGAAGCACATGTTTTTTCCGTTTCAACATGCTTAATAGAGGGCTCAGTACTTAGCTATTTGAATATATCGTATTTTCTCATATCTACAATAAAGGTGTCAAGTTGGAATTCAAACATTAACAAACATGTAGTTGATATGTCCTTGACATAAAATTCGCCAAGTCCCATTACCTTGTGTGTCATAATAAGTAAATGAATTGATGGGATTAAAACAAGATATGGAAACAAGCAGCTCTTTATTAACCACGTCAAACCAATTGTTTGTCTCTTGAATAATTTGATCAACGATACCAAGATACACTTCTTTCATGACCAGTGCTTTGCTATTGGAAGTGGGCCCTAGAGCTTTCCAGCTTTGAGCTTCAGTTCAAGAACTATGAATCCATCAAGAGCTTTCCAGCTTTGGCTAATTCTACTACAGACTATACAGAGACAGCTTTCGACGGGGTCAAGGCTTAGACTTGTTTACCCAAGAAGAGAGTCACAATTCGTGGATCATGTATTTCTACGGGTCCTTCTCGGCGCGTATTGTATTAAATATATTTTTATATCAAACTTTTACACTTCAAACTAATTTATAGAATGTTATGGTCTTATATATTAAGTATAGTTTTCTATTTTTTGACATAGTTAACCACATAATAAATTTACTACGTATTATGTAAGTATTGTTTGTATAAAGTTATAATGCATATTGATGAAAAATACACTTGTATTTATATTGGAAATTGATTGTGTAACATTATTTTCTTTATAAATTTTATTTTCACAACTCTGTAACCTATATACTATTATACATATTCAGATATCTCTGAACTATATCCTCTAAAACTTATCTTCGCAAATGTGACTAGTTAAGCATGTATTCCTATAGAAACTTCCTGAGCATAAACGTAATTGTTAGGAATATTATTTATTGGGGTTTTTCATGGTCACAGCTCGAATACGACTGGAATAGGCGGAGAAAGAAGACACAACAGCATATCGGAAGAAAACGATAAAAAGAGGACGGAGCGTGGCGGACACGGTAGAAGAAATCCAGTACTTGTTGTTCTTGGAAAAGCTGAACAACAAGGATAAGAAGAAGTGCTCGCGTTCATGGTCATACATTGCGTTCACGGAACATCTATCCCCTTATTCTGTTATTCATAAGAGCATCTTTAGTGGAGTGTGAAAATTTGGGTGTGTATATGACCATGTACACACCCGTGTAAGAAAATTCCTTTTAAACACTCCCAGTTTTTCAGTGAAGTATCTAAATTACAGGACGCGTATATTCTCTCTAGACTCTAGGGCTGGCTTTTCGTATTGAGTAGAGGGAAGGGTGACCCAATGAAGTGACAATTACAAGGAGGGTAAACAAAATGCCGACAGATATCAGCGAAAGAACTAATGGCTGCTACGGCCAAGACTAGCCAATCTATCTATTATATACTAAAAGCAAAATGAGTTAGTTTCGAGACACCACGTTGAGCCACGTCATCTAAATTAATTATAATAGTTAGATCTAAAATGCGTGGTTGAGATTTAATGAAAATTTAAAGTTACGTAACCTGCTTGACACGCTTATGTTGGTAAGACACATCTCCCAGACGTGACTCTTTTTTTACATGGAAACGTGACTCCCTTGGTTAAGTAATATGCGTACCTAAAAATAAAAAAGATGCGCCAACACGATTGTGTTGTCACGTATTTAATGGCATGTGGGAAACAACCGGATAGGTCAGTTTGAAAAGAAGATCGTTTCTCAAAAAAAAAAAAGATCGTTCGTACTCAGCTTAAATGTGTCAAGGCGTGACTCTTCTCTGCTTCCTTCCAACGAAAAAAAGAACAAATGCGCACTCTGACTTGGACGTGATGACAAAAGCCGAAAAGCTTACTATCTTATACTCCACCGTTCCAAAAAAAATCGACGCATATAACACTAATACGGATGTTAGATATAGAAAAGGGTACATATCGGATGCTCACGGAAGACAAATATGGATTCGGTCGAATAGTTGTCGGATACGATTGCAGATCTGGATAGTAATTAACGTATACGAAAAAGCCTGACGATATGCCGTATTCATGGTTATATCTTACAAGTATTCAGCGCAATATCCGACAACTAATTTCTCGAACCTTCGGTGACCAAGAGTTCGGCAAGATGAAACTCCAGAAAAATCTTTGCTTATTTATGAGCAAAATAAAGGACCTACATGGAAATGTATGTATGAGTTATTTAAACATTTCGCACTTAATATATCACATTACATAGAGTTAAGTTGGACTAATTTGTTTCATAATATTTGCTATATGTCAGTCCCATTTTCAAAGCAACATCCGACAAAATGTTTATCCGCAACCGAACTGTATTTGTCATGTATTTGATCCATGTACGTAATCGGTGGGATCCGATTCCGCATTCGTATCGGCATGCATTTGCTCCAACTCCGTATCCATAAAAATTATGGCGACGGATGGTTTCACAAAGATTCGACAGTCCATTTTCACCCCTAAAACAAATGTAGATTAATTTGAGTAAAGTATTTCGGGACGAAGAGAGTATCTACATGCATGGTTGAGAACAAAAGGTTAACCATGAGACTAATACACCATGTAGATGTACTCATGACCACACTATGACCATATATATAGACATAATTTTTTAGCTAAACCATATATAGACTCCATTGACGACTTGAGTCGAGGAGTTTCAACATTGAAAAAGCTACCACTATTGGCTCGCTGACAACCAACTCATAATCATAAGTGTAATTGTCTTTATTTATACATATGGTACAAAATGCGGGGTTTGATTAAAATGAAAAATAAAAGTCACATGAACATTGGTATCGGTCCACTGACCACTGCTCGATGAGTGTTGATACATTACAAAAACACCAAGAATTAGACGGAACCAATATACTTTTATTCCGTACGACACCATCTCATACCTAGGAGGCTAAGACATATGCTCATGAAGAACACAGTAGCATAACACATACCCAAAAACACTTAAGAAAATGATTAGTGCCTCTCACACCTTTAAGAGCATTTTTCCACTCTCAAGGTTGAATGCAGTCTGGCAGAGATTGAACCCATTTATGTTTCAGTGAAAAGAAAATTTCAGAGATTACGTTCGAGGAAAAGAAAAATCCGCAGTTAAAGAGACGTCTACTTTAGAACGTGTCACCATAATTTCAACTACTCATATCAAACAAAATCTACTTTAAAATAAGAAAATGTTATAAAAGCATAATTTTGTAGGTAAATATAGACATGTGAAAGTTCCCTGAAAGAGAAAATATTTGGTCATCAATCTAGCTGACCCTCTTTTCATTGGTAGATCATACACACATGTTTATAGTTATTGTAAACCTGATGGAAACCAACATATCATTATAATAGTCTTGGAAAATCACAAGTCAATAGGTTTCCATAGTTTTATTAAGAAAATCATGATTAATGACCATGGTAAATACTAATAGATTTTCCTAAAGTGTAATTATAATACTAGCGGTGGCCACCACACCATGGTAAATCACTCCGATCTAAAAAAAATTGTAGCCAGCTATACTACATAGTTTCATGTAACATGAATTAAAGGTAACATGCATGTGTCATTTTTTACCATAATTATATGATAGTCACAGGATGCTCTTATTTAGATTTCAATATTTCCCGATGAAAGCATAAATTCAGTACATGAACAATTTCAATACACTAAAGATGATGCCCTCGCATTTGCGAGGGCCACCTTGCTAGTTTCCATAAATAAATAAAACCTCTTAAAGGCTCCCCAAATGGGACGGCTAACTCTTAGATCCGGCAAAAATACTTGCATGCAACAAAAATAGAGTTTTCACAGTGATAGTGGTGTTACAACCTGACTTGTTTGTTCATGTACAGGTAAACCATGCATGAGTACTACTAGTGCCTAACCAGAAGTCCAGAACTTTTTTTTAGAAATGGAGGCATCGCCCCAGCCTCTGCATCAAAATGATGCATACGGCTTATTTTCATTAATAAATTCTGGAATCCAGATCCAATCGTACGATAGTATCGAATTATTACAAATCACTGATCGCAAAGTGTTGAAATGAAAATGAGCCAGAAGAATAAATTAAGCCTGGCCATCTATTCTTCTAGAATGACGCCACCCATTGTGGGAGAAGATAGCCGAACGACCGCAATCATTCGAGTACATCCGGAGAAGCGGCGCCATGTGTTGGTAGTATTTAATTGATCATGAGGACGCCATGTGTCTTCTTGCTAGAGGTACTGTAGTAATTAGCTACACTCTGGTATATATGTAGATCGTACGTTGGCAAGCTTAGGAGTTGGGAGTTAGGATGGCATGCCGACAGGGTATACGAGATAACTAACCGCGCGTTGTAGCGGGATTTTGTAGACACAAAATAATTGAGGCGGTTAATTTACAAAGAGCAAACTAGCTATTGTGTGTAGACGTTTTGAAACTGTAATTTGCAAAGAAAATTCTAATGGCTGGATACCGAATTTTGGTATTTTAAAATGTAGCCGTACTAAGTGATTCTTCACCGATTGCTCATGGGGCTCATGGCCCATCCAGCTGTTAGAACCTAGATATACATGATTCGGTAGAACAACTTGTAGATCATGTGTGTGTGTAAACAGTGAGAAATAGAGGGGATTGAAGAGATACCTTGGCGCTGTCCAGAGGAGCTCGAGGAGTCGGCCATGGTGGTCGACGGTGGCGGCTGCGGTGCAGCGGCGGCGCAGCGGTGCTTCCCGTGAGCACTGCGCTAACCCTAATCGGTAGGGATGTCGGTGGGGTGGCTGGCAGCACGGTCAACCTCATGAGCTATGCAGGCCGGCCCCCACCCTTTATATAGCGCTGCGACAGGGGCCCACCGACAATTAAGGTCGGCGCCCCCGATCAGGGCGCGATCACAGGGATCGTGGAGCCGTTGGACTCCACGGTTGGAGATCAATATCTAACATTCTCCCCCTTGATCTCAACTTTTACTTTTAACTTTTATCTTTTACTTTACTCGTTCATCACCGATTAGTACATAGAGCATGTTTCATCGTCACAGCTCAATTGCCGATAGAATCAGACAGCCACCATATACTTTTCAGTTTTGAAACAATAAACTATTACTTTTGGGCCTCTGTGATCCAGTGATCATAGGCTTTCCATTAATCCCATGCCGGCTATGTGTTTCTGGAACACATCGGGTGGTAAGCCTTTCGTTAGCGGATCCGCAAGCATTTCCTTTGTCCTTATATGCTCGAGACTTATAGTTTGATCCTGGATCTTATCTTTCACAACATAATACTTTATATCTATTGCCTTTGTAGCATTACTCGACTTGTTGTTGTGAGCATAGAATACTGCGGGCTGGTTGTCACAGTACATCTTTAGTGGTTTGTCAATACAATCTACCACTTTCAAGTCGGGTATAAATTTCTTTAACCATATCGCCTGTCCCGTGGCCTCATAACATGCTATAAACTCTGCATACATCGTGGATGCAGCAACTAATGACTGTTTGGAGCTTTTCCACGAAATAGCCCCTCCTGCGAGAGTGAACACGTACCCTGACGTGGACTTCCTATCATCTTTGTCTCCCGCAAAATCTGCGTCTGAATACCCTCTTAGTTCTAGGGAATCAGATCTTCTATATGTTAGCATGAGGTCTTTTGCGCCTTGTACATAACGCAATGCTTTCTTTACCATGTTCCAGTGTTCATGGCCTGGATTTTCTTGATATCTACCGAGTACCCCGGTGATAAAAGCTAAGTCAGGGCGAGTGCACACTTGTGCATACTGTAAGCTTCCAACAGCCGAAGCATATGGTACTGCTTTCATTCGATCGATCTCATATTGACTTTTGGGACATTGAAATTTCCCAAAACTATCGCCCTTGACTATCGGAGCAGGTGATGCGCTACTTTTATGCATATTATATTTCTTTAGAACCTTTTCTAAATATGCCTTTTGTGATAGTCCTAGCACTCCATTCTTTCTATCCCGGTGAATTTCTATGCCCAAAACATATGAAGCTTCACCAAGATCTTTCATATCAAAATTTGAGGACAAAATTTCTTTGTTTCTAGTAGTAGACTGACATCATTGCTTGCAAGCAAGATATCATCCACGTACAGAATTAGGAAAATATATTTCCCACTTTTAAACTTTGCATAAATGCAGTTGTCCTCAACATTCTCTTTAAATCCAAAACTTTTAATTGTATTATTGAACTTTAAATACCACTGTCTAGAGGCTTGCTTTAACCCATAAATGGATTTCTTTAGGCGGCATCCCATATGTTCCTTCCCCTCCATGAAAAAACCGGTGGGTTGTTTCATGTAAACATTTTCTTCTAAATCTCCATTTAGAAATGCCGTCTTTACATCCATTTGATGCAACTCTAAATCAAAATGCGCAACTAGTGCCATGATGATTCTGAAAGAATCCTTACATGAGACCGGAGAAAATGTCTCATTGTAATCTACCCCTTCTCTTTGCGTAAAGCCTTTTGCCACAAGTCGCGCTTTATACTTTTCTACGTTCCATTGGAGTCATACTTTGTTTTGTAGACCCATTTGCAGCCTACTGTTTTGGCTCCTTTAGGAATTTCCTCTAAGTCCCAAACATTGTTAGAACTCATCGATTTCATCTCGTCTTCCATGGCTTCCAGCCACTTCGAAGAGTGAACGCTTCTCATGGCTTCTTCATATGAAGTGGGATCTTCTTCCATATGAACTGTTTCTGTATTATAAACTCTATAATCACTAGAAATAGCTGATTTCCTAGCTCTTTTAGACCTTCTAAGAGTCTCATTCTCTGGCACATCATGTGTCTCAACGTGCGACTCTTCTTCTAAATGTGGCTGTCGTCGCTCCCTTTCATGCTCAACAACGGGTTGAGTCGGTCCTGACGGACAGGTTCCGAATCTTGCCTCGTTGTGGTCACGGGTGGAGTTACAACAGGTGCTTGCACCACAACCTCTGGGATTATCGGTGCAGGTACAACAGGTAGGGCGAAAAATGGCTCATGGATCATCGGAAAAGGTGCACACACCCTCTTCTCCTCAAGATCAATTTTCCGGCCTACCATGCTCCCCCTCATCATTTCGTCCTCCAAGAAGACCGCGTGTCTCGTTTCTACAAACTTTGTGTATCTGTCTGCACAGTAGAAACGATAACCTTTTGATCTATCAGGATAGCCAATGAAATGGCAAGTTACTGTTTTGGGGTCTAACTTTGCAATGTGTGGATTAAAAACTTTTGCCTCAGCTGGGCTCCCCCAGACTTTTAAGTGGCGTAGAGAAGGAACTTTCCCTGTCCACAACTCGTACGGTGTTTTGGGCACCGACTTACTTGGTACTCTGTTGAGAATGTGAATGGCGGTTTTTAACGCCTCCATCCATAATCCCAATGGCAGTGTGGAATAACTCATCATACTGCGCACCATATCCATAAGAGTACGGTTACGCCTTTCAGCTACTCCATTTTGCTGTGGTTCGCCCGGCATAGAATACTGGGCGACTATTCCATTTTCCTGTAAAAACCTTGCAAAAGGTCCAGGTACTTGACCATATGGAGTGTGCCGACCATAGTACTCCCCCCCACGGTCGGACCTGACTATTTTAATTCTTTTATCATGTTGATTTTCAACTTCAGCTTTGAATATTTTAAATTTATCCAATGCTTCAGATCTTTCTTTAATTGGATAAATATAACCATATCGGGAGTAATCATCTGTGAACGTTATGAACGAGTCATAACCATCCACACTTTTCACCGGAAATGGTCCACATATATCAGTGTGAATAATTTCTAGTGTCGGTGCTTCGGTTTGCACCCTTTTTAATTTGTTTTACGTATTTTCCTTTTATGCAATCTATGCATTGTTCAATATCTGAGAACTCTAACGGAGGAAGAATATCATTTTTAACGAGGCTTTCTATTCTTCCCCTCGAAATATGGCCTAATCGACAGTGCCATAACTTCGAAGAGTCATGAGTTCGCTTTCTTTTCTTTTGTTCTTTGTTCGACAAGGAATTTGTTCATTCACATTACTCACAGAATGCACTTTTTCACGCAAGGATAACAAATAAAGCTTATCATGAAGTAAAGCAATACCCACACAAGCATCTTTAAACCATATGGCACACTTGCCATGACCGAAATAACATTCATAACTGTCTTTATCCAACACGATACACTTATTAAGTTTCTGTGAATCGAAGGAACAAATAAAACATCTCTAAGCATAATATTGAAACCATCAGCTAGCTCCAAGGAGATGTCGCCAACAGCTTCAACTTCTGCTTGAACTCCATTTGCGACTTCAATGTGTCTTTCGCTTCTTTGCAAAGTCCTTGTCGAATGGAATCCCTGTAAAGAATTTGCAACATGAACAGTTGCACCTGAGTCAATCCACCAAGTAGATTTTGAAAACTGTGTATACAGGGATTCATTTACAAAAGAAACTGTGTCTTACCTTTCTTGGCCATTATCATCTTGAGCCAATCTGGGCAATCTTGCTTGAAATGCCCTTTCTTCTTGCAGTGGTGGCATGTATCTTTGTCCACTTGCTGAAACTGCTGGGACCTTTGCCATGTGGCTTATACTGGTGAGGACCTTTGCCATATGGCTTAGAAGGGGAACCGTTGTAGTTCCTGTTCTTGTTGTCCTTCACAAAGTTCAAGGAGCCCCCATTCTGGGACTTCAGCCTTTCCTCTTCTTGCGACAACATGGCAATGGTCTTTTCAATGTCCCATTTTTCAGGCGACACATTGTAGTTGATGATGAAATTTTCAAATTGTGGTGGCAGTGAAGCCATCACCAAGTGAACTATGAGTGCAGGCTTGAGCTCCAGATCAGCCTCCATGGACTTAAGCTTAGCAGCCATGTTGCTCATTCTGAGAATGTGCTCCCTTATGCCATGTGAACCTCCATGATACTTTTCTGTCACCAGCTGTTGAGCAGCTGGGTAGCATATGTCTTTGAAGAACCAGTAAACTGGCTCTTTATCTTTTGGAGATACTCTCCCACAGAGGTACACTCTTCAATTGAGCCCACAATAGCGTTCTCAACTGTGTTCTTTATGAATGCCATGCACTTTTTGTTGGCGTTCACCCACTTTTGGTTCTCTAGGGTGTAACCCATCTCTACTGGACCATAGTCCAGCTGCTTTTTCTGCCAAGCAGAATCATCATCATCAGATGCTCTCACTGGCTCTGCTGGCTTGACTGGCTGTGGAGTAGTCACAACCCAGTCGACCTCAGCGCAGACAAAAGCCAGCTCACTTTCTTCCACCACTCAGCGTAGTTGTCACCCCTGAGCGTCGGAACATCCTTGAGGCAACTCATCAGGTGAAAACTTCCTGAAACCACAAGGATATAAGATAACAAAAACAATTGCATGTAATAATCCAACGTTGGTATAAATTAAAACATACAACCGTTTGTGCAATTAAAACTATATTACCGTTGGGCAATAAAAGAAATAAATGCACCTTTAAGTAAACAGATCATAATCATGTTATTAACAACGTTGGTCATTTAACAACAAAATCATAATCATCATTAAAATCACTTTATCATGCTTTCAATTCTCACTTTAAATCATAATAATGCTATTAATAACGTTGGTCAAATAATAGCAGAATCATAATCAGCATTAATATCATTTTAATCATGCTTTAATTTTCACTTTATTGCTTTATGCAATTTCTTTTAACTATTTGCAGCGGAAACTTTAAAAATGAATAAAAATTCATAAACTTTTATACTTTTAACAAGTATTCACTTTTCTTTCTTCTGTTTCCTAAACAAAATTTTCGTTGGATAAAAATGGATAGGAAAACAGAAACAAAATGTAACTAAACATGCTTCTGTAAAAAATTAAAACAGAAAACATCTTTCTGTGCAAAAAAAAAACATGCGGCCCACGGCCCTTTTGCTATCTGTCGCCCGCGGCGACGCAGAACTTCGGCCCACGGCCCGTGAGCGGCAGCGCAATCTGCCGCCAGTGCGACGCACAAAAACGGCCCAATTTCGGCCCGTGGCCTGCTATGGCCAGCACCGCTCGCCTTGGTCGGACGGCTGCCCGTGTGTCTCGCTGGATCAAAACCAGCCGGTCGTCCCCGACCTAACCCTAGCTCTGATACCATTGTTAGAACCTAGATATACATGATTCGGTAGAATAACTTGTAGATCATGTGTGTGTGTGTAAATAGTGAGAAATAGAGGGGATTGGAGAGATACCTTGGCTCTGTCCAGAGGAGCTCGAGGAGTCGGCCATGGTAGTCGACGGTGGCGGCTGCGGTGCAGCGGCGGCGCAGCGGTGCTTTCCGTGAGCACTGCGCTAACCCTAATCGGTAGGGGATGTCGGTGGGGTGGCTGGCAGCACGGTCAACCTCGTGAGCTGTGCAGGCCGGCCCCCCACCCTTTATATAGCGCTGCGACAGGGGCCCACCGACAATTAAGGTCGGGCGCCCCCGATCAGGGCGCGATCACAGGGATCGTGGAGCCGTTGGACTCCACGGTTGGAGATCAATATCTAACACCAGCCTGCCATTTTAATCTGAAGCTTCCGTAGAACTAACGAAACAGAACGAGGCCCCAGGTAAGCAAAAATTATGCGAAATTATGTCCTCCTCGTGCCCTGGAACCCGGCGTGCGTATCTCGACCGGCGTCATCTGTTGTCAGCCATGCATTGTAAGCGGATCCACGGCGCCGCTTTGCTCCCCCATTGTCCCATCGATCCATTTTAAGCTCCATAGCTCCGAGTAGACCACCATCGGAAAGCTCCTGGGGCAGGGAAAGCGAGGTTATCAGCTGGGCTCATGGCGAAGGGGACGCCATGCATGGCGCTGCTCGTGATCCTTGGCGTGGCTGTGCGAGCGGTGTCGATCGTCACGGACGGTGAGGTCTCACAAACTAATCCTGCCTATTTGACATCGGAGAGCTTGCTGTTCTTCTTGGTCTTGGTAGTTTCTATGCTTGCTATTCACATATATATGTGCATGCTGGTATTTAGAGCCTGCTGGCAGAAGTTTGACTACCAGTAGTATTTTGTTTTGTGAATTAACTTTGACTACTGCTAATGTTAAGCAAAAATATCTAGCTAGATTGGCCATAAGAGTATAATACTGCGAGCACTAACTGAACCTGTGCCCAGCTTCAGGTTAACAAACTTGTAAGGCGAAGGAGGTGCTAGCTAGTAAGACATATGTGAAAATTCTCTTGTAGTTTCAGTTACGGAAATGCATTCGTAGGTTCGGATTCCTCCCAAATGCAACGCCAGCGTTGACTCTTGAGATCTGCAATAAGATAGAATGGAATCCAAGAAGCGTACTCGCTGTACGCTGATCTTGAGATGTGCAATAGATAAAGTGGTCAGTCCATGCAAGAATAGTACAGTAAGTGCAAGGGGTATCTCAACCTGTCAACATAATAATCCAAGAATAGGGGTCTATCTGATTGCGAAATTAATCGTTGGATCATGTTGCACTCAAGAAGTAAAAGGGGTATCTCAACCTGTCAACATTTAGCCATCATGCAAGAATAGTACTGTAAGTGTAAGGCGAACTGTTAGTGGCCAACATCTCATCAGAACTCAAAGTTCAGTATTGATTGTTTTCATTTGAAGGAGCTTAATTTTGCGTGGAGACTTGCACTGCGATCACTAGTATAAAAATACAGTACTATGCATGCATGTCAACTCAAAGCCTGCAACACAATAGAGAACAAAATAGATCTACTCATTTGTTTATTCTAAAAAATCTACTCATTTGCTTCTCACTGAAGATTGCAGCAAGATAAAAAAGGCAAAGCTTTTGCCTCGTTTCAAAAAAAAAATATTGCAGCAAGATGATCCCAAGTACAAGCATTGCTGCTTTCCATCCGATTATGCTAATTAAAGCTGACTAGTGCGATCTCTCCTCTTGTGTGTATATGTAGGCCTACTACCGAACGGCAACTTCGAGGAAAGGCCGGACAAATCCCAGCTGAACGGCACCATCGTGACGGGTCGCAACTCGATACCGCAATGGGAGATCTCCGGGTTCGTGGAGTACATCCAGTCAGGAGAGCAGCTAAGAGACATGATCCTGCCGGTGCCGGAGGGCGCCTTCGCCGTGCGGCTGGGCAACGATGCATCCATCCGGCAGAAGATCAGCGTGACGCGGCGCGCGGAGTACTCCATCACCTTCAGCGCCGCGCGCACCTGCGCCCAGGCCAAGAAGCTCAACGTGTCGGTCATGCTGGACTCCGGCCTGCTCCCCATCCAAACCGTCTACACCACCAGCGGCTGGGACTCGTATGCGTGGGCCTTCAAGGCCAAGCACAGCGTGGTGTGGTTCGCCATCCACAACCCCGGCGTCGAGGAGGATCCGGCGTGCGGGCCACTCGTCGACTCAGTTGCTATCAAGACCCTTGATCCTCCCCACCATATCAAGGGTATGCTTAACTGATCCTGATATCTTAACTTGACGGTGATTTTGTGTGTGTTTTCTCGTTTGTAATTAAAAGCACAGTCTGAGGCCAACTGGCGCAGGTAATATGCTGAGGAATGGCGACTTCGAGGAGGGCCCGTACATTTTCCCGGGCTCGACGTGGGGCGTGCTGGTGCCGCCCATAAACGAGGACGACTTCTCGCCGCTGCCGGGGTGGATGGTCATGTCGGACACCAAGTCCGTCAAGTACGTGGACGCGCCGCGCCACAGGGTGCCGCACGGTGCGCGGGCCGTGGAGCTAGTCGCCGGGAGGGAGACGGCGCTGGTGCAGGAGGTGGCGACCGTGCCCGGGCGCTCGTACAGGATGCTCTTCTACGTCGGGGACGCGGGCGACGGCTGCGTGGCCTCCATGGTCGTCGAGGCGTACGCGGCGAGGGAGAGGCAACAGGTGCAGTACGAGTCGCAGGGCGTGGGCGGGTACAAGCGTGGCCAGGTCGATTTTGTGGCAGTGGAGAATCTCACGCGCGTGGTGCTCCAGAGCATGAACTATCACATGAAGCCTGAGGGCACGCTCTGTGGACCGGTCGTGGACAACGTGTCTCTCGTCAGCCTTCGCAAGCACGCAGCTCGCCGGTTATTGAGGTGAACTCCTATAGTTCTACGGAGAACCAACGAGGCAACGACGCAAAATTAGGATACCTGGTTGCTCTCGTTGAATAGGATTTAGAGCGCTGAGGTTGGGATAATTGTGATCGGTGCAAGCTTTGTAACCAAATGTAAACAACGGCGGCTCATCTCTTCTTCCAATGTAGATTCACGGCTAGAGTATGTGACATTGTGAAGATTTTGTTGGAAATCCATGACATTTACCCCTTGGATTGGCGTATTGTTCCTTCGGTAAGGGGTGGTGGTCGGAGGACAGGTGATACATGAAAGAAATCATGATAACAAAGCCCTTGTTTCATTGGCGATGCTCACCACTTGATAAATTTGGAAAGAGAGAAACACCCGTGTCTTCCGGAACCAATATTTCACTTTGGGTTGTTTCGGATGTTGCTTGTGTGTACTGTTGGAATTGTGGATGGTGGTCTCCTGTTTTACTTTTTGTAGTAGTGTAGGGGTAGGTTTTTCGCCCCATAGCTTAGTCGTCGACTCGAGGCTTTAGCAGCGGGTTTTCCTACCAGAGAATTTTCCATCTGGTGCTTTCATTTCCTTTCTAAGTTTCCTTTTGCTTTGGTTAACTTGTGATCAAACCTTGTATTTTCGTTGAGCAATTAATGGAAATGGGAAGTGGCCCAGTTGGGAGGTTATGGTCCTTCATTGGGCGTAAGGACTTGAGTATCTTGATGTCCTGAGATTAGGCTTGTATACTTACCCTTTTCTTTTAGATGCTGCCACCGGCCCATAATACTCGCTCTGTTTCAAAAGAACTGTCCCAAGTTTCATGTCTAGATATATCCATTTTTTGTCAAATCTATGACATCTATTTTTAGACATACGGTGTATCAAATATGGCTTAGGATTTAGTTTCAGAATATTTTGGCCCAGCGTGACACGTTTTTCTGGAAACGCATGCCTGCTAGCTGGAAAATCATATATATGGCCCGTAGGAACCGTGAGACGGCCGCGCCGCCTAAAGGTTTTCGCTAATGGCCGACCCATTTCAGCGGATTTTCTAGCTTTCTATTTTTCTACTTTGTTTTTTTGTCTTCAGTCTTCTTTTTATTCATTTTTCCTTATTTTCCTTTTTCTTCTCAATTTTCTCGTCTTTTTAAATTTTATGATTGCTAAAAGAAAGCTCAGCTTTTAAAATTTGTTTAGATTTCAAAAATGTTCATAATTAGAAATAGTTCAAATATTGAAAATATTCAAATATATATTTAATAAATGTCTAGATTTTAAAAATATTCATGCTTTAAAAATAGATTTTGAAATGTCCAATTTTAATAAAACAAATGTTTGAATTCATTATTCTGATTATCTATCAGGAAAATGCTAAAAAAACACTTGTTAGTATCCACTACATAGTTAAAGCTGTTTTTTATTTGGTCGCTAATATATGAACTGGCTACAGGGACGGAGCCAGCCTACAGACTTGGAGGGGGCAGGATAATGTTGGAAGGGGCGAAAGTGGCTTAGAACACTAATTACCAGCATGCTTACCAATGAGTTAGTGAAGAAAATCTGAATGATGGGGGTGGCTGAGCCCCTGCTCGTCCCCCCTTCCTCCGTCCCTGACTAGCTAATGGGCTTTCCCAGATCATACTCGCGTCAGGCGGGGCGAGTCAGAGGAGCCCCCTATTCAGCTCCTGCTGCAAAGCTTTGAAAATGGTTTATAAATTTGAAAATGGTTCGGGAATTTAATTTTTTTAATTTCATGACTTTAGAAAATATATCAAGAAATTTAAAGTGGTTCGTGAGTTTAAAATGTGTTGAATTACTCAGTTCGTGAATTCTGAAAATTGCTCCCAGTTTTTTAAGAAAGTTCATGAAACATTTTTTTAAAGTGAAAACTTATAAATTTGAATATTTTTAAAGATGAAGATTTTGAAAAAACAATTATGAACATTTTCAAAAAAGAAAATACAGGAAAACATAAAATGAAAACCGTCTGGAAAAACCAGGAAGGAAAAAGGAAATAAAAAACCAGTTAAAAGCAACTAAAATGTTCCTAAAATCAAAAGAACCACTCCAAAGCCACCATGCCTGGGCCGGCCCACTTATCCCGATCGTGTAGGCGTTTCCGTGCAACTGGCGCTGGATAGAATTTACCGTGATTCAGGTGTGCCGCTAGCGGCCGCCATTTAGGCTCTCCCATGCTAAGCTGATGGTTTGGCATCCTCGCAAGTCTAGTAGAGTATTTGCAACGCTCGAAATAATTTTTCGAGTAGAGCAGAGCTCGTGCTGCATGGAGCCTGATATTTCAAAAATTCAATGGTGATAGAACTTAGAAATTGAACTGAAAATGGTTGAAAAATTGCAACCAATGTTGCCAATACAAATATAAATTTGTCTCAAGTCAACAATTTCAGTATTCTGCTTTTGCAAACACTTTTGTGTCACCATATGTACAACATTATCTATAAGGCTCACTTATTGCATATGGATATAGTGAGTGCCGACGCAACGACTCACACACAACATGTGAGTAGCGGGCGCCGTTGGTTACCACGGCACGTCCCATTGGCAGTGGCAGAGGCCCGACCCCGCTGTCCAGTACGTGCCGACGCTACCGGCAGAGAGGCTAAACAAGACAGCACCCACCACGCCGGCTGGGCACCGTGGCCGTGCAGGGACTGGATCACTGGAAGCCGAATCTTCTTATGCACCAGACGACTCAGAATGCCACGTGATCACATGCGGGAACAGGGTGTTCCTGCAGCGGCAAGACGCGCGGCCGGCTATGTGCATCGCCTCAGAAAACGAGAGATGCCCGCTGCCCCTTCCCCGCTCGTGCCCGCCCGGCGTATCTCGCGCTGCTCCACCCCCAATACAGCTCGAGAGACGGGAGCGGGCGATCATGGCGAACAGCACGCGTTGCATGGCGCTGTTCTTCCTCGTTGCGGTGTCTGCTCCAGCGGTTTTGGCCGTCACCGACGGTAAGAACTCCGGAAACTGATATGTACTTTAAAAATTCATTTTCATTCAAATATGTACAATGTATCTCCCACGGCATCAAAGGTGGCGTTGACTAGCAGGTGCACTGCATAGCTAGCTCATGGGTCATGTATCTATGATCTTCTCCGATGAAAGGTCTATGTGGCGTGTCATGCATCTTCGGCATTGTAGTGGATTGTCGTTTTGGTGTAAGATCACTCTTCAATTAGATCGAACATATAACCAGAGTTTGCTTCCGCATTGTAGTGAGATCCCGTTTCAGTCTAGATCACTCTTTAATCAGATCTTCCAGCTAATTGGAGTTCGCTTTCTTCATGAGAGCTAATCTGAGTTTATCAAACTAGCTCTTCATGTTGATGCAATGATTGCTATTCATGGAAATGTTACCTTGCTGCCCTCTCAAACTAGCCTTATTTGTTGAAGTATACCCTCTGCTGAATGCTGATCAATTTAAATTGAAGTGAGCGATCATGTGTGTGTGCAATCTTTTAAGGGCTCGCTTGAATTGTCGTTTAAAAAAAAAAATCCGGACGGTAAACTTTCCGGCGCTTGCACCGTATTTTCAGCGGGACAATCCTAGGTCCGTGAAATATTCCGACCGTTTTGCCTAATTAACGACAAACCAATCGCGGCCTAAAGTAAGAGCTAAAGTAAAGTTGCATCAGTGTGCTAAATTTCAATGGATTTTCTGGAGCCCACTGAGTCGACTGCTTTTTCTGTGATTTGGGTAAAACATCTTTCTTTCCTCTGAACTCAATTGATTACACTTATGAGGAATTGGTTGTTTATCTTTTCTCTCCAGTTGCAGTTTTAATCTACACCAATTACACGTTAAACAAGTCACCACCAATACATTTTACTTCCAGATTTTGTTTCTCAAAGAGCAAATTGCACCACACTACTAATTGAACAATTTTAAAATGGGCAACAAGTGCATCTGAATGTATGGAAAAATTAGAGTATTAAAATATAGTTTGATAAGTATTTTGATTTTAATACTTAATTTATTTCGTCTGATGAACTTTAGATATACACTAGTCGTTGCAGCTTGTGTTCTTGAAATTTCTAAAAGACATTTTGCTAATTGTTCTACTTTTATTTTATTTTCTCGCATTTTATTTCTACTTTAAAAAAAATCAGCTGAAGTTTGCGCTTTTAATGTGCTAATGCTTTTTTCACTTATGGTTTTGTGTTTCTTGGCTTAAATGTAAGAAACCGTCCTGTCGACTGTCAGGCCCTTAATGTACTGATACTATTTCCTGGCAAGTATTACTCCGTTCATAAAATGATGTCTTAATTTTGGCTAGATACAAGCCAAAATTGAGACATCCTTTTCCGAACAGAGGAAGTATATCAGATTACCATTTTATGTCACTAAACTAAATACTATATAAAGCAAGCATATGTGCATATCAATTGTCTTTCCGTGCTCATCTTGTTCAGGGTGATAAAGCATTCTGACGATTCGATAATGTGCATTGTCTTTACTTACTTTAAATATGTCTGAATTTTAATAATTCTTGTTTGGCAAAAAATTCTGACAATTCGATGATGTTTGTGGCATAGGGCTACTGCCCAACGGAAACTTCGCCCAGGGGCCGGACAGGTCCCAGATGAAGGGCGTGGTGGTGACGGGACGCTACGCGATACCGTGCTGGGAGATATCTGGGTTCGTGGAGTACATCGAGCCCGGGCACAAGGAGGAAGACATGGTCCTGGCGCTGCCGGAGGGCGCCTCCGCCGTGCGGCTGGGCAACGACGCCACCATCGAGCAGCGGATCAACGTCACACGTAAGACGTTCTACTCCATCAGCTTCATGGCGGCGCGGTCATGCGCCCAGGCCGAGAAGCTGAACGTGTCGGTCGACCCGGAGTTCGGCGTGCTTCCGATCCAGACGGTGTACACCAGCACCGGCTGGGACTCCTACTCATGGGCCTTCAAGGCCAGGCACAGCGCCGTGTCGCTGCGCATCCACAACACCGGCGTCGAGGAGGACCCGGCGTGCGACCCCTCATCATCGCCGTCGCGATCAAGGCCCTCTCTCCTCCCCATCGCCCCAAGGGTATGCCGGCCATATATTTGTTTCCCAGATTATCAAAAACTTTTGTCAAGCTGTTCCAACAATCAAACACTATATATGATCTATTTGAATATCTTAATTTGAGCAGGAAACATGTTGAGGAATGGGGACTTCGAGCTGGGGCCGTACATCTTCCTCAACACGCCGTGGGGCGTGCTCGTGCCGCCGATCCTCGAGGACGTTAACTCGCCGCTGTCGGGGTGGATGGTCATGTCGGAGACCAAGGTGATCAAGTACGTGGACTCGCCGCACCACAAGGTGCCGCAGGGCGCGCGCGCCGTGGAGCTTGTCGCCGGCAGGGAATGCGCGCTGCTGCAGGAGGTGGCCACCGTGCCCGGGTCGTCGTACAGGCTGTCTTTCTCCGTCGGAGACGCGGCCAACGGGTGCAGCGGGTCCCTAGAGGTGGAGGCGTTCGCGGCGCGGGGGAGCTTGAAGGTGCCGTACGAGTCCCATGGCACGGGCGGGTCTAAATCCGCCGTGCTCGAGTTCACGGCGATCGCGAACACGACGCGGGTGGTGTTCCATAGCTCGCACCATCTCTCGAAATCCGACGGCACGCTGTGTGGGCCAGTTCTTGATGATGTCTTGCTCGTCGGCCTGCGCAAGCCCGCTGCCCGCCGGCTGCGTTTGTAGAGTGTGTATTTTTCGTTTAACAGTTTTGAAAGTTCATTAGTCTGTGGCGTTGGTGGTGTTTCGACACAAAATTTTGAATGTGCCTGACGTATGTCAGTGTTTCTCTCTTGTCTGCCAAAACGGTAAGCCAAAGACGAAACAGAGTTCATCATTGTTAATACTCCCTCCGATCCTAAAAGAGTGTCGTTGAGAGAGCTATAAAATTGTGCCTGGTACGTGTATTTCTCCCGAAACTTAGTTAGCATCAGAGGTAATATAATTTTTCTAGCAAGCAGAGATTTCAAATTTATCTTAGCGGCCGAACGGGAAGAGGGAGCTGCGGGATTAGACGCAGGTGCGGACCTAGGGAATTCCGTCCAGTGCTCGAAAGAAGTAGAGCACAAATATGCAATGTTTATGTGATAAAATTATTTTAGCCCACTACTTCGTTTCTCAAAATAAACTGTACTGTACATAGTTATTTTGGCTGAACGTATCATAGGTTTGATCAATCATGTAGATTAAAAAATATGAACACCTCGAAATCGATAGATCCACCGTAGATTATATTCTCACGGTGCATTTATTAGATCTTTTAGAAGTTCATATATTTGTCTATAAGAGTGGTCAAAATTATACTACAATGGATTTGACTAAAAACATACACCTTATATTGAGAAACGGAGGTAGTAGATTCAGTGAATTGTTTTGACTTTTCTCCCTAAATGGTCAGTATTGACCAATCACCGATTTCACATATTGATGGGACCAAACTTGTCGCCTTCAAATCCACGCTTTCCTTTCTCACTGAAGCAGCATTTTTTACTCCGCCACCAATGTTTCACGCGTCATCCCCGCTACTGCGTCCCTAGTTCGCCATCATCTCTCTCTTCTATGTTGCTCCTCCACCAAAGAATCTCCAAGTGGGTTTTGCTTGATGTAGTCAAAATCTTCAGTACCATGATGCTCCATAAAGTCATACCGGTGGATAAGCCTTTGTCCCTCTAGATTCGGCACAGCTTTGGCAAGGCGGATTTGCTGCCAGTAACGTCGGTACCCCAAAAGTGATTTGTTATCTTCATTGATGCATATGTTACTTTGCAAGCTTCGAGACCATGTGTATTTTGTTGTAAACACACGGTGACATGGCGCGTTGATTTTGTTTTTTTTGCTGCAAAATGTTGTGTTCATGTTGCAGTCATTTTTTTCACCGTGGAAGGCGTTGTTTGGTCTTTATGCTACATATACGCGTTGACCTTTTTGGCGCTTTGTTGCGGTCAATAAGGATTTATTGTATATAATCAAATCACATGGGTGTTTTTCGTAATTGTTGTGATGGTTTTACTTGTCTTCAGACAATCCATGGAAATTGTTGCGATGATGTTGCATATGATGAAAAGGATAGTGTGCACAATTTTTTTGATCCGACGTTCGGACGGATTAGCAACAAGTTAAATAATATAGGACGATCTATGAGTTGGCTGGTCGAGCTAACTCATATCGCCTGGCCGACACCTAGGAGTAGCCATTCCAAAAGGTTTCCTAGCCCAAAACAGACCCTGATATTAACCACATGTCTCCTAGCCACGCTCTATGACTCTCCAAACTTACGTCTCGCTTTATAA
Source organism: Poa pratensis (assembly GCA_947311845.1). Classification (NCBI taxonomy): domain Eukaryota; kingdom Viridiplantae; phylum Streptophyta; class Magnoliopsida; order Poales; family Poaceae; genus Poa; species Poa pratensis. Next base: position 120,268,671 of record CAMZMU010000052.1, read on the forward strand.
CGCTCTAGGACTCTAGATAGGTGTAAGTGTGTTACATCGCTTAATTTTGTGATTATGTATTGACTGATCGTGTTACCTAACCATTATTCTATCTGTATTTCTAGAAGAGTATTAAGAGAGTGGTGCAACATTACTAAATTTGTGAGTAAGAGGATTCCAACTTGAAATAGATATGGATGAATAACCTCTTCCCACCACTAGGTATGTCTTAATTTGTGAGTAAGAGGATTCCAACATCTTTGAAGGATAAATGTTTTCGCCCTTTTTCCTGATGAAGGGGATGATATTTGCTTGGATGGGTTAGGATTAGGCTTGAGATCACATCGATAAAAAACTAGGGTGAATTAAATGGAGTTTCAATTTTGAATCTAGTTTTCAAGCTTAATTTTGATTCTGTTTTTTCTATGAAACATTCATGTTGATAGTAATATGTGTTTGTAGTAATGGATGTGGTGGATGGAAAGGTGCGGTCAGTATAAGATTAAAATTTGATGCAATTGCACACAAAAGTAATAAATGTAACCTAAAAAAACTTCAGTACTGTATTTAACTTTTAAGTGATCCATACCCTTTTTACCGCCAAACGCTCTGCGGTGAGTTTGGAAGGCTACCACCATAAGCCCTGGTTGCGGGTCATGACGAGTATAGCACCATAGCGGTAGCCTTCCAAACTTACTTCCCGGCGTGGACACATTAGAGTCATTTGCTCTAATAATCCGAAGCATAAACAAAAATATGGGTAATCTTTTACTTTACCTTCTTAAATTAATAAAACGGCAGCCGTGGAAATGATTAATTTTCAAATAAAGTAGTTTGAAATACTTAAAGTAGAGGGTATATTTTACCCTTTAAACGATATCTTTTATTTTTGCTTTTTGTTATTTCTACCTCATATTTTGCGGTAAGAAAAAGGGTCATAATCGGCCAAAATAAGTACGGTTCATGTTGGACTGAAGTTTTGTGGAGAGATCAGATTTATGTTTTTTTTTACAAACAGTGGCGCCAGGTCAGGATGCAAGCGGAAGGGCCGCCGGCGCGTCCGCCTTAATCCGCTCCGTCCGTCAGAGATAAATTGGATGTTAGCGGCCTCCGCATCCGTCAACAGCGCCATCCGCTCTGTCCGTTGGACAAACACGGACAAGCCGTGAGATTACAAAGGGATTTGAGCAGCTCTGAAATTACAGTACGCCATCCGCTACTCTCGCTATGCAGCTAGCTTTGAACAGCTGATGCTTTTCACAATCAGATCAAGCATTACAACTACAAAAGGACCAGCTTTAAATACTAATCAGGAATTACTAGACTACGACAGGGTAGCATTTTAACAACTAGCAAATAATTTTAACAACATTCAAGCATTACATTTCACAGGACATACTTTTAACAACCAGAGACAAATCTGTGCACAGTTACATTTCAAGCATTTAGTACAAAAAAGCCTAGTTAAACAAGTAATGATCGAACGTTCAGCGCTCCATTCATAACCAGCTCGTGTTGTCGGTCCCGATGATCTTGTCAAAGTGGTGTCATTCTACTGCCTCCTGCAGTGGTGTCAATCTACTCCCTCCTACAAGTGCTGAAGCTGACCATACATAACTGATAATTTTGTTACAGTAACCTCCATCATGTCAGCTGGTTTTCTGAAGTACCATCTGGGTTCACTACAAAAACAGTAAAATCAATTGCTTGAGAATAACAATCATCAAAGTAAGAAATATCCAATGAGTGCTACAGACTAAAAAACATGGTGCTACTGATTTGTTAATGAGTACTAGTACGTACATGGTTTAATAGAATAGATTGTAGTGCTAGAGACATAGCGCTACTCATATGGATGAAATTTCTACGCTGATACCTCCAATAAGCAAAGCGCAAACTGAACCACAGGCCATAAGGCAACCATGTAGATATATGTGATTCGGCTTATATTCTGTGAGATTTTCGTTATTAGCTCTGATTAATCAAGAAATATGCATGGTGATTAGCTCTGATGCTAAGTAGAGAATTCAGAAATCTGGTATTTGAAAACCATGGCTGAATTCTTTCACGTATTGTCTGATGCCTCATCCTCCTTCCTACCACAAACCTGATGTACAGGCTAGAGGTGGATGGGATCGAGCCTACAAATCAACAACAGAAATTGCTTGCATGATTCTACAACTAAATTGCAACATTCAGAGAGGTAAACTTCAGAAAAAGAAGCGCTACAAAGCCAATCTTCAGTGTCGCACTCCAGAATAAAGCAGACACGCACCCGCCAAAGTGTTGGGCAGCACCGCGACCGCCGTTTTGATGTCGCCTGGAGTAGCACCGAGGACACGGAGCCGCAATCACGCGGGCTGAAAAAAGGCGGACGCCGAGCCGCCGTTGCTGGCCCTCGTCGGCGGCGCCTGGCGCGCCCTCCCCGACCCAAACAACGACAAAGCTCAAACATTGTTTGAGATCCATGTATGCCTAAGGTTCTTGCACTTTGATAAATTCAGAGAACAGCAGTCTAGAGGTGGATGGGATCGAGCCTACAAATCAACAAAATGAATCAGGATCCTAATTGGGGGAGGAGGGGAACCAGACCTGCTCCTTGCCGTCCTGATTACTGTTGTTGTCGACGCCCTCGACACCCTTCTCCTCTTCCTCCGGCGGTTTCTTTCCCCATCCACCGCTGCTGCCTCCATTGTGCAGCCGGGCGACGGAGACGGCTGCGAGTTTGCCGGTCGGGGAAGGCCAGGTAGCAGGACGACTCCACAGCGGGGCGACCGGAGACGGTCGCGAGCTTGCCGGTCAGGGAAGGCCAGGTAGCAGACGATGGGGCTGGGGAGCAGGACGGCGGCGCCGCCGAGCGGCCAGGTAGCAGACGATGGGGCTGGGGAGTTCTCTGCTGCTAGATGTGAATCGAGACGGACACGGCCTTACCGGCTAGACGGACACTTTCCGCCAGGCCCGTCAAATTTGTGCGGCTCATCCGCTAGTCCATTTGACCCATCGAAGCGGCGCGGACGGAACGGACAGGCGGATTCCGTGTCCGCCTGCACCCTGAGCGCCAGGGGCGGGTCAACTGCACAAGGCAACAATGATTACATAGCGAGAGTGGACGATCTGACCTGGGCGACATCTGCCCAGCCTATCTCACCAAACATGTTGTCATGGGATCCGCGTCATTAATCATTTCCAAAGAGCAGAATAGGCTTTATACACATGGTATATCGGGTGCATTAACTTCCTAGCGGATCCACGCAATGACTTTAACCGTCCAGCTAGACCCACGCAGTAAATGAGAGATAGTGACTAGGGAGTGTCTGGCTGAATGTCTCTGTCACGTGCCCTGTGGTGGCCTGGTAAAAATAAAAATAAACTTAATTTTGTTAAAATAAACGTTTTCATTGATTACAGTTAGGGTGTCAATTTACGTGAATAATGCCACACACACATGCTAATTTTTGCCGTGACATATTAGCGTAAAATCTAAGCACAGAGTATGCCGTTTTAGAGCTTAGGCTCCATCATCCTTTTTTAATATTTAAATACAATATTTTCAAATTTCAGGAAAAAAATCTAGATTAAGATAATGATGAATTACACTTGTGCAAAAAACCAATGCGAAATAACTTGGGGTTTGTTTGGCCACGAAATATCTTTGAAGTATTCCGGGAATACCATAGTCTCTAGAAAAAACAAAGTTTTAAATACTTCAAGGTGTTTGGCTCTAGTGTAAACTGCAGTTTCATAAACTGTAGTATTTTCTATACTGCAGTATTTTTGCAGTTTTCTAAAAAGTGGTCCGGACCTTTTTTTTTCTCAAACTGAGAAACGCTAGCTCGTTGAATCCTTCGCCAGCCCATATAGTATGCTACTGATGACCACCCAATCTGACTAGCTAATGGGCAATCTGACTAGCTAATGGGATTTACTCCTCGCTGCAATGGCATCTCGTCTAAAAACGTTTACCAAGACTAGCTAATGATGCCTACATTCAGGGACGTAAATTCCTTCACATCAACTACTTTACCAGCATAGTGGAGAAAATATCAAAAAGAAAAATTAGTGGATGTGTGATTATTTGCTAACATGTATACACAAATAGTCAAACGGATAATGCTTCTATAAGTCAAATGGACCATGCATGCACCGTACCACTTGGTCAAAGCATCAATAAAACAATTGTTGCCAAACGCCTCGCAGTTTTGCTAAATTTGAGAAATACTTCAGTATCAACAAACTGCGGTATTCATCCGCCTGTCGCTTAAATACTTAAGTTTTAGGATACTTTAGTTTAAAAAAACTTTGTTGCCAAACTAGGCCTTGGTGTCTTGGTTGTGTTAAATAATAAATTGTGGATCAGAAAGTCAAAATATATCTTATGAAGTGTTTTCTAGCATGGAAATTATTATTTTACACATGAAAAAAGAAGTGGTTTGCAAATTATGCCGCGCACATAACATGTGGATTTTTCTATCGGATTTTCTTACATTTAAATAAATATTTATTTTTTGAAAAAAGTACAGTTTCCCCTATGTGCAGAACGTCCATTTGTGGGCTCAATTAATTTTTTCTAAACTTTGTGGGCGACTTTAATTTTGTTAGAATGTTAAGCCCTGGAGTGTATCCCGTGATTATATAACATGAAGAAGATGTAGGTCAGTACTACCCTAAATTTTTTGGTTGGTCGGGAGATGAAATGTCATTAAAGAGCTAGTTACTTTCTGCTCACATTAAATATGCTCGTGCAGCGACGACAGTCTCACCCGGTTGTCCCTGACACACATCTATTCAGTTCGGCTCTTGGACCCACTATTTGTATTTGGCAAAATTTAATACCTTTACTATACAACAATCAGTGCTCTGAAATTCCGAATCGCTAGGTCCTCCAGGCCGTCGATGATGCGGGGCAGCTGCCACCCAGGGCAGAGCCGCATTTTCCTTACATAGTCATGTAAGTTTACAATTGGTAGAGTGCGAAGTAGAGGACAATGACCTAGAGAATGAGCTGAATTTGTACATCTGAATAAAGGTTGATCTAGGCTAGGCCTAGGAACCTGTGTTGCACATTTGTGAGCCTCTCCATTTAGTTTTCTGGGAATGTGATAGACTTGTATCGAAGAATTGGCCGTTTCTCTAAAGAAATCTGCTAAGTATGCTCTTGCATTCCAGTGGAGGAGAGGGTGATCGATTTTTCTCGCTGCTGCAGTCTTTGCGAGTACCTGGTTGTCCGTTAAGAATGTTTGCTCGTCCACCTGTAAGATATTTGCAAGCTTTGCTGCTATCAGTAGAGCTTTTGCCTCCGCTTGAAACGCCGTGCACTGGTGTTTTGTTGATGCCTGTAATCTGATGCACCACTTCCTGTTCGTCGAGTTGTCTTGAATATAAATTCCTAATCTTGTTGTTCTTTGTTATGTACCTGGGAAGTTGTTGTTTCTCCACGATGCATTTGCAAAAAAGATAGTTCCTTGGAGAAGGGAGTTAGGTTGTAAAGTAGTTCCTTGGGAAGGAGCTTCCGCCATGGTCATGCACACCTATCTCTGTATTTGATTGCCTCCCTGTGAACTAGAAGGAGAAATATTATAGATTTCAAGATTATTTATAAAGGCTTGAGTGTTTTATGAATATTTGGTATGGTTCTCCTTTTTTTCCTTTGGAAAACCATGTCATTTCTCGACTTCCAAATGGACCACATGAATGTGAGAATATTCGGCAAAGTAGCATAAGGGTGGTTCATTGAGAGCAAGGCTAGAATAATATCAGTAAGAGTGGTACAGTTGGCGACTATTAGTTCCATTCTTATGTACCATGGGAAGATGAACCAAGCTGATTTAACAAAAGGGCAAGTAAAGAAGAGATGAATTTCATCTTCCTGCATACCACACCTGCAACAAAAATTGTCAATGTGTTTAGAGTAGCGCCCTGCTCTTGTTCCTGTTGGAAGCGCTTTGCGTAGGAAACACCAAGCAAAGGTCTGAATCCTTGGTATAATTTCCTTGGATTTCCAAATCTGTTTTAGTAATTGAATTGTTTGCGGGCTAGGAGGCCGAGGACGCCCTTCTTGGCGTTGGTCATATAGAACCTGTAGACAAGCATAATAAGCAGATTTTGCATTGCAATTTCCATTTTGTGTCAGGTCCCAACATAGCAGATCTTGATTATTAGCGTCAATAATTGGGGTCTGTTTTATGGAGAGAGCTGTTGGTGGAGTAAATAAAGAGTCAATAAGGTTGTTATTCCATTTTTTCTCATTGGGGAGCCAAAGGTCTTTAACTATGGCCGGATAATTGTAGCCAGGAGTCTGAATGATCAAATCTTCATAGATAGAGGCCCAAGATGGATACCGTGGTGTGTTCCAAATAGAAATATTTCCTTGAGTTAACTGGTAGGAGGTGTGGGATTTTAGAATAGGGAGAACTTTGAGCACTGAAGACCAGAAGGCTGATTTTGGTACACTTGAGTTGGGTCGCCAAATTGAGGAGCCATGAAAATATTTAGGTTGCAGAACCGGATGGAGATGGTCCTTGGGGTTTTGAGCAATGCGCCAGGCTTCCATTAGGATAAGGCTCTGGTTTACGACCTGCAAATTTCTGAATCATAATTCTCCTTATTTTTTGGTGCACAAATATCTTTCCATGCTTTTAAGCAAAGGCTTTTCGAACAAGGATCTTCTCTAATTCCTGTCCACAAAAATGTTCTAATGATGGCAGTGAGTTTAGCAATGAACTTTCTAGAGAAAAGAATGTTTGACATCTAGTACACCGGAATAGAGGAGAAGACAGATTTAATAAGTTCTAAGCGAGCAGCATGCAAAAGTTTGTCAGCTTTGTAAGTGCTTAGTTTTAATTTAAGTTTCTCCAAGACAAAGTTGTAGGCAACGTTTCTATTTTTTGCCGGTAAGATAAGAGGATGGCCTAAATCTATACTACTATTACTAGCAAACGTACCCGTGCATTGCTACGGGTTTTCTTTTATTAAAATAATTTTAGTTAGCAGAATTTCAAAAATTAAAAAATAATCTTGACGGGACTAATTGTACTTGACGCGACCTCAATTATGGTCTAAATTACAGTGACTTCTTGTCTGGTCATGGTACGGTAAGAAAATGTCCGGTCTTTCTTGATGATTGATGTCCGACCGCCAGAAAATGTTGCTCACTTTGGTGTACACGTCAAGAAATTGCTACTATGTTCCTGACGTCGTATATAGCACGGTCATGACTCATGACACAGGCACACCTAGCTAGTAAAGGAAATTGCTTAGTTCTTTGTGTTGTACCTATCGTGGTGTAGACTACTCGTTGGCGCCTGGTGCACGGGAGGTAAAAATAATTTGTCCCCCTCTGTACACTTATTAAGCTCTGTATAAGTGCCTAGCATTGGACATGGGCTTAAAACCAGGAAAATATGTTCAAGTCAGGATATTCGTGAAAAATTAATTCAGAAAATGTCAAATTTGCAAAATCATTCACGATTGGCATCAATACTAAGTTTCCATTCTCCCTCCATGGTGAGAATGTCAAATTTTCCGAAATGAAACCCAGCAGTATTCAAAGGGAAAAATCCCATCTCTCTGCCTTGCATCACCATGTTACCGAACAGGCCAGACTCCTCTGGAGAAATGCGTACTCACTCGTATCGGTAAGAGCTTTTGACCTCCATGGCTCCATGGACACATGCTGCTTCCTTTTCCCCTCCAATCTTGCACCTCGTCAAATTTGTGCTCCTCCCGATTGTACTCTCGTTCCTCCTGCTAGGAAAGCTCGAGTGGGCTCGTTAGTTTTCTTGTGGTTGTGATGGATTTCAGGCCTAGACAAGTCCTGCTCCATCTCAGAAAATCAAGGGCATTGCCGCGCGAACGTCCAGCTTCAACTAACAAATCACGTATTTGCAAGATTTCAGATTAGTTTTTCTTGTAGGGTCGAGAGGACGAAAGAAGCGACCATGCCTGCCCTAGCGCCTTGGCACTGTGGCCTCTTGTCCGGCCGCCGGGCGCTGCTGGGCAGCGAGGCCCGTGTAGGCGCGCTGGGACGCACGGACGGACGCCTATGGGTTCTTGTCAGCAGGGGCGGCGGAGTGGCTGCTCCACGCGACGTGAGAGGGAAGAAGCTGGCCGGCAGGGGCGGCGCCAGTGTTCTAAGGCTGCTGCCTACCGTCGACCTCATCTTCTCGAGGCTTTGTTCGGTTGTTAGGGAAATAACCCCCACATGGAACTAACCCATGCGGGATTTGGGTGATCCCCACCGCTCCACCCAAATCCCCTTGCGGTTTAAATCCCTCCTAACACTCAATCCCCTATGCGATTACATCGTTCGGTTATTCCCCTTCGAAAAACAATCCGTTTGAAACAGCAGTCATCCCGTTGTTGAAGCCCCGTTGTTGAAGCTTAGTGTCCGCCTGTGCTACAACGCCGGCGACTCCCGTCCGGCGTACGACAGCATGCCGCTCGGCGGCTGCAAGCCTGCGAGGGCGCCATGCGGAGCCGCCACTGCTCGTGGTACAACACCTGCACCACCGTCTGCACCGGGCAGCCGGTCGATCTCCATGACCACGAGCCTCGAACCGGCCAGTGGCGACGACGCGGTTGAAACGAAGTCGTCGTTCGTGTTGTAGTCTAGCCGGGTGGCCTCGCCCTCGTGCTCCAGGGCGCCGAAGAACCGGGTCAGCGCCATAGAGGATCAGCCAGATCTAGCTACACCGGAGAGCACGCGTCCAGGAGGTGACCATGGGAGTGAAGGGAGACCCGAGGGTCACGGATTAGAGATTGAGGCGGCGGATGCATCGTCGGGGACGACGGCGCTGAACAAGGTCGCCGCCCAGTTCGCCCGATTGAGTCGCAAGCGCCGCGGCCGCGTCTCTCGCCTCTCACAGAAAAACGACCAGGATCAGGGAGGAGATGATGCGTTCGTGCGAGCGGGCCGTCACAGAAAAACGATTCGATCTGTACGGTTTAACCATATGACTTGCGGTGACATACTGCGTAATTATCCTAGCAATGCAAGGGTAAACTTGGAAATTGTAAAGACGTACCATCACCTACTCAAGTCATATTATATAATCTCTACTATATAATATAGCTACAGGTGATGGTTGGTACGTCACGGCACTTTTGTGCAAAGCCCCCTAAGAAATACAGAAACTAACCCGCAGTCCATAGGCTCTTTCCCTCGATACAAAACAGAGCTCACTGCGTACCTACGCACTGGGCGCCGCCGCCCCCGTCCTCCTGTCATTCTCCTCCACCGGCGAGGTCCTCCTGCGGCGATACACTGCCTACCGCCCTCTACCACCTTGCGACCCGGATGTCCCTCACGAATCGAGGCGGACGCCGTCGCCTAGGTCCTCCTCAGGGTTGCACAAGCCACCCCCAAGCGATGATCATCGCTCACCTCTGCATACCCGACCCGTCCCTTGACTGCCACTGTACGCGAATGGAGCCCACGAGGTGTTCGACCATGTGGCTCTCCCGGTATTATATTTGGCAAACTCGATTTTTTCTGGGCTGTTCTGAATCGCTTCCAAATTTTGATCTGAAACTGACAAAGGAAGACCAATTTGCTCTCTTAGAATTACAGGCCGGAGGCGTCGGGGTGGGAGCAGGTAGAGCTGACGGAAGGAGAGCCCGCGGCAGACAGGGAGGAGTATACTGCCAGCAATCTACTCGTCTTTCTTCATCTCTGTCTTGCATGATTGCATCCTTCACTGCCAGTCTGAACCTTTTTCCACCACAGACTTTGACCACTGATTTTTACGAGCGTTACCGAGATGGGAGGAGTAACTAAGAGCGATACTGTGAGAGGCAGCGATAACAAAGATGCATAGGTCACGGAGACGGAGACTCACAACTGTTGATGGAGGTGACGGGCGTCCAACTTCTGCAGACCAACCCCTGTAAGAGCAAATTCATGTGGCAATATGATGTTTGAGCGCTGCGCCGTGGACAGGACCATAGAGGAACGACGGGCAGCAAGCCGTGGTAGCTCCGCGGGAAGCCCCGACGACCACCAGGTCGACTTCGCGTCCCAAACCGTAGTACATTCGGCCTCCGCCTTGAGCGCGCCGTGCAGGATGAGCCGAACTGCCGGCTGGTCGCAGTTCATGCTGAAGATTACAGTGAGAAATACTTCTTGGATGCAGTTTCCCATTACATTTAGGCCTAAGGATTTAACATCTGCAGTTTGGGACATGGTTACGTGCAAGTCCCTTATTTGGTACATGAAAGATGGATGTGGTTCCTGGAAACAATGCATGACTGCCCACTTACCCTGCAGTCGTATCTAACGTTAGGCTGTTAGTATTAATCAGTTTTGCTGCTTGGAAATGCAGCCAATTTTTATACTAACAGTTTCAGTGCTTGGAGACCAATATCTGGATTGAAAATTGTGAGGAGGTCATCAAAGATTATGTGATGGATTTTCAAGAAAATTGTGTTCTGGACCAAAAGAAAGCACTAATCAGAGTTGGAAGGTTCAACTTGTCACCTTTCTAGAGTTTCAGGATCAAGTGATCTATGTACATAAGGGCCGTAGTGTTTTTTAGAGTGTCGCATTTCGTAGTGTGCTACGCTTAATATTTGTGATAATGATTTATTTGAGAGGCCAAGAGCCCGTGACAACGCACGAGCATTCAACTAGTCTATACTATTATTAAAAGAACAAACTTCGCCGGATACATTAAATCGTACACGTCAAATAACACATCAACCATCCAGATTGCTCCAATAATGTTGAGCTGCTCAACACAAATCAGTCCGAAACGTTTTTTTTTGTTTTTTTATTATGTTTTCGTGGTGCCTGCACGACCAGCCCGACGCAACGTTCCGCCGCCGGCCACCCTCCATCCCCGCCCAACGCGCCCGAACGGCGCTGCCCGACGACCACGCAAGACACGCCGCTGGCCGGACTCCATCCCCGCCTGTCCATCTCCCTCCCTGATCTGACCCAGCGCCTGCCGTCATCGCGCTCGCGCGCACCCCGGCCGGCAAAACAGGTTCTCCACCACACGCGCGATTCCACCCTCCTCTTCTCGATCCATATCATAATTTGCCGTTTCGTATCCGCCTCACAGTTCCAACTTCCAACGCCAGAGGCAGCAGCTCCTCCTGTCTCCTCCTTCGCCGTCTAGCTCCGCGAGGCTGCCGCTGGGGCGCCTAATCCGTGTGCACGAAGGTGGCTCTTTCGATCTGCGCCTCTGATCTGTCTCTCCACGTGACAACGCCGCCTCCAATGACGCCTGACGTGCGCCCCTGCCGTCCTTCTGCATCGTAAAAGAAGATATTTGCCCGTACACTCTCACTGTCTCGCTCGGCTTGATGGTGATGGATGGCTGGCCGGACGGCGATGGTTGTTGGCCGACCTCAAGAGACTTCTCCCGGAGATCATGATCCCTGTCGGTGTGGACACCAACTGACCTCTTTAATGATCCCCGTTCCTGGTTATTGGCTACCCTCAAGAGCCTTCGCCCGGAGATAATGATCCCTGGCGATGCTCGTTGCTGCCATTCTCTTGGACTCTTCCTAGCTATCTCAACCATCATCGATCTGTTTATTAAGTTTAATTGTTGCAAAGATTGTTGGTTTGAGCACTGGTTATGATAGAACGTCTGTTCAAAAATATCTGCATTGGGGTTGAACATTGCATAGCCGACTCGATAAAAGTTTATCTTCGAATTTGACATAGCAATTTGTTCCGGAAGTATGTGACGATTGATCTTGCTATGCTTTGGTTTGGCCACTACCAAATAATGCTTACTACTACACTCAAAAAAGGAAAAAGAAATGGTACGTGCTGTTTCCAGGACTTGACTTCAAATTTTGTTTGCATATTTTGTCTGCAAAGCAGATTATACCCTCAGTTTTAATCTATTTATGGGGTTCTTGCAAAATAGTACTACCTTTCTTCACTAATATAAGGCGTTTTGGTTGGCATTTGCAGTGGAGTTTTTGCTCCCGGGCACCACTGCTCCCTCCCATTTAAAAAAATCGAAAAACATATTTATAAGATTTTAAAATTCTGAAAAAAAATCCGGGGGATAGTTAATGATATACCCTACAAACGTGTAAAAGATCAAATTGAAATAAGTTGTATTGTGAGCTACACAAAAATAACAAAAATGTGGATCTAAGTATACATATTTTCAATCTCTAAGTTTGATCAGATTTGTTATTTTTGTTGAGGCCAAAATATAAAGTATTTTGAATTGAAAATTTACACGTTGTTGGGATATATCATCAACTACATACATTTTTTTTTTCAGAATTTTTTAAAGCTCAGAAATATGATTTCCAATTTTTTTAAATGGGAGGGAGCAGTGTGCCCGGGAGCAAAATGCTCTTTCCGTGGCATTTGTTGGTATAAAGAACTGAATGGGTATTTTCTGTGACATGATGTCATTATGTGCAGCAGGGCTATTTTATATGAGCAGAGAAGAATGCACGACAGGGTTTGGGAGGGAGAACAGAGCTACTCCAGAGAGTAAATGGTGAGTTATTCTTTTGGTTTGGAAGAAGTCGTAGAATAGAGATAAATAGGTACATGTACATAATTTGGGGTGCTATGAATTGCATATATTGCCCTCTTCATGTTTGGCATTTGGGGTATGTATCAGGTAGGTTCTATTCCAAAGCAAACACTCACCATAATAAGATCTATAAAGTTATATATTGTCTCTTGAAAATCTTTCATGTCTATACTGATACACACATTATTTTATTTTCTTGCCATATGTTTGTGTTACTGTATCCACGGTTTTTATTTCTTACGGACTTGACAAAGTGTTCCATGACAAAATGAATCTCTACAGTTTTCAGAGAACGAAGTGCACCGGATGATCAAATGAAAATTATTTACTGAATTTTCACAAAAATATGTTGTTGGCAGGAGAATGTTGAGCTTACAGATGTCTTTTTAGGGGTAATATTGCACTTGAAGAAGTGATTTAGGGGAATGTCATGGTAAGCAACCCTGACCGAAAATGAAAGTATGCACATTGGCTGAATCAACTTAGTAGGTTTGCTTTATTAGGATACAAGGTAAATCAACATGTACAGTCCTTCACCCAAAGGACTTATTCAGCTGTAAAAAAATAGAGAGGGCCGATTTTCTGAAACTCGCCCGGAGTCCCACCTCGCAAGCCGTCGGGTCGTCGATTCCCTGCCCTCCGGCGGCGGGAGGGTGGGGGATCGTCGATCCACGGCATGTACATAGTGTAGGGTTCTCTAGGTGGCCTGGCGGCGACGCGGTGGAGAAGCTGGTGCGGTCGGCGTGGCGTTTTGGGGTGGAGACTTCCTTCTCTGGTGTTGGTGCTCCGTGGAGCGCCATGGTCGAGTCTCCGCCACCCTCGGGCTCGAGGATCTCCGGATCTACCGAGTTCGAGTTCCCCTCTCCGGCGAAGGCGTGGCGGCCGAGCCGGATTTCGAAGTTGAAGGCAGTGGAGGTGATGTTCGGCTTCGCGGTGAAGATAAGGGACCATGGTGTAGGCTCTCTGGAGCCGACGACCGGCGACTTCCCGTCCGCACAAGGGGTGCTCCTGGTCCAAGCCATCGTGAGGAGTAACGGCGGCGGCGCGCCACCGGCGGCATCGAGGTCTTCGTCGACATCGGGGTCCAGGGGATCGAGGTCCTGGGGACCTGTGTGTATTTTCTATCTTGTACTGGACCTTTCTATAAGATCGAGGCTGTAATATCGTCTCCCTGTATCGCAAAAAAAAAAAAGCTGTAAAAAAATAGAAAAATATGGGCTTTATATACGCTCAAACACTCACGGATTGTTATAGTCAGTTTCCAACTTTTATATGGATTCGCTTTGCCCCAAGTTTCAAATGTATTGAGTTTATTTATTGCAAAGCAATTAGTTATATATAGTAGAGAAAAGAGAAAGCATGTTGGGATACATTAAGTTTATACCGTTTAATATCCGATGAAACAGCTTATATTGTCCTACTGTTTGACAACTCAACAATATCCATTTTGTACCGTTTTGTCCTCCCACCAAAGCAAATAATACGACCAAATCACCACCGTACCGTTTTATTTTTTTTGTTCTCCTATCGCAGATGGAACGTCCGTCGTAACACCCGTCCCGCGATTACCCACAGTCAAGACGAGTCACCTCACCTGCAAATCCTCTCTTCCCCTACATCCCACGACGCCGCTCCATTGCCGACGAGACGGCGCCACGCGACACCCCGTTGGCCTGAACGCTGCGGCCGCCACCCCGCGTGTCCCACGCTACCTTGCACGCCGATTCCCCTGCGCCGAGAGCTGAGAGCTGCTCGGACGCGCGATTCGGTTGGCCTCGAGCTGGCAGCCGGCAGTGGACGGCCACGGCGTCACCGGCCCGTGCCACGGCAATGGGACTGATTCGTGGACGGCGGCGAGCGCGTTTCCCCGACCGGAGCGGCGGATGGGGCGATTTCGCTATCACGTGGAGGCACGTGTCCTTCAGATTTGACTAGCTTCTTGTACTACTATGTTCATTGTGTATTCGTGTGTGTGGAGCAGGCGACAATGGACAACGTCTACCATCTCCTTCACCTGAAATATGGAGCCTCTCATGCGTACGTTTCTTGGTCATGGCCTTTACTTAACCTCCGTTTTAAGTTCTGGATCATGTATGTGTCCTCGGTGATTTTGAGTCGCACTTCTTTGTTTCCTTTCTACCAAGCAGATGTTGTCATATACTTCATTGTCTCCATTGCAATTTGCATCTCCAGACCAATGCAGATCCAATATATTCCAGTAGGTTCCTTAATATAGAAGCTAAATAAGTAGTGTACTCATCTGCATGTTGTAGGTGTAGCGTTTTTCGCCTAGACGGTGGCTTCCGGTTGATCGATGTATCTCTTTGTATGGCTTGGTGGTTCATGTTTTCATATCTTCTATATATAATAGCGCTCCGTTTCAGCGATCCCTCAGCCAGCCCACGTAGCGGAACCATAGCAGTGCTACAGTATCCGCACTTCTACAGAGTTTTTTTTTTTTTTTGCCTTTTTTCGCCGTAATGTCTACAATCAATATGTGCGCGACGACAAGTAGGTTCCATTCCTGTTCGTATAGAAATAAAGATGTGTCGGGTTTGGATCGAGTGACACAGGAGGTACTTCTGCGTGGCACTCTTTTTAATGGGCTTTACCGTCTTTCTTTACCTTCAGAACACAAAGCTTTGTTTGGCGAAATAACTCCTGCCTATATTTGGCATCTCATCTACTTAATTTAATGACATTCCACATCCCAGGAAGGAAAAAAAAGCGAATTGAATTTCAGTCAAGTCTTTTTTTCTGCTCGATCCTTCTCTCAATCAAAGAAAGGGAATGCAGATGTTCTGGCGCCCTCTCTTTGTATGCCACTCGACTCTAGCTACTTAATTTTGGATCGAATCTCGCAAAAACATCTGACGAATTTTGTCAAATCCGTCGCGCTCGGACGTCCGTTTGAATTTTCCTTTGACGAGCAGACGGATATCACCTTTCCAAACAACTTTCATGTTTTACCCTTTTCATATTAACAGACATAAACATATTTCTCTCTAATCTTCAAATTCGTTGTATTTTTAGCTGTGCAAAACAGACAAATTCTGACGGATTTCAAATCGGGTTGCCCACGTCGTGGGTACTGTAGAGAGTGCTACAGTACCCGAGCTTTTACCGTGTTTTTTTTTTTGCCTTTTTTGCGATAATGTCTACATGCAATATGTCCGCGACGACGAGTATGTTCCATTCCCGTGATCGGTTTCGAGTTTGTTCGACTCTAGCTCCTTAATTTTGGATCGAAGCTCGCAAAAAAAATCTGACGAATTTTGTCAAATTCGTCGCGCTCGGACATCAGTTCTGACAGATTTCAAAATTTTGAAACTCGAGGTGGCCACGTCGTCCTGGCACTGTGGAAGCGCCGTCGCTTTTTCATCCGCCGGCAAGCGTGCATTTCTTGCGCAAAGGCCCCTACATTCTTTGGAATTCGCAAACCGGTCCTCCTCACCCTCCTCTTTCCTCCTCCGCTCAGACGGAGGCGTCGAGCTCCTCCCCCGACAAATCGAATCACACAAGGAACTCCGCCGTCGTCCCCGCTACCTGTAAGAAAATTTCAAATTTAAGAAATTTTGAAACTTTACACATAAAGGTTGCACCAAATATCCATTGTGTACAAAAGTGAAACAGAAATTCTTAAAATTAAGAATTTTTTAAAATTTTCACATAAACTAAGAAATGTTCGTTTTGTTGCGGATTTTTTGTTTAGCTTTCCAAATATTTTTTCTATTTTTTGATGAAAAAAATCCAACAGATTTCACAATTTTGTATCACAAAGTGCGCGGCCCACTACGCATCGTCGATCGCGGATCCGACGGTCCACAATTTTCGGAAAGTACAGGGACCTTTTCGCAACGACCCGGTCATCGCCGTGTTCAAGAGAAACTAATTTGCAATTATCGAACAATCTAGGGACCTTTTCGCAACGACATGGTCATCGCCGTAGATGACGTTATCACGACATCACAGTGGACCTAGCCTGCCGGGATTTTTTTCCCCTTCCGGACACATATTCAGAAAATGTTAAATCTCTGACAGGTGGGACCAGTTTATTTAAACAATTTCCAGAAAAATGAAAAAATGTTCAAAAAATCAATATCTCTGAATATATCCATCGGAAAAATATGAATAATATATCAAAATGTTCATAAAAATACATGATAACTACTTATGCTAAAAAACAAACAAATTTGTATAGTTAAATTTGGTAAATACTTGGAGAAAATCTATCTATATATAATAGCGCTCCGTTTCAGCGATCCCTCAGCCTGCCCACGTCGCGGGACTGTAGAAGGCTACAGTACCCGCACTTCTACAGTTTTCTTTTGCCTTTTTTCCCGGTAATGTCTACATGCAATATGTGCGCGACAATAAGTAGGTTCCATTCCTGTGATCGGTTTTGAGTTTGTTCGACTCTAGCTCCTTAATTTTGGATCGAAGCTCGCAAAAACATCTGATGAATTTTGTCAAATCTGTCGCGCTCGGACATCCGTTTGAATTTTCCTTTCACGAGCAGACGGATATCACTTTTCCAAACAGTTTTCATGTTTTACCCTTTTCATTTTAACAGACATAAACATATATCTCTCTAATGTTCAAATTCGTTGTATTTTTAGCTGCGCAAAAAAGACAAATACTGACGGATTTCAAATCGTGCTGCCCACGTCATGGGTACTGTAGAAGTGCTACAGTACCCGCACTTCTACAGTGTTCTTTTTTTGCCTTTTTCGTGATAATGTCTACATGCAATATGTGCGCGACGACGAGTAGGTTCCATTCCCGTGATCGGTTTCGAGTTTGTTCGACTCTCGCTCCTTAATTTTGGATCGAAGCTCGCAAAAACATCTGACGAATTTTGTCAAATTCGTCGCGCTCGGACATCCGTTCTGACAGATTTCAAAATTTTGAAACTCGAGGTGCCCACGTCGCCCTGGCACTGTAGAAGCGCCGTCGCTTTTTCATCCGCCGGCAAGCATGCATATCTTGCGCAAAGGCCCCTACATTATTTGAAATTTGCAAACCGGTCCTCCTCACCCTCCTCCCCTCCTCTTTCCTCCTCTGCTCAGACGGAGGCGCCGAGCTCCTCCCCCGACAAATCGAAGCACACAAGGAACTCCGCCGTCATCCCCTCTACCTCTAAGAAAATTTCAAATTCAAGAAATTTTCAAACTTTACACATAAAAGTTGCACCAAATATTCATTGTGTACAAAAGTGAAACATAAATTCTTAAAATTAAGAATTTTTTAAAATTTTCACATAAACTAAGAAATATTCGTTTTGTTGCGGATTTTTTGGATTAGCTTTCCAAATAATTTTTGTATTTTTTGATGAAAAAAAATCCAACGGATTTCACAATTTTGTATCCCAAAGTGCGTGGCCCACTACGCGTCGTCGATCGTGGATCCGACGGCCCAAAATTTTCGGAAAGTACAGGGACCTTTTCGCAACGACACGGTCATCGCCGTGATCAAGAGGAACTAATTTGCAATTAACGAACAATCTAGGGACCTTTTCGCAACGACGCGGTCATCGCCGTAGATGACGTTATCACGACATCACAGTGGACTTGGCCTACCGGGATTTTTTTTTCCATTCCGGAAACATATTCAGAAAATGTTAAATCTCTGACAGGTGGGACCGGTTTATTTAAACAATTTCCAGAAAATGAAAAAACGTTCAAAAAATCAATATCTCTGAATATATCCATCAGATAAATATGAATAATATATCAAAATGTTCATAAAAATACATGCTAACTACTTATGCTAAAAACAAACAAATTTGTATATTTAAATTTGGTAAATACTTGGAGAAAATTCAAATGTATTGTATCTAATTACAGTTAAATAATCATAGCAAAATACAAACATATTTGAATATTTCAATTTGGTCAATATTTGGATGCAATATAAATGAACTTTCCCTAAAAATTTAGAGATACTCTAGAATATATCAACATGCTCAGAAAAATAAATACTACCTACTAATTGCAAAATACAAACATATTCGAACGTTTCAATTTGATAAATATTTTTACATAATCTAAACAAACTTCATCTAATTATGGATTTAAATTTGATAGATGCTCACATAATGCATTTTACTAAAAATGAAAAAACGTTCAAAAAATCAATATCTCTGAATATATCCATCGGAAAAATATGAATAATATATCAAAACGTTCATAAAAATACATGCTAACTACTTATGCTAAAAAACAAAAAAATTTGTATATTTAAATTTGGTAAATACTTGGAGAAAATTAAAATGTATTTTATCTAATTACAGTTAAATAATCATAGCAAAATACAAACATATTTGAATATTCCAATTTGGTCAATATTTGGATGCAATATAAATGAACTTTCCCTAAAAATTTAGAGATACTCTAGAATATATCAACATGCTCAGAAAAATAAATACTACCTACTTATTGCAAAATACAAACATATTCGAACGTTTCAATTTGATTAATATTTTTACATAATCTAAACAAACTTCATCTAATTATGGATTTAAATTTGATAGATGCTCACATAATGCATTTTCCTAAATATGGAGTTAACTTAAAAATTTATGGAAACATACAAGCATTTTTGAACATTTCAATTTGCTAAATATTTGGAGTTACATACCATCATAAAATACACTTCAAATTATGCAGGAAAATTAACATCACAGGCGCGGCGTGCCACCACGCTAATTTTCCTAGTTTTAATAAAACAGGCTGTGTGCATCCTTTGGATGCAGAGGCTGGGGGCACGCCCTCCATTTCTAAAAAAAATCTGCATGTTTGCATTTTGTTCGGTTTGTTTCATCGTATTTTTGTTAAATTATAACTTAATGTTTAGATAATTTGAGAAGCAATTATAAATACCTGATGATTTGATCAAGGGCCTAAACTTTGTCTTTGTCTGTTTACCAATATTACTGCTTCATAAAACAATATCAGCTTAGGTAAGTGTTTAGATGCCAATTAGTTTTACTGTCATGCCTGCCTGTACAGTTTGATTTACATGTTGAATAACTATCTTTCCTATTTTTGTCTTGGTGGTTCTCATGGATTTTTTTTAGACTGAAGGCTCGAGCAGAGCCCAGCTTTAAATTAAGGGACAATCGTTTCTGTGCCCTACCTATCTCAGTTTTATCTGTTTGTGCCACCCCCGCGTAGTTTCTCTCGTCCGTGCCCTGGCTGGGCCGCAAATGGCATGAGCACGGCCAAGACGGCCGTTTCCGTCTGGTCTACCTCGTTTCACCGTAACTTGGCCTGGCTTGTGGGGCCGGCCTGGCGTGGCTCGTGAGTTGGAAGTGGGACCGGTCAAGTGGGGCTGGGGCGGTTGGAATCGCATCCAGTGGGGCCGGGGCTCTTGTTTAATGAAGGGATACCGCCAATGGGGCCCACATGGTCTTTCTTCCCTGGCTCACTGCTGCCGCCCATAGAACCCCCGAGGAACCCCCAAGAACAGAGCAATAGGAGTTGGATTGAGGGTGGAGAGTAGGGTGATTGAAGGCGCAAAGGAGCTCCATCGCCATCGCCATCGCCATTGCCGTCTCCCGTCGCCCGTCGAGAAGGAGGGACAAGCAAGGAGCTCCATCGCCATCGCCATTGTACGGCCCCCTTCGCCGTTTGGGGTTTTTTGGTCGCCGACAGTTCCAGTTGCAGTTCATCAACCCCATTTCGATGGTCAGTGCTATCTTCTCTACATGCTTCATTTCCATGTTTGAGCTCCCGAATGGTTCATTATATGTGAGTAGATTTGATTTTCTATTTGGCTTACGGAATGGGGAAAAACCCCAGGTTCCGCCTGTTTATCTGGTTCTAAATTTCATTTGTAAAAATAGGATTCCGATAGCGATGTCGTCGATTACTGTGCTATGTGCCGCCATACAGCAACTTTCTGTGGCACACTAACTCGTCGTTCCAATACTTTCAAAGTCCCGATTGAACACGGTTACAAAGAGGAAGTTGTAAGTATTGCCTTTCAAATTCGAGGGAATGTCATTTGTTTTTCCTTCAATGAGTGTCTTCATAGTTTCTCCGATTTTGTAGATTCTGCCATGCCCTTTAAGATATCTTCTAGAAAGTCGGGCAATTGGCCCTCGTAAGAACTGGATGGAGGCTAGGTGTCCGAACGGAGACCAGTACTTTTTCTACCTGGATAGGTGGGAAATTGAAACACATCGGAGATATCTCTGTAAGCGGCTAAGTGATAACCCGAAGACCCATATTTTCACCTCGATCTGTGGAACGCGGTGGAGAGCACTATGTGAATGCTACAGCATCGAGGAGGGCGATGTTGTCAAGTTCACTTGGAATGAAGATCAGCATCTGTTCAATGTTGAAGTGACTAACGAGCACAATGCTGCAAAACCTTTTGTGCAACACACGGGTATGCTGGTTTGTGTTCTTTTTCTTACACATTGAGTAGTTTACAAGTTTTCTGAATGTCTTCCTCTCTTTGATCAGAGTTTGAACAGATTGTCGGATGCTGCAAGCTAGCCCTCCTAAAGAGCATATTTCACGAACCGAGAGATGTCACCTATTCAGAAATGAATGAGATATCTTTCGCTTTATTCAAAGATGCCACGATGGAGTTGGAAGAGATCCCTCAGTTCTACGTGCGCAGGATTGAGGATGATTCTATAGATGTCAATTCTCTGGTATGAGTCAAACGTTTCGTATTCATTTATATTTTCTGAACTATTCTGTCATTTTGAAGTATTCTGTCACTTGAACTATTATGTCATTTTCTGATACGATGCTCATGTTATTTTGATAGCATCTCAAGATTGCGGTAGTAGATGGTTACGATGTTATTCCATCGCTTGATCGCATATTACATCAAGTTCACGGAAAATCTCGTCTTTTGGCGAGAGACGATGTCGATATCTTTGGATCATATCGAGTGATCGAAGATTACATCGAGTTCACGGATAGCTGAGATCTATTATGGGAGCAACTGCAGATGCGCTTTGGTGATCTCTACGTTACCAAGGTGATCGTCAAGGAGGAGTACATCGAGCTGACATTTGAGAAGGTCAGCGAAGACGTCGAGGAGCCCGACGAAGACATCGAGCAGTGGGACGACCAGATGATGTACGAATTTAATGACTACAACGACTTCAGCGACCCCAGCGAAGAGATCAGCGACCACAGCGAAGAGATCGAGAACTGGGTTGACGAGATGATGTCCGGCTTTGACGACGTCAAAGAAGAGAAGGACGTCAAAGAAGAGACTGACTAATATTACTATGATTTGTATTTGATTTTGGTCGGATTTTGGACGGATGTATTTTGGTCGAACACCTTATGGGCATGCTCTGGGCATGAACTGGGCTCGCTCTGGGCGCGCTCTGTGCGTCACTGTAATTATATTATGATGGACAAGCTTGCCTCCGGTCATTTGTTTCAAACTTTTATGTTGCAAGTCCAAAAACACTTCTCTTTACTCTTGAGTTCATACGACATAGTTTGAGAAACACAATTGATACTGCATTTCTCGTCATAATGTAAGTAGACCTTGTTTATCAACTTGAATCGTTAGTATATGACATAAGATGACTATGTGCGCAGGATTTTCCATTTTTTGATTTTTTGTGAATATTTGAAGCTCATTTCAAATTTCGGTCAACTTAACGTTGACCAACATTTAAACAAGTTTAAAACATGAAAATGAAAAACTAAGCATAGATCCTTCTTAGTCACTCCAAAATGAAACTTTGTGAGGTGTTTGAACGTTTTATGTTGGAAATCCAAAACCCCTTCTCTTCACCCTAGAAATCATAGGACATAGTCTGAGATATCGCCTTAGATACATGCATTTCTCATATGAAATATTTATAGATGATGTTTATCAACTTGAATCGTTAGTATATGACATAAGACGACTATGTGCGCGGGATTTTCCATTTTTTGATTTTTTTTTGAATATTTGAAGCTCATTTGAACCTCGAGTTCATACGACATAGTTCGGGGATATCACTTAGATACGTGCATTTTTCATCTTAATGTGTATAGACATTGTTTATCAGCTTGAATCGTTAGTATATGACATAAGACGACTATGTGCGCAGGATTTTCCATTTTTTTGATTTTTTGTGAATATTTGAAGCTCATTTCAAATTTCAGTCAACTTAACGTTGACCGACATTTAAACAAGTTTAAAACATGAAATTTGAAAAACGAAGACTCGATCCTTCTTAGTCACTTCAAAATGAAGGCTGGACACTTTATCAAACTTTTCAAAACCCCGTTGAGTGCCTCCAAACCCCATTTGAACAATGACCGTCGAACTAACCCTAGCGTTGAACTGCAGCCGTCCGATCGTTCCTCTAGAAGGAATCTGCAGACTCGGGGCGATCCGCGAGAGGCTCATTATGCGATCTGATTTGTTGTAACCCGTGTGAGAAGCTCATTCTGCACAACCCGTTCGATGTGTTTCAAGTGAGCTCCAAAGGTAGGGTAAACGGCCCCATTTCTAAGCAAAAAGGGTTGGTGGACTCGCAACAGCCGCACCGCCGCAAATGACCGTTACACGCTCACCGCGGACCCACCATTTGCCTCCTCTTCACAGACAGAGCATCCATCCTCTTTGGGCCATCTTCTTCTTCCTCTTCCTCTCTTCTTCCTCTCCGGCGACGAAGGGCAGCAGCAATGTCGTGCTCCTCCAGTTCATCCGTTCGCCCCATTTGGCCAAAGCAGCCTGAGGTGCCGTTGCCGGCATGTCCTAAATGCTCACGCAAGGAGCTACTGAGCCGTAAGACTAGTAGCGCTGAGACAGCCAACAAGGGGCGCGAGTATTTGAAATGCCTGAGCCTGCACAGGATGTAAAGATCTTTCTCTCACATCCTTTTGCTTTGATTTCTTCAGTGTTTTCAATTTCTTGCTCAGATCTGGGATTTAGGGTTCAGGTTGACTTTTTCAGGGGTTGGAACCATGCAACCATTTTCAGTGGTTGGATGAATATGTTACGCAGCTTAGACGGGATGGAAGGTGGCGCGCGCCCAGCGACCTTCCTCTTCCTTCTGATGTGGAGATTGCGCCCTCTGCTCCGCCGATGGGGTCTGACATGGTTGCTCCTCCGATGGGTCTTGCGGAAGTGAGAGGCGAACTGAAGAAGTTGAACAAGCACTTAAGACAAATGAATGATCTGAAGAAGCAGGCTAATCTGATAGCTGCAGGATTTTATCTCTGTATAGTTGCTCTAGGCTTTGTTTATCTGCTGATTGTCAGTCGTAGTTAATTAATGCGATGTAAGCATAATTAATGCAATGTAAGCTCTATGTTATTTGGACAAACCGCTTATGATAAGCCAGTCGTCTCATTTGGAAATTAGGGGCAGATCTATACACCAACACGTATTTTACACCAGAAATTGCTTATATTTTTTTGGACAAATGACTAATCATCCGTATCGAAACTATCTACAGTTTTAGGGGCAGATCTATACACCAACACGTATTTTACACCAGAAATTTCTTATATTTTTAGGGACAAATGACTAATCATCCGTACCGAAACTATCTACAGTTTTAGGGGCAGATCTATACACCTAAACGTATTTTACACCAAAAATTTCTTATATTTTTAGGGACAAATGACTAATCATCCGTCCCGAAACTATCTACAGTTTTAGGGGCAGATCTATACACCAACACGTATTTACACCAGAAATTGCTTATATTTTTAGGGACAAATGACTAATCATCTATATTTTTTGGGACAAATGACTAATCATCCGTACCGAAACTATCTACAGTTTTAGGGGCAGATCTATACACCAACACGTATTTTACACCAGTAATTTCTTATATTTTTAGGGACAAATGACTAACCATCCGTACCGAAACTATCTACAGTTTTAGGGGCAGATCTATGCACTGGATATAAATTAGCATTGAAAGAAGGGGGTCCGGGCCCGGTTAAACCCCGCTCCATTCAATGTTAACAAAAGCGTTGCAATATTGTGGTATATAAAGAGGTCGCGCACACACCCAACTAGCGAGGTGGGACTAAAAAACAACACCAACACCAACACGTATAATTCAACAGCACAGCGGGAGACGTGGTCAGTTTGATCCGACCCCACCAGTCAGACAAGTGCCCCGGCCCCACTGGATGTGATTCCAACCGAGCCGCGCCAGGCCGACCCCACAAATCTGGCCAAGTTACGGTGAAACGAGGTTGACCAGACGGAAACGGCCGTCTTGGCCGTGCGCGGGCCATTTGCGGCCCAGCCAGGGCACGGACGAGAGAAACTACGCGGGGGTGGCACAAACAGATAAACTAGAGAGAACCAGGACACAGAAGCAATAATCCCTTAAATTAATAAAGCCAACCGGCCAAATGATCCACACATACATGAAGGTCTCCACCCACGGCGGTTACAAACTGAGGCACACGATAGCACGAAGGCTATAGTCAGGGGGAGAGAACACCCCAAACTGACGAGCTAATATAAATAGGCCTAAGGTGGTAAAGATACAGGTAAAGGCAGTCAGTCCGATCTATCCCGGACAGAGTTGTGAAGCGAGCGAATCCTGCCAATTGCTTGCTCCAACGCTCCACGGTCTTGCCTCCTAGCCACTGGCTTCCACACCTGCACATATAATGCCATTTTGTATAACCCGTTAGCCGGTAGAGAAGGAAACACCCCTCAATCGAGAATTTATTCCTCGTGTTCCACAAAGACCATAAAAGAGCCGCACATCAAATCCATAAAACTCGCTTGTGTTGTCCCGACTCCGCAGTAATCAATCTAACAAGATCCGCGAAACATGAGGGGTTCCAGGAGCAGAGCAGCAGTTCCCTAATTGTGCTCCACATAAACTTTGCCAGGGGACAAAAAAAGATATGATCCATATCCTCTCTCTCACAAAGGGCACATCTGCCGGTAGAGGGACCCCGTCTCCTCGCAATATTATCGTTGGAGGGTAACCGCTTCCTGGCCAGTTTCCATAGGAATATCCTGATCTTAAGGGGGATGGCGATCCCCCAGATCTCCCTATAGTGATTCCTAGGCGTGCCGTCGCAAAGTTTGTTATAAAGGGACCTAACCGAGAACTTCCCGGAGGGTTCAAGGGCCCAAGATAGCTCATCCTGGTTTGTAGCTGGCACGAAAACCGGGAGCTCCCTAACTAGAGAGCTCCATTCCGCAGCCTGGGCAGGTCCAACCGACCGCCGAAGGGGAATGTACCGCTCACCCTCCCGGTGGGCCTGCGCCACCGAGGTATCTGATGAAGCCACAATGGCAAAGATCGCTGGGAATCGATCCCTCAGGGGCCCGCCCCCATCCACCAGTCAATCCATAGTCTAGTGGATTTGCCATTCCTCACCCGGTGTCTCGCCCCAGGCATAGGACGTTCTTAACTCTCTGGAGAGCCATCCAGAACTGGGAACCTCCCCCGTGGTCATGGACCAGGATGTCCTTGGATCTCAGATACTTAGCCCTGAGTATGTCGGCCCAAAGGCCAGTCTCCCCAGTCAAGATCTTCCAGACCAACTTAGCCATGAGACACCGGTTCATGAGTTTGGTATCCATGATACCTAAGCCACCTAAGGCCTTGGGTTTACACACTGCATCCCAGCATACCCAGTGGTATTTGCGTTTCCTCCCGTTCGCCTCCCAAAAGAAACGGGAGCGGGAGCCGTCCATGGTCCGATGGACCCCATCCCCCAGGAGGCAAACTGCCATCGCATGGAGGGGGAGACTGGACATGCACACATCTGTGAGCGTCAACCTAGCCGCTGAGGACATCAGCTTACCCATCCAGGGGTCCGCCCGTCTAGCAACCTTACCGGTAAGGTGGCTCCAGGCACCCGCCGTAAGCGCACGGTTACTAATGGGCAGTCCTAGATAGGTGACTCGTCTGCTCAGGAGGCAAACTGCCATCTGGGCCACCCTCGTCTGCTCACCAGTACTAGTCCCCAAGACTAGTACCTCACTCTTGTGGAAGTTGATCCGGAGACCCGAGATGCTCTCAAAGCAAAGCAGCATGAATTTCAGGTTGGCAATAGCCAAATCGTCCTGCTGGATCATGATGATCGTATCGTCTGCATACTGCAGATGCGAAACTCCCCCAGGGATCAGATGAGGCACAACACCCTGGATGTGCCCCGTCCTCTTAGCCGCATCCAGCATTGCTGCTAAGGCTTCGACTACAAAGTCAAGGAGGAGGGGGAACAAGGGGTCTCCTTGTCTAACCCCCCTACCATTACGGAAGAAATTACCCATTTCTCTGTTAATGGTGATAGTCGTCTATCTGCCAGAGACCAGACTAAGCGCCCTATGGACCCACCCAGGATCAAAGCCAGCTCTGAGGAGGACTTCCCCTAGGAAGCTCCAGTTGACTCGATCATAGGCTTTCTCAAAGTCCAGCTTCAAGAAGACACCCCTAGTTTCTTGGAGCTGGACTCATGGACAAACTCTTGTAAGGAAATAAAAGGATTGGTATGACACCTAGAGGGGGTGAATAGGTGCTACTCCAAATTTTAGTCTTTTTCAAATTAGGCTTGACACAAAAGGTAAATTCTCTAGATATGCAACTACGGTGAATTTACCTATATGACAAGCTAACAACTAAGCACGATATATATAAGTAAGGCGGTAAATAAGGATAGAGATAACCGAGGTCAAAGCACGCGGAGACACGGATGTATTCCCGAGTTCTTCCTTTTTAGGGGAGTACGTCTCGTTGGACAGGTGTGAACCAACACAATGGTTCAACAGCCACAAAGGCTTCACCCTCTTCTCCGGTGAACCGCACCACAAAGGATTGGTTCACTTCAACTATCGGAAACCTTCAAGGCGGAGTCCGGAGCCTTTACAACAACGATTTGGGGCACAACCCACAAAGGATTGGGGGCTCCCAAACAGCTACAATCTGTCACAAAGACAAGCAAGTAAGTACAACAATGGGCTAGGTTTTCCTAGTGGAAACCCTAGCAAGTGTTCCCTCAAGTGAATGAGGGGGAAATGAAAAATGGCTTGGTGAAGATGTAGATCGGGGCCTTCTCCTTCAATCCTCCAAAGATCAACGTGTTTGGGTGGAGGGATTGGGAGATCTAGTGATTCTTGAGCTTGCAATAATGGAGTCGTCAATTCTGGGCGAGCTACTTGGCTAGAGGTAGGTGGAGGGGTATTTATACCCCTCCCAGAAAATCTGCCCGTTGCACTTCAATCCGAATCACTTCCGGGCAAACCTCCGGCCGATCACAGAACATATTTCCTCCGAAAATTTGTCGGTCGGAAGTTTCAGGCCGGAACTTCCGCCCCTTGGGCCGGATCTTCCGGTCCAAACCGGAACTTCCAGCCAGCGAAAAATCCCTGCATTTCCATAACAACAACTCTTCTATGTTTGTATAATTTGTACCTGTCACAAGCTTAACATACAGTTAAAAGGCGCTTGTGTTGTCATAATCACCAAAACAAGATTACGGGCAAGTATGCCCTTTCAGGAAACGACTCCCTCATGCAAAAGGCGGCCCTTGATGAACGCGGATTGAGTGTAGCTAATCGTGCGATGTGCGATCGGGTGAAGTCTAAGCGCAAAGCTTTAGCTACAAACTTGAAGATAACATTGATCAGCGCAATCGGTCTAAACTGACGAATATCCTCGGCGCCTTGAACTTTGGGGATTAACGTAAGCACCCCAAAGTTTAGACGAGCGATGTCGACTCTCCCTAGAGCAAAATCATTCGTAATGGACATAACCACCGGGCGAAGAGTCTTCCAGAAACGCTTAAAAAAGCATACTGGTAGACCATCCGGGCCGGGGCCGTGTCCACCTTCATGTTTGCTAGGACAGCGTCCAATTCCTTCTCCGTGAAGGTTAGCATGAGACCGGAGTTCTCCTCCTCTGTGACCCGCGGCCGCGAATCCCAGAGGGATGGGGCGAGCTGGAACGCCGGTGGATCCTCGGGTGTCCCCATAAGGTCTCGATAAAAATCGTAGATGTGTGTTGGAGCCCCGCTGCCTCCACCACAACACCCTAGGCGTCCACCAGCCTAGAAATGGCACATTTCCTCCTCCTGCCATTAGCTATGGCATGGAAATACGTAGTGTTAGCATCCCCTTTAAGGGTCCAAGCAAGCCTGCTGCATTGTTTCCAATACTCCTCCTCCACCTTAGCGAGGTGGCAAAGCTGGTTCTCCAGATGATATCGAAGGGACCACCCTTCATCATCCAAGTCAGAGGCATCTGCATGCGTGTCCAAAGAGCGGATCTGTGTCATAATTGGCTCTTTCATGTCCCTCTCCGCCCGACTCAGGTTGGCACCCCAACCCTTAAGGAATTGACGGAGGCTGCCAGAGAGGAGTTGCCAGCGCGAGATGGAGTCCTGCTCCTCCACCCTGGGAGTAGAAAGATCAACCCATTTGGACTCTTCCAGATCCCCAAACTCCGGTCGCTCTAACCAGCTCTTCTCGAAAAAGAAGCGAGAGCTCCTCTTCCTGAAGTCCTCTCCAGAGCTCAGGATCAAGGCCGCGTGGTCCGACCCAACAATGGGCTCTGCCACTAACATGCAGAGAGGGAAGAGGGTTTCCCAATCTGCGGACATAAGAACTCGGTCCAGTACACACCTGACCGGGTTCAGTTGTCGGTTAGTCCAGGTATAGCGCCCACCACTCCGACGGACCTCTCGCAACGCGAGGGAAGCAATGCAATCATTAAATCTATGGACCCTGGGCCAATTAATGTTTGCATTGCTCTTGTCCTCCGCCCCATGGATTAGGTTGAAGTCGTCTCCAATCACCAGTGGGTGTGGGCACGCCTGCACTGCCACCGAGAGCTCAGCCATGAATTCTGGCGACCGTCGATGATCAGCCGGGCCATACACCACAAAGAGGGACTAGGTCTGGTTGGTATCCAACTGGAAAACATCCACCCGGATGAAGAACGCGCCTGTAACCCAGGCCCGTACCTCAAATCTGTCCTCGTTGACACCCAACAGCATACCCCCGGAATGTCCACAAGCTGGGACAAACTGCTAGGCGAACCGCCCTCATGGGTCGATGTTGAGGAGCTCTACAGGGGTGAAGGAGGCTTTAATAGTCTCCTGCAACCCTACAAAGTCAAGTAGTTCTCGGGAGACCAAATCACAAATTTGGGTGCGTCGTCCCGGCCGAGCGAACCCTCGCATGTTATAGAATCTGGCCCGCATCTATGCGGCCTTCTTCCTCCGTCCACGACGGGAGCTCTGGGTAATGCGCCCACCCCTAGCTCGGGACGAGGTAGAGAAAATACCCAGCCCGCCCGGGTCTGGTGCCGTACCCTCCTCCCCCTCCACTCGCGCGGTCTCGACCACTGAGGGATGGGAAGGGTTCTCTCCACTCGCCTGGCGTGCAGCTTGTTCCTTCCTGAACTCTGCAAGGGCGAGGGAGGCTTGCGCCTCTTCCTTGGCCCAAACCAAAGAGAGGATCTCCGAGGGCGAACCCGCCTTAAGGGAAAAAGCTAGGCCAACGTCGTGAACCACCGCAACTAAGTGTGAATCAGGAATCTCTTGAAGAATCGCAAAGGGGTTTTTTGAGATAACCTGAGTGGTCGAGGTTCTTGGCCGCAACCCGCAGCTCCGCACGCTCCACGACTGGGACCGCCCCACCGAGCTCAGAAGCCTCGCGCTCTTGCGCTGAGGTCCAGCAGGGACCGACGTGGTGCGCCTCCTCCGCTGGATCACCGCGTCCGCATCCACCACCATGTCCTCCATCTCCGAGTCTGTGTCCATCTCGGTGACGCGGACCTCCTTGTCGCTGATGTACCGATACTCTGAGGTCTTCGCTGGTGACCCGGACTCACAGCCCGAGCCCGTCGACAAGAGCACAGAGGCATTCGGCGGTGAGGCCGGGACAGCCGGGGCGAGAGACTCGGGCAGGGCCTGCGCCAAGATCACCGCCTCCGCAGCACGCATCCTCTCAAGCCGCCGCTAGAGAAGGAGGCCAAGAGCTAGTCTTGGAGAAGCTCAAGTTGCTGCCAAACTGGTCAAGCACCAATGAGACCTCCTCGGCCGCAGCCGGCTGTGGGGTCGACCCCACCACCGTCGTGTCCGGCTCACAAGCCAGAATAGACGCAGTCGTGGGAGGGGGGGGCGAGGAAGTGCTGCCACCCCTAGTCCCCGAGGACTTGGACGGCTCCAGAGCCCGAGCCTTGTCCTTCTCTGCAGCCACCAACCACTCGTCCGAGAGGTGCTCCTCCTCCTCCTCATCGTCCTCCTCCATGTTATCCATGGGAGGCGAGGGGGCGGGGGCAGGAGCGAAACACAGCTCCACACGGATGCCCAGGTTGTAGCCCTGGTTCTTGTGGAAGAGCTAGATCAACCCCTGCGCCTTGGAGGGGTCTCGACACGCCAGCTTGACGCGAACCGGCTGGCGTCCAGGGAGGGTACTCTCGTCCACCTCGATAGGATGTCCCAGCATGACTAGACCCGCCAGAAGACGGTCAGCACGCCTCAGGCATCTGGGAAGTCCAGAAACCTGCGCCCAGTACTCCCGGAGGGTCTCGTCCGGTGTCGGGTCCGCGTCCACCAAGACGATGCTCACGGCGGTACCGCTCAACGGAAGATACATGCGGCCACTGCGCGCACACATCCGTAGCATCTCCTTCGACGGGAAGACCACCTCGAACTCCTTGGCACAGGAGCGGGTGACCCGCCAGTCCCACGACCTCTCGACCAGGTGCTGCAGCTCCTTCGAGAGGGCATCCACCGAGATCGGCTTCTCCTTGAAGGAGAGAATTGTGGAGTTCGAATCCTCCTCCACATCCCACTCGTCTGTGTCACAGTCCAAATCGAAGTAATTCTCTCCAGCCATGGCTTGCCCGAGGATACGGAGACACGGACGGCGCTCCACCCGACTCGGCAATGCCGAAGCACCCGTCGGCGATGGGACTCTCGGTGCCTTGGACGGCCCGGCACGGTGCTGCTGCACCGGAAGCTTACCCTGGCCCTTGGTCTGCTGAGCTCTGCCTCTCGCCGGCGGCGCCACGGCACCCAGAAGCAACGCCGCCTTCTCCGCCTCGCACTCGGCCGCCGCCCTCGCCTCCCTCTTCTTTTCCCGGAGCAGGAATTGCTCCTGGCCATTGTTGCTGGGGCCCGAGCCAGCGCCGCCCGTGCCGCTCCCCGACGCGCCGGCCGAGCCCGACCCCGCCGCCGGCCTTCTTCCACCTTGCACCGCCAAAGCCTGGACGCGGAGCACCGCCTCCTGCCGCTGCAAGCTCTCGTCGACGCGGTCGCCATGGCGGCGCTTGTTGCCGCCGCCGCCAGTCTGGCTCATCACTACCTGCGCAAAGGATCGAGAGAGGGGTGGCGAAGGGGGCGAGATGCGGATGGAACGCGCAGAGTGTCGATGGCGGCTAACGTCTTCGTCTGAAGCTGGGAACCCTAGGGATAACTCCCTCGTGCCCTTCCTCAGCCACAACCACGAGCGTGAGCCAGGTGGGCTGGGCCGCGGTCCAGAAACGGCACGCAACGGAGGCAGCGCAGGATGTGTCGGAGTATCGGCATTGGAGACAGGAGATGGGGGTCCTCTAGCCGAGGGTGAATCGTAGGGAAGAAGGTGGACGTCGTCAAGGTCGGGATCGAACACGGTGGTTTACCCAGCTTCAGGCTCCATGGTGGTGGCGGAGCCCTACGTACTGCTATAACTCACTATAAGGCAGATTCGCCGTGTTACAGGTTACAATGAGTAGATGGGATGTAGGATGAGTTGATTGCTTGCCCTAAAGGCGCCATGTGGTCCGGCTTATATAGGCGGCCGGACCTAGGGTTACAAGGTGATAACGTATCCGGCAAGTATACTGAGTCCTAAACCTATCCGGCAAGTCTGCCGCCTTCCGGCTTGGGCTTGGTGCCCTTCTGGGCTTCGGTCTTGGGCCTCCTCCTTGCCGGCATCCGCCTTCCTTGGTTGTCGGCTATCTGGGCCGCCCGGCAGGCAAAGCCTTGCCACCACTGCGGGCCACCCGGGACTAGCCGGATTTGCCATGTCAGGGATACCCCTTGTGGTATAACTCCAACAACCCCCAGGAGGGTCCGAGTTCTTTAGTTGCCGGCTTGTCTTCATCCTGTAAATGTTGTCGGTTTCTGAAGAACTTGGATCCTTCTGAAGTTGAATCAGGCGGCGATCTGACAAGAAGTAGCCGGAACATCGCCGCCAACATGGGTAAGACGGCTCTGACCTCCTGTCAGGAATCTTTCCCCTGTGTTGCCAAATTGATTGGACTGGTCAAGGCCTTCGTGACGTCACTGGGTCTACGACAGTTTGAAAACCAGTGCACGCACGATGATGACCACCCCACTACGCGCGAGAATCGAGGTGTCGGCGCCGCTCGTCGTCGCTCCGCCTTACAGATGGCGGACACGTGTCCCATGTCGTGGCCTGCTCAGCGCTTGCACGAATCTCGGAGCGATTTGGGGTGGTTAACACAGCGATCTCCTTGGAACGGATTCACTGTGCCATTTCCCCCTCGTGCTTTGACTTCACTCGATCCTCTACGCCTCGCTCCCGCAACCACTCCGGCGACCTCACGCTCTAGCGAACCGCGCCTCTTCTCACCTGAGCAATGGATCAATCTGGCGGGCGTCAGGCCTCGGCGGCGATGGGCGAGCATATGGCTGCGGGATCCGAATCCCACGCGGCGGCGACGGTGGCGCCCCTCGACGCCGTCCCCTTAGCTTCCATGCCTCCCGCAACGGATGCGGGCGGCGTCGAGCCTTCTTCCTCAACTCCGGCGCCTCCCACGGTCTTCCCCCTTCCACGGCCTTCCCCCTTCCTTCGATGTGGGCGGAGGAGGCAGACGCGGCGGCGGATGCAGAGGACCTTGGCGACGAGCTCGCCGGAGAAGAAGAAACGGCGGACCTTGGGTCTCGCTACTGGCTTTCGTCTTGCATGACGGAGGCCTACGCCCAGGAGTTGTCGGATGCCGGATTTCTCCCCCCAAGACGGAGTGTTTCTGGCAGATTCCCGGCAACGAGACCATCCCCGAGCCCCAAGATGGCGAGAGGGTCATTTTGGCGTCACACCTCCTCCGCGGTATGGGCTTGCCTCCTTCCGCCTTCTTTTCTGCTATACTTAAGCATTACGGGCTGAAACCGCATAATATTGTGCCCAATAGCATCTTAGTATTAGCCGGCTTCCAGGCCCTCTGCGAAGGGTACTTAGGCATAGTTCCAACCATGGAGTTGTTTAAGTATTGCTTCATATGCCGCCGGCAAACAATTGCCGGCGGCCAGCTTGCGACCTGCGGCAGTGTTACATTTAACTGTCATAGAGGTAGCGGGTATCCAAAGATCCCGGTTATTGAATATGTGAAGAATTGGACCAGCACCTTTTTTTACTGTAAGGATATCCCGGCACCCGGTCAGTCGGTGGGGATCCCTCCTTTTGAGAATTGTCCGCCAAAGTATGCAGACCATTGGACGAAGAAGGCGGCAACCAATTTGCTGGAGGAACAACGCCGCGCCTTAGGCGGATGGAGTTCCTCACGAAGACTATGGCGCCCCTCGTCTTGATGGAGCCAACACCGTCGTGTGTTGGCTGTCGAGGAAGATTATGCCACTTCAGCATCGTCCGCTGAAGATGTGCGAGTACCAGCCGAACGCAGCCGACAACGCTACCCTTGACGAGGACGTGCTGCTAATTCGACTGAGGGCGTCCCCATGTTTACTTTCGACAACCCTGCTCCAGCGGTAAGATGTTTACCTTTTTCATTTGCCTATACGCCGGCTTCTTGTACTAACACATAGTTGTCTCCGCAGCTGATGATCCTGGCGGAGAACGAAATGGTGTGCCTTTAGTATGAGGCGGATACCAGCAAGACCAAGAAGCGCAAAGCCCTGCTGTCTCTACCAAGGACATGGAGAAGAAGAAGAAAGCGGCCCTGGCCGGTTCGGCTGGTGCCGGGAACCCGACGGACAAGGCCTCCGGCAAACAGTAAGAAAACAGTCTTAACGCCATTTTTGCACACACTTGAATGATGTCTGAACCTTCTTTTTATCCTTCATGCAGCATAAAGCTTACCATGCCGAACTGCGTGGTAAGCCTCGCTCGTCGCCCGCCATTGCTCCCGGCACCCCTGTGACAATCTCTCCGGGTACATACTCGGAGGGCCAACCTGGGATTAACTATGCACCAGGGCTGCGAGCATGGCGGCTGCCGACAAAAAGGCTGCTGACCCAACTTCCACCACGGCTGAAGCTTCGGCTAATGATGTCGCCACCTTCATTAGGATGAAGGTGGAGATGGGAGGTGCTGATGCCGGTGCGTCAGGCGTAGGCCCTCGCGCTGCCAGGGTGATAAATCCCCTGCAGACCCTTGTCGACATGTGCCGCAGCTGCCGCGGCCAATGGGATCAACTGCATGAAGAAATTGAGGTAAGCCGGCCTATAGCCGCAGCCCCTGATCACTTTGGCTGTTAAAAAAATTTCTTTTTAGCCGGCAAGGTGATCATAAAGCTATTTTTGGCCGAGGACTTACTTCTCCTTTTTTTTTTTTGCTCCTTGTTCGACAGATTGCTCTCTCCTCCAACAAGGAGCTTTCCAAGCCGCAGAGGCTAAGAATGCAGAGTGCCGCCAACTGAAGCAAGAGCTTGAGATGAAGGATGCGCAAATTGCGAGCTATGAAGAGGCTCGCAAAAAAGATGAAGGTGACAAATTTTACTTTGCCTTCAAAATTTTTTTTTGCTTTCTTTTACTCCTGCCGACAACTTGCTTTAGTTGGGCTTTCCTTTTTGTATAACTAGCTGGGTGGCCCGCGCAATTGCGCGGCTAGCAATTTAATTATTATTAGTTTTCTTGTTGATGCCATATTTTGGGACGTTGAAAAGAAACAGTAAGTCTAAATGTTAAAAATAATAATGAGCTTCGTTACTGCTCGCATGTTTCCATCTTGGTGCTAAAACTACTGTAAATTAAATGCATACAAAACCCAAGAAACATGATTGTTTATTCCTCCATGTTCTGTTATGTAGCGGGTGAGTCTAACAGTCAACTTATGTTCTTTCGTCAAACTCCAGCATATACCTTCTCATCACTCATGAGTTATCTTTAACTGTCTAGTAACATCTACAAAATCGGTAATACACCAAATTTATTCATTAGCGACATTTCTCACATATCAAACGTGTGAATTGTAATACCTCCAAAACCATCCAATTTAATTTATTATTAATGAAAACAAAGACACAAACGAAGATATATATGGGTTAGATTTTTATCAATAGAGTTCATTGCTTGACGTTTTCATAAAAGCATTCTGTAATAAATATATTGACAAATCCATTGAATAACTCTTTTCTGTGTGCTTCCATGAAACTCCTAGTAACATGTCTTGGATATTTTCCCGAGTTTGTATGCATATGTATCCATGCACCTGACACTTAGAGTGTGTGACGTATATGTTTCTTATCTTTATATCAACATATTCTACCATCCTGCACAAACCATAAATCGTATCCTACTTGTTACTATTAATCAGGTGCTCTTACTCGGGCATCATTAGTTTGAAAGCTTTGTCCGAAGTTTACTTTCCCTAGCTGTAATTTATAAAAGTGTTTGCCCTGTGTTTGAATTGCTTAATCGTGTAAAATTTGTGCATATCTCAAGGTTGCTAAATGTTAAATATAATAATTCTATTTTTTGAAATGAGTATGTATACTGTAAGAGATGTGCATTTTCCCTGGTTATTTTACCATGAAACCTCTCAATAATCCACATCTTATCACATATTTATGGTACAACTCATTACCAGTAAGCATGTAAATAAATATTTTACCATGAAACCTCTCAAAAATCTATGAACAACGACCTATATCTTGAGCAAACAGGAAAATGCACAAAGTATACGCTACCTCACATCCACCCAACAGATTTTAACGTAAACAGCCTCATTATTGAGAGCTCCACACCAATTTCCTTATGAAGGTGGGATCAGGTTTATGTGTTGGCACACTTCACTGCAGTGCTAGGAAAATAGTAGGATAGAGATGTCTTTATTCATAGACATACATTGAGAAAATCAGCCAAATCATTTCTTCATAGTAAGTGCAGGTATGCTTGGGCTAATACTTGATCGAGAAAAAAATCATGGGCTGACAGAATATACTACTGCCGGTAAGTAAGGTACGTAGTTTAATCTTACTGTTAATGTGCCAGCCGAAATCAATATCAAATGCGTTGTTGGCCGGCTCCAGCTCTGAACAGCCTACAAATACGGAAATATGATTATCAGGTTGTCATATTTTCCTCAAGAAAACAGAAATTGGCCACGTTTGCTGGACTCGCTTTTACAGTCTAGTTTCACTGAGATGCTTGCTTAACCTGGCTATAATACGTTCGGCCAACACCGAGGTGAGTGACAAAAATTTCAATGCAGTTATAAAATTGGTTTATGTTAGTGACATAGAATACATGCGAAAGAGGATGAAAAAAATAACTAAAAACAGAACGAAAAGAGCAATTATCCATGCAGAATACAAAGATACTGACCTATCCAATCGATTCCCTTCTTGTCGTGCCCTGCTGAGTGACAAAATTTATCGATGGCATTGGCATTAAATCGATGCATGTTTCACCTGCAAGAGAGATATCATGGGAGGATGGCAACTGCTCGCACTCCACAACATCATGTGCGATTGAATCCCAGAAAAGGAAACAAATCTTAAAAAATTCGAAGCCCAATAAACTTGAGAAATTGTTTTGTTCAACATGAAAGAACTGACACAACTGGTTCAAGGAAAGTTCGGGTTTGTTCTGACAGTTAAAATGCTGGCCGTGATGTGCATAGTAAGACGAATTTCCTGACGACTGGTCGTGGAGTCAATCTCTCGATGGATGGAGAGGAAACGCCAGGGGCCACCTGTGGACGGTAAAGTCTCCTTATATGTTTGCCAAGATCGCTGACGTTAGGTCACCATCATCGAGTTTGTCGTCGTAAGATTGCCTTCCGTGGCATTGCAGTAGGCGTCCATGGCTTTCCGTCTTTCATATGCCTTCACTTCTCGGTGGATCAATGGCGTCATGTAGATTCATCATTGACGCATGACTCCGTGTATGTTTGTCAAGCTCGTTTCCGTGAGATCGATCTCTATCTTCAATTTCGCCTCCATCAGTCTTCGTGTTAGATCTGCCTGCATGTAGTGCATCAATTTGTTTCTCAGAATTATGTCAAAGTACAAAATCAATACAATCTGTCCGGGCGACCTAGTCTTGTATAATCAAAATTCATGTGTACATTATAATCATTGTACATGCATGCCAGATGGTTACGTACCTGAACATTGCGTGCACAAAGATCGTGAATTGGTGATTCGCCTGGCTTGAGGAAGTGGTACTCAGGTTAGTCGTGCCAATGTGAACGACGCCTCGGCGCGGCTTGCGGAACGATTCATCCCGAACATGGCAGTTCCTCCTCGGGTTGGGTACTGCCCGTGAAGATGTATCCTAGATCCATGACATCGAGTGTGAGCAATGAAGACAGCAGTTCCTCTTCGAGCTAGCAGGGTCCTGGCCGTGAAAAATTATGCTAGCTAGCTTAGATGGACTCCACATCTATGATATCCAAAGCGCTTGTGGTATTGCAGCAACAATAGCGCAGGTGGCCGGCGCGTTGTCTAGCAGCCTAAGCTTTGTTTGTAGCGGTCTACCGGCCGGCCGCCGGCGCACGTCTTGTCGATTGGTGCAGCGGCAGCGGGGCACCATGAGGCGGGCGTTGGTGTTACTTGTAGGAATTTGGAACCGACGTGCGTACGCCGGACAGCTATAGAGAAGAACAAACGTTCCGTTTCGTTTCCTTCTTACCGGGACGTGCGTACGCTGGACTGCTACGTATAGAAACTTTTTGTTCCCTTTCCTTCTTATCGGACTGCTGGTGCGATTACGTTTTATTTTCACCACATCGATCTGAACCGTTCCTTATCGCTGTTTAACCCTGTCCATTGATTGTCTTGTGTTTTAATTATATAATAGATAGATTTTTTGTAGAACTGTTAAGCACTGCCCAAGAAATTCTTGCGAATTCGGGTGACATGCAAGCTCTAATGAACGATGCTGCATATCTTGCCGAAACAATCCTCAAGCTGAAGGCGGAGCATACCAAGGAGTTGCAGAAACGCGATCTGGAACACGCCAAGCCCTTAGCCCGCTTACTGAACAGCTGCAAAATCTTGGCAACAATTTAGCAACTGTTACCCAGAACTCCAAGAATCAGCAGGAGCTGCATGCCCAAGCCGTGAGACGGGCTGAAGAAAAGCTTGCTCAGCATGAAGCCGAAATCGCCGCCATTCAGGAGCATGTGCTAGGTAAGATCCGTCAAATTTGCTTCGCCATTTGAGCAATTTTATGTTTGTCTTAACCGTTTGTCCCTTGTTTCCAGTGCTGGCTGGTTTTGATGACCAATCCGACTCCGCGCCGCGCCCTTCACGCCTCCGCCAAATTGGCGGCTTGATCCGTCGTGCCGTCAATGCAGGACAAGCTCTAGCCAACAAGCTTTATCCCAACAAGGAGAGCGACCCCATTGACTTCGAATGCCTGCCCGAGCTTCTTGAGAAGCTCAGCCAAGAATACGAAAGCAACATGCGATCGGCTGCAAGGGGAGGGGCGAAGAAAGTGCTTGTTCTGACCAAGGCCTGGTATCCGGAGGCCGACATCCACCAGCTGACTATCGTGGTGGGATCACGGCAGATGTCATAGGTATGGCTAGATGGGGCCGAATGGTCGTTGGGGGAATCCGGGGAGGGTTTATGCACTCAAGAAGTGCACAGGCAAGAATACGCAAGAACACGAACGAGAAACCAAGCAACCAAGAACACGAAGCACACCACGATGTACCCTGCTTCGGGGCCCTCTTGTGGAGGTAACACCCCTACTGCAGCACTATCCTACTTGGTGTATATCTCTTGGTGACACGTACAAGCTGCTCCTCGAGCTGTATGATGATACAATGGTGAGAACTTGAGGTAGAAGATGAAGCCACAAAGGGGGGAGAAAAGACTCCGAGTTTCCTCTGCTTGACTCCGAGGTGTCTCCGTTGTCCGTCTCCTCTCTCTTTTTCTCTCGTTTTCCATGCAGGAGGGGTTGCAGCCCTCTATATAGGTCAGCCGAGTTACCGTTGTGCCCTCGCTGAACATTGTAGCCATGCCTCTGCTTTGGTCATCATTGTACTCCTGTCAGGGACAAGACATGGCCTGCCCATCCCCTGCCTCACCACAGTAGAGCTAGGATGTCCCCTCTGACTGAGACATGACGTAGCATGGCTGAGCTACCTCATAGCCTTTTCCCCGGATCTTGCGTGGTCAGCGGTCAGAGACGTGCAGCCCCGCCGAACCTGGGGCACGCCTCTGCCAGGCTCCGTGTCAGACACTCCCGTGTCAGGCGGGAAGTGACAGGAGCATTGACTCCTGCCCGACCTACGGCCTCCTGCTTTGTTTAGCTCGGGTCTTGCTCCCGCTCCTTACCTCGGGTCTTGTACTTAAGCTCCAACCAGGTCGGACATTACT
This sequence comes from Poa pratensis, assembly GCA_947311845.1. Taxonomy (NCBI): domain Eukaryota; kingdom Viridiplantae; phylum Streptophyta; class Magnoliopsida; order Poales; family Poaceae; genus Poa; species Poa pratensis. The sequence continues at coordinate 120,308,645 of CAMZMU010000052.1, forward strand.
TCCTTCAAATAGCTTCTCCGGCACTCACCATACAAATACTAGCACCGTGGTAGTTAGGTCGGCTGATCACAGCTCGGATGATGAACCTCGGTCCATGCCAACGGGATACCTCGGACCCCTCTGGGCCAAGACAGGTCGGCCTTTTCCGTACCTCGGCATATCTTTAAACTCATCTTATGCCACGCCTTGACCCTACCCGGGGTAGCCCCCCGACATTAGTCCCCGAAGCTGGTGCGGTCCTACGACCTCGGATGGAGGGTCGTAGCAGGTTCAAAAATAAACAAGGCACCACCTCTAAATCCGGCCTCCAATGTAGCTCCGCCGAGGTGCTTCCCACACACCATAATCTAATCCGAGGTTGATATGCAATCTGAACTTTCCGAGCTGCCTGACTCAGCACAATCTTGCCTTAAGTTTTTCCGAGGCACGTGGCGAAGAATCTCTGCCCGGACCTCGAAATCCGGACCTTTGAAAGACAGGTCCTGAGCACACGCCGCCCTCGTCAGCCGGACCCACCAAACAGTGCACACGCGCACTCAAGTACTTGACCAACTTGACCGCCCACGACCCCTCGATTCTCGCGCTGATAAGCACAGAAAATCCGGCGCTGGCGGTTGCCGTCCTGTGGCCCACGATGTGGCCGATCGCGCGGCCACAACTGCCGCAACTGCACGTTCGCCCGCACACGATCCCGCGTCCTCCCGGTAACCGCGCGGTAGTGCGCAGTTACCGCACGCGGTTATAAATAGGGGCCCAGGGCTGGACTTCATCTCCTTCCCGTTCACTCCCCACTTCGTGCCCTCCGCTTCCAGCGCCACCGTCGAACCCTCGCTGGTGACGCGCACCGCACGTTGCGCCACCACACCGTCGTCGAGCGCCTCGCCGCACCGGAGTACGCGCACTGCGCCTTGCGCCATTGACTCGCCGCCGATCCTTCGCGTTCTTCCCCGGTGAGTTCTTCGTTTCCCCTCCATGGCCATGAACATGCTCATCCTTCGATGAACTCGAGGATCTTGATGAATCCGATGAACTTGACGAACCCGATGCTCCACTTTCGCATTCTTTTAGCCCTTTTTAGATCTCACCTAGACTCGTTTCAGATACATACACCGCGTTGTCCTCTTAGTTTTGCCCCTTGACGAACTTGAGTTTAATTTCCTTTTTTGCTCATCGGTAGATCTTTGCTAGTATCTCGCAGTGGTAGAAACGTGTTTCCCGCCTAAATCCTTTAGCCCGGCTGCCCAGCATGATCCGAGGTATTTACCCCGGCTACTCTGAATTATCCGAGGTACTTACCCTGGTTGAACCTCCCTCTTCTGCAGGAAAACGTCCCATGTCTTCTGCCTCGGTTCACGCAGAGGAAGGAGCACCTGGAAACGAGGTAGCTGGGAGGGATCCGATATCACGGAGGTCGACATCAAATGGCTCCGAGATTCCGGCGGATCCCGGCTAGTCTCATCTGCCGGGTTCCGAAGAAAGAAGATATCGAACCCGAGGTGGAATCCGGGGAGCGGGTCGTCTTCCTGGATCACTTCGAACGTGGTTTCGGGCTCCCGGCTGGGAAATTCTTCCGAGACTTCTTAGACACCTTTGGGCTACAACCACACCACCTGCCTGCCAATGCAATCCTCCAACTTTCGGCCTACGCAACCTTTTCCGAGGGTTACCTCGGATTATGGCCAAGCATCGAGTCCTGGGCCAAGTACTTCCAGCTCAAAAACAAAGTGTCCCGAACAAGAAGGTCGTGGACAAGGAGATGACCGCTTGCGGGGCGGCCTCGATTTCACCTCGGCGCCTCTCTGAGTTTCCTCGGATTCAGGGCCTGGACTCCTGCCGCAAATGGCAACGCTCCTTCTTCTATGTGAAGAACCCGGGCAGCGAAGACCTCATCAACTTGCCGGAGTTCACCATCGGAACCCCCGCTGCCCAACTCAACTGGGATTACGAGCCCGAGCCTGACGCCCCGAGGTGTTACTGATTCATCAAACCATGATGTCACTCCAGGAGAAAGCTGGGGGCAGATGACATCTTGCGCACCATGATCACCCGCCGAGTTAATCCTTTACAAGCGGGCCCACAAGATCTGCCACATGAGTGGCCGCTATGACCCCACCGGAATAGCACCATGAACTTAGCGGCTCCGAGGTGAAGAGGCGCATCCGGGCCATCGCCAAGACCACCATGCCCGATAAGTGGAAATGGGGTGTCAAGCCCTATGACCGAGATCACCTTCCAGCTCAAGTAAGTGTACCTTACCCGGCATATAATATTCCTCGGTTTCATTTTCACCCCGACCTTGTATTGATTCTTGTGCTAACTCGGTTTTGCCTTGCCACCTCTGCAGAAGTTCACTCGACAGGAAATCGAGGATGGCCCCTTTCTTCTAAGGAGTGGACTCCCGACCTGCCTATTCCGGCCGCCGCCGAGGCTGAAGATCCGGACAATGAGGATCACCTCCCTATTCCCAAGGCCACCTCGGGTAAGACTCGTGGTTTCCCATCGCACCGCCCACCAGTTCGTCGTCCATCCAGGACTGGCCCGATGATGACGATGACGATTGCCAAATTCTGGAACCTGTCAATGTTATTCCAATTTCGTATGCTCCTCCAACATATAAGAACTTTCATCCAGCGTCTGCAGCTTCCCGGAAGCGCTCAGGACCCGGTACCTCGGATGCCGAGGCTTCCAAGACCTCGGAGACTGCGGCGCCCAAAGCCAAGCGTGCCAAGAAGACCTCGGGAGGCACAAGAAACGAGGCCCCGTGGAGGAAGATGCGTAAGTCACCTTGCTCCTTTTTACCTTTCACGCTGTTCGAGGTTAAGCTTTTATTCTAACTTAATCTTTTCTTTTTCGTCTAGCCCGGCTCGGCAGATCAAACAGAGCCACAGCTCGATACATTCACCACTGCCTCCAGTGGTTGAATCTCAGACAACCGAGGTCGAGGTTAACCTCGGCAGCCCCGCCAGAGCCTCTCCTCCAGAACGGTCCGTTGACCTCAGCAGCCCGGAGAGGACCATCTCCTCCCCGGTGCGCGTTACCTCCGCCGAACTTCCACCGCCGAGCTCTGACTCCGGCCTGGGACACCGCTCCCCGCCGAGATCAGACTCCTCCGCGTCCTCAGAAGGATGTGGAGACAGATCGCGCCAAGACTCCGGCTAAGACCGTGCTGGAGCCTCGGCTCTCCCCCAAGTCTCAAGCTGCGCGCAACCAGCAGCAACAGCAGCAGAAGAAGCAACAACAACAACAACAACTGCAGAAGCAAAAGCTTCAGCAGCAGCAGAAAGATTCAGCTCGAGTGTTGAGCCCCCCAAACAGCCACAGCAAACTCCGATGCCGCCACCGCCACCGGGCCCCAAGGCTGCGAGCACCCAACTGGTGCCGCATGTTCCCGCGCCGAAGTCCACCTTGACCAAGACCGCGCCTTCGAGCTCTCAGGTCGCCACCTCCCGAGCTCTTTTCGCTGCTACCATCCAGCCGAACATCAGCAGCTGGGAGGTCGGGCAACTCCGGACCAAGAGCGGGAACAGCTTAGGCTCGGAGAAGCACTACGACATGGACTGGAACTCGGCTGACACTGCCGAGGTCTCCTCTAACCCGACCTCTGAGCATCCAGTTGGACCTAGCGCCGTGCTCCAGTCCATCTACAACATGCAGACTGCGGTCCTTGATTGCAGCAAGAAGGCCTCGGTAAGTTTCTTTACGCAACTCTCTTTCTTCCTTTGAAACCAAATGACAAACATACACTATTCCCAGTCCCCGAGATTCGGGTTGAGCAATTGACACTCCACCGAGTTAAAATTGCTCGGCTTGAATCTCAAAAACTTGTCATTTCTCCCATGCTGAGTCCCCGAGGCCAACGCCGAGTCCCCGGGACTCAATTGGGCCTCGGGTGCTAAAAAGACCTCGGATTTCTTCGAACTGATCTCTCTATTTTTCAGGAGTGCAACAATGCTCGGACAAAGATCTTCAAGAACCTCCTGCTGGATCACAACAGCTGAAGAAGTCTCACCGGACTCTTCTATCCGCAAAGGAGCAGAGCGACAAAGATTATGCCTCCAAGTTGAAGACAGCCGAAGATGAAATAGCTCGGCTGCAACAAGAGCTGAACCGGGCTAATGAAGCCAAAACTGCTGTGGAGGACGCTATGAAGGTCAAAGACCAGGCCGCCGAACACAGCAAGAGCTTGCCAAGACCCTGGAGACCGCGCCACCTCGGCCGAAACCGAACTGCCTCTCCGAGCTATATCGAAAAGCTGGTTGTCCGAGCTCACTCGGATTAATCACCAAATGGACAGTAAGTTTCTTTTCCTTTTCCTTATTTTCTGCCGACCTACACCCCGTGCCACCGTATGCCTTATTTCAGCGACAGCCTTTTTGTCTTCTTCAGAGAACTTCGAGCACTCCAAGGACAAGCTATCCGAGAAGTTCAAGCAGCTCGGGCAAAGAGGGCTGAGACAGAAACCCTCGGCGAAAGCTGGGATATCCAGGACCACCTTGTTGCCCTTAATGCTCGGATCAGGCCGCTCAGGGCCATTGGAACTAAACTGGTTGATGCTGCCATCGAGGTCCACCGTGCCCTCTGGCCCAAGGTTAAGACTCCCACTTGCATCGACGAGCTCGCCACGAAGCTGAAAGGAGCCGAGGCTAGACTTCGGGAGTGGAGATGCTCATCAGCTCGGGCTGGAGCGGACAAGGCCCTGGTGTTCGTGCTGTCCTGGTATGAATCATGAGATCCACACGGTTACCTCCCTGCGCAGGGCTCTCCTTGGAACACCACTCCTGATGGCATTGAGAAACGCCAAGCAGCAGCCGACCTCTTGCTAGTTATGCAAACACCCGGACCTTTGATGAAGGGCGCCTCTATTCTGAGGATGAAGAGAGCTCGGACGAGGAAGAAGAGTCCGGTGAAGAAGGCTCTGACGGCGAGGAAATTGACTTCGACGAGCCTGAGAGCTCCAAGGGCAAGGCCGGCAAAACAACCGAGGTGGCGGAGATTCTGATGATGACTTCAACTTCGACGAACCTCCGAACCCCAAGGGCAAGTCCGGCAAAGCCGTAGCCACCGAGGTGATCTCCCCCGACGTGACGGACACCCCGGCATCCACTCCAACAACCGAGGTTGCTTCCGCGACCGAGGTTGTTCCTGCGCCCGAGGTTGTTCCTGCGCCCGAGGCTCCTGCTTCCGAGGTCCCACTACCACAACTTCGGCGACCGAGGTCTCTGGTTCCGAGGCCTGAACTTGTCTCAAGCAAAACATTAAATCCCCGGTATGCCGGGTGCAGATGTAATATACACTTAAGTAGTTTGCCTTGCTACCAGTACTATTATCTTGCTATCCGAACCATGCTTTTCTAAAATTTATGCCGAACCCTTTTGGAACGAGTCCCCGAGTTCACTTTCGTGTTTACTATACTTGGCATTCTTTGCTCTTGTCTACCATTTTGGCGTTCGACAGTCGAGTCACAAGATTGTTGTTTATAGCATACAGTACTTAGCAAATGTCGAGGTGTGTTTCAAAATCATCCGACATAAACGAAAGGTAAAGACAGGGGTTAGTAAACGACACATGCCGAACTATATTTTGGACCGAGTCCCCGAGTCCATTTTCATGTTTCCCACGTTTTTTCATCTTTGCTCTTGACTACCATTTCGGCGTTCGTCAGTCGAGTCACAAGATTAGTTACACAGCATACATTACTTGAAGTTTGAGACGAGGTTCAAAATAGTTCGGCATATGAACGAAATTGACAAACAGAAATAAAACACAAGCACAAGAGCGAGGCAGTCCCCGAGCTTCAACCTCGGAGTGCCGACATTTCATTAAGGATTAACCGAGGTACATACATTGCGCCCTTCATGAGTAGAAAGGTCGGAGTAGAGCTATATTCCATGGTCGCTGACCTCTGATCCGGGGTTGTCCAGCCCATCTTTCCTTGGTTCCTGCGCATCTATAGATAGTACGAATCATTGAGCAGAGCTCGGCTCACAATGAACGGTCCCTCCCATGGAGGTGACAACTTGTGCCGACCTTTCTTGCGCTGCACCAGCCTCAGCACCAAATCTCCCTCGTGAAACACACGAGGGTTGATACTCCGGCTATGATAACGTCGGAGACCTTGTTGGTATATTGCTGACCGAGATGAGGCCAATTCTCTAGCTTCCTCAAGCAGATCTACTGCATCCTCCCGAGCCTCTTTTGCCTCGGCTTCAGTGTACATTGCCACTCTGGGCGCATCATATTCGATGTCAGTGGGTAGCATAGCTTCTGCCCCATAGACCATAAAAAATGGCGTATAGCCAGTTGATCGATTTGGCGTGGTCCTTAGACCCCACAGTACTGCTGGTATCTCATCTATCCAACACCCCGGCGTTTTCAGCAGTGGTTCAATGAGCCGAGCCTTGATGCCGGCCAACACTAGAGCATTTGATCTTTCCACTTGTCCATTAGACTCCGGATGTGCCACCGAGGCTATGTCCAGCCGGATTCCCTTGTTCATGCAAAACCGAGCAAATTCTCCAACAGCAAAGTTCGTGCCGTTGTCCGAGATAATGCTATGGGGGTACCCATATCGCAGAATGATCTCCTTCAAAAAAGTCACTGCTGAATGACCATCCAACTTCCGGATTGGTTTCACCTCGATCCACTTGGTGAACTTGTCCACCATCACCAGTATGTGCGTCATGTTACCTCGGGCTGGTTTGAACTCTCCCACCATATCCAAACACCATACCGCAAACGGCCAAGTGATAGGAATTGTTTTGAGCGCCGAGGCTGGCATATGCGTTTGCTTGGCAAACCTTTGGCATCCTTCACATCTCCGGACTATCCTCTGCATCAGCAAGAGCAGTGGGCCAATAGAACCCATGCCTGAACACCTTGGCCACCAGAGCTCTTGTGCTGCAATGATGACCACACTCTCCTTGGTGGATCTCCAAAAGCATCTCCTTGCCTTCAGCTGGCTCGACACACCGTTGCAACACCTCGGTTACGCTTCTTTTATAGAGCTCCTTGTTGATGATGGTGTACGCCTTTGCCCTCCTTTGGATTCTCCTAGCCTCGGTTGTGTCACTTGGCAAGCTTCCCTCTGTTATGAACTTCATGATTGCTCCGCCCACTCCGGCACTGGGTGCAAAGGAAAAAGTTCTCGTCCACCTCCATTGGTTCGGCCACCATAATCTCCTCCATTATTTCCTCCACCATCCTGCGACCAGTCCCCGAGTCTTGACGAGCAGTCCCCGAGGTTCGGTGCGCAGTCCCCGAGCTCTGCCACGCAGTCCCCGGGTCCGACCAACGCATCCGACGTCTACCTCCATTGGAACAGGTCCGGACTCTTGCTCCGCCGGGATGAAAATAGATTCGGATTCAGGAGAAGGTTTGATTGAAGGAGTTCTCAAGTGATTCAGGGCTACTCCAGGTGGTACTGCCTCTTTAGATGAACCGAGCTTTGACAACACGTCGGCAGCATTATTTTCTGTCCGAGGTATATGCCTGTATTCACACCCTTCAAAGAACCCGGATATCTTTTGCACATGGAACCGATATAACGCCATGTTGGCATCCAGAGCATCCCAAGTTCCAGAAGATTGTTGCACCACCAGGTCGGAATCGCCGAAGCATTCCATACGCCGGATACCGATCTCCTTCGCCACATTGAGTCCATGGATTAAGGCCTCATACTCCGCCACATTGTTTGATGCTGAGAAATGAATCTGCAGCACGTATTTCAGCTGATCTCGCTTCGGCGAGGTGAGGACTATTCCAGCCCCCAGCCCGATCTTTGTCTTGGACCCATCAAAATGCATTTTCCAATAATTATAGTCCGGCCTGGGTGGCTCATACTGCATCTCGGCCCAATCACAAAAGAAGTCCGGCAACGCCTGGGATTTAATTGCATCTCTTCTCTCATAATGTGGTGCATATGGAGACACCTCAATCGCCCATTTGGCAACTCGGCCAGTTGCATCTTTGCACCCGATGATCTCCGAGATTGGAGCTTCGCACACCACCGTCATGGGATGCTCCTGGAAATAATGCTTCAACTTCTTGACCGCCAGGTAGACACCATACGTCATCTTCTGGTAGTGAGGGTAATTCTGCTTCGAGGTAGAGATCACCTCGCTCAAGTAATACACCGGTCTCTGCACCGACCTGCCACCTTCTTCGCGCTCCACCACCACTGCCACACTTACAACTCGGTTTGTGGCCGCAATGTAAAGTAACATCGGCTCATTGTGCAATGGTGACGCCAACACCGGAGCGGTGGACAACATCTTTTTAGCTCATTGAACGCCACGTCGGCCTGCGGGGTCCATGTAAACCCGGTACTTTTCTTCATGAGCTGGTACAAAGGTAAGGCTTTTTCTCCCAGCCGACCTACAAATCGGCTCAACGAGGCTAGGCACCCTGTGAATTTCTGCACATCTTTCAAACACTTCGGTAATTTCATGTTCTCAATAGCTCGGATCTTGGCCGGGTTAACCTCGATACCTCGGCTAGACACCAGGAATCCAAGCAACTTTCCAGCCGGGACACCAAAGGTGCACTTGTCCGGGTTAAGTTTCAACCGATATTTTCTCAAATTCACAAATGTCTCCTCGAGATCCTCGAGGAGAGTACGTTTCTCCTTAGTTTTGATGACGATATCATCGACATACACTTGCACATTTTTGCCCATTTGAGAGTGCAGGCATTTCTGCATACACCTCTGATAAGTTGCCCCGGCATTCCTCAGACCAAAACACATGACACGATAGCAATACGCCCCATACGGGGTAATAAAAGCAGTCTTTATTTGATCCTTGGGTTCAGTGGTATCTGGTGAAAACCAGAGTACGCATCGATAAAAGACAACAGTTCACAACCAGCAGTGGAATCGATCACTTGATCAATCCGAGGTAATGGAAACGGATCTTTCGGGCACGCCTTGTTGAGGTTAGTGAAGTCAATGCACATGCGCCACACCTTGACCACGGCTGGCTCGTCTTTCTTCTTTTCCACCAAGACCGGATTGGATATCCAGTCCGGATGCAGCACCTCCATAATGAACCCGGCTGCAAGCAACTTAGCCAGCTCGTCCAGCACCACTTGTCTTCGGTCGTCTGAGAGACGACGGGTCGGTTGCCTCACCGGTTTCACCTCCGGCCTGACAAATAAAGAGTGCTCTGCCAACTCCCTCGGAACACCAGGCAGGTCCTTAGCCGACCATGCAAAGATATCCCGATTCTCACGGAGGAAGTGACAGAGCTCGCTTTCCTATTTCTCGCCCAGCCCGGTCCCAATGATGGCCATATGCTCTGGGTGCTCCGGGTCAATGGGGATCTTCTTGGTCTCCTTGGGCACCTCGAATGCTGCAGTTGAGTCCGGGCTCATCAGTCCGGACATGCCGAGCTGTGTTGACTGCGCCATTGCCACCACTTGATGCAGCTTCTTCTTCTCGCTGCGATCACCAAAGACTCGGCCAGATTAGACCCCGCCGAGGCACACTGAATGGCTCGCTTGTAGTCACCCGAGATGGATATGATCCCATTAGGCCCGGCATTTTCATCTTCAGGTATGCAACATGGGTGGAAATCATGAACTTGGCCAGAGCCGGCCTTCCAAGCAATGCATGGTATGCACTCTCCAAGTCCACCACCTCGAACTCGATACTCTCAACTCGGCAGTTATCCTTGGTTCCAAATGCTACATCCACCCATATCTTGCCCATGGGTGCACAGGAAACGCCAGGCACAATCCCATGAAAAGTACAACTGCTTGGCATCAACTGATTTGGCGATATGCCCAATTTCACCATTGTGTCTCGGTACATGATGTTGATGGCACTGCCATTGTCCACCAGAACTCGGGTGAACCTCACATTGTTGTAGGCCCACACAACGTCGGATCTACCACCAGGGCATACTTTCCAGGGCTCGGCATGATCCGAGGTGTATCTTTCCTGCTCCAAGTGATCTCCTGCTCAGACCAGTTCATATAGGTCGGCACCACCGGCATTACTGCATTCACCTCCATGGCACGCCTCTGCACACTCTTCTTGTCAGTTGGCTCGGTCACAAAGACCACATAGCTCGCATGAGCCTCTCTATAGTCATTTCCGGGGTATTCATACTGCTGACTTGGTCCGGCACCATTGTTGTTGTTATTACCTCGGACATTCACAACATTCACGGGCCTTGCTGCTGCAGGCCTCGGAGGAGGTGCAGTGGTTATCGGGGTAACATTTGCTCCGGACAGATTTGGGTGGGACCTCGGCTGAAATCTCTGAGGTGGTCCTCCTCTGTTTCCTCCGGCCTTCGCCCCTTCTTCCTGATTCTGCGGTTCCAGCTGCACTGCCGGGTTGAATGGTTGGCTGGCTTGCGCGGGTCGGTCGTATGGTAACAGCAAGGACCATCTAACATGATTCATAAGTCAAGGGTGGCTCCGGGTTCGGACTAAATGCCGGACCATTGATTTTCGGCCTCTGGACACCTCCAGCTCCGGGCTGATCCGGGTTCACCGCTGCAACTTGGTTCGAGGTGTATGGGTAGTCCGGCTCCCTCCTCTTGTCCGAACTCTTGGCGGTCATTACACCTTGGTCCGAGCCGGTTGTTTATTGGCTCCCTCCTTCTGTTACGTGCCACTGCCTCTGCTGCTGGCTGCATCGGATCACCAGAGCATAAGAATCTGCAATCCGGATTGTCTCTGCTAGGGATTTCGGCATATCTCTTTGGAGCCTCTGCCACAGCATGCTGCCATGTCGCAACCATCTGCAAACCAGGAAATGGCCTGTGCCTCTACAACTCCTTCACAGGAATTCCGAACATTGCTCCACCGAGTTAAGAATTCTCGGTCAGTTTCATGATCATCTTGCTTACATGCTGCCAGGAGCTGAGGTCGGTTTGGCCTCTTGTATGTACTAGCAAAGTTGCTGTTAAACGCCAGCTCCAAGTCTATCCAGGAGTTGATACTATACTCCGGCAAATTATTCAGCCAGATCCGAGCTGGACCTTCCAACATGTGCGGGAGATACCGGACCGCCCATCGGCGATTGCCCCCCGCTATGTGCACCGAGGATACATAATCTGTCAGCCAATCTTGCGGCTTGGTGCTCCCGTTGTATGGCTTGGTGTTCCGACCTAACTGGAACTGAGATACTGGCGGTGGTGGCTCCTTCATGATCCGAGGTCCGAAACACGCCGGACCAGGAGGGCCTTCCTCCTCCACTGCTCGGACAAGTAGATTCTATCCAGCTTGTTACGAACATCCCGGAGCTAACATCCGAGCTCCTATCCGAGGTCCCAACGCCCCATCCACTCTGTGGTATCCGCTCGCGCCATGGCCGAGTCTCCATCATCGTATCGGTCATCGCCTTGACCGACATTCTGAGGTTGCTGAACATACTCCGGCTCTCGCTGATATTGCCCTGCGGCCGGGGTTGTTGCTGATACCTCGGGGGCGGAGGTGGTTTACCTCGGCCAGCCGACGCTGCTTGCCCGCCATTCTGATTTCCCTGACCGGAGTTACCCTTAGCTCGGCTTGCATTACCTTGGCCGGGGTTTCCCTTAGCTCGGCTAGCATTGCCCTGGCCCACCTTCTGCTTTGCTGCTAACACCGGATCATACATCTGCAGCTGCTTGTTCTGACCCGAGGTGACACTCCGGGCTCGATCGGCTCCTCCGACGAGTGGAGACGAGGCTTGCCCCTTGGACACCTGACTAACTGGCCTAGCTGAATAAACCATCTCTGAATCACCAGCCCCGGCATATGCTCTGCGGAGAGCCTCATTCTGCTGGTTAGCTACATACACTAATTCATTGACTCGCTTCTGCTGCGCACGCCATGCATCTCCAGTCAACCCGGATAGCTCGGCCCTGCCTGCCTCGGCAGCTCTGAGGTTCTTAGCAGGGGAACTATATACCGGCCTTCCAGTCGACACGCGACTCTCACTCCTAGCCGAGGTGGTAGGTCGAGCCTCCCTGTTATCTCATCATTGAGCCCCTTGCCTCTCTGCCGCACCTCGGCTCCCCTATTTGTATCAACTGCTACCGGGGTGAAGCCATTCGCTGCATTGTACTCACGCATATCTCTATTGAACTCATCTCTAGCTGTCATCATTGCTACAGCCTCCTTTTGCAACAGGACACGCTTTGCCTCTAGGTCGGCCACAGTCACTACCACATCCACTCCTGGATTACTGGGTCTGCCAGTGTCTCACTATCTCTACTAGGGTCGCACCTCGGCCCTGCACCTCGGGGGTACCAGGCAACTCTTTCTCTAGCCTGGGCTTTGCAGATCTCACCTTAGCAACCTCGGCCGGCTTGGATTTGCTGGCATCTCTTTGCCAGCGGCATCAACCGGACCGGTCATCATCACCTCCACGCAGCTCTCGGGGCGAGTGATACGCCGACCTAAGCCGCAAGGAGAGGAGTTTCGTCGTCCACGAGCACCTGCTCCGGGTACTCGCGAACAACCTCGACAGCAACATAGGTGACGAAGCTGCCAAGCATCATGGTGAAGCCATGCTCGGGGAAGGGCTTGCCGGCGAAACACCCCGCATTGTCGCTGATGAAGGTGAACTCACCGATCTTGGCGATAAGCCCGGAAAGAACACGCTCGCCTGAGCCCGTCCGGATGTAAACTCCCTCCAACGCCTCAATCTGCCCCACGGTGGGCGCCAACTGTCGTGGTGGGATCACGGCAGATGCCATAGGTATGGCTAAGATGGGGCCGAATGGTCGTTGGGGGAATCCGGGGAGGGTTTATGCACTCAAGAAGTGCACAAGCAAGAAACGCAAGAACACGAACGAGAAACCAAGAAACCAAGAACACAAAGCACACCACGATGTACCCTGCTTCGGGGCCCTCTTGTGGAGGTAACACCCCTACTGCAGCACTATCCTACTTGGTGTATATCTTGGTGACAGTACAAGCTGCTCCTCGAGCTGTATGATGATACAATGGTGAGAACTTGAGGTAGAAGATGAAGCTACAAAGGGGAAGAAAGGACTCCGAGCTTCCTCTGCTTGACTCCGAGGTGTCTCCGTTGTCTGTCTCTCTCTCTTTTCTCTCGTTTTCCATGCAGGAGGGGTTGCAGCCCTCTATATAGGCCAGCCGAGTTACCGTTGTGCCCCTCGCTGAACACTGTAGCCATGCCTCTGCTTTGGTCATCATTGTACTCCTGTCAGGGACAAGACATGGCCTGCCCATCCCCTACCTCACCACAGTAGAGCTAGGATGTCCCTCTGACTGAGACAGGTGTAGCCTGGCTGAGCTACCTCGTAGCCTTTTCCCCGGATCTTGCATGGTCAGCGGTCAGAGACGTGCAGCCCCGCCGAACCGGGGCACGCCTCTGCCAGGCTCCGTGACAGACGCTCCCGTGTCAGGCGGGAAGTGACAGGAGCATTGACTCCTGCCCGACCTACGGCCTCTGCCTTGTTTAGCTCGGGTCTTGCTCCCGCTCCTTACCTCGGGTCTTGTACTTAAGCTCCGACCAGGTCGGACATTACTTCCTTCAAATAGCTTCTCCGGCACTCACCATACAAATCCTAGCACCGTGGTAGTTAGGTCGACTGATCACAGCTCGGATGATGAACCTCGGCCCGTGCCAACGGGATACCTCGGACCCCTCTGGGCCAAGACAGGTCGGCCTTTTCCGTACCTCGGCATATCTTTAAACTCATCTTATGCCACGCCTTGACCCTACCCGGGGTAGCCCCCCGACACTGACGGAATTTATGCCGACCGAAGATGAAGACGCAATACCCTTGACGTCGCACAAGTGCAAACTTCAGTGCAAGAGTATGCCAACATGGTGGACCTTGGCAAATTCTACAAGGCACATCCAGATCCCCATGGCGGCGCAAGCACTTCAGCTCCAGCCCCAGGCTTGTCGGACAAGGAGAAGGCGGACGAGGAGTTGGCGGACGAGGAGGATGTTCCTGAAGGTAGCGCCAGCCCCAAGACCGTTTCGGCACCTGCAGTTTAAACCTGCACAAACAATTTATGTTGCCTGCATTAGTCTGTAATGCAGAAGAAAACTTTGTCGTGCGTTGTAAACTATATTTATTTTGTGTATGGGCCAACTTTTATGCTACACTTGGCGGTAGGCTAACTTAAGTGGCCCGCCTTAAAATGTGTTTTGTGTTCATACATTTGACTTTTTCGTATGTTGGCGGTACCTCATCACAGTGACTTTAGCTGTGCCAACCAGGTGCTATACCAATTAGTTTAGACACAGAGACCAAAGCCGGCATTTTGGTGCCAACTACATACTATTGGGCAACCCATGCATAAACAAACAAAATAGACAAACTAGGCGGTGCAAAATTTGTTTTGCTTTTAATTTTTTGCCGGCAGGCGGTAGATGTCAAAAGTTGTCGGACCATTGGCTCTGAGCCTAGAGAAAAAATCTATTTGGTAACTTTTTGACATGGCATAAAAATGATTACAAGAAAAGACAAAAGATGGCATGACTCTCAAAACTAAAATGAGCACCGCAGACTTTTATTTCATGATCATAATGTACTTGATACAATGTGGAAATTGCTAAGTGTAGAAAGGACGTAGCTGCTCAATGTTCCAAGGCCTCTTGGTTTCCACATACTTGTCGTCAACTTTCCGCTTGCGCTTGCGCCACGAGTCTTCCTGTAGCCGTCTTTGATGTCCATCAAGTAATAGGATCCATTGAGCAACACCTTGCTGACCACAAAAGGTCCCTCCCATGGCGGGGATAGCTTATGCAAGCCCTTCCTGTCTTGGATTAGGCGGAGAACTAGATCACCTACCCTAAAGCTTCGTTTCCTAACTCTACGGCTATGATAGCGGCGCAAGCTTTGCTGTAGATGGCTGATCGAGCCAAGGCAACATCTCGCTCTTTGTCAAGTAGGTCTAGTCCATCCTGTCTTGCATCTTCTGCGTCTTCTTCGACGTAGGCTTGCATTCTGGGAGAATCGAACATCATATCAGATGGCAGTACTGCCTCTGCCCCATAACTAAGAAGAAAGCAGTGAATTTTGTTGATCTGTTTGGAGTTGTCCGCAAACTCGAAAGGGCAGATTGCAATTCGTCAACCCAAGCCCCGGCTGCCCTGTGCAATGGTACTTCGAGACGTGGCTTAAGCCCCTGAAGAACTAGGCCATTTGTACGCTCTACTTGTCCATTAGCTTGCGGATGAGCAACGGAAGCTAGGTCAAGGCGGATGTTGTGATTGTAACAGTACTCCTCAACTTCGCCTTGGGAGAGATTTGTGCCGTTGTCGGTTATCATGCTATGAGGCACCCCAAACCGAGCGATTATTCCCCACAGAAAATTGGCGGCGGTGGCGCCATCAAGCTTTTTGATAGGTTTAGCTTCAACCCATTTTGTGAACTTATCTACGGCCACAAGCAAGTGTGTGTAGCCGCCAGGTGCCGTCTTAAAGGGTCCAACCATGTCCAAGCCCCAGACTGCAAAGGGCCAGGTGATGGGTATTGTCTTGAGCGCCTGAGCCGGCATGTGAGGTTGCCGAGCATAAGCTGGCAACCCTTGCACGTCCTCACAATTTCCTCAGCGTCTGCCTTGGCCGTCAACCAGTAGAATCCTTGCCGAAAAGCTTTCGAAACAAGGAACGAGATGCTGCATGGTGACCGCAATCGCCAGAATGGATCTCATCTAACAGGTTGTGTCCTTCTTCCAGTGAAATACAACGCTGGTAAACTCCGGTAGTACTATGCTTGTATAGCCCACCGTTGATAATTGTGAAAGCTTTGGCTCTTCTTATGATTTGTCGCCTTAATACCTCTTCATCTGGCAACTCTTGGTTCGTCAAGAAATTCATGTAGGGGGTTGTCCAGTCCGGCTTCACCAAATAGACCGCATAGCTTGCACCTTCTACTGGTTCCGCTGCTTCTGGATCCAAATGGTCAGCTCCTTTGATGGACGGCTTGTAGAGGTATTCCAGGAAAACATCCTTTGGCACTTTTTTACGCTCAGATCCAAGCCTAGCAAGTGTGTCTGCCGGCTCGTTCTGAGCTCTCGGAATGTGACGAACTTCGTAACCTGGGAAGCATTTGGCGAATTCATCGACAGTAGCTCTGTAAGCCGCCATCGTTGCGCTTTTTGCGTCCCAAGTTCCCCGAATCTGCTGTGCCACCAAGTCAGAATCGCCGTAACAGAGAATGCGCTGGATGCCGATTTCTTTGGCAATGTGCAAACCATGAAGGAGCGCTTCATATTCGGCAACGTTGTTTGTTGCCTTGTCTCCTTGTGAAGCACAACCCCAGCCCCAGACCCTTGGCGCATCTTGGATCCGTCAAAATGCATTATCCAGTACTCTGACTCAGGGAGAGGGATTTCCTCCATACTTTCTGTCCAATCTGCCACAAAATCGGCAAGTGCCTGAGATTTGATGGCAGTTCTGGGCTTGTATGAGATGTTGAACGCAGCAAGTTCAATACCCCATTTGGCGACTCGGCCAGTGGCTTCAGCGTTGTTGATGATATCACCCAAGGGTGCTTTGCTCACAACCGAGATGGAATGATCCTGAAAGTAATGCCTCAACTTTCTGGCGGCGAAGAATACACTGTATGTCAATTTCTGGTAATGTGGGTAACGCTGTTTTGAAGCAGAAAAAACTTCGCTGCCAAAGTATACTGGGCTTTGTTCAGGAACTTCCGAGCCTTCTGTTTTGCGTTCCACAGCCAGGACGACGCTAACAACCAAGTTGGTTGCACCGACGTAAAGCAGCATGGGCTCCTCTGAACGAGGTGCTGCCAAGATTGGCGGAGATGTTAACGCGGCCTTAAGCTGTTCCAAGGCGGCATCTGCTTCATCTATCCACAAAGTTGTCAGATTTCTTCAACACCCGGTAGAGAGGCATTGCCTTTTCTCCAAGGCGGCTGATGAAATGACTGACGGCAGCGGCTGAGCCAGCTAAACGCTGCACGTCCTTAAGGCATCGGGGCCTTTTATGTTGAGAATCGCTTTGATTTTTTCCGGATTCACCTCAATTCCTCGTTCGGAAACGATAAACCGAGCAATTTGCCGGCAGGAACCCCAAAAGTGCATTTCTTTTGGGTTGAGCTTCATCCTGTACGTGCGGAGATTATCAAAGGCTTCTCGCAGATCGTCAAGAAATCCGCCTTTTTACGAGACATGACGGCAATGTCGTCTATGTAGACGTGAACATTACGGCCAATTTGCTCGTTTAGGCATCTCTGCATGCAACGCTGGTAACTTGTGCCGGCGTTTTTTAGACCGAAAGGCATCATTACGTAACAGAAGGTTCCTACGGGGGTAGTAAACGACGTTTTTAACTGATCCGACTCGCGCAGTTTAATTTGGTGGTACCCGGAGTACGCATCCAAAAAACACAGCAATTCAGAGCCGGATGTTGAGTCGACAACCTGATCGATACGTGGTAACGCGAAGTGGTCCTTAGGACAACACCTGTTCAAACCGGTATAATCGATACACATCCTCAGCTCTTTATTAGGTTTCGGAACCATTACAGGATTTGCCAACCAGTCTGTATGAACTACTTCCCTAATGAAACCAGCATCTAGTAACTTGATGATCTCCTTTCCTATTGCACGTCGCTTCGCCTTTCCCTGGCGCCGTGCCGCCTGCTTCACCGGTTTGGATCCTTCAAAAACGTTGAGAGAGTGCTCGGCAAGTTCCCGGGGTACACCTGGCATATCAGCAGATGTCCATGCGAAAATGTCCCCGTTCTCACGGAGGAACTTGACGAGCGCGCTTTCATATGCGTCAATAAGCCGGAACCAATGGTGACTTGCTCTGATGCCTTGAAGGTGCTCTTGTTGTCGGTGGTTTTGACAGCAGCTGGCAACTCATTGGTCTTGGCCTCCTTCCTTAGCATCTCTAGCTCTTCAGCGTGGAGGACGGCCTCAGCAAAGGCGGCGTTGCCTCTTTCACACTGCTTGGCTTTCTCGAAGTCGCCATTGATGGTAATGGTGCCATTGGGTCCAGGCATCTTCAACTTGCTGTAGATGTAACATGGCTGCACCATGAACTTGGCGAACGCCAGGCGACCAAAAATGCAGTGATAAGCGCTTTTGAAGGGGACTACCTCGAACCGAAGAAATTCGGTCCGATAATTGGCTTCTGTGCCAAGGTAACCTCCAGCCTTATGCTGCCTATGGACTTAGCTTGCTTTCCTGGAACGATGCCATGAAACTTGACCTTGCTGTAGTCAAGCTGGTCTTCCGTCAAATTCATGCGCTTCAACGTCTCTTCATACATGATGTTGAGACTGCTGCCACCATCCATTAGTACCTTGGTGAGTCTGAAGTTGTCGACGATTGGGTCGACGACAAGAGCGTACTTGCCTGGGCTTGGCACGTGATCGGGGTGGTCCTCTCCTGTCCCACGTGATTGGCATCTTGGACCAGTTCAAGTATTGAGGGACATCTGGCACCGTGGCGTTTAGCTCACGAAGTTCCGCCTTTTCCTCTTTTGCGAAGGAGTTCCCAGAAAACAGACTAAACTGCCTTGTACATTGGGGAACTTTTTGTCCTTTCGTGGCGCTTGGGGTCCTTACATGGCGGCTTGGGTTCCTCGTCCTCAGAGATAGACATCGCCTCCTCGTCGTCTTCCTTTTTTGACTTCGTCGCCTTCTTCATCTTTTTGGCTTCCAGTCCACCTCGGGGTCTTTCTTGGCTTCATCCATGAATCGGCATTCCCCCAGCGTGTGGTTGACTTGGCCTTGTCCTGCGTGGATTGGGCAAGGTAAAGTTTTGGCGTATTGCCACGACAAACGGTGCTTGCCGAAGTTATCTACCTTGCCTTTCCACTTGTTGTCGCCGCCACCGCATTTTCCTTTGAAGGCGGCCGCGACCTCGTTCGATGCTCCGGCTCTGTCTTCCTAGGGAGCTTTGCGCTTGTTGTTGGCGCGCCTACCCGGTGCCATGTCGTGGACGGCATCCGTTTTGGCGGGCGTCGTCATCAGCTGCGCATACATGCCAGCTACTTCTAGCATGACGCCGAGGTTTTTGCACTGCATCCGAACGAGCTTGTGCCGAAGGCTGGTCCTTTGAGTAATCCAGTGGTGAAGGCATGGATGGCCTGGTTGTCGTCTACGTTCTCGCAACTGGCCTTGGTCTGGATCCATCTTGCAGAAAAGCGGTTGCTGTTCGCCCGGCTTTGCACACATCTTGTCAGATCGTGTACGTGTTGGGCCTCTTGTACGTTCCTTGGAAGTGCTGGGTGAAAACCCGCTCCATGTCGCGCCAGCAATGGATGGACTTTTCCGGCAAGTTCTCGATCCAGCATCTAGCCGTCTTCCTTCCAGCATTAAAGGGGAGGAAACGTGCCGCAACCAGACCGTCGCCGCCGGCAATCTGAACTGCCAGCGCGTAATCTGAGAGCCATGAGTTTGGCTTGTCCACGCCGCTGTACCTTGGGCAGGTTTTTGACACGGAATGTCATGTCCTTAGGAACAGCAGCGACGTGGATTGCGGGGCCAAAACACACAGGTCCAAGATACGACTGTTCTTTTCCAGCCTTGATGTCATTGAGGCGGTGCCTTGCATCTTCTGGAGTGAGAGTTGGCGGATATTTCTATCGACGTCAGGCTCGTCCTGCGCGGCTTTGCCTCTGCTGAGCCTGGGCTCTTCGTGGGGTGCACTGCGTCCCTCGGGCCTAGGCGCGGGAGGCGGGGAACGCGTGCGATCTCTGCTCTGTCTTGGTGGTGGCGGGCCATTGTTGCGGCTGCCGCCACCTGTGGTTGCTGGTCGTTTCCTCTGCTGCCACTTTCGTTGCGTCTAGGCGGAGGTGGTGGTTCGTCTTTTGTCCGCCAGTGCGTGATGCTTCGTCTCCGCTGCCTTTTGGAGGTGACGGTTTGCGAGGCTCTTTGCTCTTGTCCTTTCCCTTGCCATGGCTGCTGGAGCCGGATGGGTCCTCGGGTTAGCCATTGGCGGTCGCTTTGCACGCGTCTGACTTCGACTCCAGTCTTCCTCCTAACACGCCCGCCAACTCTGCGCGGGAAATCGGCACGGGCTTGATGTTCGAGGGCTTTTTTCCATGAGGGCGGGCTGCGTGAAGAAGATCTTGTCATCGTTGTTATAATCGTTACCCGTGAGGATATCGAGGGCAGCCGCTGTGTTAAGGACTGGGTTGCGAAAATTGGAGCACCCTCCTTGTTTCGCCGCTGAGGTGCCGAAGCCCACTCAAATCCAAGCTTCTGGCAGGTGACTTGTACTCCTCAGGAGGCAGATCGTCCTTCCTCCTGCTTTTCTTTCCAGCCCCAGGCGCTTTGGCGGCTGGGGTTGTGGTGAACAGATTTCTGGAGGCGACAATGTTGGCGCGCTCCGCCTTGGCCTCGTGATCATGTTCCGGACCTTGAGTTCTTGTCATCGAGGGCATGGGATTGTTTTACAATTAAAGCGCAGAGCTTCTCCCAGTACTCCGGATTGGCATCGTCGGGGATCGGCGAATTTAGGATGTCGTTGAGGGGCGGGCCGTCTTTGCCGCTGGTGCCGCCTTTTTCCAGGTTCGTCTTCTTCTTGGGAGCCGGCGGAGGCTCAGGGCTAGCTTCGTCTGCTGCGGTCAAGCCGGCCCCGTTACCGTCCGCATCTTTTGCCGGATCAGTCTCAGTGACGTCGGCCATAAAGGCCTGCTGCATGGTTGTGTCAGAGTTAACCGCCGCCTCGGAAGGCGCGGGATCAGCTGTTTGCGAAGCACTTTTTGACCTTAGACTCAAACATGCTGGCAGAATCCTCCTCGGAGTCTGAATCTACGTTGACATGAACGGTAGACTCAGATCGGCATGACTGTGCATCCTCCTGGAGGGCAGGAAGGATCGATTCAGGATCGCTGCCATGTGGCAGGGAGTCGGATCCCATGCCGGCAACGCCGACGAAGTAGGAATCTGAATCTGCGGAATCCCAGGAGGAGGCGGATTCAGATATGTCTTGTGAGTAGTCGGACTCAGGGTGGCGGTGGTCCCCAAAGGGTGTGGTTTTTCGGGAAACCCATGGCTTCCGGGGTGAAGGCGATGAAGAGCTCGATGTCGCCGATTGGAACGAGAGTGTAGGCGATGAGCCCATCGTTCGCCGGTGTCCAAGACGGTCGTCTTGAACGTAACCCATGGAGGCGATGCGGATGGAGCTGCCAACAGCGATAGTCTCGCGATGCCGCCAAGTGTTCCCGCCTGGAACGTGACGTCAGTCCCCTTAGGCCCCACGGTGGGCGCCAACTGTCGGAGTATCGGCATTGGAGACAGGAGATGGGGGTCCTCTAGCCGAGGGTGAATGTAGGGAAGAAGGTGGACGTCGTCAAGGTCGGGATCGAACACGGCGTTTACCCAGCTTCAGGCTCCACGGTGGTGGTGGAGCCCTACGTGCTGCTATAACTCACTATAAGGCGATTCGCCGTGTTACAGGTTACAATGAGTAGATGGGATGTAGGATGAGTTGATTGCTTGCCCTAATGGCGCCCGTGGTCCGGCTTATATAGGCGGCCAGACCTAGGGTTACAAGGTGATAACGTATCCGGCAAGTATACTGAGTCCTAAACCTATCCGGCAAGTCTGCCGCCTTCCGCTTGGGCTTGGTGGTCTTCTGGGCTTCGGGTCTTGGGCCTCCTCCTTGCCAGCATCCGCCTTCCTTGGTCGTCGGCCATCTAGGGCCGCCGGCAGGCAAAGCCTTGCCACCACTGCGGGCCACCCGGGACTAGCCGGATTTGCCATGTCAGGGATACCCCCTTGTGGTATAACCCCAACAGGATGGGCCAGCAAAAGCAGGCCTGGCTCCACTTCAGGCCCAGTCCGCACCAAGGCAGGGCCCACCATCGGGCCCACCCTCGAACCCTCCCAATTCGAATTGGGAAAGGTGATTCGGGAGCTTCCACCTCCTGCGCC
The DNA here is from genome assembly GCA_947311845.1 of Poa pratensis. Classification (NCBI taxonomy): domain Eukaryota; kingdom Viridiplantae; phylum Streptophyta; class Magnoliopsida; order Poales; family Poaceae; genus Poa; species Poa pratensis. The sequence goes on from CAMZMU010000052.1 coordinate 120,330,477, forward strand.
GCCGGCGGAGCGGCCGCCACGGCGAGGGCTTGGAGCTGGCACGGGGCTAGGGCGCCGGCGGCGACTGCCGCGGCCGCAGCCG